>CM068373.1:315386767-316106767 GCA_034769895.1 Magicicada septendecula | reverse complement strand
GCAGCAAGTGTTGATCTATAAATAGATCTGAATATCTCGTCGTCGTCGTCATATACTGCCATACTTCTATGTAAGTGGTACCTGTCATTCTAGATAAAAAGCACTAGTCAGTGGCACCCAGGGAACCCAGGGAACCCAGGGAATCCCCCCCCCCATAAAAGAGGCAAAGTAGAAGAAAAACAAAAATAAGTCTATTAGAGTTGACCGTGAATGTAAATACACGTTTAACTAGGTGTTTGTATTTAATTACAATAAAAGTGTTAAACAACTGATTCGGACACAATCCCCAATACGAAATTTATTTTTACTATTTTGGTAACAATTACAGTGACAGCTTCTTCTATTGAGAGATTTTTTCGATTGAAAATTAAAATATCGGTATGGAGAACCATACATGACTTCCATGTTCTAAGATTTATATTTAAAATCATTTTCGAAATGAAATATTTCCATAGAAACTACTTCTTTCTACTTACTGCTTCAGCCTTAACCACAGTACTGTGGTCACTAACGTTATAACGAACAAATTGATGTGTTGTATGTTGTGTACGTCAAGTCTTTCCCTCGTTGCCTCACGTTGGATTCGTCAATTTATAACAAAAAGATAGATTGTGTATGTGTTGTTGTGTGTTATGATGTCGGGTGTTACACTCCGCGCACTTTTAATACTTGCTAATTGCTGGGTTCTCTGCGACGATGTTGTCCTGCAAACACAACTTATGCTAATATGTGTATGTGGGCGCCACTTGGATATTTGTTCCAAGAAATTATTATTATTATTAAATTTGATTTCTTAGTTGTTAAATTAATTATATAAAAAAATGTGAACAAGACAGTTTGAATTGTAAATAACGTATGTTTAATGAACTTTCTTTTCATAAAAATCGTCTGAAGGACTAACACTCAAATTAAACAAAATTGCAGAGTTACAAAAAAGTATTATTGACAAGTTTTTTTTAAGTAAGTATCGGCTAATAAATATTTTATTGCTCAGTTGAATAGCATGAATTTAATGTATGAAAAAACTTTATACTCAGGACGTGACTCCTTTGAACTATCCAGACAAATCAGTGGGATGCTTTACAAAAATTGTGTGATTTGAAGGTGTTTGACATGTGTAGTACAACTGTGTGACAATGATACCAGGTATAAATGATTTTAACTTTTGAACAACTCACGTTCCAGTGGGTAAGTATTTCCTTCACTGGACACTGTTCTTGGGGACGATTCCAATCTTGCGCCTCTTGGTGTTTACGTTCCTCACGCACTGGTAATTATTTATAAGTCAAATTACGGTTTTTTACCTCCGCACGATTGAAATAAATTCGTACTGTATCTATGCTTTGAATTCTGGCGGCGGCGAACAGCTGTCTGCGTGGTTTCTCTATTCGGCCGTCACAGCGCTAGTTCCAAGCTCAATGTAGAAGGCTCGTGTCAGTAAATTGTTTTGGGAATGTTGTCAAAGTCGGTTTGTCTTAGCAAATACCAGCAAAATTGATTTCCTCTATTAAAATCGGTCCTTTTCAGGGCCGCTGGATATCTGGCTGTGTGCGTTTCTATTAAATATGGCGTGTTGCTGCTCTATTCAACAACACATTAGCGATTAGCGATATACTCCTTGTATAGGTTAAGTCAGTCTTTTGTCATGTACGGGAAAAAGCCTTTCTGTGTTCTCGTGTTGAATTCTTGTTCTTCGACTTCGCCTTGGACGAGATGATCGGGTTCGTAGGTGATGTGTCTCTTGTGGATTCAAAGCATAAAGTGTTTTTTGTGTCAAATTTCGTCTTCCTTTTATACTCTGTAAGGCTCATTGTTTTAATTTTTAAACACGAACTTCCGGTATTTTTGAGTAAAATTTTCTTCTGGAACGTTCGAGAATATGCAAATGGAACATCATAGAACAAATTTGACTTCCGTAGAAGCTTTAGAACAAAAACTTCTTATTCTTCATATTAAGGATATTACTGAAATTATTCTGGTATTTGTCAAACAATTTTACAGAACTACTTACAATCTGCATGCCATTTTTTATTTTTGGATTCTCTGCTTTCAACTGAATACACTATTTTTGTGATTGTTTTTTGGCCTCAGGCTGGTATGGTATAGGTAAATAGTTTCATAACTTGACTGTTAAAGTGTTTTAGGTGGTCATATATATAAGTATAGTTACTTTATATTGTATTTCAACTTTAGAATACAATTTTGTTGCATTTGACAACATTAAATTCATAAATATTACAATTTTATATGTTCATCACATGTTTTCAGTTTAACACAGTTTTTGACTATTTTAATTGACTTTTAATCAATTTACAGCTTTCTCTATTTATGATAATTTGTTTGTCTTTGTCTAATTGACATTTACATATAGTTTTTATATTAATTCTATAATAATTAATTTTCACATAAAATCTGAGTGATTGGACTCAACTCCTAAACCCTTGGTTTTTTGTCATAACATTTATATATTTTTTATTTTAACTTACATCCTTTTTAATGATGTAAAATCATTTACATCCTTTATTCAAATCATTTAATACATTTATTTTATTTATATTACAAAGTATAATAATAGATCTTGTCCATTAATTCACAATAAATAGTTTTTTATACCCTATTCAGAGTTACATTTCTTAATATGTAATGACCTCATTTTGGTCATTTCTGAGATTATCTGTTTCTCTTATAGTATATTATCAGTTTTACACTGTTCTTCACTTAAACAATATGTATGGGGTTTGAGTCTTAGTCATAGTCTTTGTAGTTTTTTCATGTTAATGATATTAATTATCGGACAATATCACAAAATTTTTCGGATTACTTGGGTTCGATACTGTTCACTTCACCTTCCTCTTATGATAATTTACTTTGCAATTAAATTCCTTTATGGAACGTTCTGTGACGTTACAACGTATACCACCACATGTTATCGCACTCGATTTTCACTGATCATGGCAGTCGAGAGCACTGCCGAAACGTTTGGTTTTGCAGAAAACATTGGACTACGGCCAAACAGCCCGGGAAGGAATTTTAACAACAAACTACTACTTTGTTGCCGATAACGTAGTTCACATATAAAAATTATCCCCTCCCTCTTCAACTATAATTTTCATTTATAGAAAAATACCCCCACCCCGTTCAACTAACCTCTTCATATATAGATATTTCATCTACGTTTCTACAGTGGATTATTAAGATCTTCTTATCAGGATACTTTATTTACCAAAATTAAGTACTTTACTCTTGTTAAAACATAAAACGTTGCAGGTAAACTACCCATTTCCCTTCACCAAAATCAAAACACCTTGAGTACTTAAAAATGCAGGAACAAAAATACAACTCAGGCAAATATGTAAAAAATTATTTGATTCTTTTTGAATTTACGGCAGTTATATTTCGTCATGAAAAAAATTTTCTTGTTACAACATAAAATGTTGCAGGTAAACTACCCCTTTCTCTTAACCGATCTTCACCAAAATCAATAAGCTTTTAGTACTCAACATTTCAGGGATGCATGCAATACATTGTTTGATTCTGTTTGAATTTGCGGCAGTTATCGTTCGTCATATAAACAATTACTCTTGTTAAAACATAAAACGTGGCAGGAAAACTACTCCTTTCCCTTAACCGATCTTCACCAAAATCAACAGGAAAAAAGTCCTTTACAAATGAGGAATGAGTGCAAAGAACTATTTGATTCTATTTTAATTTGCGGCAGTTATCGTTAGTCAAAAAAAACATTACCGTTGTTAAAACATAAAATGTTGCCTGTAAACTAACCCTTTCTCTTAACCGATCTTCACCAAAATCAAGAAACTTTGAGTACTTGAGAATTTAGGAATGTATACAAAAAATTATTTTATTCTCTTTGAATATGCGGCACTTATCATTCGTCATAAAAAATTACCCGTAATAAAACATAAAAAGTTGCAGGTAAACTCCTCTTTTCTCTTAACCGATCTTCACCAAAATCAACAAACCTTGAGATCTCTATAATTCAGGAAGGTACGCAGAACATTATTTGATTCTGTTTGAATTTTCGGCAGTTATCGTTCGTCATAGGAACAATTAACCTTGTTATCACATAAAACGTTGCAGGTAAACTACTCTTTTCTCCAAACTCATCTTCACCAAAATCAATACGTCTTGAGTACTCTACAATTATGGGATGCATGCAAAACATTATTTGATTCTGTTTGAACGTGCGGCAGTTATCGTTCGTCATAGAAACAATTACTCTTGTTAAAACATTAAAGGTGGCTGGTAAACTCCACTTTCCCCGCAACCGATCTTCACCAAAATCAACAGGTCTTAAGTGCTCTACAATTCAGGTACATATGTAAAACATTATTTGATTCTGTTTGAATTTACGACAGTTATCGTTCGTCATGAAAAAAATTCTCTTGTTACAACATAAAATGTAGCAGGTAAACTACCCCTTTCGCTTAACCGATCTTCACCAAAATCAATAAGCCTTGAGTCCTCAATATACAGGGATGCATGCAGAACATTGTTTGATTTTGTTTGAATGTGCGGCAGTTATCGTCCGTCATAGAAACAATTACTCTTGTTAAAACATAAAACGTGGCTGGTAAACTACCCCTTTCCCTTAACCGATCTTCACCAAAATCAATAGACCTTCAGTCCTTAACAATTGAGGAATGTATGCAAAGAACTATTTAATTCTATTTTAATGTGCGGCAGTTATCTTTCGTCAAATAAACATTACCGGTGTAAAAACATAAAATGTTGCAGGTTAACTACCCCTTTCCCTTAACCGATCTTCAGTAAAATCAACAGGCCTTGAGTACTTGACAATATAGGAAAGTATACAAAAAATTATTTGATTCTCTTTGAATATGCGGCAGTTATCATTCGTCATATAAATATCGGTATGGAGAACCATACATGACTTCCATGTTCTAAGATTTATATTTAAAATCATTTACGAAATGAAATGTTTCCATAGAAACTACTTCTTTCCACGTATTGCTTCAGCCTTAACCACAGCACTGTGGTCACTAACGTATACCACCTCACGTTATCGCACTCGATTTTCACTGATAATGGCAGTCGATGGCACTGCCGAAACGTCTGGTTTTGCAGACAACCCGGGAAGGAATTTTAACAACAAACTACTTCTTTGTTGCCAATAAAGTAGTACACATATAACAAATTATCCCTCCCTCTTCAACTATAATTTTCATTTATAGAAATTTACCCCCACCCTCTTCAACTAGCCTCTATTTCATCTACGTTATAGATAATTCATCTACATTTCTACAGTAGATTATTATGATCTTCTTTTCAGGATACTTTATTTATCAAAATTAAGTACTTTACTCTTGTTAAAACATAAAACGTTGCAGGTAAACTACCCTTTTCCCGTAACCGATCTTCACTAAAATCAATAGCCCTTGAGTCTTCTACAGCTCAGGCACATATGTAAAAAATTATTTGATTCTACGGCAGTTATCGTTAGTGATAGAAAAATTACCCTTGTTAAAACATAAATTGTTGCTGGTAAACTACCCCTTTCTCTTAACTGATCTTCACCAAAAACAACAGGCATTGCGTACTCTACAATTCAGGACTGTATGCAAAACATTATTTGATT
Source organism: Magicicada septendecula (assembly GCA_034769895.1). Taxonomy (NCBI): domain Eukaryota; kingdom Metazoa; phylum Arthropoda; class Insecta; order Hemiptera; family Cicadidae; genus Magicicada; species Magicicada septendecula. Next base: position 316,101,150 of record CM068373.1, on the reverse strand, counting down.
TTGTTTGAATGTGCGGCAGGTATCGTTCGTCATACAAAAATTTACCCTTGTTAAAACATAAAATGTTGCAGGTAAACTACCCCTTTCTCTTGAACGATCTTCACCAAAAACAATAGGCCTTGAGTCCTCTACAATTCAGGGATGTATGCAAACATCATTTGATTCTGTTTGATTTTGCGGCAGTTATCATTTGCCATAGAAAAAATTCTACACACATATAGACAGATAGACACACAGACACTTTTCGAAAAATGACTTTTCTTCATGTTTTGAGTGTAGTACAATCAGAACAGCCGTCATCTCGAACACGATTTTTTTGCCATGACCTTATGGTTATTCCTTATGGAACATGGAAGTAAAAAACACGCTTCTCAGTTTTATCACACATAGTTAAAGTAGGTTAACCTTCCTTAGAAGTAACTGTGATTGAGTCGACGGTAGTTTCATTTTTTATACTAAAACTATCAATGTCATCAGGAAAAAGAAATAACAAAAATCAGTTTTTTAAATTATTACATTAATTAATTTCTGTTACGTGTGTAAATTTGTTGCACAATGTTACTAGGAAAAAGGAATAGCAAAACTCATTATTTTCTACCAGTTCCGTGTGTAAACTAGTTGCAACTCGAAGCGCATAACTTGTTCAAGGTGAAGTATGCAAATATCGAAATATCGTTAGTTATGCCCATGTAATTAGTTGTAGTTCCGTGTCTACTTCATGGTAGAGTAATTACAACCGTCTTTCAAAATCTTATTATAAATAATGACCCTGTTTTTATTTATAACTGATTATTGTGTAATTTAACTAATAAACAATTCGGTGACGCTTTTTCATGTTCAATCCACGGATCGTCGTTAGAATTCCAATCATGAAGAAGAAGTTTACACTCTACACTCCCTCATCACCGGTTCCTGTATAAAAATATCGGTATGGAGAACCATACATGACTTCCATGTTCTAAGATTTATATTTAAAATCATATTCGGAATGAAATATTTCCATAGAACTACTTCTTTCTATTGCTTCAGCCTTAACCACAGTACTGTGGTCACTAACGTATACCACCTCACGTTTTCGCACTCTATTTTCACTGATGATTGCAGTCGATGGCATTGCCGAAACGTCTGGTTTTGCAGAAAACATTGGACTACGGCTAAACAGCCCGGGAAGAAATTTTAACAAAAAACTACTTCTTTGTTGCCGATAACGTAGTACACATATAAAAAATTCTCCCCTCCCTTTTCAACTATAATTTTCATTAATAGAAAATTACCCCCACCCCGTTCAACTAGCCTCTTCATTTATAGATATTTCATCTACGTTTCTACAGTGGATTATTATGAGCTTCTTATCAGGATACTTTGTTTATCAAAATTAAGTACTTTACTCTTGTTAAAACATAAAACGTTGCTGGTAAACTACCCCTTTCTCTTAACCGATCTTCACCAACATCAATAGGCATTCAGTCCTCTAAAATTCATGCATGCATGCAAAAAAATATTTGATTCTGTTTGAATGTGCGGCAGTTATCGTTCGTCATAGAAACATTTACTCTTGTTAAACATGAACAGTGGCCAGTAAACAACCCCTTCCCCTTAACCGAGCTTCACCAAAATCAACAGGCCTTCACTTCTTTACAATTCAGGACCGTATGCAAAATATTATTTGATTCTCTTTGAATTTGCGGCAGTTATCGTTCGTCAAAAAAAAAATTTTCCCTTGATAAAACATAAAACGTTGCTGGTAAACTACCCCTTTCCCTTAACAGATCTTCAACAAAATCAACAGACCTCTTGAGTTTTCTATAATTCAAAAAGGTATGCAAAAATGTAGTTGATTCTGTTTGAATTTACGGCAGTTATCGTTCGTCATAGAAAAAATTACCCTTGTTAAAACATAAAACGTTCCAGGTAAACTACCCCTTTCCATAACCGATCTTCACCAACACCAATAGGTCTTGAGAACTCTACAATTCAGGGCTGTATGCAAAACATTATTGGATTCTGTTTTAATTTGCGGCTCTTATCGTTTGCCATAGAAAATACATAAAACATAAAAACATAAAACGTTGCTTGCTGGTAAACTACCCCTTTACCTTACCCGATCTTCACCAAAACGACAGGTCTTGAGAACTCTACAATTCAGGGCTGTATGCAAAACATTATTTGATTCTCTTTGAATTTACGGCAGTTATCTTTCGTCATAGAAAAAATTACCCTTGTTTAAACATAAAACCTTGCTGGTAAACTACCCCTTTACCTTAACCGATCTTCAACAAAATCAACAGACCTTGGGTTCTGTATAATTCAAGAAGGTATGCAAAAAAGTAGTTGCTTCTGTTTGAATTTTGCGGCAGTTATCGTTCGTCATAAAAAATTACCCTTGTTAAAACATAAAATGTTGCCGGTAAACTACCCCTTTCCATTAACCGATCTTTACCAAAAACAACAGGTCTTGAGTACTCTACAAATAAGGGCTGTATGCAAAACATTATTTGATTCTGTTTGAATTTACGGCTATCGTTTGCCATAGAAAAAAATTACCCCTGGTAAAAGAACGTTGCAGGTAAACTACCCTTTTCCCTTAACCGATCTTCACCAAAAACAACAAGTCTTGAGTACTCTACAGATCAGGGCTGTATGCAAAAAATTATTTGATTCTGTTTGAATCTGCGACTGTTATCGTTTGCCATAGAAAAAAATCTACAGACAGATATAGACACACAGACAGACACACAGACACACACACAGACAAATTTCGAAAAATTACTTTTTCTCATGTTTTGAGTGTAGTACAATCAGAATCTGCAATAATCTCGAACACGATTTTTTTTGCCATCACCATACTTCCATTTCCTTAAGGAACATGGAAGTAAAAATTCCCCTTTTTAAAACATAAAACGTTGCAGGTAAACTCTCCTTTTCTCTTAACCGATCTTCACCAGAATCAAGGAACCTTGAGTTCTCTATAATTTAGGAAGGTATGCAAAACATTATTTCATTCTGTTTGAATTTACGGCAGTTATCGTTCGTCATAATAAAAATTACCCTTGTTGAAACATTAAACGTTGCTGGTAAACTACCCCTTTCCCTTAAACGATCTTCACCAAAAACAATAGGTCTTGAGAACTCTACAATTCAGGGGTGTATGCAAAACATTATTTGATTCTGTTTGAATTTGCGGCTGTTATCTTTTGCCATAAAAAAATCTACACACAGACACTTTTCGAAAAATGTCTTTTACTTCCATATTCCTTAAGGAATGGAAGTATGGTGATGGCAAAAAAAATCGTGTTCGAGATTATTGCAGATTCTGATTCTACTACACTCAAAACATGAAAAAAAGTCGTTTTCCGAAAAGTGTCTGTGTGTGTGTCTGTCTGTCTGTCTGTGTGTCTGTCTGTGTGTCTGTCTGTCTGTGTGTGTGTCTGTAGATTTTTTTTCTATGGCAAACGATAACTGCCGCAAATTCAAACAGAATCAAATAATTTTTTGCATGCAGGCCTGATTTGCAGAGTACTCGCGACCTATTGTTTTGGTGAAGATCGGTTGAGGGAAAGGGGTAGTTTACCTGCAACGGTTTTTTTTTTAGCAAGGGTAATTTTGTTTGTTTGGCAAACGATAACAGCCGCAAATTCAAACAGAATCAAATAATGTTTCGCATACAGCCCTGAATTGTAGAGTTCTCAAGATCTGTTGATTTTGGTGAAGATGGGTTAAGGGAAAGGGGTAGTTTACCAGTAACGTTTTATGTTTTAACAAGGGTATTTCCTATGGCAAACGATAACAGCCGCAAATTCAAACAGAATCAAAAGATTATTTGCATACAGCCCTAAATTGTAGAGTTGTCAAGACCTGTTGTTTTTGGTGAAGATCGGTTGAGGGAAAGGGGTAGTTTACCTGCAACGTTTTTTTAACAAGGGTATTTTCTATGGCAAACGATAACAGCCGCAAATTCAAACAGAATCAAATAATGTTTTGCATACCGCCCTGATTTGTAGAGTACTCAAGACCTATTGTTTTTGGTGAAGATCGGTTAAGGGAAAGGGGTAGTTTACCTGTAACGTTTTATGTTTTAACAAGGGTATTTCCTATGGCAAACGATAACAGCCGCAAATTCAAACAGAATCAAAAGATTATTTGCATACAGCCCTAGATTGTAGAGTTGTCAAGACCAGTTGTTTTTGGTGAAGATCAGTTGAGGGAAAGGGGTAGTTTACCTGCAACGTTTTTTAACAAGGGTATTTTCTATGGCAAACGATAACAGCCGCAAATTCAAACAGAATCAAATAATGTTTTGCATACCGCCCTGATTTGTAGAGTACTCAAGACCTATTGTTTTTGGTGAAGATCGGTTAAGGGAAAGGGGTAGTTTACCTGTAACGTTTTATGTTTTAACAAGGGTATTTCCTATGGCAAACGATAACAGCCGCAAATTCAAACAGAATCAAAAGATTATTTGCATACAGCCCTAGATTGTAGAGTTCTCAAGACCAGTTGTTTTTGGTGAAGATCAGTTGAGGGAAAGGGGTAGTTTACCTGCAACGTTTTTTAACAAGGGTATTTTCTATGGCAAACGATAACAGCCGCAAATTCAAACAGAATCAAATAATGTTTTGCATACAGCCCTAATTTGTAGAGTACTCAAGACCTGTTGTTTTTGGTGAAGATCGGTTAAGGGGAAGGGGTAGTTTACCTCCAACGTTTTTTTATCAAGCGTATTTTCTATGGCAAACGATAACAGCCGAAAATTCAAACAGAATCAAATAATTTTTTGCATACATCCCTGAATTGTTGAGGTCTCAATGACTTTCGATTTTGGTGAAGATCGGTTAAGGGGAAGGGGTAGTTTACCTGCAACCTTTTACGTTTTAACAAGAGTAAAGTACTTGAAAATTTATTTAAACTTTTTGAAACAATGGTAATTGTTAAAAATAAAATAATTTTGTTGCCAGGCAATAAAATTATAATTTTTTCATTTTAATGTAATATAATATTTTTCATTTAATACAGCAATAAAAAGGCAGGTAAGACACAGCCTGGCTGTTTGGGTGAAAATGATTTTAAATATAAATCTTAGAATATGGAAGTCATGTATGGTTCTCCATACCGATATTTTTTCATGTTTTGAGGGTAGTACAATCAGAATCTGCAATTGTATCGAACACAATTTTTTTTGCCATCACCATACTTCCATTTGCTTATGGAACATCAAATGGAAAGACTTATTAACATCGTTGTTAATGTCTTTTCGTAGAAACGTTTACATTCCGGTCATTGCTGAAAAATAATCAAGCATGCATACGAGGTATAGGCGACCGTATAGGCAATAATCAAGCATACATACGAGGTATAGGCGGCCGTATAGGCAATAATCAAGCATACATACGAGGTATAGACGTGTTCGTGCGACTGAATATAGTTTTCAAGTAAGCTGTAAATATGATGTGTTTTTAAAATCGAATACAACTTCTTGCTGATTTTTGAAATTATATGTAGTTACAATCAGTGCTGGATTTATGATTTTTGAGGCCCTAAGCCAAGCTTTCTGAGCCCCCCCCCCCCCCCGGCTGTGACTGTGAAGTAATATATGTACTGCAGAAGTAATTTGATGTCAGATTAATACTATCTAATTTAAAACCAGTAGGCTCCTATAAAAAAGCGTGCTTTAATTTAGCAAACGTTTTTAAATATTAAGAACCATGTAAAAGATTTGAGTAAATAAATTTATTTTTTAAGTAGAGTAACTTAACTAAGCTTATTCAGAAATTTAACAAAAATTTTGTTTTTTATTTTTATTATGTAACACTTTAATGTTTTTCTTATAATTTTTATAAAATTAAAAAAATTGGTCTAGATTTTTTTTTATTTTTTGACTAAAGATACAACAAGCTACTGGCAAACTAATATTCAGTGACTATGTAGCTTAATGGATTAATTCTGGGGAAAGTATACACAAAAAATGTTGCAGGAAAATGTATAATTTTTAAAAAGAAAACTATAGAAAATTGTTTTAAATAACATAGGCTACGTTTTTATATTTTAGGGAGAGATATAAACACACTTTTTTCAGTTATAAGTGATTTATATCTACAAACCTTTATTAAGAGCTTATAAATGTAAATCCGGGAGCAATATAGCGGACGTTCAAAATTCGCATGCGCAGATTAGTTTTCAAGGATGCCAACGTCTTAAAAATAAGCGAGCAATATTTAAATAAGAACTGTCTTCTATTTGTATTATTAACAAAAATTGATTATTTAATTTCAAAAAATCATACTTAAATAAATCAAAGTGCCTCCTACTTTTATAAAAATACTTCTGTTAAAAAAAATATCTGTAGCTTGCGGCCCCCTCTGGGCCCGCGCCTAGTGGTAAATCCGGCACTGGTTACGATCACGCCGCATTTCTAAAATTATGGCTAAGGTTATAATGAAATGAAACAATCAAAGTATTAAGGCAATACAAATTTCATCTATTAGTTGCGGCCGGTGCATATGTGCTACTATGCTGCGGTCCACTGGTAATTTTATGGATATAATTGAAAGGTGTAAAATCAACGAGTAAAGAAAAACGCCTCAAATTCTACAAGGTGATGGCCATCCCAAAATTTCTCTATGAATCTGAGAACTGGATTTTAATGAAATCCCAGACCGGTCGTATTCAGGCGGCCGAAATGAGATTTCTCAGGCACGTGGCAGGATATACTCTTCAAGATCCCAAAAGAAATGTCGAAGTACAGCAGGAACTGAATATTATGAGTATACTCGACAGGATCGCCCAGTATCGGCTAAAATAGTTGGAGCACCTTAACCGAATGGACTACTGCCCCATCCCTAAACAACTATTGAATTATAAGCCGAAAGGACGAAGATGTGTGGGACGTCCGAGGAAGCGTTGGAGTGACCAGCTGTAGTCTATCTGCTTTGAACCGGAACAAACTGTTTTCGGCTTAATCCTTGCTGAAGATGATGATGGTGGTTGTAGTGTGTGTATTTTCAAGTGCTTTTACCTTTCACCTCGTCGCTGCTAAGAGATATAAAAATTTTGTCACCGGGTGCCAACATTATAAACTTGTGCTGACTGGCTGGCTCAGACACGCGAAGTGCTGTCTCAGCTGCAGCGAAGATGACGTAATGTGTGACGTAAATCTAATGCACGATAATTGGTTAAACGTTTACCCCTCAGTACTCGTCTAGTAGGTTGTTTAGCCTGGTACATGTGCTGTAAGCCTTATAGCAATTTGCCGATTCTAGCCGAATGTTTACGAATGCCGCTGTGTAGTATTTCCACGATATCTTTGTTTTTGAAACAAGAATACATATCGACCGAAAAATCATACTTTCGTGTTTTATTATTATTTTTTTGTTATAATTGAAGTAGGCCTAGGCCTACATTTTCCAGGCTAGGCTGAGATGATTACGTTTATTACATACCTGTAGCCAAACTAGGTCCAGATGTTTTAACAAATGAAGCTGTTTCAGCATTGGCCAAATATACTTTCCAACGGATAGAATTATGTAACTGTCAACTATTCATAGCAACTCATTTCCAATTGTGCATGTTGTATGCCGTTCAAGCTTCTTTTGTGACAAATTTTAATTCGTTTGGTCAATATGTTACAGTCATGCATAGAAACATTCGAGGTAGGCGAGTATCTTTCCCCGCAAAGGTTTCCTGATCATATAACTAAATAAACTTCAGCGATTTTAATCAAATTTACCGTTTGAGTATGTTGGGGGGGGGGGGTAGCACTAACGTGCATTCTTATCGGTTTGCAGCACTCGATAGGCTTATTAGTAAGTCATCAGCCGCAGTGGGGGATTATCCATAACGCTAGGGTATGCTACAGCACCGGGCACCAGGGGCTCAACAGTCAGAAGGGGGCACTATCTAGCTGAATTGATTAAGCGAAGCGAAGCTTATGATCACATTACACAATTGTTTGGTTTTCTTACGCAGCTATTAACCATGGAGTATCGAGTTGGAAAAACAATCGAAAGCTCTTATAGAAGTTTACTCGAACGATTTGAATAACGATCTACTAATAGAATTGTTGCACTTTGTGCCACGGGTAAAACTGCAAGTAATGGGTTTTTTCAAATCTTTCGAATGAAGATGACAGATTCCATGATACTACAGTCTGTCCGCTCAAGGTATTAAAATGGATTATTGACTGTAAAAATATTGATGTTTTCACGAATATATACTGCAACGATACAGCCATATGCTGTATTAAGCATTGATTTAAATAAATATAAAATTTGTAAAATTATTATACGTTTGGGGTAAATGGACAGGTCTGGGATTGTAAAAATATTTCATTGTTATACTAGGGGAGAAATTAACCTGTTCCAACAGGCAAAGCACACCTGCTCGATTGTATGTGTGTTACGCGTGTATCTTGTGTGTGTTAGTGATGCATGTACAGACAGGAATCTCAGCTACCCTCCCCAAGTAATTACTAAAATAATTATTTTAATTTACTGTGTAAAAACTAATTAGTGTATAAACAAACAAAAGGCACCAAAGTGTGTGTAAATTTTATAGTTATCCACAGTAAGAAAATGACGTTAATAGGACACACTACGCGAAGTCAGTGCGAAATAAATGTGCCAAAAATACGGAAATTACACTAAGACGCTGAAATTAATACAGTGAGTGCTTAATCAAATTAGCTATGATTTGTGCTATCTCGATTCCGTACAAAACATTGCCATTTGCAAAAAAATTGCAAATATATGAAAAGGTTCGGGAGTGGGGGCTAGCATGTGATCTGCAGGTCTCGACAGGATAATTTCGGAACCAACAGGTGCGGAATCTCGAGAGGGTATAAATTAAGGGTTCGACTGGAAACCCTTCTCTTCTTTTCAAAACACAGTTGCAGTCGGACACGCTGTCCGTCGGCAGAACAGTTTTATTTTATTATAAGTCTCATCTATGAACGAATAAAGAAGTTCAGTAATTATGTTTACAATATTACGGGAAACGTAGAGTACCGGGACCGTTTAAGTCAGCAAGAGTACCAACAGAGAAGCTACAAGAGCGACGCGAGATGCTAGACGTTAGGAGATGCTTTTTAAACGCCTAACAGCCGTACGAGATCCACCTTGCAGCAGATAGTAAATCTCTGGGACGGACCACACACTACTGGAGAACGACGCTGGACTCTGGACATATCCAGTACCACGCCAAGCCAGGAGTAACGGAAACCCAACTCTGGACAACGCTGGACCCCGTCAATAAGTCGTAAGGTCATCAAAACACGAGGTGACATGCATAATTCATTTACAACTGATTCTTTTAAAAGAGTTCATAAAGACTATATAAAGAGACAATGAATTAAAACAAAAAAAGTTTATAATTAGAAATAATGTAATAGTCTTAGGTAAATGTTTTAGTCGTAAGAATGAGCATTCGCATATAGATAAATATAGAAAAAAAGAGAGTTTAGTTTTGAGATAGTATATTTTTTTATCAAAGTAAAATAATTGAAATGATTTGATATTTGCATTTGGTAGAAAAGAATAATTTAAATTTTTAATATGAAACAAATGCCAGTCTAAGAGTAAATAATATAATTTTAAATTTAAATTTTAAAAAAGATTTGTATAGACTGAGCAAGCTGAGGTCAGATCTGAATAAATGAATTCAATTAAAATTAGATTTAAATTTTATTTTGTTTTAGTAAATCACATTGAATAAATGTCTAGATTAAGATTATTAACATGTCTACATGTAAGAGTGTTTTAAATGTTTGTAACACCGTATAGCTTAAGAGATAAACACTTAATAATGAGTGATATCTTGCTCGGAGATTATTAACAATGTTTATTATTTATAATGCTTGTTAAAACAATAAACATGAAATTTTAACTACTCATAAATCTACTACTCTTATTATAGTTACACCTGGTATCGTTATACAACCTGCATACATAAAAGGTATCGTTATATAACACATAAAGCTGTAACGTAGTATAATTGTTGCACCCCACGAACGAAGGGTGGGGTGCAAAATAAATTATATATGATATGCATCGTTGTAATACATTGCTTATCATCTGCTTTTGACGATTCCAGTAGCTAACTGCGAATTTGAAAGAACATTTTTTGTATTAAAACCCATTAAAGATATGTTGAGTTCAACTGTGGGAGACGAGAGATTATCTTCTTTACCAAGGTTGACTATTGAAAGCGAGATACTTGAATCGCTCGATTTAGAAGAAATTATTCAAGATTTCGTTAAGGTAAAATCAAGAAAAAATGGATCGATCAGTATTTTCTAAGCTTAAGTAGGCCTACTACTGTGCTAATTGTAATCACTACTTAGCTAAATATTTGTTGTAATTTGAGAGTTTAATAAAATAATTATTAGCTTTAAAAATTCTGTATGCCATTTATCAACGTAGATAATGGATGAAAAGTTGAATTTTGAATCGGGGAATGGGTGAGAACCACTCGGATGGCAGAATAGGGTAACACGCTCTTCCAATCCGCCCTTGATCAGCCGCTACTGATAACTGTACATGAATAACCACTAGTTAAATGGAACTGCTATTTTCATTGCTACTGACGAGAGTAGCGAGATGCAAATGTCTACCAGTCTCGCTCTAAAGAGCAGATAATAATGAGATTTCAGAAACATTGTAGGTAGACCTTGTGCACTGTGTCGTGTTGAAGAGTGGTACTGCTTAATGTATCGTTACTTAATACGGAACGTTCTACAAGTATCTCGGCTATCCCAGCAGAGCCCAGCTGTAATGTGTGTGTGCGTACATATTGCCGCTACTTTGAGATGAAAGACAATTACGTGACACTTATCATGCGTCACCAATCGAGGCTATTCCAGACCGTACCGGTCGGCGCACTGTGTTCAAGGCCAGACAGTTTTTCACGGTTTATAGTGAATTCTAGAGCGCCTGTGTTACGCAGTTTGCTCGACATGTCATCCAGAAAGTGACCGATTATTCTGTCATTTCAGCGGGGTGTAAATATAAGCATTCAGCGACGGACAGTCGATTGACGTCGGGCGATTACTCAGTGGGTTTGAGTGGCGATTTATTCAAGTGAGGTTCGAAGTATTGTGGCGAAGTGTTATTGTGTTGTAATTGTACGCGACTCTATTAGTTGACATTATTATTGTGTTGGACAAATTTAACTGAATTATTGCAAAAAGTATAATCTTATTGAATAACATGTTGATTCAAACTGTTAATTTTGATTAAGTAAAACTGGTGAAAAGTAAAAGTGGCTTAATTGGTATCTTTATTTTGTTTTCCACTGTACCATACGACGATCAGTTAGGCCCTTGTAACAGTATTGTAAAAAGTGACTATTTACAGTAAATAAATATACGGCATAGTAAGAGTAATATCTTGTTCAGAGCATAAAGCGTGTTAAGTGATGTTACCTAATCGACGAGTAGTACAGCTTGAAGTAATATGAATTACACTTACGTTTCATCTAATTTAGATTTCGTAGGTAACTGGCCCATCGGCCAATGCCCTCTTCATCGCAGGACTGTTTCTCTCGCTCCCTGACCCAGATTCCTATTAGGATGGTAGTACCCAGTCTTCCACAAGGAGGTCAGGTTCATCAACTTGGAGCCGAGAATTGAAAGATATGTAGAAAAAGGGAGAGAGAAAAAGGAGGAAATAAGGAAAAAAGATGGATGACGTATATATCTATATCTATCATCATCATCAAGGGAGCTACAACCCTTGGCGAGTCCTGTCCTGCTGAAGAAGACCTCCCCAACGGTCTGTGTACGATGCAACCATCCTCCAATTGTGGATTCCTGCCCTTTCTGCATCTTACTGCACTTCATCTCGTCACTTCTGCCTTGGTCTTCCCACTTTCCTTTTGATATCTGAGCAGAGTCCAGGGGGTCCTGACATGACCTGCCCATCTAAGTCGTCCTATCTTTACCTTTTTGACTATGGTCATGTTGTGTCGCTGGTTATAATAAACCTTCAACAGTTCTTTTCTCCAGACACCGCCTTCTTTCACTGGCCCATAAATACGTCTCAGCATTTTCCTTTCAAATGTACCCAGTGCTCATTCCGAGTGCTTCTGCTCAGAACCCATGTCTCCGATGCATAAAGCATCACCGGAACAGCCAGTGTCTTGTATAGGAAGCTCTTTGTTGCCCTCGACAGCAATTTTGGACTCAAATTTCGTTTGTAACCTGACAGACGTATCTATTACCCACAGAAAATTATACGTATTGTTACGTAATGCGGAAAAAGTGTTACGCCATTACAAACACTCTACGTGTTTCTCGGATGTTCCAGTGGAATCCGGCTGTAATGTTGTGTGCGTACGTGATCTCAACGTATGCGTGGTCTTACGCATGTAAGCGAGACTTTTATAGACTCCACCAGCCGCGCGCACTGTGTCAAGGCCGCAATCAATTACGCTCTAATGTAGGTCTGATGCGTAGTATGGACTGTTTATGGAATTTCGGCGGGGTATAAATACAAGTACTCAACGACCCTCAGTTTCAGTTTTAGTAGCGATATATTCCAGTGCGGTTCGAAGTAATGCGGCGAAGTGTTATGTGTTTATGCGGGACAATTGTATTTCAATTGTGTTTTATACTCGTTGACAGTATTGCGTGTGAACAATTTTTATTTGATTTGTTGTAGGAGACTATCTTGTTGATTACAAACGGTTTAATGGTGATAATTAAAGCTGGTGACTCGTGACTCAATCGGTGTCTTTTATATTGTTTTCCACTGTACCATACGACGACCAGTAGACCGTCGTAACAGTATAAGTGTACTTAATTCTTGTACGAAAATTTAGTCGGCGATATTGAAATACAACTACTTGTGTAGGCGGGAAACGGGGAAATAATGGACAGTCACAGGACGCCGATTAAAGGCTGAAAAGGGACAACTAATAGAAGTAAAGGGGCATTCAGAACTCGCTGGCGAGATAGCATTCGTAAACACGCTCAAGAATCCTATGGCAGACAGAATAAACAGTAGCCAAAATCTGGCAGCAATTGGAAACTAAAAAAACACTTCTAAAACTTTTAATCCAATAAGAGGATAGAGGCAACACCTAGAATTGAATGATCGCGCACTCCATGCACGGCAAGATCTCAACAACTTGTTCCGAAGTAATTTCTTTCCAATTTCTAATCATTTGAAGTATAATTTCAATGTCATTTTGCAATTAGGAGTAAGTTAATAATTTATCCATACAAACACTAGGCTGTTCATTAGAAAATTGTTGTAAAATGTACAGAGTGTGAACTTACAATAGCAAAAACGTGTCTTATAACTGTCTTATATTAAGCATATGCTTTGAGCTAAATAAATAGATAGGCCTACTTATGTTCTTATATGTATTTATATTATAAACGCTTATTTAATGTGTAGATAGCTTACGAATAAAGAGGTATACGTAGGCCCTACTTGTTAAAATATAGTGTTACGTAATGCGGAAAAGTGTTACTTAATACGTAATGCGGAACGTTCTACAAGTTTCTCGACTGTTCCAGCTGTAATATGTGTATGCCTACATAATGCTCCTACTTTGCGGTTAAAGACAATTACGCGTCAACTATCGGGTCTATACCAGACCATACCGGTCAGTGCAGTGTGTTCAAGGACACTATTTCTAGTGAATTCTCGAGACCGCCTGTTTGTTTAACAAGTCATTTAAAGTGACAGATTATTCTGGAAATCAGCGCAGCGATGGTCAATTCAGTGATTGTCGGGCGATTACACAGTGCGTTTGAGTGGCGATTTACACAGTGCTGTTCGAGGTATTGTGGCGAAGTGTTATGTGGTTTATAATCGTGCTGGACAATTGTATTACAATTGTGTTTTATATTATTTGACATTTTATTGCTTGTGAACAATTTTTATTTCATTTGTTGTAAGAGACTCTCTTGTTAATTACACACTGTTTAATTGTGATAATTAAAGCTGGTGCTTGGTGACTTAATTGGTTTCTTGTATTTTGTTTCCACTGTACCATACGACGATCAGTTAGACCGTCGTAACAATATGAAGATTAGTGATAAATTGTAACTTTCACTGGTGAACACTTACGTTGCTTAATGTCCTCGTACGTTTCGGTGTGCTGTTCACCTTCTTCAGCGAGGTTTAAATACAAAATGTCTTGAAACAGTTGTAACGGATTTTTTCACAGGTTGGTGGTATGTGTGTGGGGGGGGGTTGGCACTGGGATTCAAAGTATAGTTTGGTTTCTGTATGACTGTGTGAAATAGTACATGTGATTTAAAGTATAGTTGGTCATTTAATATGTTGTTTGGTTGTAGTGTGTGGTGTTTATATATTTCGTACTGTTCAGCCGTGTTGAGTTTCCTACTGTTTGGTAAGTAGTGTAGTATTTCGAGGTTGCTTTCTATGTTGGTGTAGCTGTGGTTTTCAGTCTGTATGTGCGTGGCGAATGCGGAGTGTATGTAGTTATTAGAGAGGGCTTTTATGTGTTCGGAAAATCTTGAAGAAAAAGATCTTCCCGTCTGGTCTATGTAGAAATGTTTGCAATCACTGCAGTTTAATTTGTATACTCCTGTTTTGTTGTATGTGTCAGTGTCTGTGTTTGTATCGTTTATGCGTTTTTTGATGGTGTTGTTCGTTCTGTAAGCTATTTTATAGTTGTGTTTCCTGAATGTTTTTTGCGATTTTGTGTGTGTTAGAGTTGTAGTATGTAAGTGTGATGTATTTATTAGGTTGTGTGTTGTTGGTATTTTGTGATTTGGTGTTTTTGTTTAGGATGTGTCTGTGTCTTTTGTTTATTAAATCGGGGGGTGTATCCATTTTTTATCGCTATGTATTTGATTGTGTTAAGTTCTTCCTGATAATCTTGTTTACTTTGTGGTATTGATGTGAGTCTATGGAGCATATAGTTGAATGTGGCATGTTTGTGTTGTGTTGAATGGTTAGATGTGTTGTGTATGACCATGTCTGTTGTGGTAGGTTTCCTGTATATTTTATATGTGTGTGTGCTGTTTGTTTTGTTAATTGTAAGGTCCAAGAAGTTTATACTATTGTTATGTTCTATTTTTAGTGTGAATTTTAGTTTGGGGTTTATTGTGTTTATGTATTTATGGAAATTTTCGATTTGTCTTTTATTGCCTTTATTCGTAGTCCTTCAGTCTTCGACTGGTTTGTACCCTCTCCGCATATACCCGTGGTGCGTGTGGTACTGATTCTCTCACAGGTACATGGGACCTACAATTTTAACGCCGGATCCGAACGGCATAGTTGGGGAAGGTTTATACTAAGCAGGATACCTCTCGCTGGTTTGCCATTGCCTTGCGAGGGAGAACGGTCGTATATTGCCTTTATACAGTAGTAAAATGTCATCTACATATCTGTACCAGTAGACGATTTTGTTTGTGTATTTGTTGTTTTTTAATATATGTTTTTGTTCTATGTTGTGTATGAATATTTCAGATAGTATTCCTGAAATAGGGGAGCTCATGGGGAGTCCGTCTGTTTGTGTGTAAATCGTGTTGTTGTATGACAAGTAATTTTGTTCAGTGATTAGTTTGGTGAGTGTGATGATCTCCTGTATGTGCGTTTCTGGTGTGTTGTTTTGTCTTAGTAAATGTTCAAGTGTTAGTATGGTGTCTTTGATGGGTACATTGGTGTATAGATTGGTTATGTCAAAAGAAGCTAAAGTTGAATTGTGTGGAATATGGATGTGTTTAGTTTTGTTAACTAATTCTATGTTACTTTTGACGGAAGTGTTGTTAGTTAGATTTATGTTTTTTCTGATTAATTTATCTAGGTGTCTTGCGATTTTGTGGAAGAGTGCTTGTGTGTTGTTTATTAATGGTCTGATGGGAGTATTGGGTTTGTGTATTTTTGGTAACGCATTTAGTTCTGGGGGGTTTGGTTTGATTTGTTTGAGGTATTTGATGTTGTCTGTTTGGATTATGTGTTTCGCGTTATTTATGAATTTGTTTATTTGTTTTTGATACTTCAATGTGGGGTCTTTATCTAATTTAGTTATATTGTTTTCGGTGAAGAATGTCTCGATTTTATTGTTTAGATCTTGTTTTTCCATTATAACGTTTATGTTTCCTTTATCGCCTTTTAGTATTGTTATGTTATGTTCATGTAATTTAAGTTTTATATTTTTTAGCGTTCGAATTTCGTTATTGTGGCCTTTTTTGTTTTTGTGTGTGTTGTAATTTACGTTTTATGTCATGTCGTATGGTGTCGTGGTCGTTGATGTGTGTATTTTGTATAGCTGTTTCGGCGTCTATGATTAAGTCACGTATATGTCTGTTGCTGTTGTTGTTCGATGTATTGCTTTTTAAATTATGTTTTAGTCCTTTGTCTAATAAGGTTATTTCATCATTTGTGAAACTTATATTAGTTGTGTTTACTGTGCGTGTGTGAAATTTGTGTGTCGGTGTGGGGATTGTTTCATTTATGCGTGTTATGATGTTATTAAATTTTTTGTTATATCTATCTTGTATTTTCGATGTGAGTTTTTCTATATTGTTTTGCGTGTGCTGTATTACGTTTTCAAGTTCTATATGGTGTAATACTTGTGTTAGTTTTACATGTAAGTTGTAGGCCAGTTTGTTGAGTGTATTTTTCTTGCGGTATAAATCATTAATTATGTTGTTTAGGTATATGTTTTCAGCTTTACGTTTGGTTTGGAGTGCAGTATGTGCGCTTTGTTTTATTGTAATTTGTGCGTGTGCAGGTATGATGTTGTGTTTGCGGCATGTTTTGTTGTAGGCGATGTTTAAGGATGTTTTTGTTACCTGTTTTTTGACATTTCTGTATTCATGGATGAGAAACGCCGTGTTAGCGGTGTTACAGTTGTTTTGGTGGTTCATCCTCTTCATTCACGCACTTAATATTAGTGATAAATTGTAACTTTCACTGGTGAACACTTACGTTTCTTAATGTCCTCGTACGTTTCGGTGTGCTGTTCACCTTCTTCAGCGAGGTTTAAATACAAAATGTCTTGAAACAGTTGTAACGGATTTTTTCACAGGTTGGTGGTATGTGTGTGGGGGGGGGTTGGCACTGGGATTCAAAGTATAGTTTGGTTTCTGTATGACTGTGTGAAATAGTACATGTGATTTAAAGTATAGTTGGTCATTTAATATGTTGTTTGGTTGTAGTGTGTGGTGTTTATATATTTCGTACTGTTCAGCCGTGTTGAGTTTCCTACTTTCTGGTAAGTAGTGTAGTATTTCGAGGTTGCTTTCTATGTTGGTGTAGCTGTGGTTTTCAGTCTGTATGTGCGTGGCGAATCCGGAGTGTATGTAGTTATTAGAGAGGGTTTTATGTGTTCGGAAAATCTTGAAGAAAAAGATCTTCCCGTCTGGTCTATGTAGAAATGTTTGCAATCACTGCAGTTTAATTTGCATACCCCTGTTTTGTTGTATGTGTCAGTGTCTGTGTTTGTATCGTTTATGTGTTTTTTGATGGAGTTGTTCGTTCTGTAAGCTATTTTATAGTTGTGTTTCCTGAATGTTTTTTTGCTATTTTGTGTGTGTTAGAGTTGTAGTATGTAAGTGTGATGTATTTATTAGGTTGTGTGTTGTTGGTATTTTGTGTTTTGGTGGTTTTGTTTAGGATGTGTCTGTGTAGTTTGTTTATTAAGTCGGGGTGTATCCATTTTTTATCGCTATGTATTTGATTGTGTTAAGTTCTTCCTGATAATCTTGTTTATTTTGTGGTATTGATGTGAGTCTATGGAGCATATAGTTGAATGCGGCATGTTTGTGTTGTGTTGGATGGTTAGATGTGTTGTGTATGACCATGTCTGTTGTGGTAGGTTTCCTGTATATTTTATATGTGTGTGTGTTGTTTGTTTTGTTAATTGTAAGGTCCCAACAACCCCCCCCACACATACCACCAACCTGTGAAAAAATCCGTTACAACTGTTTCAAAACATTCTGTATTTAAACCTCGGTGAAGAAGGTGAACAGCACACCGAAACGTACGAGGACATTAAGAAACGTAAGTGTTCACCAGGGAAAGTTACAATTTATCACTAATATTAAGTGCGTGAATGTAGAGGATGAACCACTAAAAGAACAATATGAAGATCGACCAAAATGTAATACCTCCTTTGTCATCATAACTTTATTAATGAACAAATCGAAGCGAAAGTTACAAAGATTATTCCTGTACATGTTCATCCCGAACAGTCGTAGTTACTTTTAATTTATTTACGGGATCTCTGAACTCAAGTATGAATCCAGTTTGAAAAGTTTCTGGATTTAAAATGAAGTTGAGTTAACTTTATCCAAGTCTTCGAATCTGAAACCACGTAGGCTAACTTTCCTAAGCCCAAACAGGAAAAATCCGAAGGAGTCAAGTCAGGGCTGTACGGTGGATAAGGCACCATTTTAGCATCGCTTGGATTGTGAAAAATGACGTGTGTGCCCTTGTATTATCGTGATAGACGTCATCAACACCACATTCGTTATATACTTTAGGCAGTTGCCTGTTCAGTTGTCTTTTCTTCCTTTTACTTTGTGTTTGAGGAGTTGTTTAGGGCTTTCATAACGTCGCTATATCAGCTCCAAGCTCCAAGCCTGGTACTAAATCGTATAACGATGTGAATAACAATCTCGTTATAAAGGCCGCTCGTCTCAAGCACAGGCGAGTATCAAGGTCGGGCGAGCTTTTATAAACTCTATGGTACTGGAGGCGCAAAATCACAATGAATAATACAAACCGTCATTGAAAGCAGTCTACCTACTACCTACTTTTTTAATCGTTATCATCAGCTCCAAGGATTAAACCGCTTGTTCCTGTCGCAAGTAAATACATTCTAGAACTGGTCGCTCCAGCGCTCCCTCGGACGTCCCACACTTCTCCGTTCTTCCGGCTTGTAGTTCAATAGTTGTGTGGTGATGCGGTAGCTATCCATTCGGTTGAGATGCTCCAAACAAAACTTAGCCGATATCGATTGGGTAATCCTGTTTAAAATATTGTAGCATGACAGATTATCCACATTGTTCTAATTTAAAAAATAATCAATGAAAACTACTATAAAAATTAGTCAAGGACCACAGTGTAGTGAAATAATAGTTCGAAGAGATAAAATAAATTAAAAACAACCATGCAATATATAAGAAATTATAGAAAAATAATGATAGGCCAATGTATAAAGTAATTATACCCAGGTAGTATAGGAGCAGAGGTCAGGAAATGCCCAGGATAGACAAACATCCATAATAAAAGGACGACTGTTAGAGAAACAACCACATGTAATAAAAATAGAAAACCCCAAAAAAGATGAAAATAAATAAGAAAAGTACAATGCAATAAAATAAGAGTAACTGTAAAATATATTTAAGTAAAGGTTCTAGATATAAATGTAAAAATGTACCAGTGCAATTTAATTTTATAATGAAAAGCGAATCCTGATGATCTCATATAAGTGAAATTCTTTATCATATAATACCAGACAAAATGACAAAAAATAATATAAAAGTATGCAATAAATAGTGGAGTGATCAAGGGTAAATCCCTAAAATAAAACAAAAACAGCAAGGACTGCATGAAAATTAATTTTAAGGAATATTTTAGGTGATGAAAAAACAGATGTGTTTTGTTTATATTAACAGTTCATTGAACTCAAGGCTTGAATGTCTGAGATGAAGTATAATTTTTTGTTATAAAATATTTGTTATGTTTTAATAGTATTAATTAATAATAAACCTTACTGTAATTAAATAAGTGTAATTTAGTTAAGATGTTATAAGAATTGTAGGTCAGAGAGGGTATTAGCAAGCTGGAATAATAATAAACATTGTAAATAAACTAACATAAAATCTAGGCCAAATGGTAAATCTCATAAACCTTGTAATTAGTAAATAAGTAAAGGAAATTAATTAAATGGATGAAAATTATATAATGTAAATCAATCACTGTGTATTATAACTGTAACAATACTTTGTAAAGGTATTGAAGAAAGGTATAAAATATTATTAGAAAAAATGCAAGTGTAATAACACTGGAATCTAAGGGGAAGATCTAAATTAAAAATAATAGGTAAATTAGTTAACCTAATCATAAAATTACAAAGAATTAAAGAAAAATAACCATTTTAATTCAATCAGTAATCTTATTCATTGATAATTAGAACATAATAGAAATTGTAAACCATTTAATGTGACAGGAAGTACAGTTAAAGCCTACATTCAAATATACAGTAAATATGATTTTTTTAAGTTAAAAATACTATAAAGTACATCATGTTCGATATTAAATAACGCAGAATTAAATAAAAAATTTGATTATGTAATTAGTATTTAATAAAATTAAGAAATAAGCAAAATGTAATTAATCATATAATGTAAAAGTCAATTATTTAGGCGGAAATGCCATCTGGTTAAAACGATGTAGATTTAATATTAAATCGGCCAGGACCTATTGTATGGAGGAAAAAGATAGTTAGTTGATTGTTACACGTTCAGACCTACACTTCGAACGAGCTCAGAGAAATGAATTCATTCTAAAAGAGAGAAGATAATTTTTGGATATAACTAAACCTATAAAAAATAACCCAGAGAAATTGAAAAATATGATTAATCTACATTGAGTTAACACGGAATCAACCAAATTAATCTAATTATGAAGATTTGAAATCGTCATCCAGATAATAGAACAATAAAAACGTGAATTCGAAATTTTAACGACACAAAATTGGACATTGTAAAATCGCACATCCATTGGGACAAGAACACCTTGAACACTGATTGCAGCGCCGAACAACTGACCAGTACTCCCGAATAATTACACTGTGATGAAGAGTAATTAACCACTACTACTTGGAAGAGGAATACACCAATAGCCATCATTTATTTGGAAGAATTCTGCAGTGAAGACGCTCCGTTTACATTCAGCACGGGGCGGCCACTTTGGACTATTCCCAGAATCCTTTGCGGTGTCGGCAGAACAGCATCACGAGTTGGGTTCGAGAAATTTATCTTACTAACATTGTCTATTCAATAATATTTTGTATTTTAGATAATTAAGCAGTTTTTATTGTAAGCATTATACTTTTCAGCTTTGCCTTTTTCTCTGACTATTATAATAACAGCTCAAAGAACCTGTGAATTAACATTAATATTTTATATACTGAATTTACTCGCCCTGAGATATGAGTTTGCAAATGTCGATTAACTAATCGATTCAAAATCGATTAGTATTTACAACGTTAATAAATTCTTTAAATATTGTAATTTTGAGTTTCATTTATTAATAAAGAAATAGATAGAAGAATTTTAGATAGTATTTGATACCTGGACTCCAAGAAAAGAAGAAAATAACATCACTAAAGGAGTGCCCTCATAGAATAACGAAAGACCGCTAATCGATTATTACAGGAGATAATCTGATTAACGTGGAAAAGCAATTCTGGTTATTCTAAGCGATTAAATTGATTAAAATAATAATTAAAGGAAATAAAAATACATAAATACATCAGAAATAATTAAATAATTAATTAAATAAATAAAATTTTTTTCAAACAATTTTTTTTATTACAATTTTTTGTAACCCCGAAAATTTACGAATTTTACATTTCGTTACAATATCCGTAATCAGTTTTTGCCGTATATCTGTATTCCTTCTGTGATCATGAAGAGTACACCTTGCCACATGACTGAGGAATCTCATTTCACCTGCTTGAATACGACTTGTGTGGTCCTTTATCAAAAAACTAATGTTATTTTTTTTGATTCAATAAAAATTCAAAAAATTCAAAAAAATAACATTAGTTTTTTGATTCAATAATTGCTTAAATGGCTTTAGTTTTTCAAAACTTTTTGGATAAAGCTTCAAGAACCACCGTTAGTTGGGGATTATTCCATGCCCCCGTAATGTGATCCTCCCTACCCACGAAATCAAATTGGGGAGGATTTCGGAATACATGGGGGGAATTGCACCATGGCCTTTGGGGGGGATGTGAACCTCTGGTTCAAGCATAGTGTGGGAGCATCAAGAGAGCTCTGAAGTCAGCAAGTAAAGCGTGACTAAGGCTGCACAGTGTGATAGACTTACCACACTTCTTAATGGATCTGAGTTTTGGACTTTGGCAAAGGACCACACAAGTCGTATTCAAGCAGGTGAAATGAGATTCCTCAGTCATGTGGCAAGGTGTACTCTTCATGATCACAGAAGGAATACAGATATACGGCAAAAACTGATTACGGATATTGTAACGAAATGTAAAATTCGTAAATTTTCGGGGTTACAAAAAATTGTAATAAAAAAAATTGTTTGAAAAAAATTTTATTTATTTAATTAATTATTTAATTATTTCTGATGTATTTATGTATTTTTATTTCCTTTAATTATTATTTTAATCAATTTAATCGCTTAGAATAACCAGAATTGCTTTTCCACGTTAATCAGATTATCTCCTGTAATAATCGATTAGCGGTCTTTCGTTATTCTATGAGGGCACTCCTTTAGTGATGTTATTTTCTTCTTTTCTTGGAGTCCAGGTATCAAATACTATCTAAAATTCTTCTATCTATTTCTTTATTAATAAATGAAACTCAAAATTACAATATTTAAAGAATTTATTAACGTTGTAAATACTAATCGATTTTGAATCGATTAGTTAATCGACATTTGCAAACTCATATCTCAGGGCGAGTAAATTCAGTATATAAAATATTAATGTTAATTCACAGGTTCTTTGAGCTGTTATTATAATAGTCAGAGAAAAAGGCAAAGCTGAAAAGTATAATGCTTACAATAAAAACTGCTTAATTATCTAAAATACAAAATATTATTGAATAGACAATGTTAGTAAGATAAATTTCTCGAACCCAACTCGTGATGCTGTTCTGCCGACACCGCAAAGGATTCTGGGAATAGTCCAAAGTGGCCGCCCCGTGCTGAATGTAAACGGAGCGTCTTCACTGCAGAATTCTTCCAAATAAATGATGGCTATTGGTGTATTCCTCTTCCAAGTAGTAGTGGTTAATTACTC
This sequence comes from Magicicada septendecula, assembly GCA_034769895.1. Classification (NCBI taxonomy): domain Eukaryota; kingdom Metazoa; phylum Arthropoda; class Insecta; order Hemiptera; family Cicadidae; genus Magicicada; species Magicicada septendecula. The sequence goes on along the minus strand of CM068373.1, from coordinate 316,078,173 downwards.
TTCATCACAGTGTAATTATTCGGGAGTACTGGTCAGTTGTTCGGCGCTGCAATCAGTGTTCAAGGTGTTCTTGTCCCAATGGATGTGCGATTTTACAATGTCCAATTTTGTGTCGTTAAAATTTCGAATTCACGTTTTTATTGTTCTATTATCTGGATGACGATTTCAAATCTTCATAATTAGATTAATTTGGTTGATTCCGTGTTAACTCAATGTAGATTAATCATATTTTTCAATTTCTCTGGGTTATTTTTTATAGGTTTAGTTATATCCAAAAATTATCTTCTCTCTTTTAGAATGAATTCATTTCTCTGAGCTCGTTCGAAGTGTAGGTCTGAACGTGTAACAATCAACTAACTATCTTTTTCCTCCATACAATAGGTCCTGGCCGATTTAATATTAAATCTACATCGTTTTAACCAGATGGCATTTCCGCCTAAATAATTGACTTTTACATTATATGATTAATTACATTTTGCTTATTTCTTAATTTTATTAAATACTAATTACATAATCAAATTTTTTATTTAATTCTGCGTTATTTAATATCGAACATGATGTACTTTATAGTATTTTTAACTTAAAAAAATCATATTTACTGTATATTTGAATGTAGGCTTTAACTGTACTTCCTGTCACATTAAATGGTTTACAATTTCTATTATGTTCTAATTATCAATGAATAAGATTACTGATTGAATTAAAATGGTTATTTTTCTTTAATTCTTTGTAATTTTATGATTAGGTTAACTAATTTACCTATTATTTTTAATTTAGATCTTCCCCTTAGATTCCAGTGTTATTACACTTGCATTTTTTCTAATAATATTTTATACCTTTCTTCAATACCTTTACAAAGTATTGTTACAGTTATAATACACAGTGATTGATTTACATTATATAATTTTCATCCATTTAATTAATTTCCTTTACTTATTTACTAATTACAAGGTTTATGAGATTTACCATTTGGCCTAGATTTTATGTTAGTTTATTTACAATGTTTATTATTATTCCAGCTTGCTAATACCCTCTCTGACCTACAATTCTTATAACATCTTAACTAAATTACACTTATTTAATTACAGTAAGGTTTATTATTAATTAATACTATTAAAACATAACAAATATTTTATAACAAAAAATTATACTTCATCTCAGACATTCAAGCCTTGAGTTCAATGAACTGTTAATATAAACAAAACACATCTGTTTTTTCATCACCTAAAATATTCCTTAAAATTAATTTTCATGCAGTCCTTGCTGTTTTTGTTTTATTTTAGGGATTTACCCTTGATCACTCCACTATTTATTGCATACTTTTATATTATTTTTTGTCATTTTGTCTGGTATTATATGATAAAGAATTTCACTTATATGAGATCATCAGGATTCGCTTTTCATTATAAAATTAAATTGCACTGGTACATTTTTACATTTATATCTAGAACCTTTACTTAAATATATTTTACAGTTACTCTTATTTTATTGCATTGTACTTTTCTTATTTATTTTCATCTTTTTTGGGGTTTTCTATTTTTATTACATGTGGTTGTTTCTCTAACAGTCGTCCTTTTATTATGGATGTTTGTCTATCCTGGGCATTTCCTGACCTCTGCTCCTATACTACCTGGGTATAATTACTTTATACATTGGCCTATCATTATTTTTCTATAATTTCTTATATATTGCATGGTTGTTTTTAATTTATTTTATCTCTTCGAACTATTATTTCACTACACTGTGGTCCTTGACTAATTTTTATAGTAGTTTTCATTGATTATTTTTTAAATTAGAACAATGTGGATAATCTGTCATGCTACAATATTTTAAACAGGATTACCCAATCGATATCGGCTAAGTTTTGTTTGGAGCATCTCAACCGAATGGATAGCTACCGCATCACCACACAACTATTGAACTACAAGCCGGAAGAACGGAGAAGTGTGGGACGTCCGAGGGAGCGCTGGAGCGACCAGTTCTAGAATGTATTTACTTGCGACAGGAACAAGCGGTTTAATCCTTGGAGCTGATGATAACGATTAAAAAAGTAGGTAGTAGGTAGACTGCTTTCAATGACGGTTTGTATTATTCATTGTGATTTTGCGCCTCCAGTACCATAGAGTTTATAAAAGCTCGCCCGACCTTGATACTCGCCTGTGCTTGAGACGAGCGGCCTTTATAACGAGATTGTTATTCACATCGTTATACGATTTAGTACCAGGCTTGGAGCTTGGAGCTGATATAGCGACGTTATGAAAGCCCTAAACAACTCCTCAAACACAAAGTAAAAGGAAGAAAAGACAACTGAACAGGCAACTGCCTAAAGTATATAACGAATGTGGTGTTGATGACGTCTATCACGATAATACAAGGGCACACACGTCATTTTTCACAATCCAAGCGATGCTAAAATGGTGCCTTATCCACCGTACAGCCCTGACTTGACTCCTTCGGATTTTTCCTGTTTGGGCTTAGGAAAGTTAGCCTACGTGGTTTCAGATTCGAAGACTTGGATAAAGTTAACTCAACTTCATTTTAAATCCAGAAACTTTTCAAACTGGATTCATACTTGAGTTCAGAGATCCCGTAAATAAATTAAAAGTAACTACGACTGTTCGGGATGAACATGTACAGGAATAATCTTTGTAACTTTCGCTTCGATTTGTTCATTAATAAAGTTATGATGACAAAGGAGGTATTACATTTTGGTCGATCTTCATATTGTTCTTTTAGTGGTTCATCCTCTACATTCACGCACTTAATATTAGTGATAAATTGTAACTTTCCCTGGTGAACACTTACGTTTCTTAATGTCCTCGTACGTTTCGGTGTGCTGTTCACCTTCTTCACCGAGGTTTAAATACAGAATGTTTTGAAACAGTTGTAACGGATTTTTTCACAGGTTGGTGGTATGTGTGGGGGGGGGTTGTTGGGACCTTACAATTAACAAAACAAACAACACACACACATATAAAATATACAGGAAACCTACCACAACAGACATGGTCATACACAACACATCTAACCATCCAACACAACACAAACATGCCGCATTCAACTATATGCTCCATAGACTCACATCAATACCACAAAATAAACAAGATTATCAGGAAGAACTTAACACAATCAAATACATAGCGATAAAAAATGGATACACCCCGACTTAATAAACAAACTACACAGACACATCCTAAACAAAACCACCAAAACACAAAATACCAACAACACACAACCTAATAAATACATCACACTTACATACTACAACTCTAACACACACAAAATAGCAAAAAAACATTCAGGAAACACAACTATAAAATAGCTTACAGAACGAACAACTCCATCAAAAAACACATAAACGATACAAACACAGACACTGACACATACAACAAAACAGGAGTATACAAATTAAACTGCAGTGATTGCAAACATTTCTACATAGACCAGACGGGAAGATCTTTTTCTTCAAGATTTTCCGAACACATAAAACCCTCTCTAATAACTACATACACTCCGGATTCGCCACGCACATACAGACTGAAAACCACAGCTACACCAACATAGAAAGCAACCTCGAAATACTACACTACTTACCAGAAAGTAGGAAACTCAACACGGCTGAACAGTGCGAAATATATAAACACCACACACTACAACCAAACAACATATTAAATGACCAACTACACTTTAAATCACATGTACTATTTCACACAATCATACAGAAACAAAACTATACTTTGAATACCAGCGCCAACCCCCCACACACATACCACCAACCTGTGAAAAAATTCGTTACAACTGTTTCAAGACATTTTGTATTTAAACCTCGCTGAAGAAGGTGAACAGCACACCGAAACGTACGAGGACATTAAGAAACGTAAGTGTTCACCTGTGAAAGTTACAATTTATCACTAATATTAAGTGCGTGAATGAAGAGGATGAACCACCAAAACAACTGTAACACCGCTAACACGGCGTTTCTCATCCATGAATACAGAAATGTCAAAAAACAGGTAACAAAAACATCCTTAAACATCGCCTACAACAAAACATGCCGCAAACACAACATCATACCTGCACACGCACAAATTACAATAAAACAAAGCGCACATACTGCACTCCAAACCAAACGTAAAGCTGAAAACATATACCTAAACAACATAATTAATGATTTATACCGCAAGAAAAATACACTCAACAAACTGGCCTACAACTTACATGTAAAACTAACACAAGTATTACACCATATAGAACTTGAAAACGTAATACAGCACACGCAAAACAATATAGAAAAACTCACATCGAAAATACAAGATAGATATAACAAAAAATTTAATAACATCATAACACGCATAAATGAAACAATCCCCACACCGACACACAAATTTCACACACGCACAGTAAACACAACTAATATAAGTTTCACAAATGATGAAATAACCTTATTAGACAAAGGACTAAAACATAATTTAAAAAGCAATACATCGAACAACAACAGCAACAGACATATACGTGACTTAATCATAGACGCCGAAACAGCTATACAAAATACACACATCAACGACCACGACACCATACGACATGACATAAAACGTAAATTACAACACACACAAAAACAAAAAAGGCCACAATAACGAAATTCGAACGCTAAAAAATATAAAACTTAAATTACATGAACATAACATAACAATACTAAAAGGCGATAAAGGAAACATAAACGTTATAATGGAAAAACAAGATCTAAACAATAAAATCGAGACATTCTTCACCGAAAACAATATAACTAAATTAGATAAAGACCCCACATTGAAGTATCAAAAACAAATAAACAAATTCATAAATAACGCGAAACACATAATCCAAACAGACAACATCAAATACCTCAAACAAATCAAACCAAACCCCCCAGAACTAAATGCGTTACCAAAAATACACAAACCCAATACTCCCATCAGACCATTAATAAACAACACACAAGCACTCTTCCACAAAATCGCAAGACACCTAGATAAATTAATCAGAAAAAACATAAATCTAACTAACAACACTTCCGTCAAAAGTAACATAGAATTAGTTAACAAAACTAAACACATCCATATTCCACACAATTCAACTTTAGCTTCTTTTGACATAACCAATCTATACACCAATGTACCCATCAAAGACACCATACTAACACTTGAACATTTACTAAGACAAAACAACACACCAGAAACGCACATACAGGAGATCATCACACTCACCAAACTAATCACTGAACAAAATTACTTGTCATACAACAACACGATTTACACACAAACAGGCGGACTGCCCATGAGCTCCCCTATTTCAGGAATACTATCTGAAATATTCATACACAACATAGAACAAAAACATATATTAAAAAACAACAAATACACAAACAAAATCATCTACTGGTACAGATATGTAGATGACATTTTACTACTGTATAAAGGCAATATACGACCGTTCTCCCTCGCAAGGCAATGGCAAACCAGCGAGAGGTATCCTGCTTAGTATAAACCTTCCCCAACTATGCCGTTCGGATCCGGCGTTAAAATTGTAGGTCCCATGTACCTGTGAGAGAATCAGTACCACACGCACCACGGGTATATGCGGAGAGGGTACAAACCAGTCGAAGACTGAAGGACTACGAATAAAGGCAATAAAAGACAAATCGAAAATTTCCATAAATACATAAACACAATAAACCCCAAACTAAAATTCACACTAAAAATAGAACATAACAATAGTATAAACTTCTTGGACCTTACAATTAACAAAACAAACAGCACACACACATATAAAATATACAGGAAACCTACCACAACAGACATGGTCATACACAACACATCTAACCATTCAACACAACACAAACATGCCGCATTCAACTATATGCTCCATAGACTCACATCAATACCACAAAGTAAACAAGATTATCAGGAAGAACTTAACACAATCAAATACATAGCGATAAAAAATGGATACACCCCCCGACTTAATAAACAAAAGACACAGACACATCCTAAACAAAAACACCAAATCAAAAAATACCAACAACACACAACCTAATAAATACATCACACTTACATACTACAACTCTAACACACACAAAATCGCAAAAAACATTCAGGAAACACAACTATAAAATAGCTTACAGAACGAACAACACCATCAAAAAACGCATAAACGATACAAACACAGACACTGACACATACAACAAAACAGGAGTATACAAATTAAACTGCAGTGATTGCAAACATTTCTACATAGACCAGACGGGAAGATCTTTTTCTTCAAGATTTTCCGAACACATAAAAGCCCTCTCTAATAACTACATACACTCCGCATTCGCCACGCACATACAGACTGAAAACCACAGCTACACCAACATAGAAAGCAACCTCGAAATACTACACTACTTACCAAACAGTAGGAAACTCAACACGGCTGAACAGTACGAAATATATAAACACCACACACTACAACCAAACAACATATTAAATGACCAACTATACTTTAAATCACATGTACTATTTCACACAGTCATACAGAAACCAAACTATACTTTGAATCCCAGTGCCAACCCCCCCCCACACACATACCACCAAACCTGTGAAAAAATCCGTTACAACTGTTTCAAGACATTTTGTATTTAAACCTTTCTGAAGAAGGTGAACAGCACACCGAAACGTACGAGGACATTAAGAAACATAAGTGTTCACCAGTGAAAGTTACAATTTATCACTAATATTAAGTGCGTGAATGAAGAGGATGAACCACCAAAACAACTGTAACACCGCTAACACGGCGTTTCTCATCCATGAATACAGAAATGTCAAAAAACAGGTAACAAAAACATCCTTAAACATCGCCTACAACAAAACATGCCGCAAACACAACATCATACCTGCACACGCACAAATTACAATAAAACAAAGCGCACATACTGCACTCCAAACCAAACGTAAAGCTGAAAACATATACCTAAACAACATAATTAATGATTTATACCGCAAGAAAAATACACTCAACAAACTGGCCTACAACTTACATGTAAAACTAACACAAGTATTACACCATATAGAACTTGAAAACGTAATACAGCACACGCAAAACAATATAGAAAAACTCACATCGAAAATACAAGATAGATATAACAAAAAATTTAATAACATCATAACACGCATAAATGAAACAATCCCCACACCGACACACAAATTTCACACACGCACAGTAAACACAACTAATATAAGTTTCACAAATGATGAAATAACCTTATTAGACAAAGGACTAAAACATAATTTAAAAAGCAATACATCGAACAACAACAGCAACAGACATATACGTGACTTAATCATAGACGCCGAAACAGCTATACAAAATACACACATCAACGACCACGACACCATACGACATGACATAAAACGTAAATTACAACACACACAAAAACAAAAAAGGCCACAATAACGAAATTCGAACGCTAAAAAATATAAAACTTAAATTACATGAACATAACATAACAATACTAAAAGGCGATAAAGGAAACATAAACGTTATAATGGAAAAACAAGATCTAAACAATAAAATCGAGACATTCTTCACCGAAAACAATATAACTAAATTAGATAAAGACCCCACATTGAAGTATCAAAAACAAATAAACAAATTCATAAATAACGCGAAACACATAATCCAAACAGACAACATCAAATACCTCAAACAAATCAAACCAAACCCCCCAGAACTAAATGCGTTACCAAAAATACACAAACCCAATACTCCCATCAGACCATTAATAAACAACACACAAGCACTCTTCCACAAAATCGCAAGACACCTAGATAAATTAATCAGAAAAAACATAAATCTAACTAACAACACTTCCGTCAAAAGTAACATAGAATTAGTTAACAAAACTAAACACATCCATATTCCACACAATTCAACTTTAGCTTCTTTTGACATAACCAATCTATACACCAATGTACCCATCAAAGACACCATACTAACACTTGAACATTTACTAAGACAAAACAACACACCAGAAACGCACATACAGGAGATCATCACACTCACCAAACTAATCACTGAACAAAATTACTTGTCATACAACAACACGATTTACACACAAACAGGCGGACTGCCCATGAGCTCCCCTATTTCAGGAATACTATCTGAAATATTCATACACAACATAGAACAAAAACATATATTAAAAAACAACAAATACACAAACAAAATCATCTACTGGTACAGATATGTAGATGACATTTTACTACTGTATAAAGGCAATATACGACCGTTCTCCCTCGCAAGGCAATGGCAAACCAGCGAGAGGTATCCTGCTTAGTATAAACCTTCCCCAACTATGCCGTTCGGATCCGGCGTTAAAATTGTAGGTCCCATGTACCTGTGAGAGAATCAGTACCACACGCACCACGGGTATATGCGGAGAGGGTACAAACCAGTCGAAGACTGAAGGACTACGAATAAAGGCAATAAAAGACAAATCGAAAATTTCCATAAATACATAAACACAATAAACCCCAAACTAAAATTCACACTAAAAATAGAACATAACAATAGTATAAACTTCTTGGACCTTACAATTAACAAAACAAACAGCACACACACATATAAAATATACAGGAAACCTACCACAACAGACATGGTCATACACAACACATCTAACCATTCAACACAACACAAACATGCCGCATTCAACTATATGCTCCATAGACTCACATCAATACCACAAAGTAAACAAGATTATCAGGAAGAACTTAACACAATCAAATACATAGCGATAAAAAATGGATACACCCCCCGACTTAATAAACAAAAGACACAGACACATCCTAAACAAAAACACCAAATCAAAAAATACCAACAACACACAACCTAATAAATACATCACACTTACATACTACAACTCTAACACACACAAAATCGCAAAAAACATTCAGGAAACACAACTATAAAATAGCTTACAGAACGAACAACACCATCAAAAAACGCATAAACGATACAAACACAGACACTGACACATACAACAAAACAGGAGTATACAAATTAAACTGCAGTGATTGCAAACATTTCTACATAGACCAGACGGGAAGATCTTTTTCTTCAAGATTTTCCGAACACATAAAAGCCCTCTCTAATAACTACATACACTCCGCATTCGCCACGCACATACAGACTGAAAACCACAGCTACACCAACATAGAAAGCAACCTCGAAATACTACACTACTTACCAAACAGTAGGAAACTCAACACGGCTGAACAGTACGAAATATATAAACACCACACACTACAACCAAACAACATATTAAATGACCAACTATACTTTAAATCACATGTACTATTTCACACAGTCATACAGAAACCAAACTATACTTTGAATCCCAGTGCCAACCCCCCCCCACACACATACCACCAAACCTGTGAAAAAATCCGTTACAACTGTTTCAAGACATTTTGTATTTAAACCTTTCTGAAGAAGGTGAACAGCACACCGAAACGTACGAGGACATTAAGAAACATAAGTGTTCACCAGTGAAAGTTACAATTTATCACTAATATTAAGTGCGTGAATGAAGAGGATGAACCACCAAAACAACTGTAACACCGCTAACACGGCGTTTCTCATCCATGAATACAGAAATGTCAAAAAACAGGTAACAAAAACATCCTTAAACATCGCCTACAACAAAACATGCCGCAAACACAACATCATACCTGCACACGCACAAATTACAATAAAACAAAGCGCACATACTGCACTCCAAACCAAACGTAAAGCTGAAAACATATACCTAAACAACATAATTAATGATTTATACCGCAAGAAAAATACACTCAACAAACTGGCCTACAACTTACATGTAAAACTAACACAAGTATTACACCATATAGAACTTGAAAACGTAATACAGCACACGCAAAACAATATAGAAAAACTCACATCGAAAATACAAGATAGATATAACAAAAAATTTAATAACATCATAACACGCATAAATGAAACAATCCCCACACCGACACACAAATTTCACACACGCACAGTAAACACAACTAATATAAGTTTCATAAATGATGAAATAACCTTATTAGACAAAGGACTAAAACATAATTTAAAAAGCAATACATCGAACAACAACAGCAACAGACATATACGTGACTTAATCATAGACGCCGAAACAGCTATACAAAATACACACATCAACGACCACGACACCATACGACATGACATAAAACGTAAATTACAACACACACAAAAACAAAAAAGGCCACAATAACGAAATTCGAACGCTAAAAAATATAAAACTTAAATTACATGAACATAACATAACAATACTAAAAGGCGATAAAGGAAACATAAACGTTATAATGGAAAAACAAGATCTAAACAATAAAATCGAGACATTCTTCACCGAAAACAATATAACTAAATTAGATAAAGACCCCACATTGAAGTATCAAAAACAAATAAACAAATTCATAAATAACGCGAAACACATAATCCAAACAGACAACATCAAATACCTCAAACAAATCAAACCAAACCCCCCAGAACTAAATGCGTTACCAAAAATACACAAACCCAATACTCCCATCAGACCATTAATAAACAACACACAAGCACTCTTCCACAAAATCGCAAGACACCTAGATAAATTAATCAGAAAAAACATAAATCTAACTAACAACACTTCCGTCAAAAGTAACATAGAATTAGTTAACAAAACTAAACACATCCATATTCCACACAATTCAACTTTAGCTTCTTTTGACATAACCAATCTATACACCAATGTACCCATCAAAGACACCATACTAACACTTGAACATTTACTAAGACAAAACAACACACCAGAAACGCACATACAGGAGATCATCACACTCACCAAACTAATCACTGAACAAAATTACTTGTCATACAACAACACGATTTACACACAAACAGGCGGACTGCCCATGAGCTCCCCTATTTCAGGAATACTATCTGAAATATTCATACACAACATAGAACAAAAACATATATTAAAAAACAACAAATACACAAACAAAATCATCTACTGGTACAGATATGTAGATGACATTTTACTACTGTATAAAGGCAATATACGACCGTTCTCCCTCGCAAGGCAATGGCAAACCAGCGAGAGGTATCCTGCTTAGTATAAACCTTCCCCAACTATGCCGTTCGGATCCGGCGTTAAAATTGTAGGTCCCATGTACCTGTGAGAGAATCAGTACCACACGCACCACGGGTATATGCGGAGAGGGTACAAACCAGTCGAAGACTGAAGGACTACGAATAAAGGCAATAAAAGACAAATCGAAAATTTCCATAAATACATAAACACAATAAACCCCAAACTAAAATTCACACTAAAAATAGAACATAACAATAGTATAAACTTCTTGGACCTTACAATTAACAAAACAAACAGCACACACACATATAAAATATACAGGAAACCTACCACAACAGACATGGTCATACACAACACATCTAACCATTCAACACAACACAAACATGCCGCATTCAACTATATGCTCCATAGACTCACATCAATACCACAAAGTAAACAAGATTATCAGGAAGAACTTAACACAATCAAATACATAGCGATAAAAAATGGATACACCCCCCGACTTAATAAACAAAAGACACAGACACATCCTAAACAAAAACACCAAATCACAAAATACCAACAACACACAACCTAATAAATACATCACACTTACATACTACAACTCTAACACACACAAAATCGCAAAAAACATTCAGGAAACACAACTATAAAATAGCTTACAGAACGAACAACACCATCAAAAAACGCATAAACGATACAAACACAGACACTGACACATACAACAAAACAGGAGTATACAAATTAAACTGCAGTAATTGCAAACATTTCTACATAGACCAGACGGGAAGATCTTTTTCTTCAAGATTTTCCGAACACATAAAAGCCCTCTCTAATAACTACATACACTCCGCATTCGCCACGCACATACAGACTGAAAACCACAGCTACACCAACATAGAAAGCAACCTCGAAATACTACACTACTTACCAAACAGTAGGAAACTCAACACGGCTGAACAGTACGAAATATATAAACACCACACACTACAACCAAACAACATATTAAATGACCAACTATACTTTAAATCACATGTACTATTTCACACAGTCATACAGAAACCAAACTATACTTTGAATCCCAGTGCCAACCCCCCCCCACACACATACCACCAACCTGTGAAAAAATCCGTTACAACTGTTTCAAGACATTTTGTATTTAAACCTCGCTGAAGAAGGTGAACAGCACACCGAAACGTACGAGGACATTAAGAAACGTAAGTGTTCACCAGTGAAAGTTACAATTTATCACTAATATTAAGTGCGTGAATGAAGAGGATGAACCACCAAAACAACTGTAACACCGCTAACACGGCGTTTCTCATCCATGAATACAGAAATGTCAAAAAACAGGTAACAAAAACATCCTTAAACATCGCCTACAACAAAACATGCCGCAAACACAACATCATACCTGCACACGCACAAATTACAATAAAACAAAGCGCACATACTGCACTCCAAACCAAACGTAAAGCTGAAAACATATACCTAAACAACATAATTAATGATTTATACCGCAAGAAAAATACACTCAACAAACTGGCCTACAACTTACATGTAAAACTAACACAAGTATTACACCATATAGAACTTGAAAACGTAATACAGCACACGCAAAACAATATAGAAAAACTCACATCGAAAATACAAGATAGATATAACAAAAAATTTAATAACATCATAACACGCATAAATGAAACAATCCCCACACCGACACACAAATTTCACACACGCACAGTAAACACAACTAATATAAGTTTCACAAATGATGAAATAACCTTATTAGACAAAGGACTAAAACATAATTTAAAAAGCAATACATCGAACAACAACAGCAACAGACATATACGTGACTTAATCATAGACGCCGAAACAGCTATACAAAATACACACATCAACGACCACGACACCATACGACATGACATAAAACGTAAATTACAACACACACAAAAACAAAAAAGGCCACAATAACGAAATTCGAACGCTAAAAAATATAAAACTTAAATTACATGAACATAACATAACAATACTAAAAGGCGATAAAGGAAACATAAACGTTATAATGGAAAAACAAGATCTAAACAATAAAATCGAGACATTCTTCACCGAAAACAATATAACTAAATTAGATAAAGACCCCACATTGAAGTATCAAAAACAAATAAACAAATTCATAAATAACGCGAAACACATAATCCAAACAGACAACATCAAATACCTCAAACAAATCAAACCAAACCCCCCAGAACTAAATGCGTTACCAAAAATACACAAACCCAATATTCCCATCAGACCATTAATAAACAACACACAAGCACTCTTCCACAAAATCGCAAGACACCTAGATAAATTAATCAGAAAAAACATAAATCTAACTAACAACACTTCCGTCAAAAGTAACATAGAATTAGTTAACAAAACTAAACACATCCATATTCCACACAATTCAACTTTAGCTTCTTTTGACATAACCAATCTATACACCAATGTACCCATCAAAGACACCATACTAACACTTGAACATTTACTAAGACAAAACAACACACCAGAAACGCACATACAGGAGATCATCACACTCACCAAACTAATCACTGAACAAAATTACTTGTCATACAACAACACGATTTACACACAAACAGACGGACTCCCCATGAGCTCCCCTATTTCAGGAATACTATCTGAAATATTCATACACAACATAGAACAAAAACATATATTAAAAAACAACAAATACACAAACAAAATCATCTACTGGTACAGATATGTAGATGACATTTTACTACTGTATAAAGGCAATATACGACCGTTCTCCCTCGCAAGGCAATGGCAAACCAGCGAGAGGTATCCTGCTTAGTATAAACCTTCCCCAACTATGCCGTTCGGATCCGGCGTTAAAATTGTAGGTCCCATGTACCTGTGAGAGAATCAGTACCACACGCACCACGGGTATATGCGGAGAGGGTACAAACCAGTCGAAGACTGAAGGACTACGAATAAAGGCAATAAAAGACAAATCGAAAATTTCCATAAATACATAAACACAATAAACCCCAAACTAAAATTCACACTAAAAATAGAACATAACAATAGTATAAACTTCTTGGACCTTACAATTAACAAAACAAACAGCACACACACATATAAAATATACAGGAAACCTACCACAACAGACATGGTCATACACAACACATCTAACCATTCAACACAACACAAACATGCCGCATTCAACTATATGCTCCATAGACTCACATCAATACCACAAAGTAAACAAGATTATCAGGAAGAACTTAACACAATCAAATACATAGCGATAAAAAATGGATACACCCCCCGACTTAATAAACAAAAGACACAGACACATCCTAAACAAAAACACCAAATCACAAAATACCAACAACACACAACCTAATAAATACATCACACTTACATACTACAACTCTAACACACACAAAATCGCAAAAAACATTCAGGAAACACAACTATAAAATAGCTTACAGAACGAACAACACCATCAAAAAACGCATAAACGATACAAACACAGACACTGACACATACAACAAAACAGGAGTATACAAATTAAACTGCAGTGATTGCAAACATTTCTACATAGACCAGACGGGAAGATCTTTTTCTTCAAGATTTTCCGAACACATAAAAGCCCTCTCTAATAACTACATACACTCCGCATTCGCCACGCACATACAGACTGAAAACCACAGCTACACCAACATAGAAAGCAACCTCGAAATACTACACTACTTACCAAACAGTAGGAAACTCAACACGGCTGAACAGTACGAAATATATAAACACCACACACTACAACCAAACAACATATTAAATGACCAACTATACTTTAAATCACATGTACTATTTCACACAGTCATACAGAAACCAAACTATACTTTGAATCCCAGTGCCAACCCCCCCCCCACACACATACCACCAAACCTGTGAAAAAATCCGTTACAACTGTTTCAAGACATTTTGTATTTAAACCTTTCTGAAGAAGGTGAACAGCACACCGAAACGTACGAGGACATTAAGAAACATAAGTGTTCACCAGTGAAAGTTACAATTTATCACTAATATTAAGTGCGTGAATGAAGAGGATGAACCACCAAAACAACTGTAACACCGCTAACACGGCGTTTCTCATCCATGAATACAGAAATGTCAAAAAACAGGTAACAAAAACATCCTTAAACATCGCCTACAACAAAACATGCCGCAAACACAACATCATACCTGCACACGCACAAATTACAATAAAACAAAGCGCACATACTGCACTCCAAACCAAACGTAAAGCTGAAAACATATACCTAAACAACATAATTAATGATTTATACCGCAAGAAAAATACACTCAACAAACTGGCCTACAACTTACATGTAAAACTAACACAAGTATTACACCATATAGAACTTGAAAACGTAATACAGCACACGCAAAACAATATAGAAAAACTCACATCGAAAATACAAGATAGATATAACAAAAAATTTAATAACATCATAACACGCATAAATGAAACAATCCCCACACCGACACACAAATTTCACACACGCACAGTAAACACAACTAATATAAGTTTCACAAATGATGAAATAACCTTATTAGACAAAGGACTAAAACATAATTTAAAAAGCAATACATCGAACAACAACAGCAACAGACATATACGTGACTTAATCATAGACGCCGAAACAGCTATACAAAATACACACATCAACGACCACGACACCATACGACATGACATAAAACGTAAATTACAACACACACAAAAACAAAAAAGGCCACAATAACGAAATTCGAACGCTAAAAAATATAAAACTTAAATTACATGAACATAACATAACAATACTAAAAGGCGATAAAGGAAACATAAACGTTATAATGGAAAAACAAGATCTAAACAATAAAATCGAGACATTCTTCACCGAAAACAATATAACTAAATTAGATAAAGACCCCACATTGAAGTATCAAAAACAAATAAACAAATTCATAAATAACGCGAAACACATAATCCAAACAGACAACATCAAATACCTCAAACAAATCAAACCAAACCCCCCAGAACTAAATGCGTTACCAAAAATACACAAACCCAATACTCCCATCAGACCATTAATAAACAACACACAAGCACTCTTCCACAAAATCGCAAGACACCTAGATAAATTAATCAGAAAAAACATAAATCTAACTAACAACACTTCCGTCAAAAGTAACATAGAATTAGTTAACAAAACTAAACACATCCATATTCCACACAATTCAACTTTAGCTTCTTTTGACATAACCAATCTATACACCAATGTACCCATCAAAGACACCATACTAACACTTGAACATTTACTAAGACAAAACAACACACCAGAAACGCACATACAGGAGATCATCACACTCACCAAACTAATCACTGAACAAAATTACTTGTCATACAACAACACGATTTACACACAAACAGACGGACTCCCCATGAGCTCCCCTATTTCAGGAATACTATCTGAAATATTCATACACAACATAGAACAAAAACATATATTAAAAAACAACAAATACACAAACAAAATCATCTACTGGTACAGATATGTAGATGACATTTTACTACTGTATAAAGGCAATATACGACCGTTCTCCCTCGCAAGGCAATGGCAAACCAGCGAGAGGTATCCTGCTTAGTATAAACCTTCCCCAACTATGCCGTTCGGATCCGGCGTTAAAATTGTAGGTCCCATGTACCTGTGAGAGAATCAGTACCACACGCACCACGGGTATATGCGGAGAGGGTACAAACCAGTCGAAGACTGAAGGACTACGAATAAAGGCAATAAAAGACAAATCGAAAATTTCCATAAATACATAAACACAATAAACCCCAAACTAAAATTCACACTAAAAATAGAACATAACAATAGTATAAACTTCTTGGACCTTACAATTAACAAAACAAACAGCACACACACATATAAAATATACAGGAAACCTACCACAACAGACATGGTCATACACAACACATCTAACCATTCAACACAACACAAACATGCCGCATTCAACTATATGCTCCATAGACTCACATCAATACCACAAAGTAAACAAGATTATCAGGAAGAACTTAACACAATCAAATACATAGCGATAAAAAATGGATACACCCCCCGACTTAATAAACAAAAGACACAGACACATCCTAAACAAAAACACCAAATCACAAAATACCAACAACACACAACCTAATAAATACATCACACTTACATACTACAACTCTAACACACACAAAATCGCAAAAAACATTCAGGAAACACAACTATAAAATAGCTTACAGAACGAACAACACCATCAAAAAACGCATAAACGATACAAACACAGACACTGACACATACAACAAAACAGGAGTATACAAATTAAACTGCAGTGATTGCAAACATTTCTACATAGACCAGACGGGAAGATCTTTTTCTTCAAGATTTTCCGAACACATAAAAGCCCTCTCTAATAACTACATACACTCCGCATTCGCCACGCACATACAGACTGAAAACCACAGCTACACCAACATAGAAAGCAACCTCGAAATACTACACTACTTACCAAACAGTAGGAAACTCAACACGGCTGAACAGTACGAAATATATAAACACCACACACTACAACCAAACAACATATTAAATGACCAACTATACTTTAAATCACATGTACTATTTCACACAGTCATACAGAAACCAAACTATACTTTGAATCCCAGTGCCAACCCCCCCCCCACATACCACCAACCTGTGAAAAAATCCGTTACAACTGTTTCAAGACATTTTGTATTTAAACCTCGCTGAAGAAGGTGAACAGCACACCGAAACGTACGAGGACATTAAGCAACGTAAGTGTTCACCAGTGAAAGTTACAATTTATCACTAATCTTCATATTGTTACGACGGTCTAACTGATCATCGTATGGTACAGTGGAAACAAAATACAAGAAACCAATTAAGTCACCAAGCACCAGCTTTAATTATCACAATTAAACAGTGTGTAATTAACAAGAGAGTCTCTTACAACAAATGAAATAAAAATTGTTCACAAGCAATAAAATGTCAAATAATATAAAACACAATTGTAATACAATTGTCCAGCACGATTATAAACCACATAACACTTCGCCACAATACCTCGAACAGCACTGTGTAAATCGCCACTCAAACGCACTGTGTAATCGCCCGACAATCACTGAATTGACCATCGCTGCGCTGATTTCCAGAATAATCTGTCACTTTAAATGACTTGTTAAACAAACAGGCGGTCTCGAGAATTCACTAGAAATAGTGTCCTTGAACACACTGCACTGACCGGTATGGTCTGGTATAGACCCGATAGTTGACGCGTAATTGTCTTTAACCGCAAAGTAGGAGCATTATGTAGGCATACACATATTACAGCTGGAACAGTCGAGAAACTTGTAGAACGTTCCGCATTACGTATTAAGTAACACTTTTCCGCATTACGTAACACTATATTTTAACAAGTAGGGCCTACGTATACCTCTTTATTCGTAAGCTATCTACACATTAAATAAGCGTTTATAATATAAATACATATAAGAACATAAGTAGGCCTATCTATTTATTTAGCTCAAAGCATATGCTTAATATAAGACAGTTATAAGACACGTTTTTGCTATTGTAAGTTCACACTCTGTACATTTTACAACAATTTTCTAATGAACAGCCTAGTGTTTGTATGGATAAATTATTAACTTACTCCTAATTGCAAAATGACATTGAAATTATACTTCAAATGATTAGAAATTGGAAAGAAATTACTTCGGAACAAGTTGTTGAGATCTTGCCGTGCATGGAGTGCGCGATCATTCAATTCTAGGTGTTGCCTCTATCCTCTTATTGGATTAAAAGTTTTAGAAGTGTTTTTTTAGTTTCCAATTGCTGCCAGATTTTGGCTACTGTTTATTCTGTCTGCCATAGGATTCTTGAGCGTGTTTACGAATGCTATCTCGCCAGCGAGTTCTGAATGCCCCTTTACTTCTATTAGTTGTCCCTTTTCAGCCTTTAATCGGCGTCCTGTGACTGTCCATTATTTCCCCGTTTCCCGCCTACACAAGTAGTTGTATTTCAATATCGCCGACTAAATTTTCGTACAAGAATTAAGTACACTTATACTGTTACGACGGTCTACTGGTCGTCGTATGGTACAGTGGAAAACAATATAAAAGACACCGATTGAGTCACGAGTCACCAGCTTTAATTATCACCATTAAACCGTTTGTAATCAACAAGATAGTCTCCTACAACAAATCAAATAAAAATTGTTCACACGCAATACTGTCAACGAGTATAAAACACAATTGAAATACAATTGTCCCGCATAAACACATAACACTTCGCCGCATTACTTCGAACCGCACTGGAATATATCGCTACTAAAACTGAAACTGAGGGTCGTTGAGTACTTGTATTTATACCCCGCCGAAATTCCATAAACAGTCCATACTACGCATCAGACCTACATTAGAGCGTAATTGATTGCGGCCTTGACACAGTGCGCGCGGCTGGTGGAGTCTATAAAAGTCTCGCTTACATGCGTAAGACCACGCATACGTTGAGATCACGTACGCACACAACATTACAGCCGGATTCCACTGGAACATCCGAGAAACACGTAGAGTGTTTGTAATGGCGTAACACTTTTTCCGCATTACGTAACAATACGTATAATTTTCTGTGGGTAATAGATACGTCTGTCAGGTTACAAACGAAATTTGAGTCCAAAATTGCTGTCGAGGGCAACAAAGAGCTTCCTATACAAGACACTGGCTGTTCCGGTGATGCTTTATGCATCGGAGACATGGGTTCTGAGCAGAAGCACTCGGAATGAGCACTGGGTACATTTGAAAGGAAAATGCTGAGACGTATTTATGGGCCAGTGAAAGAAGGCGGTGTCTGGAGAAAAGAACTGTTGAAGGTTTATTATAACCAGCGACACAACATGACCATAGTCAAAAAGGTAAAGATAGGACGACTTAGATGGGCAGGTCATGTCAGGACCCCCTGGACTCTGCTCAGATATCAAAAGGAAAGTGGGAAGACCAAGGCAGAAGTGACGAGATGAAGTGCAGTAAGATGCAGAAAGGGCAGGAATCCACAATTAGAGGATGGTTGCATCGTACACAGACCGTTGGGGAGGTCTTCTTCAGCAGGACAGGACTCGCCAAGGGTTGTAGCCCCCTTGATGATGATGATAGATATAGATATATACGTCATCCATCTTTTTTCCTTATTTCCTCCTTTTTCTCTCTCCCTTTTTCTACATATCTTTCAATTCTCGGCTCCAAGTTGATGAACCTGACCTCCTTGTGGAAGACTGGGTACTACCATCCTAATAGGAATCTGGGTCAGGGAGCGAGAGAAACAGTCCTGCGATGAAGAGGGCATTGGCCGATGGGCCAGTTACCTACGAAATCTAAATTAGATGAAACGTAAGTGTAATTCATATTACTTCAAGCTGTACTACTCGTCGATTAGGTAACATCACTTAACACGCTTTATGCTCTGAACAAGATATTACTCTTACTATGCCGTATATTTATTTACTGTAAATAGTCACTTTTTACAATACTGTTACAACGGCCTAACTGATCGTCGTATGGTACAGTGGAAAACAAAATAAAGATACCAATTAAGCCACTTTTACTTTTCACCAGTTTTACTTAATCAAAATTAACAGTTTGAATCAACATGTTATTCAATAAGATTATACTTTTTGCAATAATTCAGTTAAATTTGTCCAACACAATAATAATGTCAACTAATAGAGTCGCGCACAATTACAACACAATAACACTTCGCCACAATACTTCGAACCTCACTTGAATAAATCGCCACTCAAACCCACTGAGTAATCGCCCGACGTCAATCGACTGTCCGTCGCTGAATGCTTATATTTACACCCCGCTGAAATGACAGAATAATCGGTCACTTTCTGGATGATATGTCGAGCAAACTGCGTAACACAGGCGCTCTAGAATTCACTATAAACCGTGAAAAACTGTCTGGCCTTGAACACAGTGCGCCGACCGGTACGGTCTGGAATAGCCTCGATTGGTGACGCATGATAAGTGTCACGTAATTGTCTTTCATCTCAAAGTAGCGGCAATATGTACGCACTCACACATTACAGCTGGGCTCTGCTGGGATAGCCGAGATACTTGTAGAACGTTCCGTATTAAGTAACGATACATTAAGCAGTACCACTCTTCAACACGACACAGTGCACAAGGTCTACCTACAATGTTTCTGAAATCTCATTATTATCTGCTCTTTAGAGCGAGACTGGTAGACATTTGCATCTCGCTACTCTCGTCAGTAGCAATGAAAATAGCAGTTCCAGTTAACTAGTGGTTATTCATGTACAGTTATCAGTAGCGGCTGATCAAGGGCGGATTGGAAGAGCGTGTTACCCTATTCTGCCATCCGAGTGGTTCTCACCCATTCCCAGATTCAAAATTCAACTTTTTATCCATTATCTACGTTGATAAATGGCATGCAGAATTTTTAAAGCTAATAATTATTTTATTAAACTCTCAAATTACAACAAATATTTAGCTAAATAGTGATTACAATTAGCACAGTAGTAGGCCTACTTAAGCTTAGAAAATACTGATCGATCCATTTTTTCTTGATTTTACCTTAACGAAATCTTGAATAATTTCTTCTAAATCGAGCGATTCAAGTATCTCGCTTTCAATAGTCAACCTTGGTAAAGAAGATAATCTCTCGTCTCCCACAGTTGAACTCAACATATCTTTAATGGGTTTTAATACAAAAAATGTTCTTTCAAATTCGCAGTTAGCTACTGGAATCGTCAAAAGCAGACGATAAGCAATGTATTACAACGATGCATATCATATATAATTTATTTTGCACCCCACCCTTCGTTCGTGGGGTGCAACAATTATACTACGTTACAGCTTTATGTGTTATATAACGATACCTTTTATGTATGCAGGTTGTATAACGATACCAGGTGTAACTATAATAAGAGTAGTAGATTTATGAGTAGTTAAAATTTCATGTTTATTGTTTTAACAAGCATTATAAATAATAAACATTGTTAATAATCTCCGAGCAAGATATCACTCATTATTAAGTGTTTATCTCTTAAGCTATACGGTGTTACAAACATTTAAAACACTCTTACATGTAGACATGTTAATAATCTTAATCTAGACATTTATTCAATGTGATTTACTAAAACAAAATAAAATTTAAATCTAATTTTAATTGAATTCATTTATTCAGATCTGACCTCAGCTTGCTCAGTCTATACAAATCTTTTTTAAAATTTAAATTTAAAATTATATTATTTACTCTTAGACTGGCATTTGTTTCATATTAAAAATTTAAATTATTCTTTTCTACCAAATGCAAATATCAAATCATTTCAATTATTTTACTTTGATAAAAAAATATACTATCTCAAAACTAAACTCTCTTTTTTTCTATATTTATCTATATGCGAATGCTCATTCTTACGACTAAAACATTTACCTAAGACTATTACATTATTTCTAATTATAAACTTTTTTTGTTTTAATTCATTGTCTCTTTATATAGTCTTTATGAACTCTTTTAAAAGAATCATTTATAAATGAATTATGCATGTCACCTCGAGTTTTGATGACCTTACGACTTATTGACGGGGTCCAGCGTTGTCCAGAGTTGGGTTTCCGTTACTCCTGGCTTGGCGTGGTACTGGATATGTCCAGAGTCCAGCGTCGTTCTCCAGTAGTGTGTGGTCCGTCCCAGAGATTTACTATCTGCTGCAAGGTGGATCTCGTACGGCTGTTAGGCGTTTAAAAAGCATCTCCTAACGTCTAGCATCTCGCGTCGCTCTTGTAGCTTCTCTGTTGGTACTCTTGCTGACTTAAACGGTCCCGGTACTCTACGTTTCCCGTAATATTGTAAACATAATTACTGAACTTCTTTATTCGTTCATAGATGAGACTTATAATAAAATAAAACTGTTCTGCCGACGGACAGCGTGTCCGACTGCAACTGTGTTTTGAAAAGAAGAGAAGGGTTTCCAGTCGAACCCTTAATTTATACCCTCTCGAGATTCCGCACCTGTTGGTTCCGAAATTATCCTGTCGAGACCTGCAGATCACATGCTAGCCCCCACTCCCGAACCTTTTCATATATTTGCAATTTTTTTGCAAATGGCAATGTTTTGTACGGAATCGAGATAGCACAAATCATAGCTAATTTGATTAAGCACTCACTGTATTAATTTCAGCGTCTTAGTGTAATTTCCGTATTTTTGGCACATTTATTTCGCACTGACTTCGCGTAGTGTGTCCTATTAACGTCATTTTCTTACTGTGGATAACTATAAAATTTACACACACTTTGGTGCCTTTTGTTTGTTTATACACTAATTAGTTTTTACACAGTAAATTAAAATAATTATTTTAGTAATTACTTGGGGAGGGTAGCTGAGATTCCTGTCTGTACATGCATCACTAACACACACAAGATACACGCGTAACACACATACAATCGAGCAGGTGTGCTTTGCCTGTTGGAACAGGTTAATTTCTCCCCTAGTATAACAATGAAATATTTTTACAATCCCAGACCTGTCCATTTACCCCAAACGTATAATAATTTTACAAATTTTATATTTATTTAAATCAATGCTTAATACAGCATATGGCTGTATCGTTGCAGTATATATTCGTGAAAACATCAATATTTTTACAGTCAATAATCCATTTTAATACCTTGAGCGGACAGACTGTAGTATCATGGAATCTGTCATCTTCATTCGAAAGATTTGAAAAAACCCATTACTTGCAGTTTTACCCGTGGCACAAAGTGCAACAATTCTATTAGTAGATCGTTATTCAAATCGTTCGAGTAAACTTCTATAAGAGCTTTCGATTGTTTTTCCAACTCGATACTCCATGGTTAATAGCTGCGTAAGAAAACCAAACAATTGTGTAATGTGATCATAAGCTTCGCTTCGCTTAATCAATTCAGCTAGATAGTGCCCCCTTCTGACTGTTGAGCCCCTGGTGCCCGGTGCTGTAGCATACCCTAGCGTTATGGATAATCCCCCACTGCGGCTGATGACTTACTAATAAGCCTATCGAGTGCTGCAAACCGATAAGAATGCACGTTAGTGCTACCCCCCCCCCCCAACATACTCAAACGGTAAATTTGATTAAAATCGCTGAAGTTTATTTAGTTATATGATCAGGAAACCTTTGCGGGGAAAGATACTCGCCTACCTCGAATGTTTCTATGCATGACTGTAACATATTGACCAAACGAATTAAAATTTGTCACAAAAGAAGCTTGAACGGCATACAACATGCACAATTGGAAATGAGTTGCTATGAATAGTTGACAGTTACATAATTCTATCCGTTGGAAAGTATATTTGGCCAATGCTGAAACAGCTTCATTTGTTAAAACATCTGGACCTAGTTTGGCTACAGGTATGTAATAAACGTAATCATCTCAGCCTAGCCTGGAAAATGTAGGCCTAGGCCTACTTCAATTATAACAAAAAAAAAATAATAAAACACGAAAGTATGATTTTTCATACCTTAAAATAATATAAAAGTATGCAATAAATAGTGGAGTGATCAAGGGTAAATCCCTAAAATAAAACAAAAACAGCAAGGACTGCATGAAAATTAATTTTAAGGAATATTTTAGGTGATGAAAAAACAGATGTGTTTTGTTTATATTAACAGTTCATTGAACTCAAGGCTTGAATGTCTGAGATGAAGTATAATTTTTTGTTATAAAATATTTGTTATGTTTTAATAGTATTAATTAATAATAAACCTTACTGTAATTAAATAAGTGTAATTTAGTTAAGATGTTATAAGAATTGTAGGTCAGAGAGGGTATTAGCAAGCTGGAATAATAATAAACATTGTAAATAAACTAACATAAAATCTAGGCCAAATGGTAAATCTCATAAACCTTGTAATTAGTAAATAAGTAAAGGAAATTAATTAAATGGATGAAAATTATATAATGTAAATCAATCACTGTGTATTATAACTGTAACAATACTTTGTAAAGGTATTGAAGAAAGGTATAAAATATTATTAGAAAAAATGCAAGTGTAATAACACTGGAATCTAAGGGGAAGATCTAAATTAAAAATAATAGGTAAATTAGTTAACCTAATCATAAAATTACAAAGAATTAAAGAAAAATAACCATTTTAATTCAATCAGTAATCTTATTCATTGATAATTAGAACATAATAGAAATTGTAAACCATTTAATGTGACAGGAAGTACAGTTAAAGCCTACATTCAAATATACAGTAAATATGATTTTTTTAAGTTAAAAATACTATAAAGTACATCATGTTCGATATTAAATAACGCAGAATTAAATAAAAAAATTGATTATGTAATTAGTATTTAATAAAATTAAGAAATAAGCAAAATGTAATTAATCATATAATGTAAAAGTCAATTATTTAGGCGGAAATGCCATCTGGTTAAAACGATGTAGATTTAATATTAAATCGGCCAGGACCTATTGTATGGAGGAAAAAGATAGTTAGTTGATTGTTACACGTTCAGACCTACACTTCGAACGAGCTCAGAGAAATGAATTCATTCTAAAAGAGAGAAGATAATTTTTGGATATAACTAAACCTATAAAAAATAACCCAGAGAAATTGAAAAATATGATTAATCTACATTGAGTTAACACGGAATCAACCAAATTAATCTAATTATGAAGATTTGAAATCGTCATCCAGATAATAGAACAATAAAAACGTGAATTCGAAATTTTAACGACACAAAATTGGACATTGTAAAATCGCACATCCATTGGGACAAGAACACCTTGAACACTGATTGCAGCGCCGAACAACTGACCAGTACTCCCGAATAATTACACTGTGATGAAGAGTAATTAACCACTACTACTTGGAAGAGGAATACACCAATAGCCATCATTTATTTGGAAGAATTCTGCAGTGAAGACGCTCCGTTTACATTCAGCACGGGGCGGCCACTTTGGACTATTCCCAGAATCCTTTGCGGTGTCGGCAGAACAGCATCACGAGTTGGGTTCGAGAAATTTATCTTACTAACATTGTCTATTCAATAATATTTTGTATTTTAGATAATTAAGCAGTTTTTATTGTAAGCATTATACTTTTCAGCTTTGCCTTTTTCTCTGACTATTATAATAACAGCTCAAAGAACCTGTGAATTAACATTAATATTTTATATACTGAATTTACTCGCCCTGAGATATGAGTTTGCAAATGTCGATTAACTAATCGATTCAAAATCGATTCAAAATCGATTAGTATTTACAACGTTAATAAATTCTTTAAATATTGTAATTTTGAGTTTCATTTATTAATAAAGAAATAGATAGAAGAATTTTAGATAGTATTTTATACCTGGACTCCAAGACAAGAAGAAAATAACATCACTAAAGGAGTGCCCTCATAGAATAACGAAAGACCGCTAATCGATTATTACAGGAGATAATCTGATTAACGTGGAAAAGCAATTCTGGTTATTCTAAGCGATTAAATAGATTAAAATAATAATTAAAGGAAATAAAAATACATAAATACATCAGAAATAATTAAATAATTAATTAAATAAATAAAATTTTTTCAAACAATTTTTTTTTATTACAATTTTTTGTAACCCCGAAAATTTACGAATTTTACATTTCGTTACAATATCCGTAATCAGTTTTTGCCGTATATCTGTATTCCTTCTGTGATCATGAAGAGTACACCTTGCCACATGACTGAGGAATCTCATTTCACCTGCTTGAATACGACTTGTGTGGTCCTTTGCCAAAGTCCAAAACTCAGATCCATTAAGAAGTGTGGTAAGTCTATCACACTGTGCAGCCTTAGTCACGCTTTACTTGCTGACTTCAGAGCTCTCTTGATGCTCCCACACTATGCTTGAACCAGAGGTTCACATCCCCCCCAAAGGCCATGGTGCAATTCCCCCCATGTATTCCGAAATCCTCCCCAATTTGATTTCGTGGGTAGGGAGGATCACATTACGGGGGTATGGAATAATCCCCAATTAACGGTGGTTCTTGAAGCTTTATCCAAAAAGTTTTGAAAAACTAAAGCCATTTAAGCAATTATTGAATCAAAAAACTAATGTTATTTTTTTATCAATACCAAAAGGTTTTCTAGTATGCCAAATCAATAATTAAATTATGAGAAATGTAAAAGCCTGGTCAAACCTGGCCTAACATAATTAGTAGTACATTAGGCCTTACCAAGGTAATGTTACTTGATTTTGTAATTGAATTCTTTTTCTTCACTGATTTGTTTGATTTCCGACGCTTGTAAGGGGGTAAATGAGACCCTGGTTAGCAACCGTCTTAAATTCATGTAACTTCTATTTCCAACAAGACGCACAGACAAAAGGTTTGAATAGACACACACAAAAAGTTTCAGTACCGCGGAACCCCCCCCCCCCAAATTACAAAAATCGCCTTGAAAAATCCTCTTTAAAAATCCAGTGGGGCGACTTGCACCATTGCACCATTATGTGGGCACCCCTGGATTGAACTTAACTTCCTAACTTTTTAGCCACATCATAGATCGTATTATAAGAAACATTAAAGACCAGATAATTTGAAACCACGTAAGCCGACCTTCCTAAGCTCAAACAGGAAAAATCCGAAGGAGTTAAGTCATGGCTGTACGGTGGATGAGGCATCTCGGACTATTCCATTTTAGCAGTCGCTTGGGTTGTGAAAAATGGGCTAAAAAGTTAAGAAGTTTAGCCACATCATATCGTATTATAAGAAATATTATAGAGCAGATAATTAAAGTTACTAATTACTCAAGCACAGTGCCATCAATAAAAATTGTTTCTTGTATAGAAACAGCTCTCTGAAGAGCCATCCTCCTGATCTTCCCTACGGGTATTTGCAATCCAAACTCTTTGCGAATTCTCTTTAATGAGTGTGTAGCTGTCTCCACCCTGTCTTCAGACTTCAAAATTAGACTGATCATTAGCGACGTGTCAGTTCCATTATAAAAAGCTTTGAAAAGTTCATCTGCCAATTATTTATATAATCATCCATGTATAAGTTAAAAAAAGATGATAGTGAGTACACTTATACTCCGAAATTGATCGAGTCGACACTAGGAAGTCTTATTCGGTTTTGCTGTTTCAATTACAATTTTATTTTTCACGTCTATCTACTTTTTTAATGAACTTAAAAAAGTGGAAACTCAACGTATTCGCTTTTACCGATGATTAACGAAGTAATCATCGGTAAAAATCGTTTGATAATCGTACAGCGAGTTTGTGTTTTACAGAATGTTTAATTCTCCAAGAAAAATGCGAAAAAAGTGTAGTTTTCTCGATCTATCCATGACAAATTGCTGGAAAAATTATATTTTTAAAATCTTTGAGTAACACTCCTAAAGACGCAAAGAAAGCAACTAAATTTTTGTGTAACTTGCAATGGCATAACTAAGAACGCATGAGCCCCCTGTATCCACTCCCAACAGCCAAGAAAATACCGGAATTCTGTAGAAAAAAGTTAAAAATACCTCCGCCGATATTTATATATAATTTCTGACTTCGGACTTTATACGTAACAGTTGACTTTGGCACTCAAAAAAAAAATGAACAAATTAGGCCTACATCAAAATTAAAAAGATCAGCATACCTTTCTCGAGGGGAACTAATTTTGCTCCTTAATTAACATCTAGCATGTTTACGATATAATGGCCAGAAACTCACTAAACTGTTACGCATTTATTAAACCTCAATTTCATTTGGAAAAGAAAATTCAGGGTAGTTAAACATTCCAGTCCGTAGTTAAGTAATAAAGGCAGATGCTATAAACATTTGGCCTCCTCAGGAACCGCCTGGTTTTCTCAGGAATTGGCTGCCCTACGCCGCTCCGCGTAATATGCATAAGAAAAATAACTATCAGTTTTCTTCAAACATTTTGTGTGTATTTCCCTGTCCAACTTTAACCGCATCACAGTATTTGTTTTTCTCTTGTTTCGTTCCTTACTATGCAGTAAGTTTTATGGTAGAAATAGGTTAACTGACGAGCATAATTTACAAACAATATAACTTGATGGAGCTTTGGGGGGCCAAACTTCAAAACTTAACGTCTTTGTAACCCCCCCCCCGTATAGCGGACCTGCGGGCACCACTGGAAACTTACATTCAAATTAATTTTTTTTCAGGATGTTTGAACTCGGCTATCCAGAGATTTGCAACTGGTAGTAAAAGGAAAAACTAAAAAAATGCTGATTATTAAAGGAGCGAAGCGATGTTGAACTCGACCGTTTGGCATTTGTCTGTCTCACAATAGCTTTCGAAAGCGTCAATCGATTTTCGTAAAACTTGGCATGCGTGTCCACACTTTTACTCTACTTAAGCTGTTTCTTAGATCGATCAACAAAAATTATGGGATGCAAGGCAAAAAAGTGTGAGTCAAAATAGTGAAAAAATCGCAGAGTCCGTAATGTCTCATGTGGGGTATCAAATTAAAAGGAATTTCAACCATAATCTGAATTCAGCGTCAATTTTGGAAAATTTCAAAATTTTGGAACGCTAGGGCCCTAAAAGTGGACGCAATTTTGACAAAATCGCAAATTTCATGTGCGGTACCAAATTAAAGAGAATTTTAATCAAAATCTGAATATAGTGTACAGTTTTAGAATTTTCAAAATTTTTGGACCCGATGGCAAAAAAGGGATAAAACATTTGAAAAAATCCATCCGGGTGTGGGACTAAGTAGAATTTTAACACAAATCCGAATGTTTGGAATTTTTAACGGTTTTTGTGTGATTTTCTGCTCTACAATTTTTAATTTACTAAAAAAAATTAGCAGTGTAATCGAGATTTACGTAATTTTTCTGATAACTGAAAAATTTCTAATATCGAAATTGATCTAACTATATAAATAGTCTATTAATCATCATCATCTATTTGTCCAGGATTAGGCAGGTTGCCTGTTCCGGCTTCACCATCTCCGTTCTTCTTCCGGTTGGCTTATAATTCAGAATTTTACTTGGAATTCTTTCTGGAGACATGCGCATAACATGCTCTTTCCATCTTTTTTTTTATAGTTTTTCGCTAGTTCCGTTACTGGTTGTACTTTTAATTTCTGTCTTATATCTTCGTTCTTTATGTGATCTAATCTTATACAACCTTTCACGGATCTGAGATATTTCATTTCAGACGTTTCCATCTGTCTATAATCTTTCTTTCTTGGTGCCCATGATTCGGACCCGTATAATAGCATGGGGACTGCCATCACCTTATAGAATTTTACAGTCTATTAATATAATCTAATAATATAATTTATCTACTTCGTTCAAAATATTGAGTAAGTTCTGCAGCTCACCCAATAAGACCTGTCATTAACGCCATCCCATCTCCTTCATATAAACTGGCCAAATATTTAAGCAACATATTAAAGAAAAACATAGAACTTACAAATCAACATAATCTAAAAAATTCTGTTGATTTAATAAATAAAATAACATCGCTACGCATAAACGACACATACATGATGGTATCTTTCGATGTTGACAACATGTATGGTAACATACCACGCACAGATGCGTTACTAGGTTTAGAAAAGAAAATACGTGAGTCGAAACGTTTCAGTGAAGACGAATTCGGTGATATCATAAAACTGACCAAAATAATTATCAATCAAAGTTATTTTCAATACAATAACAACACATACGACAATCAACATGTCCTCCCCATGGGAGATGTGATGTCCGCGTTGTTAGCAGAGCTGTTTATGGAAGATTATGAACAGAAATATATACTCTCAGAAAGCAATCCATTTCTAAATAACATTGTTTTTTATGGCCGATACGTGGATGATTCCAATATCATAATCAAGGGTACAGCAGAAGATATTAATTCATTTTTGAAATATCTGAATTCCTGCCACTCAAAAATTGAATTCAAGCACGAAATTGAGAATAACAATGCAATAAACTTCCTAGATATTACTTTCACCAAAACAAATGAGAAAATAAAAACAGGAATATACCGAAAGCCCACACAGATAGATTTGGTTATCCCTTATAACTCAAACCATCCTTATAGTTACAAACTGGCAGCGTTTCGAAGCATGGTTTTCCGCCTACTTAATTATAAACTGGACAAAACAGAATACATAAAAGAAATAGCCACAATAAAAACAATAGCCAGAAATAATGGATATCACCAATACTTAATAGATAATTTAATAACAAGTATGAAGAATAAAAACAATAGGCCTACAACTAACAATTGCTCAGAATCCATTAGCAATAGAACAAAAACAAACTTCCTTTCACTCCACTACACAGACGAAAATTCCTTAAAAATAGGAAACATTTTCAAAAAATGTTGCTTCAATCCAGCCTACAAAATTAAAAGGCACAACTTAATAAGAAAACACAAGTTACTCCAAAAGAAGTCAAAGGCGTTTATATGATTACTTGTAATGCAGGGGAAGAAGTTTGAAATAAGAAGTACATCGGCTATACCGACCGCACCTTTCGTAAAAGCTTCAATGAATATGCTGCCAGAAATCACCGTAAACCTTCGTCAGTTGTGGCGCAACACCTAAAAAGTCACCCACAACACAACATCAATTTCAACACCTCATTAGCAGTATTAAAGTATAGCTCGAACAAAGAAGCATCAAAAATATACGAGCAATGCCATATTTACAAATACAAACGAAGAGCCGGTGAAAAAACACTGCTTACAGAAAAGAGGATTATAGGGATTTAGTTACATTTAAAATATTAGATTACCTCGAAGAGTACGCACAAAGGTCGCGCGTCGGGTAGTTTATCGTTAGTCGGCTTCCGTATGACGTGAGGGCAACAAGTGCTGGCCAGCTTCGATTTTCAAATCGTCCATTTGGATTCGGTTTTCGTTGTAATATTAACGTTCTTTTTTAAAATTGTTTAAGTGTTGTGTTTTATGTTGCGTGTTAAATGTACCTGTGTCGATAACGCTCACCTGAGTGGGAATTTTTTATAAATGTTATGTAAGGTTACTAAGTGATCCAATTGAAGATGGAACACAACTGTGAAGATGGAATGCATCTTGGATAAAAAACTAAAAAATCACCGACTGGAATACCTAGAGGTGTACTTGTAAGTATTCAAAATTCTTTATACATTATTAAAGGTATTCTTTGACTGTTTCATAAAAATTGATAAAAACAATTTTCGTGAAAAAAAGCTTGAAAACTGTTCAACCGATCAGTTTAAAATTTGACATGCGTAATGTTTGAATATTGACGAGGTCGTACCAAAGCCCGATTTTCGAAAAATCAGATATTTATTATTAGGGGTAGAAGATTTGGTGCCTCTTATCGGGGCAAAAAATTGTTCCCATAATGAACACTTGAGCGCTACGATGCAGAAGGCGTATTATAAGGTGCATGTGCGCTCATAGACCATCTTTGTTACACTCATTTGTTAATATACCTAACGGAGTGCCCAAACCTGTATGTATGTACACTTGGTTCCAAAAGTAGTTTCCAACAAAAAATTGTATGATTTTACACCCGTAACAGTAGGTGTCGGGGAACTCTTCATAATATAAAAAACTACATAGTGCGAATTCGCCAATTAGTTAATCAACATATGTTGTAGTGTTTCTAGTTTTTCAATAGAAAAACGAGAAACTACCTTAAAACCTGTCTGATATGTCAATTGGTGAAAACCAACAATGAGAGAAAGGAAGGTATGATGATACCAATTACCTCACAAGCCAAACTGGAAAAGGTCTTTCTGGACATATGTTGTCCATTTCCCCGCAGTGGCGGACGCCATCGATACAAGTATATTGTTATTATGATGGATCATTTTACAAAATTCACAAAACTATACCCTGTGAACAGAGCCACCACCCTGAAGACTCTAGGAATAATAACAAATCATTACATTCCAGAGGTAGGAAGCCCGACATCCATAATCACCGACCATGGAACGCAATTTAAGGGTTGGCGGTGGAGAAACACTCTGAATACATTGGGCATTAAGACATACAAGACGTCTGTCTACCACCCCAGCAGCAATCCAGTGGAGAGGGTACTGCGAGAGGTCGGAAGAATATTACGGACTTATTGCTATAATCAACAAAGGAAGTGGCAAGAATATTTATTAGCGACTGAAGAATTCCTTAATTTGTCATATCACACCGCTATTGGTACCACGCCATACACGGCAATGTATGAAAGACCACCTCCGAGAGAAATACAAGACATAATAGAGTTCCCCAGGAGTCAAGAATACAAATTCAATCGAATCAGATTCTACAATAAATTGGCTGAAGACCAGGAAAGGCGCAAGAACGAATATCAAAAGGCTGTTAAGAAAATAATAAGATATGAAGTCGGAGAGAAGGTACTGCTAAAAAACAGGGAATTACCCAGTACTTTGGAAGGCATTACCAAAAAGTTATTACTGCTGTATACCGGCCCATACCTGATTGTTAAAAACAATAATAACAATACGTATGTACTAAAGGATATCATTTCGAATAAAGTAAAAGGAACTTATAATCAGTTGTCTATTAAAAAATATTTGGAGGACTCAGAATTATGAGTTAAGAATATTGTGAACGAAATAAGAATTTTGATAAGAATATAATTACCAAATTCCAAAAATGAGTAAGTACAACTTACACCAAGTATCTGAAAGAATATTGTGAACGAAATAAGAATTTTGATAAGAATAAAAATAATTACAAAATTCAAAAATGAGTAAGTACAACTTACACCAAGTATCAGAAAGAATATTGTGAACAAAATAAGAATTTTGATGGAAGAATAAAAAATTACCAAATTCCAAAAATCAGTAAGCACAACTTACACCAAGTATCAGAAAGAATATTGTGAATAAAATAAGAATTTTGAGAAAAATAATTACAAAATTCCAAAAGCTAGTAAGTACAACTTACACCAAATATCTGAAAGAATATTGTGAACGAAATAAGAATTTTGATAAAAATAAAATTACCAAATTCCAAAAATCAGTAAGCACAACTTACACCAAGTATCAGAAAGAATATTGTGAACAAAATAAGAATTTTGATAAGAATAAAAATAATTACAAAATCCAAAAATTAGTAAGAACAACTTACACCAAGTATCAGAAAGAATATTGTGAACGAAATAAGAATTTTGATAAGAAGAAAATTACCAAATTCCAAAAATCAGTAAGTACAACTTACACCAAGTATCTGAAAGAATATTATGAATGAAAAAAGAATTTTGATAAGAATAAAATTACCAAATTCCAAAAATCAGTAAGCACAACTTACACCAAGTATCTGAAAGAATATTGTGAACAAAATAAGAATTTTGAGAAAAATAATTACAAAATTCAAAAATGAGTAAGTACAACTTACACCAAGTATCTGAAAGAATATTATGAATGAAAAAAAAGAATTTTTATAAGAATAAAATTACAAAATTCAAAAATCAGTAAGCACAACTTACACCAAATATCAGAAAGAATATTGTGAACAAAATAAGAATTTTGATAAAAATAAAATTACAAAATTCAAAAATTAGTAAGAACAACTTACACCAAGTATCAGAAAGAATATTGTGAACAAAATAAGAATTTTGAGAAAAATAATTTCAAAATTCAAAAATGAGTAAGTACAACTTACACCAAGTATCTGAAAGAATATTGTGAACGAAATAAGAATTTTGATAAAAATAAAATTACCAAATTCCAAAAATTAGTAAGTACAACTTACAACAAAACATTTGAAGGATTATTGTGAATAAATAAAAAGAATTTTGAACATAATAAGCTTCAAAATTCAAAAGCAATAGTAGGTACAAGCTACACAAATATTCAAAGACTATTATGCAAGTAAAAAGAATTTGGAGGGAGATAATAATTGTCCAAATTCAAAATAATTAGTAAGTACCACTTACACAAACATTCAAAGACTATTATGAATGAAAGAAGAATTTTGAGGAATAATAATATCAAAATTCAAAACGATAATAAGTACAACTTATACCAAAATATTTGAAAGATAACTATGAATAAGAAAGAATGTAGTTGAATAAAAATGTCTAAAATTAAGAAACATTAAACTCACATCATTACTCATACAAATGATGAGAAATAACTCTGAAATATGAAAAAAGATTTTGTAAGAAAGAGATACAAAATTCTAAAGGAGAAAGGAAACCAGAATGTCATATGACTTAATCGAACAAATTAACCAAACTCACACAGAAAATAATTTAATAAAAATGGAACAATGAAGAAGGACCAGCTCACTAAAGACCAAATAGTGAGACCAAAAAACAAAAAAACCTGATACTAATAATGATAATGCTGTTACAACAACCACTGTTATAGTGAAAGTGATAAAGAATTAATTCATGTTATACCATGAGCAATAAAAGTAACTCAATGGATACCAGATGGTAGAAAGAGTAAATATAAATACTACTTACTATGTAAACATGATGAAATGTATATGATACCACATACCTAAACCACCTAATATGGAATAAGCTTTAAGAGAGAAGAAGAGTCAAGTGTATAAAAGTATTAATTAATATAACGTATTATGAAGTGAAGAATCTAAAGATGTTTATTTTAGTCAAAAATGACTACTTTTACTGTTTATTTATTTTTATGACTGGATGTAGAAAATGCCATCAGTCTTATGTGTTGAGCAGAGATGATAATACCTCTGGACTCAATTGAAGTATTGGACAGCAGGGATTGAAGCCAAAAGTGCCACTCTGAACTGTTCCAATTAATTTGTTAGGGAATGTTAGGGAGTAAACATACTGGTGAGGAAGCACCAAATAAGAAGGAATATAAAATGATAATGTTATACACAAGATTGAAGACCACTTATCAATGAAAAAAAAAGAAACTAATGAAGGAGATACACATCAGCTGAGAGGAAGCAATGGTGGAAAAAGAAGGTATATAAAGTGAAAACATGTAATCACGGAGAAAATGTAAATACAAAAGAATTAGTAGTAATTATTTCATCCATGCAGAGTATGATCTGAACTAATCACTTTTACAGGAGAGCATATGTAACATAACAAAATTATCACACTAAACATTTGAATTAATGTTACATAAATAAAAGAAAAAGTTCCATAGTGAGTGAGAAGAATAAATTGTTTAAGGATTACACTAGAAACTGTATAATTAAGTCTATAAAATGTGAATAAAAATGGAAGATAATAAAGAAAACCATTAATTAAAATAACCTACTATGAAAAAACCAGTTAAACCAGCAGTATACCCAGTAGATTGGGGAAGCAGTACAAAAAGGGAAGGACCATAAAAAAGGAAATAATCTGTCATGAAACCATTTTAATAAGGAAACTACTAATGTGATATTTGAAGAGGGGACGAAACATATCAAGATTCCAACAAAGAGACCAGAAACAGGAAGAGATATGCCAAAACAAAATGTTAGTCATATAATAAATACCATGAGACAAAATTGAAACCGATATAGGTAAACCCAAACAAGTTACAAGATACAATACTATAAAACACAAATTGTATATTAGTTGTAAGTGTAATATGTTAAAAAATATGTCAAAGGAGACTACCATAGTGTAGAACTCACTAAAAAGACTACCAGAGTGTAGAATCCAATAAAGTGAAGTGAGATAACAAAATTAAGAAACTACAGAGTGTATAGTGAGAAACATAGTTAAAAAATCTATGAAAAAATCTTCAATGAAGTTTAAGTATTATAAAAAGACTACCAGAGTGTAGAATAATAATAATAAAACCATTGGAATGAAAGACAGTCTAAGGACTGACAACATTACCAGTAATAAGAGTTTTTAAATTAGATATAAGAAAAACTATTACATATGAAATGTTTTCTTTAATTATAGCTAAGTAAATGGTGAGAAGGACAAAAATACCAAAGGACAGTTCATAACTGAAGGTATGACTAATATTAAGATGTTTGCTATTTATTATTAATTAGATAATATTTTAGATGTAAGGTGTAAATAGATACACGATGTTTTTTAATCACAGTTAAAGTGTTTTCAAAAGAATCATAAATACACAAGACAGTTAGTGACTGACAGTGTTACTAGTAATAGGAGTTTTTTTATTTTTTTTTTAATTAAATTATGTCTAGGATAAGCTATTTTGTTATCATTTGATGATACAGTAAAAAATAATAGGAATAAGATGTTTTTGTTAAAATTAGGTGATATATGGAAAATAGTTGATAATAAGATGTTTTTGTTAAAATTAGGCATAAGATGTTCATGTTATGGTTCAATGATGTTATTAGTATAAAGAAAGTTTAGTAGATACAAGATATTCTATTGTATTTAAAATCATGTCATTTAATTTTCCATTGTGTAAGTCAGAGAGGCAAGTAGGGCATAAAAATGTAATAATTTTATTCAAATCAGTAAACCATGTATAATTGTACAAACAGACCAGCCAAGACACCATTTTTGTAAACACAGACTGGCCTATAAACCAAAAAAAAAAATTATCTATCAAAGAATTAATCTATGTAATAGGAATAGAATTCAATACATACAATACAGAAATTGAAAATATAATTAATGCAGATACAGTTAATAGCAAATAGAATGACAAAAGAAAGAAAATTAACTTCTTTTGGAAACAGTCAAAAATAGGCTTATGATAGTAATCAAATCAGACTAAACAGCAAATTAATCAATATTGAAATGTTTTAATAACCAAATTATTAACAACAAAGTAATTACGGAGTTATTAGGTGTATTCCAGGGAAATATTATACCGAAAAAACAAATAAAAACCTTTAAAACACTGAATTTGTACAAAATATGGGGCATACAATTATTATATAAAATTGTAATTTTTGGGCTTAAATGAGTTTGAAACAAACCCAGCTATATATCAAAAGATGTAAAATTAAATAATCAATATTACTGAATAGTTAGATTCATGTAAAATTAAGAAATATTTGAAATACAGTAAAAAATAAGAAAACTTGTTATGTATAGTTAGATAGTGAAACAAGTCTTAGACAGATATTTTATAATTAAACAATATGAAGAGGAAAAAGACATACCACAAATTGCCCTAAAACGACGACATTGCGTCTATTAGTCTATTGTTAATCGCAAAGCTGAACAGTTGAAAAAATGTGTTAGTGGAGTATTGAAAACCAAATAATTTGTATTAAAACCAAGTGTGGTTATGTGGCGTGTAACGGAGATGAACTAACAAGTGAAATAACCTTATCCATCTATGTCTAACACTTCACAAGTTTCCAAAAACACAGTATAACACCATAAAACTCAACACCATAAATCGACAGCCATTTTGAACAATTTTTGGAACGAATTCACAGAGAACCAATACACATATTTGAACACCACACTACACAAGAGATCCATCCAGAATTCGACATCGCAGACGACGAGGGGACATTCAACACGATATTTTGGACCAACACCACTTCGCAGAAAAGGGAACATCGTTTTATTTCTGTGGGAGAAGATCTTCAATTCCAACGGCATCATCGCAGTTAAAATCGAGCGGACGGCGGCCATTGCTGAATTTCTATAAAGACGATCAGCCAGTGCTTCCTGGAGAGGAGTGACGTCATTTCTTCGACTTGGTTCGAAATTTAAATAATTTCTTTCTAATTGACAATTGTAATAATAATTCTGTTCTATTTCAGATATTAACATTTAGTTTAAGAATACCTGTTAAATGTATCTTGTTCCTTGCCCTCTGACCATTTCGACTCGTTAAAAGAACCATAAATTTAAACTTGTAAAAAATATATTTGTTAATCTTTCTCACTACCGACTGTGGCGAATGTTAACCAGTGCCTGGGACATGCGCAGTTTGACTGGCGCACAATTTTGAATGAATAAACGCAAATCAGTATTCAGTTACCAGCATTGTTTTTATTTCTACCATTAATGTTATTATTATTTTTTATTAAGCAAAAACATAATTCACATTGAGAGAATAGATATAGAAGAAAATTACAAACTCAACTAATTAATTAATTATTTAATTAATTAAATTAAATCATTCCATCAAACTCGATACAAGAACAAGAAAAAATATTTACACAATTTTTAAAGTTTGATGTATTTGTTATTTATCAATCAAACACACCTAGTTATAACATATTCTTATCAACCATATCTTTATATTTTGTTTATTATTACACTTGAAATTATATTACCATTTGACTAGCCTAACCAGTGGGACTTTAAGGAGTCAGACTGATCCAGTGATAAACAAAATACCAACATATCAATCATATTTTTATTTAATTTTTATATTTGTAATAATTTATATTACAAATTGGCGTTTCCAACGTGGAGCTTATTAAAACATATCAATTCTATTTTTATTTTTATTTATATTTGTAATAATTTATATTACAACGTGTCAGGCCTACATATCAGAGTTGTGCACTGTATACGTTATAAGTCAATGTCGATATAGGTGAGAGCAAGTACATGCGCCAACGTGTAGCATGTCACAAAGCATTGTAGTGGCAGATCGAAACAACAGTGGCAGAACGTGGTGGGTCGATTTTTCCCGAATTTAAAATTCAAACAAATTTTAGAATATGACAATTTTAAAAAATCTTGTTTAGGTCCACGTCCAGGCCTCACAGTTTGTTTTAATAAAAACGACAATACGACATCAAAGTCTCTTTCTTCTATGCCCACCTACGTAACAAAATTCGTTGGTCTAAATCAGTGGTTCCCAACCGGTGGTACGCGGAGGGATCCAAGGTGGTACGCAAGAAGACCTAGATAGTAAAACCATATTTACTTAATAAATAAAAATTTATATTCAAAACAACAATAAATTTTCATCGGCCATGACTTAAAACCATTACCATAGAAAAACACAATCTAAACACTTTGCGGTAATATTTTATTAAAATCTAACAGGACGTCTATTGAGTGTGATTTAAGGTTAAAAATGATATCAACAGAACCTGAAATTAACTCTCTGGTACAAAATAAGCAGCAATAAGTTTCACATTAATTATTTTCTTTTTAATACGTTGTTATTTTTCAGTATTAACAAGAAAATCTGTAATGAAAGTAATCAACTGTCTTTTGTAAAACTTTATTTTAGCATAGAACCAACCGGAAATTAATTTTTAAAACCAGTTCCCGTTTAGTAAATTCTACGTATTAGATTTAAATAATTATACTTAACTAGGCATAATAAGATATACTATTCAAACACTGTTGAATTAAAGTTTTTATTGAGAAAACCCCAATAACTTCAGTGGTACTCGAAACGAACGCGGAAGACCAAAGTGGTACCTGTATGCTTTAAAGCATTCTGTTTCCTTCATGGAATATCAAAAAAGGAAGTAGAAGTTATACAGCGTTACTTAAAAAGAGGAAAAGAGGAGGAGTTCCCAATGGATGTGGTCAACATTCAATTCGCAAAAATTGCTTGTTAAATGAGACGTTTGAGGGAATTCGCAAGCACATTAGTTCCTTTAAAGGGGAGTTAAGTCACTACAGTCTGAAAGACTCTAAAAGAATCTATCTTCTACCAGAGCTGAATATAAAAAAATGTATGTTTTTTTTAAGCCAGTATATGCAAGTCATACAGTGTCATATGAAAAGTACCGCAAAGTGTTTAATGAGAACTTTAACATATCTGTGGCAGGACACTTGTAGTTCTTGTGACCAATATTCTGCCGAAGTTCGAATAGTTGAACACGCTCTAAAAAACTATCCTGAAGAAAGCCATGAGAAACTCGAAGCAGAAAAAAAATTACTTCAGTTGACAACAGAAAAATAGTTACACTTAATGAAAGCTAATATGTTCTACATTCATAAACGTGCTTCAAAAGAAAATCGCCAGAAATCTATACAACACGAATCCATTGCTATGGATTTTCAAAAGAATGTTGCAGTGCCCAACATCTTGACTAATGATGTCTATTACAGAGGTAAGTTAACAGTGTGCATGTTTAACATTCACATATTGTCAACAGACGAGTCTTACTTTTTTGTTTATGATGAAACAGTGGCCTACAAGAGGGCTGATGAGGTAGCTTATTTTTGTTGTTGTGAATATCCTTGATATCTCCGTCAAAAACTTAGATATTTTTTGTGATTCTTGCGGAGGCCACTGGACATTTTTCCGCACAGTTCACTATATTGTCTATCATAGCAAACCACTGGACAGAACTCAGATGAACTTTCCAACTCGTAGCCACTCGTATCTTGAATGTGATAGGAACATGTCCAGTATCAATCAATAAAGATAGATCAAATTCCTTAAGGACTGGATTGATGAGATTGAGGGTGCTAGAGTCAAGCCCTCTCCTTTTCATGTAATTGATGTTGATAGAGAGTTTGTGCAAAGTTGAACTTCACACCTAGATCAACGTTATGCGAAAAAAATGTGAAAAAGGCTATAAGGTAAAACTTTTACGATTTTACCAATAAAAAACTTTGTTTTATGAGTCGGTAGTGACATACTTATATTTAGTTAATCAACGGACATGTCATGGATAACAAAATCCAAGAAAAAATTTCCTTTTAAGTCTAGGCCAGTGAGAGAAATAGTTGCTGAAAAACAGCATCCTCGTTTCTTGAAGCACAGACCTTTCTTGAAGCCCATGTTATTAACCAAACAGGTTCACTACCATCAGACGACCAAATTCTACCTCAAGGCGAATTTATCCTACCAGACTGTGCATATCAGGGTAAGTAGTATTTTTTAATGGCATAAAAACTTTGTTAGTACAAAAGAAGCCTATATACAGGCTTAAGTATAAAATGTACATCATTGTTTTTCCAGTTGGGGGAGCTGGGGGAAGGAGAACGCAGAAAAAATTCTAAGAATTAAGAAACCATAACTTTTCTCAAGGCAGTATCACCTAAAATAAAGTAGGTACAGAACAAGAAATAAATGATCTGTATCAAAATAAAGTGTTATTGTTCACTTATCATGATTTAGGTTAGGTTAATAAATGTTATTGAGTTGTATCAATATTTTTTACTGACAGTCCCCCTTTTTCCCTACAAAAGTATGTACTTATATAGTATAAATACATATTTCACTATGTAAAAACTTTTATAAATATAAAAAAATATAATATCAGATTAATTATAAGTTTAGAAACATTATATGTAAATATCATTAATATTAAAAAATATTTACAATTGTAGCATTAGATTGAAGGTTAAAATTGTCGTTCCTGAAAAATGAGTAAAAACTGACATTCCCCTTTTTTCCCGTGAGCCCTTCATATGTAAACATCTAATGGTTTAAGGACAGAAGCCAATAATAGATTTATGAGGGCGTTAATCTTTCGACAGGCACTTACTTTACATAAACTTTGTAACACGTAATAATTGTGTTCGCGTTAGGTGACCATAGGCCTAAAGATGTCAGCTGACTTCGGAGACAGTTTTTTCATTGCGTTTTAGTCTTGCGAGTCGTTAAGCGTGATAATAAATAAACGAAAAAGACTATCAACAAAACAAATTGCCAACTGCAGTTGCAAAATTGGAGACGTTGTACACGAGTTTTAAACAAACTTTATTCGTCTTCACGATTAAGGTTGCTGTAATCGATACTGAATTTAGTTGGACTGAGTTAAATTTTAACAATATTAAAACCAAAAACTTAACGCTGCCCACTCGCATTTGTTTATGCATACTCAGCGCATTTAGGGAGCTTGTTATGCAACCGGTCTACGGTATATAAGCACTTATTGCAGGTGAAGTACTGGTAGTTGTGAATGGATAGTGTTTGCTGTTAGAGGAACGACGAACACGACAAGTGAGTGGACTAACGACAACGCACTCATTTAAATGGATAATAGTTTTTTTATTTGATTAGAACGAGTTTTTTTTTTTCATAATATTAAATATCATGCAAAGAAAAACCGTTTGTAGAATGTGTAATATAATATGAATTCATATATCTAATATCTACTTAATACACATAGCCTATTACATAATTTAAAGTTTATGAGTAATTAAATTAGTAGATATAGGTACTATTTCAAACGTTCAAGCAACTTTTTTGCAATAAAACTTGCTTAAATTACCACAATTAAACGTTAATAGTGCAGTAAAACGTTTGCAGTCACTTTCAGTACCTGTGTGTGTGTGTGTGTGTGTTCATACGAATCAATATATCAACAATTAAAATAATTTTCTTGTGGTTATTGGCAGTTTTTAAAAATTATAAGAGAAACTGTTTTTTTTTTTTGTTGTTGTCAGGAGTTCAAATTTATTTTTACTAATTCGTTCTTAATCAGTTAGTTTAAACTTTTGATATCGTTGGTGTTTCGTCATTTTAAAACAAATGATTTATATGTTAAATAAACAATAATAATAATAAATTAATTGCTTTAATTATAATTATTTGATTTATTTATTTAAGATTCATAAATTAATTGGGAAAATTAATTATTTTTTATCATAAATTCTGTTTTATTGCTTACAGGATGTATTATATAAAATTTATGTAATAAATGATTATAACCCGCTCTTTTTTCAAAGTAAATAACAAAATAATTGTTTAAATTACAAAAATATTATAGGAAATAAAAAATTATGTTTTTGATTTATAAAAATAATACCTCTGAAGAAGCTTTTTAAAAGTGAAAACCGGTTCAGGTTGTAAGGTAAAACTATGTTTTTACTCATAAAAAACTTTATGTTACAAGTTGTTAATGAAATAGTTGTATTTAGTTAAGTAACGGACACGTCATGGACAACGAAATCCAAGAATAAAAATAATAGTTATAAAAAATTATTTAAAAATTATATATAAAAATTTTATCAATAATTATATATATATAAATTTTATCAATAATTATATATATATTTATAAAAAATTATAAAAAATAAAGTTTATACAAATTAAAAAATTATAGTTAAGTATTCAAAACCAATCATTTAGTAATTAACTAAAAGCATTCTTTCCATTAGATTTTATTATTAAGTATTTTATAAATGAGTGTTTTATAATAAATAATCACTTTTGCAGTAATACAAGTAAGTCTCAAACACACACAAGCATG
The DNA here is from genome assembly GCA_034769895.1 of Magicicada septendecula. NCBI lineage: Eukaryota > Metazoa > Arthropoda > Insecta > Hemiptera > Cicadidae > Magicicada > Magicicada septendecula. The sequence continues at coordinate 316,033,873 of CM068373.1, read as the reverse complement.
GGTGCGAGGTGTGTGTGTGTGTGAGAGAGAGAGAGAGAGAGAGCAAAAAGCAATCATAGATAAGTAAATAAGTGTACAGCACAGAGAGTGACTAACATGTTCACAGTAAGTTGACAGTTGGAAGCCATTAAAATACAGTGTGTGTCTATACTGACAAAGCAAAATGAAAAGAGAAGCATACTGTAGTGAATAAGGATGAAATCTGACTTTAGAAATCTGAGACATGAAAAACAATTTTGTATGATGATCATTAAGTTTTAACTTTGTATCTCACTAATATATGAGACTGTGATAAATTTTAAAAGTTGACTAGAAATTAGTGCTATATCCTTACAGCTGTGGTTAAAGCTAATTAAATGTGAAGAAAATTAAATCTGTGTTCGTTTAAGGAACTAAATTCTTGTTTGGGGTGTGTTCAGAGAGGAAGGCTCCCTCAAGACTTCTTGAAGTGTGGGAAAAGATGAGCACTTCAGCATACAGTTGATAGATTTTAAGTAAACACTGTAATGGTTACATTACTTTTAATATATTGATTGAGTGTACTTAATTTGATCTACTTTTAATATTGATTTACTTTTACTATTACGTACAGACGTTATTTACATTCCAAAATTAATTTTAATTCCAACTTTCGCTTTCTTACAATCTCAGTGATTGTAATCCTCACATTATGTGTCAGGTAATTTGATCTTACAGAGGTCTAGTTTGGCAAAATTCTTCCAATAAAATTCTAATATATTCCAGTATTCATGGTATACATATATTCCCAATTCTATAAACAAATACAGAATATTTCTACAACTGTTAAAAATTATTTGTCATTTGTGAAACTGAAACAGAAACTATAAATTATTAATCCTATTAACTCTTCATTACAAAAAATTGCAGAAACTAAATAAAGAGAAAATAGGCTGTAAATAGATCTCAAGAATTGGTTTTTGTCTGTGTTAGTTCAGTTTTGCTGTTAGTGTGCTACGCATTGTTAATTGTTTGGAAACATTTGTTTGGTACATGTGACTGTTCTTTCCAGTAACAAAATTGCCACACATTTTCTGTAACAATTGTATTGTGTCTATAAACAGTGTAAATTTAGACTTTACAACTATGAATAGGCAATTCAAATTTTTTCAGCATATAGGTTCATCTTACAGCTGGAACAAAATACCAGTTGTATTATTATACAATGGTGAGGGTCAGGAGGGAGTAATAATGGAGTTACACGTAAATCACCCCTCCTAACCATAGTTTATTGGCCTTGTCACTTGCTACTTGATGAAAGCAGTATTGAAATAAAATCAGATAAAGTGTTAATTTTTATTTTAAAGTGTTATAAAGCATTAAGTATTTATTGTTTAAATACCAGTACAGAGAGTCTGTTAATACAGATGATACTACACTCATACATCACACAATTATATTGTTAATATACAATTTAAATAATGGGCTGATTTGTTCATTTGATGGTTTGTGTTTTAGAACAGTTTATAATTTAATTACCAAATAACTTTTCAGTATATCAATGTATACTTTGGCAATAAAATAAAATAACAAGTAATAAAATAACGTCTCACAACTGGTTTCTGATTTCTCTAGCATTAAGTTGCAAACTGAATTCTGATACCGATAGCCAAATAATAATTTCTCTTACATTTTCTTTAGCATAATAGACTTGCTGTACTGGAACGTGTGTGTGTGTGTGTGTGTGTGCGCGTGCGTGCGTGCGTGCGTGCGTGCGTGTGTGTGTGTGTGTGTGTGTGTGTGTGTGTGTGTGTGTGTGTGTGTGTGTGTGTGTGTGTGTGTGTGTGTGTGTGTGTGTGTGTGTGTGTGTGTGTGTGTGTGTGTGTGTGTGTGTGTGTGTGTGTGTGTGTGTGTGTGTGTGTGTGTGTGTGTGTGTGTGTTAGAAATATTTATTTTCCAGAAGCTGTAGTATAGTAATATATTTTGTTTTTGAATAATTGAATTTAAATGTTATACTTCTAATAATTCTGTCTTCTTCATTTAAACATGATCGCATTTTAGGGGAGTATTTAAGAGGGGGTATGAATAGGTTCCAAATTCCCCAACCCTAATATTTGGAACCCATGAAATTTTGAATGCATAAAATAATAAAGATATAAATACAAAATTAAATATTTTGTAAGCTCTTGTGTTAAGTCAGTTCAGAATAATGATTACTTGTATAGGTATGTTGACAGCTGACAATATAAAGTTTTTTCATTCTCATTCAGACTTTTTGTTCTCGAAAATCAGAACATTGAACATTGTTTTTTTTATTCTTCATTAAATAAATCTGTGTCCTATAAATACACACACACACACACACACACACACACACCACATGTATATATGGGGTATTTGTTATACTAACATAAGTAATAGAATTTCGACATGATAAAATTTTATTAAGACATATTTGATTATACAGTACATATGTTAAAATTGTTTATATATTATTCAGTTTATTATTGAATATTAGCATCTATAAAAATCTCAGCCCCTCCTTTATATGCCCCTGTTCCTTTAAACATAATTTAACACTTCCAATTGGTATGTAAGTACTACAGTATTAATTGCAATCTTAATATAACAATATTGCAATATAACAATTTCATATACCAATATTTATTTATAAACATATTGTAATTTATATGTCTCTTAATAGGTACCAAATTTTTCACAAATAAAATTGTGATGAAAGTTATTTATTTTATCAAACTTATTATTTATCATTGTTTCATTACAAGGATACACATTAAAATATTAATTATATATGTTTGATAATATACACATGTTTGAAATATGGAACAAATATACATATGTAATTAATGTAGCCACCTTACTTAATAAGATAGACTCTACTGCTTACTTATTGTTGTGCTGATTTTGTATTCTTTGTTTTATCCATTTTTCTCTTTTTTTATAGCTAATTACCAGTGTTAGACAGATGGTTGTAATTCCTAAATTTAAAAAAATGTAAAATCTATTTTGATGGAATGAATAATTCTTTTTTTGTCTATCTGCATCGGCCATCTGAGGACCACATGCCAATTTCAATTCTTTATTCCTTGTTAGTTCGTCTTGTTCTTTATTCCTTAGCATATTTCTTATTAATATATTAATGTGCTAATAATATTAGTCAGGTCTGTGTCAAAAATACCATACTTTCAAATTTCTAAATGGTTTGAAACCATTTCAATTCCCGTTTCTTCTTATTCTTCTTCTTCATTCCGAGTAGGAGGTCCTAGTTGACTTGTTCTGGAACTCATCACCTCATTAATGTACCAACATCTCACTTTCCATAAGGGTCATATCTCATGCCAGTCTATTATTTGGCATGCAGTCAAAGTGCTGCCTCTAATTGTTTCAATCAGTAAGAATAACAACATTCAGCCAATTTTTGTTAAGCTATTGTGAGCAGAGGAGATGCCAGCTATATTGTGCAAACAAAACAACTAACTGATGCAGGACATGCCTTATAAAAACTGATAATGTGGATAAAGTTATTTAAGTACATATACTTTTTTGAAAATTGCACTTTATTTGAGGATGTTTGTGTTTATTAATTTAAGTAACTTCACGTGTTGTTATGGGAAACAGATTTAAACTTTTAGATTCAGATTTGTTCAGTTTCAGTCATGTTGTTTTAAATTTTCAGATTCTGATTAAATAATCCAGCAAATGAAACTTTCACAAATGTACAGTAATGGTGAAATTTTAATGAAGGTTGAACATTTGTCTACCACATGTTGAGTATCAAGAAAGTAAAGGATTTGAAGTAAAGCATAGTATATATTATTTAAGTGCTAAACAACTAATAGAGACAAAACTGGTTGTGTTGAACGCTTTGTTTATGTTAAATAATATTACAGGTAAATTCATATTTTTGGTTTATACTGCGGGTTCATAATGAGTTTACTTAAAGGAGCATGGTCAGCCATAATTTCAATGAGACTGTCAACTCTAGTAAAACCAAATGTAAGTAATGATTCTGTGGCCAATGTTAAATTATGTTTTACTGTATTCCTGTTTTAATTGTGTAATAATTTCATAATATAATAATAATTTACTGCAGACTTCAAAAGATCAGGTTGTTTTAATTAACAGTTTAACTACCGTATATTATAAAGTTTTAATATAGCAGTTACTTAAGTAGAACATATTATATGTGTGTGTGTATGTGTGTGTGTGTAATTCATATATATAATTCTAAATGTATATATGGTATTGTATAATATATGGTTTTACACACACACGTGCACGTGCACGTGCACACACACACACACACAGAATAGAGACAGTTGGCCACATTTGTTGCCAAACTCGACAGAGAAAATGTCTTAACTTTCGTCTAACATGGCCAGTGTTAATATTTTTAAAATTATATGTAAATACCAGGTTGTTAGGCCACAGTCGGTTGCTATGAATTGACATCTTGTAGCCAATGTTGTGATTCTCCTCTCAGGGTTCTTCTTCAGGCCGCCAAAAAGCGACAGAGTGTGTGAAAACAGTAGCAGCAGATCTTCGCCAAACACTACCCGATACTTGTTTCAGGTAGTATTGGGCATTGTTCAGCGAACAGCTGTCGCCACTGTTTTTGCACGCTCTCTCACTTTTTGGTAGCCTAATGAAAATCACTGAGGGGGAATCGAAATGTTGCCAACAAGATATTGATTCATAGGAACCGACCATGGCCTAACAGCCCAGTATTTAGAAATAATTTTGAAAACAAAGAAAATACCTAATTGGAGAGAATTATATGATATAATTATATTTATTAATTAATTTAAATGATAAGCATGTTACATATTAGAGTATTTACAGTTACATGCATACAATATTAATTACATACATATAGGGGTAGAAAATAAAGAGATTACCCTATAGTAGAAGAAAACTCATAACTGATACCATAGCTTTTGTAGAAGCCTCGGGTATTTATTTCTACTTCTCTCTCTTGATAAATTATAATATTCATTATTAAACTCAGAGATTATCACCCAGTTGGGCTGTGGTCAGTTGCTTACCTGTCCTAACTGCCACCTGTATTCAGGGGGTCACCTGCAAGAACAGCCACTTTTCTGAAGAACGGATTTTATTTTCCATAAGATAAATATAAATTTTCCATCCATTAAATTGTCACCTCTCCCTTGGCCAGCAGTCAGCCCATAACACTTGCTTAAACGGTCACCTATTAGATTTTCAGTCATCTAGAATAAATAGTAGTCACCTAATAAAATAGTTTAACAACACAGATTTCTAAGAATACTCAAGTAGTGAAACGACCTGTGTGCTTTTAATTACAAAATGTTATTTGCAGACATTACTCTGTCGAAGTTTCCATAACACTGAAACAGTAGTATACGCCATCATTTATAAGTGAACATTCCGAGCTATTAAAACGGTTATAACGTTGAATTGGCGTAAACAATCTGCATGTGCTTAACAAGTGTTCTCATAATTTGTAGTATAATTTAACAGTGTGTCATAAATGTGTAACAAAGCAAGAGTGTGTTTTAATTTAGAAGCTGATCAATGTGGTATTTTTGAAAGTGATAAGTGTATTTCAGAAATGAATCTTGCTGCAGATTTTAAATGTGAAAGAACAACATACAAAATTAAGACAAAATTTAATAAGAGTAGGAACCCGATATGAAATGGGGAATAAAATGAAACTGTGAATTAAAATGTGGACAAGTAAATGAAATTCTTTATGACTGGTTTAAATGTGCTTGCACAAAAAAAAACTCCCTGTTAGTGGAAGTATGTTTTTGGGAGAAGACACTCGAAACTGTTACTAAAATTGAAGTCAAAAATTTTGTAACAAGTAATGAGTGGCTTGAATGTTTTAGAAAGAGGTACAACATATAATCAAGGTATAGAAGAGGTATCAAAACAATTTGGAAGAAGGTGCGAATGTATCTGTTAATGAAGTCAATGACAGACAGACTGGACTGGAAATACAGACAAGTTACTAAGTAGTCTGGAAGAATATGAATTAAGTGACATTTACAACATTGATGAGACTGGATTATTGTAAGGTGTACCAAATAGATCATGAACACTTCAAAATGAAACGTGTGAAGGTAGAAAAATGGCTAAAAAAAGACTGATAATTATGTTATGTTGTAGTGTTGCTGGTGAAAAAGATCAACTGTTAGTTATCAGATAATCATTAAAACTAGGATGTAATCATTCAATAATTTGGAGACAACATTACTGGGCATTATTTGGTATGCTTGCAAAAAGGTGTGAATGACGTCCAGCATTATTGAAGTCTGGTTGCAAGAATTTAATAAAAAATGCAAAAAAATAATCACCACATAATTTTATTGTTGGATAATGCAACATGTCATCCAGTTTGATCAATGTCCAATATCAGACTCCTTTTGATTCAATCAAATAAACATCTCATCTGAAGTCACTGGACCAAGGAATCATTCTGATATTTTAAGCTTTTTTTATCAAAAAAGAGTTATTCGGTCCAATGTGTGATGAAATCAATTCAGCATTTGACCTGGTGAAGAAAATCACTGCCCTCAATGCAGTATCCTGGATCAAGACAGCCTAGAACGAGGTTACTGCTACCATAATTAAAAAGGGTTTTACAAAATGTGGCATTTAAATTAGCAAGACTGATCTGTAGGCACAACCATTACATGAAGTTTCACAAAACCATTAAATGAAGTTCTATAAAACTTCAGACACTTGCTACAGTTGCAGGACTGCCATATCATGAAAACATGCAAATGGAGATTCTACAACGCTGTGATTATCTCGAGGGCAATTGGGAGGATCAACTTCTGGATGGTTATAAAGATAGGTCAGAAGTTTTGTATTTATAATCGATAGTTTTTGAAATGGACAATTAATATCTCTACTATTCCAGGATATAGACTTTAACAGTATAGTAATTTTTCAGCTTTTTGCAGAAATGAGTGATTACGTACAGAGTGAAGAAGAAGAGGACATTAAAGAACTGGTGATTAGTTTAAAAGAAGTGTTATAATCTCTTAGGAGAATCAAAGATATTTGCATTACTCTCAATAAGGAATGTGGGGAAAATGCAGTGGAACAGCACTATAAAGTATACTGTATGGTCAGAAATTATGCTGTTTACAAGAAAACTGCTATAGACAAACAAACCACTTTAAAAGTCTATTTTCAAAAGTATAATCTTTACCAATCTGTTGTAATATGAATATTTTCACTGCAAACATTCTGTAAGTAGGAATGTAACTGCAAGTATGTAATAAAATGATATAGTTGAACATTCATGTTTAAAATGCTGTATCTTGCTATCCCCACCAACCCCTTCATTAAACGGCCACCTCTCTGAGTGACCAAATTTTACGGAGGCCCAATGGTGGCCACTAAAGACAGGTTTTAGAGTATTAGGGTCCATTCTAAATGTTTCTGCCACCCACCGGAGGCCTTCTTCAGTAGCATTGCATTCAAATGGACGGCAGGCTGAATGCAACTCACAGTAGACCTTATAGCAGGCGTGTTCGGCCTGTCATCCTTTTGAACATGATTCTACTGAAGACAGCCTCTGGTGGGTGGCCCAAAACATTTAGAATGACATTAATGTAAGCAATTAACCATGGCCCAACAGCTTGGTAATTTATGAGTTTAATAATGTTGACTCCTATAATAATCATACAGCCATGATGGCTTCTTTATTAAATATAAAATTCATTATTTATATGAATACAGACACAAAACTTTAAAACAAAACACATACTCTTGCTAAGAAACATTTTTTTTTTTAATTCTAAATTAAAATATGACATTCATTTGTATTCGAATAGTCTCCAATAATGTTGTGTGTGTGTGTGTGTGTGTGTGTTAGAGAACAGTCATAATATTCCATATTTGCTTGTGTGTGTATTATAGATAAAAGTGGTTCCTGCAAAACAAGAATCTGATCTTCACTACATACAGAATACTTTCAAAAACCCAATTGACTTCTTCAAAACCTGGCATAAAGAACACAAGTTACCTGACAATAATCTTATAAGTAATGCTCTATGTTTCTCAACAGCTTCAAGGTAAAATACAGTGATATGTATTTACAGAAAATGAAAGTGATATATGATATACCAACTACTATTATACCACTTATGTTAACTAAACAGGATTGCTGCTTACAAAGGTATTAATAAATAATGTGTTTAAACAACCTGGGAATTTACAAGATTTTATAAAATAAATTATTAATAGATATTCATTAAATCTCTTAAGTTTTCTATGAACTACTTTAATTTCAATTTGGCTGTTAGGAATATTTTATAATACTATTATGTGAGACATATCATAATAAGCTTTGAGGCCGCTGCGGTATTGCCAGTGTTTGCAACAGACCTCCCCTGCCCGCCTTTGCCTATGCATAACCAAGTGTAACATGCGACAACACTGGAGGGCGAGGGGTGGGGAAGAGCTGTTACTATTGTGTAACCTCGAAGCTTATTATTGTAAGTCCCATATTATATTTTAACAATGTTTTTTCTTATTTGTAACATTTTCTTTGTAAAAACATTTTTTTTTTTTGTATTCTGAGCTCATAATTAATCTGTCTTTAATATCTCTCAACTATTTATAAGCCCTTAGACTATTAAAAAAAGTTCTTCAGAAGATTTTTAGTTCTTCTCATATCTTTAGCTCCCAATTACACGTATTCCAAATTTAACCATTCTCAGAAATCTCTCATGTTTTTTACATAATCTGGCACACATGGTATCAGGTATTTAAGGATTTTCAGTTGTATAAAAAAAAGAAAGATACCATTGTTTCTAAAAAGAATTTATTTACTTTCACTTTCGTATCTAACATAGACAAAAAGTGCCTAGTTTTTGTTTCAAATCTACATCGCAATTATATGAAATGACAACGCAAAAATTACTTAAAATATGTGTTACAGTTGTCTAACACATCTTCTAAGTTCTAAGCATCTTAGAACTACGAGGTGTGATAAAAAAGAATTAGGATTGATTCTATTTATATAATTACACAAGAGTTACAGATTTGTAAACTTGTCTCCTTCCGCAGCCACACACTTCTTCCAGCGTTTTCCCAACTGTTTGAATCATGTCTTAAAGTCATCTTCTGTATGAGCCTTAAGTTCTCTCGTCACATTTTCTTTTATTTCTTCTATGTCTTGAAATGATCCCCATTACAATTGATTTTCGGAAAGAGAAAAAAGTCACAGGGAGCCATATCTGGCATATATGGAGGATGCTGAAGCTGTGGAATATTGTGTTTACCATGTGTGGGCAGGTGCATTGTCGTGTTGAAGCCACCATTCACCTCACCACTCTGATGCAACTGTGATCTTTTTTGTCAAATTACATCCCTCAATCGCCTCAAAACAGAAATTTAGTAATCTTGGTTTACTGTTTGGCCGGCTGGAGAAAATTCATGATGAACAATCCATTTGTGATCTAAGAAAAACTGTGAGCATGTCCTTGACTTTGCTTCAGCGCTGTTTTGCCTTTTTTGGCCTTGGAGAATTTGGCTGAAGACTTCCATGCTGAAGACTGGGCCTTAGCTTCTGGATTGTATCCATAAACCCATGATTCATCACCCATTATGATCGATTTAATGAAGTTCTCATTATTTTTAGCACATTCAATCAGGTCTTGCGCAACTGACACCCTTTTTGGCAACTGACTGGCATCTTCTTGGTCAGCTGTGAGCACTTTTGGTACAAACTGTGCAGAAACACGTCATTCCCAACCCATCAGTAAGAATAGACTGAACTGATCCAAAACTAATATTTAAATCATTTGCTAGCTCACGAATGGTGATTTGGCGGTTTTCTTGCACAGCAGCATGCACAACGTTGTGGTCAGTCTTGCTGGTTAAAGGCCTTCCTAAATGCTCATCACTCTCAACACTTTCATGCCCATCTTTAAAACGCTAAAACCACTCATAAACCTGTGTACGACTCATACAATCTTCCCCATAACCCTTTTGTAACTTTTCAAATGTATCTTTACATGTTTCACCAACTTTTTGACAAAATCTGATACAAATTCTCTGATCAACGTTTTCTGATACGGTAAATGTGCCAAATGAGATTAACACACAACACAATAATGGGGGTTTGTAAACAAACCAGATCAGCTGTTATTATAAAACTTATACCGAGTAATTAGTACACTGTAAAGTAAACATATGTGTTGCTTTTGCATTGCCAGTATCAATCCTGATACTTTTTGATCACACCTTATATATGCATATAAGCAAACATATTAATTTGTATAATTAAAAAGGTTATTATTATTTATCAGTTTTATTTATACATATCTATAAATATCATTATTGTCACTGTGTGAACAGTACAAGGTGTGTTCAAAAAAAGAGCAAGCTTTTGCAATAATGCACTGACCAGCATACAGGATTGTGTTCCAACAAGTGGCACTGACTAATGGCAACTTTCAGAAACACAATGCCACTTAATGCATCATGCTATGATTGTTGGTATTCATGCTACAACAGCTGGAGTAACTTTGTATATTAACCCCTTGTTTGGAAAAGAGTGAAAATGAAAGATCTTGAAGAACAATGTGTTTGTTTTAAATTTTGTTTCAAGGTCAGTAAAACATTTACAGACCCACTATAAATGCTCAGCAAGCATATGGGGAAGCTTTATGAGCTGAACACAGTGCTATGGTTCAATTTAAAGCAGGTAGAACATTGACCGATAAAGATCCCAGACCTGGACAAACTTTTACATCAACAACTGATGATAACATCAATAAGTTCACACTATGATTCATAAAAATAACTGTTTAACTGTCCAAGAGATTGCTGAGTCAGTGGGCACCAGCGTAGGATCATGCCACACAATTTTAACAGAAATCTTAACATGCATTTTATCTCCACAAAATTCATGCCACATTTGTTGACCAATCATCAGAAAGAGAACTGTGTTAACATCAGTCAAGAACTGCTTGACCGGACCAGTGTTGATGAAAACTTCTTGAAAAAAAAAACATTGTAACAGGCAATGAGCCATTCATCACAGCTGTGAAGTTGAAACCAAGATATAGTTTTATTTTATATATAACCACCAAAATCAGTAAAATTTCACCTTGTTAAGGTAATGATCCATATTGAATTTAGTATGAAAGATGTAAAGATGTCCACAGAAAGATGTAATAGAGGACACAGATAACAACAACAGATACATACATATAAAGGATGACATGCAAGAACATTAACACAGAAGAGGAAAGTGTAGTAATAGTGTGTGAACTGATGATGAAATTTAAATAATTTTGAAAAGGCCTTCTTCATTACCTTAACAAGGTGAAATTTTACTGATTTTGGTGGTTATGTATAAAATAATATTATAACAAGTCAGTGGCATAATGTTTAGCAAATACCAAGGTATAGTTGTCACAGCAAGTGTGTAAAAGCTTGCTCCAGCCAAAAAAGCCTCCATGAGTTGGTCAGACATGAAGGTGATGTTGGTGGTTTTCTTTTTCTGGAAAGGCTTAGTCCATTATGAACTAAGTCTATGGAATTCATTCCACACAATCAGACAGTAGACATGAAGTTCTGCATTGAAGTTTTAAGGTTTGAGGGATTTTGTACAAAAGAAGAGGCCTCAGCTGTGAAAAAACAGAATTGGATGTTCCACCATGACAATATGCCAGCTCATGTTCCACTCCTTATCTGCAAAACACCAGATAATTGTCTTGACCCAACTAACATATTCTCCAGACTTGGCCCCAGCACTCTTGTTTCCAAAACTGGATGTAACCTTGAAAGGATTTCATTTTCAAACCATAAATGGCAGTGAGCAAAATACAATACATCATCTGTGTGCCATTTCTAAAAACACATTCCAGGAAACATTCCAAAAATGGAAGAAATATTGGGATAGATGAACTACCAGCAGAGGGGACTACTTTGAAGAGGGGAAGCCTGAATACAATTGTAATTACACTAATAAAGCTTTTATTACAACAATTTGGTCTTTTTTTGTACACACCTCATACATACATACACACACAATTGAGTGTACATCTGTGTAGATTTTTGTGTCTTTGTAACTGTACAAATTGTCTGTCTGTGTAGATGTTTAATTTTTGTTTCATTTCCAACTCAAAAAGAGTTACTGAAATAGAATTAGAGCCATTTCTTTTGTAGACTTTGGCATTAACTTTATAAAGGACAATAATTTTTATTGGCTGTAACTTCAGGATTGTATACATGTTTAATAAATTTTGATAACCTTTATTATATTTGACATTATATTTATTATGTTATATTTGAGAAACTGCTCATACTAAATATTTCCCATTCTGTGACACATAATTCTCAATGCTAAACTGATGATGCCATAGAACAAGTGAAATTATTGGTAAAAAAATGTACTCAATAAACAAACTATAGAAGTTAAAAGAAATTTCACAGTGCACACCAGTCAGCAGTGTTAAATAAGGGGTTTCTTTAGTTGACATTACACTTAATCAAAACTAATTTCACAGCTATTGAGGAATAAATACTCATCACTGGCTTGAATTTACCTAAATACTGCTGTTATCTAGACATAATACTGTATAAAACTACACAATGTTGCTATTACATCTACATAACTATGTGGTTACAATTGAGACCATCCTATCTTTTCTAGCCTTTTTTTATTAGAAAACCCCTCAAAATAATTTTCTGGTCTCAGGACAAAACAATGAAATCTCACATTTGCTAGGGAAACAAGTAACTTGCAGAAGATAAAAATTATTAACAACTGACATGCTCTTTTAAGTATAGACCATTATTTTCATCTGATTGTTTTTTTGTACACAATTAGTTTTTATCTTTTACCATGAAGGATGTTAAATCTAACTCAAGACAATAGTTGTAGGATGTGGAAACTTTGGTATCTTTTGTACATTTAATTCTTTCATATGCCTTATCTGAAAAACACTGCTTCAGACATACTGTAATATCTGACACGAAAGAGTGACGCACTGACAATACAGTAACAGTGTTACTGATAAGTAATGCACAGTCACATGTAACAAGTAAATGAAAAGGGGTAGTCAAATGAAACAAATATGGAATAAAAGTACATTTTATTTGCTACAAAAAGTTACATTTATTTTTCTATGTATTCACCATTTACAGCTACATATTTCTTCCAATGGTGAACCAGTTGTCTCATCCCGTCAATGAAGAACGCCAGTGGTCTTTCCTTGATCCACAACCTCACTGCGTCTTTCAGGGCATCTGTGGTGAAACGAATACCCTTAATATCCCTCTTTAAATGTAGAAAAAAGTGAAAATTGCAGGGCATCAAATCTGATTAGTATGGAGGGTGTGGAATGGGTTCAAATTTCAAGTTTACAAGAGCCTTGGCGGTTGCATGCGATGTGTGTGGCCGAGCATTATCGTGGTGTAGAATTATCGGCTCTGTGGATAGTCGAACACAACACATATGTCTCCTAAGGTATTATAACATCTCTATGTAAAGCACACAATTCATGGTCGACCCAGCTTCCAGGTAGTCAGTCACATAAACATGTTTGGAATCCCAGAACACTGTCAAGAGAATTTTTTTTGCAGGGTTGTGTTTTTAATTTTTTTGATTGTGGCAAACCATAGTGTCAGTATTCCATGCTCTGCCATTTTTCTTCTGAATTGTAATGATGCACCCAAGTTTTGTCTCCCGTCACAATATTGAAAAGAAACTCATCTCCTTTGTCATGATAACATTTCAGAAGCTATTTACAACATTCCTTACATTGTTGCTTGTTCTCTTCTGTGAGTTTGCATGGTACCCACCATGAACAGATTTTATGGTAGCCCAGTTCTGCAATAATGTGTCTTACTCGTTCTTTCAATATGCCTATCAGGGTGGCAATGCTTTGTTGTGTCATGCGACAGTCATATTGAATCAATTCATTGACCTCCATTAGGTGCTTCTCATCAGTCACAGAAACTGGTCGACCACTGCGAGGTTCATCCTCAATATTCACTTTACCTGCTTCCGATGCAGAAAATTTTATTTCCTACCTACTCATGGTACTTTGATCAACAGTTTCATCACCATAAACAGCTTTTAGATGACAATGAGTGTAACTAGCATTCAATTTTTCAGCTGTTAAAATTCAATCACTGCACTTTGTTTTAGACACGTTGACATAGCTGGCGTACTCGATTCCATAACAATGGCGACTGACAGAAAATGAGAAGGAGTCGGCCAACAAGATTTGGTACGTCTGTAATACAAGAATATTGCTATAGGATGGCAGCACATGTCATGCTGTACATTGTTTTGTTTTCCCGTTATACGAAACTCTGCATTATTTATCAGCCGCCCCTCGTATATTTGACACACTGAATTTTCTTGGCAATAAACTTTATAATTTTGTACTAATTTTGTCAGTCTTCAGTCATCAAGCTAATTTACATACAAAATTATCCTGTTCAGGTATGTGCATTATTAGGTCACCTGTTACCTTAACAGTGTAACTAATAATAGAGAATAATACCCCAATAATACAGTAAAAATTGAAAAATAAGAGTACAGATTAAAAGCATTCAGATAATTTTATAATTTTATTTTTAAACAGCCATGACTAAATACTTCTATCAACTCAAACATTAGGTAGCTACTGATCCATGACTGTTGCCTACCAAGTATTACTGTGGTCCTTGCTCGCACACATACAATTGTATTCCTATATTTATAACCTATAAAACATTCACACACATAGTAAATTAAAGTAACCCTACTTTATTTCTAGTAAAGTAATTATGAATAAGTTTGTTTCTAATGGAAAATAGTGAAAGTCAGGCAGTGCCATTTGTAAACTGTGTATAAACCGAGCGACTGTCAATTGGGCAAGTAACCTATGACATTTGTGTACACTTATGAGAGACCACTAAATACTAAATGGAATTCCAATAAAACAATAATTTTAGTACAGTACATTTAATAATACATTCAAACTCCTTAAAATAAATAACAGTTTAGTTAGCAATTGATTGCTAGGGGGTTCAATTGTTCAATTATTATAATTTAGCCAATTGTGGTTCAGACAAATACATTTTTTTGTAAAAACTGAGTTAGACAAGAATTTTTCGTTCATATGATTATTTTGAATATAAACTTTTTGAATTATTAACTTTTTTTTTTTTTTAAACAAATACTTTTTTTAATTTAGGAGTGGTAAAGTGAGCTCAAGAAATCTAATACTTCGACGATTAGATGATGATGGATTTGTTATAATGACTGACAGAAGGAGCAGGAAGTCTAAAGATTTGGTATGCTTTATGAATGTTTTGTAATGAAATGTGTGTGTTTTGTGTATGTATGTATGAGCACTTTTAAAATATTTTGACTAGGATTACAAAATATTTAGAGTTTATGATTACAAACCTATCACCACACTGATTTTCATAAAACATGTCTTCAAACTCTTATTATAAATTTAAAAACCAACATATGTAAAATAGTATAAGGGTAATTTTTTAAGTAAAAATCGGTTTTTAATAACATACATACATCCTTGGCGCTACAGCCCAGTCCAGGCCCCAGCCTCCAAAAGAAATCGTCCCCACTGGTCTCTACTCCCGGCCATTGTCCACCAGATTGCTGCACCCAGCCTCACTGCCTCCTTACCAACCTGGTCCAGCCATCTTGTACACGGTCTTCCTTTCCTTTTCCTTCCCATCGGCAAATAATTCATAACTTTTTTTTTGGGATTCTATCCTCCGCCATTCTCTGCACATGTCTAGCCCAACACAATCTGTTAATTTGTATGAGTTGCACGATCGGAAGATCTTTAAACCTTTCGTACAACTCTCGATTATGCAGTCACCTCCAAATATCGTTTTCCTTCACAGGGCCATAGATTCTCCTCAGTACCTTCCTCTCAAACACGGATAGTTTCTGCTCATCTAGATTTTTTAGCACCCAGCATTCCGAGCCATACATCAGGACTGGTCTGATCAAGGTCTTGTGTAGGGTGGCTTTTGTCTCTTTACTTATTAATTTTGACTTAAAATGTTTCACCAGTCTGTAGTAACACCTATTAGCAGATAATATCTGTTTTTCAATGTCTCTAGAGGAGTCTTTCCAGAGTCCACATATGACCCAAGATACGGAAAACCCTGAACCTTTTCAAATTCATAATCATTAATGCGCAAGGACAGGGCACGAGTGTTGGCACTTACAACCATATATTTGGTTTTGCTTTGGTTTATAACCAAGCCCATAGCCTTAGCGGACAACTCCAGTTCCTGAAAGGCTTCCTTTAAGCCAGATTCAGACCTACTTATGATGTCAATGTCATCGGCATATGCCCAGAAGCTGTACCTCCTTGTGAAATATGTGTCCACTAGTTTGAATTCCCGAATCCCTGATGACCTTTTCTAGAGCTATGTTGAACAACAGACATGCTAAGGCATCTCCTTGTTTCAGACCATTCAATTTTTTAAGGAGTTAGATAGATTTGATTGTATTCTGATTTGGCACTTAGAATTGGACATAACTACTCCAACCATACCAACCATACGCACCAACTTAGATGGTATATTCAACTCCTTCATAGCTCTATATAGCATTTTCCGGTTGATTGAATCATATGCGGACGGAAATCCACAAAGAGATGGTAAGTGGCCACTTCATATTCCAACGTTCTTTCCAGGATTTGCCTTAGTGTAAATATTTGGTCTGTTGTTGACCTATTCCTAGTGAATTCACATTGATATTCTTTTATGTTTTCCTCAGCGTAGGGAAGCAGCCTAGAAAATTTGATGTTGGACAATACCTTATATGCTGTATTAAGTAGAGAGATGCCCCTATAATTTTACATATGAGCGGATCACCCTTTTTATGTATTAAACACACCACCCCATTGTTCCACTCATCAGGCATTACCTCCTCCAGCCATATTTGCTCTATGAGATGGGCAAAATCTTTTATGAAATCTCCTCCTGCGCTCTTTAATAGTAAACCATCGGAACCTGCTGCCTTGTTATTTTTAAGCTTTTCTAGAGCTTCATACATCTTGTCATAGGATGGCACCAACTCCTCTCTATCATCCTCGAATTCTCCTGCTTCCTCTTCATCCTCAGATGCCTCCCTAACTGAGCCTAGCAACTCTTCGAAGTGTTCTGTTCATCTCCTGATTACGCCAGCAGTATCACTCACAAGGACACCATTATTTTCCCTACAGGCATTTGTTCTAGGCTGAAATTCCTGTCTCATATCAATTACCTTCCTGTACATATCTCTGCTCAGCCTTTTACTCTTATATTCCTCTATCTTTTTTATCTGTCTCATCATATACTCCCTCTTTTTTCCTCTATGAATCTTCTTTTCCATCCGCCTGGCTTTCCTGTATTCCTCTTGAACAGCCCTAGTGCATTTATTTTGGATCATTAATTTGTATGTCTTGTTTTTGAATTCAGTTGCCTCTTCACACTCCTTATCAAACCACTCATCTCGCTCATGTCTCTTCTTCAAACCAATGATTTCCTCTCCCGTGGTCACTAATATGTTCCTTAGATTAAGCCAGTGGCTTTCTATATCTTGTTCATCACAGCATTCAATTCTCCAGTGTCTAATTTTCTCATTAGTAACTTCCTTGAACCTCCGTTTTATTTCTTCTTCCTTTAGTATTTCTGTATTGTATCTAACAGTCCTTGTTCCTCTTTCATTTCTATTATTGGAGATTCTAGCTCTCAGTTTTGCAACTATGAGATAGTGATCGCTATCCACGTTGGCACTTCTGTAAACTCTAACATCTTGTAAGTCTGACTTATGGCAGCCATCCAATAGGACATGATCTATTTGATTGACCGTTCTCCCATCTGGAGAGGACCATGTGCCCTTATGTATGTCTTTGTGATCGAAGAAAGTCTCTCCTATGATCATATTTTGACCAACTGCGAAGTTCAACAGTCTGAAACCATTGTCTGAGTATTCAGAGTGTAAACTATACTTTCCTATATTACTACAAGCATGGCTGCTTCCTACTTTGGCATTTAAGTCACCTATGATTATTTTTATGTCATGTCTAGGGCTGCTGGCATACACATTCTCCAGCAAGTCATAAAAGTCATCTTTCTCCTCCTCAGGTTTATCGTCAGTTGGGGCATGCACGTTTATTATAGTATAATTAAAGAAGATTCCCCTGAGTCTTATTTTACATATTCTAGGTGTAAAGGGTTTAAACTCAATGATGTTTTCTTTCATTCTATGGCTTACCAAGAAGCCAGTTCCAAGCACTTGGTCCCGGTTCTGACAGCTGTAATACACCGAGTAGTCCCTTCGATCCATGATTCCAGTGCCAGTTCTCCTGCATAGCCAAAACATCTATCTTATATTTGAGAAACTCTCCTGTTAATATCTTCAAGACTCCAGGTCTGTATAAGGAATGCAAGTTCCACGTCGCAAGTTTAAAATCTTTGTCCCTTTTCCATGATCTGGTCCCAATTCCATTAATCTGTCCGGCTTTTCCTTTTTCTCTTGGTTTCATAACAATAGTTTTTTTATGTGGTGGGTTGTTAACCCTACGCCCAACCCCCAACCTGGAGGACCAGGGGTTTTATTTTTAGAGTTCCCATCTCTTAGATGAGTTGCCTTCACTGAGCTAACGAGTCTCATCCACCCATCCGCAGTAGATCATACTCACTAGATCTATGGGTGCCGCCGTTGACATTTTTATGTTCTTCCGCCACCAACCCCGCCATGCATCCTGCTGCCGACACACTACATCTTGGTAAGCCAGGTCCCTGATTACCTCAGGGCTGCCTCGCCCAGACCCCCATCTCTTGTTGGCTCACCGACCCAAGCTGCCGAAGGGGTTGGTTACCACAACCCAGTGGCGGATCTAGGGGGGGGCAAGCCGGGGCCCTTGCCCCGGGCGGCAACTTCAGGGGGCGGCAAATTCAACTGTGGTTGATTCGATTCGATTTTTGTGACTCGATTATTTTTATAAGGAATCGGGAATTCTACACCGACACCGCGTAACTAGTAAATATACAGTTTAGTACTAATGTTACGGGAAGGTGTAGTAGCACATTATGCATAATCACATTATGCAATTTTTATAAAAATGAAACAATTTCTTAACGTTTCGAAACATTCGTGATCCCTTATCAGAAGCTAAAATCAAGTATTGAAAATCTTCAGCGACCTTCACCAAAACATACCATTGTTAAAAAGCCATAGATAGAAAATCAATTTTCCCAAGAACAAATACATTTAATTTAATTCATCTTGTTAATTTCTCCTAATAAAACAAAAAATTAGAATTCGCGGATCCCGGGCGTCCAATAAATAAAATACGGGGTCGTGGAATCTCTATTTTCTCCTTTTTTTATATAATTGTTATTTTTGTAGTGATTTGCTATAGTAATTTTCGTTACTGACTTCGTAATATTTGAATAGCGTTAGTGATTGGGTTTTTAAGTATATAACTTTTGGTATGTAGTTTTCCTTTGTAATAAAAAATGACAAATAAAGAATTTCTTAGTATAAAATGGATATTACGTTTTATCTCAAACCCTATTCTACTTAAATGTGCTCGTGTCTTGTAAAAAAAAATTAGAGCTTGATAGAGAAACTTAAAGGAGGATGGATGAGGGCGGTACTTTTAAGTTTTTGTCGCCTTTCTGCCCATTCGGAGGTTATAATTTAGCTAGCTCGCCTTCCTGCCCGTTTGGAGGTTAGACTTTCGTTAGGCTTTTAGTTCCCGTTAGGAAGCTTTAAGTTTTGCTAGATGCCTGTTTTTAGGTTAGTTACACTTACGTTCAACTTCATATGCCCGGTCATGTGTGTGTGTGTGTGTGTGTGTGTGTGTGTGTGTGTGTGTGTGTGTGTGTGTGTGTGTGTGTGTGTGTGTGTGTGTGTGTGTGTGTGTGTGTGTGTGTGTGTGTGTGTGTGTGTGTGGTATTATAATATGCCAATTAACCGAAAACGAAAAAATATGGGGGGCGCCAATATTATTCTTGCCCCGGGCGCAGGACAACCTAGATCCGCTACTGCCACAACCTTAGCATGGGTTGCTCGACTTAACAGGGCCCACCGCTTGTAGGTGAGAGTTGGAGTTGGAGAGGAGAAGCTAGTGACCAGCTCTTGCATACAGGCCATATATATTGTGTATCACTCCCCCATTTGAGCCCCCGTTTTTTAATAAAATGATAACAATGTATTGATACACAGCTGACAGAAAAGTTGTGATGTACAGCTGACTTTGTGGGATATCAGAACTTAGACTTACAAAGCTGTTATGGATAAATAGTTCTTACTTCAAAAATGACTCTCACAAATATAATTAGTAGATTACAGCAAACAAAAATAATACCTACACAATTTGGCTAAATCTTGTGTAAGTAGAAGACAAGCAAAACTATAAATATTGTCCTCAGGCTTTCACGGCCGATGTCAGTTGTAAGATTAAAGATATCCGGGTTGTTTGGCCATGGTCCATGGTTTATTTCCAAACCAAATGTTTCGGCAGCTCCAATGGCTGCCATCTAATGTTCAGTACTGTTGGATTGTACATGAACACCCTACATTCAGGATTTTATTATTCCACTGATGATGGCAGCCATTGGAGCTGCGGAAACATTTGGTTTGGAAATAAACCATGGACCATGGCCAAACAGCCGAATATCTTTATTCTTACAAAACTATAAATAATTTATAACTACAATTACAATTATTGTACAACTGCATATCTTTATGACCCCTGCATAGGCACTAAACATTTTAGGTATTATATTACTAAATATTATTAAATAATATTTACAGTTAATGTATATGAAAATTACTGTGTAGGAGGAAAACCCATATGCATCAATGGTGTTCCTGTGGCTGAGTCTCAAAAATGATTTAACACTTTCTCGACAGGTCAGTAACTGATATTTTTCTCAGAAGTTTAATTAAGAAAGTTTTATTAGTGGTTATAATCACAAACTGAATTATCACTGTTGCACACCACTATAGAAAAATTATTCCGATTAGTGCTTTCAAGCTTCTCAGCTCATCGGAAATTTCTGTTTGTGATAATTGTGAAATTGCAACAGTGATAATTCTGTTTGTGATATTTTTCTGATATGCATTAGAAATAGTTATACTGCTGTAAATTGGATATGAGAGATTAATGCATGCCTGTCTTTCACAGTGTTTTTCACAGATATATATTATTGATAAGACTTCATTTTGAATAAATACTTGGATTTCCGTGTCCATGACGTGTCCGTTACTTAACTAAATACAACTATTATATTAACGACTCGGAGCACAAAGTTTTTATAAGTAAAAACATAAAGTTTTACCTTACAACCTGAACCAGTTTTCACCTTTAAAAGGCGCTACCAGCAGCAACCTCTGAAGAAGCCTTTTAAAGGTGATAACCGGTTCAGGTTGTAAGGTAAAACTTTATGTTTTTACTTATAAAAAACTTTGTGTTCCGAGTCGTTAATATAATAGTTGTATTTAGTTGAATAAATATTTCAAATTTAATACAAGCATTTTACATTTGATCTATATTAATAACACATTTGCAGTAACAAATTATATAAGATAGAGGTGAAATATTAAAACCCCTTAACAACATACACTCAGACATATATTTTGCAGAAGAAAAAGAAAAGGGAAACAAAATCAGTTATCTATATTGCAACAATTTGTATATTTACAAGTATAAATATTTGTATATTTATTCACAGTAATATTTTTGATATATAATTAAATAGAGATTTTTCAAAATAGTTTTAAGTACTGTTATGTATACATACAGGCAGAGTAAACAAGCTGTAGCCTGTTGAAGTGAATACCTATTGGCTTTAAGCTAGCACACGCATACACCTTAGCGTACAATATTCAACATGTGTGTGTGTGTGTGTGTGTGTGTGTGTGTGTGTGTGTGTGTGTGTGTGTGTGTGTGTGTCCTACTGGTCCATACTTGTTTGGTGATATGAATAGGAGAGATCTCTGTCTATATATATTTTACTTGTGTTAATAAACTCTGGTGCAAACATGAATGAATGACAATAATAAAATATGTTTAATTAATGAAATTTGCCCATTACAAAATACATATTACAATTCATTAAATGCTATTGAAAGATTTGCTCATAGACACATGTGTTGATGTAAAATTATTGCAAAAAGTGTAAAAATAACAGAGTTATATGAACTGAAGTTAATTGCGACTGTAGTTAATAAGTAACAACAATTAAGTTATATACTCATAACAAGTGGAAAAGTCCACACTTAATGCCATCGCTGGTTTGAACACCAATTCTACTGTTATTGCAAAAATAGACAAAAAGTATTGTGTTGAAAAGGTGATGCTAAGCAGTTGCAAGTTGCGCATGATAAAGATGGAATTTTTTCTGACATGTCGGTTTACTGCAGACTATAAATACCTCTGACAAAATTGAGTGAGGGACAGAATATCCACAATGAAAAGTTCGGGATTTGCGGAAAGCACTCAACAACTTTCCAGGTTGTACCTGTCATTATGCATTTGTCTTACACTGGCAACAAGAAATAGTCTACAGGCACTGTCTTGCTGGATGTAAGACCTTCAATACAGTCTAGCACAAAGGCCTTCTCTTCAAATTGGCCCAATCCCCTATTTCTCAGACTATTGTGCATTTTCTGTGGCCCTATCTTAGCGCTGCACCTTCATGGTTAGTGTCAATGGGTCCTGTTCTTCAGTTTGACTTGTTGCTGCTGCCGTCCCGCAGGGTTCTATCCGTGGCACCATTCTGTACCTCTTGTATACACATGACCTCCCGGTTTTGTCTGGAGACATGTTGTCCCTCTTTGCCAACGATGCTATGTATCATTCCAGCTGCCTGAGATTTGTGATTACAACGCTGCAGTATTAGTTGCACCTGCTTCCGGACTGGTTAAGGAAGTGGTGGGTGGCAATCCAAGGTAATCTGCTTAACTTGTAAGTCCATTTCCCAATCCCAGTCCCTCTCCCTAGAAGGTCTATTATTCTATTATTTGGAAGGAGTCAGTGAAGTATTATGCGTCCAGCTTGACTGGTGTCTAACCTTCAACACCCATGTGACTGACACCCTCGTGCGATCCTTGCCAAAGTGTTTCCCATGCTCTCATGTCGTAACTGCCTGGCTCTGAGCACTCAAGTTACTATTACCTATTCTTTCTTCAGTCAGTAATGACCTATGATGCACAAGCCTGGTGGTCGCTCTTGTTGACCACCAACAAGCATAGGTTGAAACAGTTTCAATCCAAAA
Organism: Magicicada septendecula; assembly: GCA_034769895.1. Taxonomy (NCBI): domain Eukaryota; kingdom Metazoa; phylum Arthropoda; class Insecta; order Hemiptera; family Cicadidae; genus Magicicada; species Magicicada septendecula. Next base: position 316,010,629 of record CM068373.1, on the reverse strand, counting down.
CCTTTGTTCTTTGTTAGGATCTTCAATGATTTCGGTTTGTTAAGAATTATGTATCAATTGTACTGATCTGTTACAGATTTGGGCCCTTTATCCTTAATTTTATTTTGTTTATAGGATGAATTAATAATTCTTAAATCTCAGGACTGCAATACATAAAAACAAAAATATATACACTTTTAGAACCAAGTTATTTATTACTCAATATATGCTTTTTTACTTCCATGTTCCTTAAGGAAATGAAAGTATGGTGATGGCAAAAAAAATCGTGTTCGAGATTATTGCAGATTCTGATTGTACTACACTCAAAAATGAAAAAAAGTCATTTTTCAAAATGTGTGTGTGTGTGTGTGTGTGTGTGTGTGTGTGTGTGTGGATTTTTTTTCTATGGCAAACGATAACAGCCGCAAATTCAAACAGAATCAAATAATTTTTTGAGTACAGCCCTGATTTGTAGAGTACTCACGACCTATTATTTTTGGTGAAGATCGGTTGAGGGAAAGGGGTAGTTTACCGGCTACGGTTTTTTTTTATCAAGGGTAATTTTTTTTCTATGGCAAACGATAACAGCCGCAAATTCAAACAGAATCAAATAATGTTTCGCATACAGTCCTGAATTATAGAGTTCTCAACACATATTGTTTTTGGTAAAGATCGGTTAAGGGAAAGAGGTAGTTTACCACCAACGTTTTATGTTTTAAAAGGGTATTTTCTATGGCAAACGATTAGAGCTGCAAATTCAAACAGAATCAAATAATTTTTTGCATACAGCCCTGATTTGTAGAGTACTCAAGACCTATTGTTTTTGGTGAAGATCGGTTAACGGGAAGGGGTAGTTTACCTGCAACGTTTTTCTTATCAAAGGTAATTTTTTTCTATGGCAAACAATAACAGCTGCAAATTCAAACAGAATCAAATAATGTTTTGGATACAGCCCTGAATTGGAGAGTTCTCAAGATCTGTTGGTTTTGGTGAAGTTCGGTTAAGGGAAAGGGGTAGTTTACCAGCAACGTTCTATGTTTTAACTAGGGTACTTTCTATGGCAAACGACAACAGCCGCAAATTCAAACATAATCAAATAATTTTTTGCATGCAACTCTAAATTGTAGAGTTCTCAAGACCTATTGTTTTTGGTAAAGATCTGTTAAGGGGAAGGGGTAGTTTACAGGCAACATTTTTTATCAAGGGTAATTTTACTTCCATATTCCTTAAGGAAATGGAAGTATGGTGTTGGCAAAAAAAAATCGTGTTCGAGATTATTGCAGATTCTGATTGTACTACACTCAAAACATGAAAAAAAGTCGTTTTCCGAAAAGTGTCTGTGTGTGTGTGTGTGTCTGTCTGTCTGTGTGTCTGTGTGTCTGTGTGTAGATTTTTTTTCTATGGCAAACGATAACTGCCGCAAATTCAAACAGAATCAAATAATTTTTTGCAGACAGCCCTGATTTGTAGAGTACTCATGACCTATTGCTTTTGGTGAAGATCGGTTGAGGGAAAGGGGTAGTTTACCAGCAACGGTTTTTTTTTATCAAGGGAAATTTTTTTTTTGGCAAACGATAACAGCCGCAAATTCAAACAGAATTAAATAATGTTAGGCATACAGCCCTGAATTGTAGAGTTCTCAAGACCTATTGTTTTTGGTAAAGATCGGTTAAGGGAAAGGGGTAGTTTACCTGTAACGTTTTATGTTTTAACAAGGGTATTTCCTATGGCAAACGATAACAGCCGCAAATTCAAACAGAATCAAAAGATTATTTGCATACAGCCCTGATTTGTAGAGTTCTCAAGACCTATTGTTTTTGGTGAAGATCGGTTAAGGTGAAGGGGTAGTTTACCTGCAACATTTTTTTATCAAGCGTATTTTCTATGGCAAACGATAACAGCCGCAAATTCAAACAGAATCAAATAATTTTTTGCATACGTCCCTGAATTGTAGAGGTCTCAAGGACTTTCGATTTTGGTGAAGATCGGTTAAGGGGAAGGGGTAGTTTACCTGCAAACTTTTACGTTTTAACAACAGTAAAGTACTTGAAAATTCATTTAAACCTTTTGAAACAATGGTAATTGTTAAAAATAAAATAATTTTGTTGCCAGGCAAAAAAATTATAATTTTTTCATTTTAATGTAAATTATGTATGAGTTAATATCTTTATATATATAATTCTTCTGTACGTGTGTATGTCACTGAACTCCTCCATGTATAAAATAATATATCGTTCGTGGCAGGTAAGCATATCTCAGTTATGTAATGTTTACGTTTCCATTTTATTATTATGCCTACAGCAATAAAAAGGCAGGTAAGACACACACACACACACACACACACACACACACAATTCATGTTATTTCTGGCCTCACTGATGTTTAATTTCTTACATTTGCACGTTTTTTAAATGGAACGTGCCGAAACACACACCAACATAACGCGTGCAAGCCGAAAAAATGGACATCAATTTGCTTCCTGTGAATCGCTGGGCAATGTAACTGCATGTGTTTACAGAGGAACGATTCATAGACAGACTTTTCGTCTTTATGGAATGAACCCTCTGCAAGATGCTGAGGGTCCATGAGTGACTTCGGAGGGCTCCTTCTTTTTCGCGTGTTTGTTCTGTGAAACATACACTGTAGATTCGCAGCTTTACTCTAAGCAACGCTCAATAGGAAATGTTGAAAATTTTTGTCCACAGTGTACCCTCATTCACACTAAACCTGCTCTGATGTTTTAATTACGGACATCATAATGTTAAAACTTTGGAAACTTGAGCACTACTTAATGGAGATCAATCATTAACTTATACAAGCCATTAATTTTATGCATATATTTTATATATATGTGTACAACGTTATCGGCAACAAAGAAGTAGTTTTTGTTAAAATTCCTTCCCGGGATATTTGGCCGTAGTCCAATGTTTTCTACAAAACCAGACGTTTCGGCAATGCCATCGACTTCCATCATCAGTGAAAATCGAGTGCGATAACGTGAGGTGGTATACGTTAGTGACCACAGTACTGTGGTTAAGGCTGAAGCAGTAAGTAGAAAGAAGTAGTTTCTATGGTAATATTTCATTTCGAAAATGATTTTAAATATAAATCTTAGAATATGGAAGTCATGTATGGTTCTCCATACCGATATTTTCCTATGGCAAACGATAACAGCCGCAAATTCAAACAGAATCAAATAATGTTCTGGATACAGCCCTGAATTGTAAAGTTGTCAAGACTTGTTGGTTTTGGTGAAGATCTGTTAAGGGAAAGGGGTAGTTTACCAGCAACATTTTATGTTTTAACAAGGGTACTTTTTTCTATGACAAACGATAACTGCCGCAAATTCAAACAGAATCAACTACGTTTTTACATACCTTCTTGAATTATACAGAACTCAAGGTTTGTTGATTTTGTTGAAGATCGGTTAAGGGAAAGGGGTAGTTTACCTGCAACATTTTTTTTTTCAAGGGTAATTTTCTTCTATGGCAAACGATAACAGCCGCAAATTCAAACAGAATCAAATAATGTTTTGCATACAGCCCTGAATTGTAGAGTTCTCAAGAACTTTTGGTGTTGGTGAAGATCGGTTAAGGGAAAGGGGTAGTTTACCGGCCACTTTCATGTTTTAACAAGAGTAATTGTTTCTATGACGAATGATAACTGCCGCACATTCATACAGAATCAATTATTTTTTTGCATGCATCACTGCATTGTAGAGGACTGAAGGTCTATTGATTTTTGTGAAGTTCGGTTAAGAGAAAGGGGTAGTTTACCAGCAACATTTTATGTTTTAACAAGAGTAAAGTACTTAATTTTGATAAATAAAGTATCCTGATAAGAAGCTCATAATAATCCACTGTAGAAACGTAGACGAAATATCTATAAATGAAGAGGCTAGTTGAACGGGGTGGGGGTAATTTTCTATTAATGAAAATTATAGTTGAAGTGGGAGGGGAGAATGTTTTATGTGTACTACGTTATCGGCAACAAAGAAGTAGTTTTTTTTTAAATTCCTTCCCGGGCTGTTTAGCCATAGTCCAATGTTTTCTGCAAAACCAGATGTTTCGGCAATGCCATCGACTGCCATCATCAGTGAAAATCGAGTGCGAAAACGTGAGGTGGTATATGTTAGTGACCACAGTACCGTGGTTAAGGCTGAAGCAATAGAAATAAGTAGTTTCTATGGAAATATTTCATTTCGAATATGATTTTAAATATAAATCTTAGAACATGGAAGTCATGTATAGATCTCCATACCGATATTTTATACAACTTATAAAATGAAAAAATTCTTTATAATTAAGTTTCAAAATTTCACTACTAGATTGCAGCAATGGTTGTACTTTCAACAAGAAATATAGCTCTTCAGTCTTGGCGCTAGTTGGTTTATCTACTGAACTAATAAACACATGAGGTTTCACTTGCTTTCATTTAATTTTTACAAATAAATAATATTTTACAAGTTAAAAGTCTGTATTAGTGTTTCTTATTTGTAAAATAGTTTATGTCTAAAGCCTACAGGATGTGGATTAACCTGTGGTTATGTGTGCTTAATTTCACTTTCTTTTAACTGTGAACGTTAATAGGTTAGTTCTCTTCTGTATTATTTGAATTATTAATACACGATATTAGCTGATAGGTGAGTAACACACTTTCATTCACTATTATTTTAATTTCTTCTTTATTTCCTTCCACATTATTATATTCTGTGTCATGAGTTAATTATTTAATTCTTAATTTACTCTTCCACTTTCTATTTACGGTTAGGTTACTGAATATACTTTAATTATTTCACTTCTTGAAGATACGTCTGAACTTGGTGATCGTCAAATTAAAAGTGACGCTTTCTCCCAAAAGCGTGTCTATTTCAGCGTCCCGGAAACAGAAAGCTTTAGGTTTTTCCTTACCAACAATCACTTTTTATTATTTCGCTTGTTTAGCTATGATTATGGTCCTTGATTTACTAAATAAGCTTAATCTCACTGAATTTTACATAGTTATAATTCTTTTACTTTCAATGTTCAGACATTGAGTGATTTATTGATTTGTTGTAATACAAAATTTGTTCATAAACTCTGGGTAAACCTGACTAATTTCTATTTGTTCTATGACTTTCCATCAAAATACAATTTGTAACTAAAATAATTCCAAATTATTTACAACAATTTCTTCTTAATTTCAACTTATTGATGAGTTTTATTAATAATTAAAGGTAAATATTTGATATCTCCGAACTACGGTTTTTGCATAAATTACTGTTCCAAACGTTGGAGACACACTTGTGGAACACAGTAAAAGCGAAAAAACCTGTGAGAAAACACTGGGATGGGAGAAATTCAGTCCCATTTCCCGGGAAAGGAGGGTTGCAAATCGCAAGTTCCATTGAAGTTTTTCCACAGTGGTGCACTCGAAATGGCGTTTGATGAACGTATTATAGAACAGCGAGTCATTGGATTTTGTAAGTAGCCTAAATTAAACTATACTACACCAACCTTTTGCAAGAATTATATGGAACAATGAACTATATCCGTGGCCCTTCGGGCCGCCCCTCCGAACCTAACCAGCAGGTATCGGCTCAACTCGCTTTGCATCCAACTCGTTTATGTGAGTAATTATTTAATTTTTTTTTTCTCCGTAAATAGGTTCGACCGCCGTTTAAAATTATTTTTCTCGTGTTTATATAGTATAGAAGAATAGGAAAAGAAATATTTCACCGCAATTTGAGCTTAGTCTAGATCGACACAATTACCCTTTATGTATGTCAGTAGTGGATAAAACTAGGTAATTTTACAATCGGAATAAAATATAACCCAGTGTTTTCCCAAAGGTTTTTTCACTTTTACTATGTTCCACAAGTGTGTCTCCAACGTTTTGAACAGTAATTTATGCAAAAAGCGTAGTTCGGAGATATCAAACAACTACCATAATTAAAATAATCTTTGGGGTTTTAATTGGGTTTTTATGGATCAAATGTCTATACCCAGCTGAAGCTTGGTCCTAGACCTTTCACATACATTCAAGATGGCTGACCTACAAATTATAAATTTTTTAGTTTTAATAAAATTTAGCCCTTAGTATGTGCTGGTGTATTTTACAACAGTACAATATGAACAATCAGTATGTCTGAACTTCCATCCCCAGTCAGGATTAACTGCCCTCAAGCGATTCTTAATGGCCCCTTGTAATGTCAACCTCACTAAGCTATATCTGAAAGTCTTTGATCAACCCCCTTTCCTCTCTGTCTACCTTTCTCTCCTTAGAGAACTCCTTCCCCAAGCATGTCCCTAGTACACTTCTTGGCACTGTCACTTTAACTTTTGTATATAAATATAATTATTTCACTACCGACTCGGAACACAAAGTTTTTTGTGGGTAAAAATGTAAAAGTTTTACCTTATAGCCTGAACCGGTTTTTGCTTTTAAAAAGCCTCTTCAGAGGCTGCCGCTGGTAGCACTGTCCGTCTTGTTGTTAGCGATGGTATCGACTTTCAGAAGATCGATATTGTGTGTGTAGGGTGTGATATGTTCGAATAATGTGTGTGATTTGAATTGTGTCTGTTCGTTTAGGATGTCGTTTTTATTTGTTTTCGTGTGTTTGTATATTTCCAATTGTTCTAGAGTGTCTAGTTTTCAGCCTTTTGTGTGTACATGTAGAATGTCCATGGTATTGTTGATGTTTTTGTATGTGTGGTTTGCTTTAATGAGGTGGTTTGCAAAGGTGGATTCTGTAGTGGAGTGGATTGCCTTTGTGTATTCAACGTATCTTTGTTTGAAGCTACGTCCTGTCTGGCCTATGTAGAATTTGTTGCAATCTGAGCAATTTAGTTTGTAAACACCAGGTAGATTGAATTTGTTTTGTGCTTTGTGTGTGTGTGTATTTTGATAGTGTGTGCCCTGTTTTATTAGTAGTTTTGTAAGCGATTCTGTATCCTGCTTTTTTGAATTTGTGGGCTATTTTTTCAGTTTGTTTGTTGATGTATGTTAGTGTTATGGATTTGTTGTTTTCTGTCTTTGTCTGTTGTTTGATTTGTGTTTTGTGTAGGAGTTTATTGACTATTGTTCTGTCGTATCCATTGGATTCTGTTAGATATTTTATCATGTTTAGTTCGACTTTGTAGTCTTTTTCATCTAGGGGGATGTTGTTAAGCCTATGTATCATGGTTCTGAAGGCAGCTAGTTTGTGTTTGTATTGGGTGATTGGAGGAGTTGTGTATTAGTGTGTCAGTTGTAGTAGGCTTTCTGTATATACTGAATTTGTGCCTGTGTTCAAGTTTTGTGATGGAGAGGTCTAAGAAGTTTATGCTAGTATTGTGTTCGTATTTGGCAGTAAAGGTTATGTTTTTATGTATTTTGTTTATGTGAGTTAGTAACTGTTCACATTGTCTTTTGTTTCCCCTCTATAGTATTAGAATGTCATCAACATATCTGTGCCAATATATTGTATTTTGTGTGAGTGTCTGTCATTGTTTTTGAGGACACACAATATCGATCTTTTGAAAGTCGATACCATTGCCAACAACAAGAGGGATAGTGCTACCAGCGGCAGCCTCTGAAGAAGCTTTTTAAAAGCGAAAACCAGTTCAGGCTATAAGGTAAAACGTTTATGTTTTTACCCATAAAAAACTTTGTGTTCTGAGTCAGTAGTGAAATAATTATGTTTAGTTAAATAACGGACACGTCATGGACAACAATATCCAAAAACCTTTTGTATATGTTTATATAGGTTCGTGTAGAAGGTGATGTAAAGCAGCTTCCAGTAGAAGATTTTGCAGAACTTTACGAAACAGAACCTCTGTTTTGCAAAATTCGTGCACATATCTGTCACCAGGGGAAACCTGTCAACTTGGCAGAACTCAAAAAGAAACATGATGAATTACTAGAGGGTGTTGAACAGCAGAATGTACAGTTATCAAAACCAGAACATGTGTGAGTATTATGTGAAAATGTACCAATAATTTTACATACAGTGCGATTTGTCAAGCCAGACAAATCACTGTTCTAATTAGATTTCTATTGTTTAATAATAGAATATAAATTTTTAGTGATTCTAGAAATTCAATCTGGAAATTTATCATTATAAGCATTAATATAGGACCCTCTGATGATACAGATTAATTCTGTGAAAATTGTGTCAGATATAAATATAGTAAAAAAATAACCACATTATAGTTGCAAAAAATTATTATTTGATTTGAAACTTTTGCCCTTGATAAACTCCCTCCTCTCAGGGTTAAATGAAAGTTGGAAAAATAAAATAAATGTAATCATATAAGTTAGATTAAATAATTATTAGATATGTGAGTATGAACATTACTATCTGCAGTGTACAGCAGTCATATTAATTTGTCTTGTAAGATGTATTCATTTTGTATATATATATATTACTATTGTATTGGTGTATATATATTTAATATTTATAATCACTTTACCTCAAGATATTTTCTCCTTCTTTGGAACATGTTTCGGGTACCATCTTGTACCCATCCTCAGCCTTCCGGATTTTATGTGGATGGGTACAAGATGGTACCCGAAACATGTTCCAAATACAGTCATACTCCACTTTGCGCGACCCCACATAACGCGAATTCGCTATAACGCATTTTTTTTGTTTTTTTTCTACGAAAATATTTATTATACATATTAACAATTACATATACAGTACCAATAATATTGTATATATTATATACGTATCATTGTAAATGTAATGAATATGTAAATTTTGAATTTAACAACTAAAGTATGCATATTTTATTTTGAAAATGACAAATAAACACATAATTACATTACTGTATTATTTTTTAAAGAGTACGAACACGTCAGCTACCAACACGTTTGGTGGAAACGTAAAAACAGACAGCTGATTTGTACAGATAAATAAGAGGTTGCATTAGGTAACACGTAGATCTGTATATAAGTGTCAGCCAAAACAGTAGTACATTTTGTAAACATATATGGCTGTGCCATTACAAATTATAAATGTTATTTGACCTTGAATACTCTTGTTGGCGGGATTCTGACGAATGAGAAATCGTATCTCTGTGCTGGAGACCCATGGTGACGCTGAATAGACACAACACATTTTCACTACACACAGCAGTGGCTGACGTTTATTAACCATTTCTGAGTTCCTGATGCCTCAACTCAGATTAAACTGTGCACAATGTTTGTAGAAAAGGTGGACGTGTGTGACGTAAGCGTTAGTTTGCAAAATGCATCTTCCATTCCCGCCAGAAATGTATTCACGTTTCTTGTTTATCTTGTCTCAGCCAAATAAACATTACTGTACTGTATACGTATTAATTGACATTCTTGGAATGGTAGTTCGGGTTAATCCATCCTTTTTAGGGCCCCTTGTTGAACTTAAGTCTCGGCCAATTCCCTGGAAAACCATTCACTCTTCCCCCCGTTATTGTTTCTAAACATTGGGAATACGTTTTCCTTTCAGTTTAGTTCGAACATTCAATTAGAATGGATTAACAATGTGCGCTGACAAAATGTCGAAATTAGCAGTTGAATGTAAATCATTGACTCTTGAAGTTAAAATGAAAATTTTAAATCGTATGGAGTCGGGTGTTGGTGCCACAGAAATCGGTCGTGACTTTGACATATCGGAGTCAACCGTACGTACAATTGTAAAAATAAAGAAAAAATTGTGCTATCCAGTCAGTCTGTGGGTACATCTATTGCTGCTACAAAAGTGAATCAGTCTAGATCCTCTATTATGGAAAAAATGGAACACCTACTGTCAGTTTGGGCTGAAGACATAAACCAGCGGTGAATACCTTTAACCCAGGCTGTTATCATGGCTAAAGCTAAGTCCCTGTTTGACGACATTAAAAAAAGGAGGAAGAATTTTCGACCATTGAATTTAAAGCAAGTCGAGGTTGGTTTGATCGATTCAAACGTTGCTCAAACCTTCACAGCCTTCGACTTCAAGGTGAATCAGTAAGTGCCGACATGGAAGCAGCTGATAAATATCCTTCCACATTTAAGGATTTGGTGAACAGTCGAAGCTATCCCCCTAACCTTGTTTTCAATGTGGATGAGACAGGGCTGTTTTGGAAAAAGTTACCTTCACGCACTTTCATTTCTGAAAGTGAGCGACAGGCCCCCGGCTTCAAAGCGGCCAACAAGGATCGGCTTACACTTCTATTGGGGGGTAATGCAAGTTGAGATTTGAAATTAAAACCTCTTTTGCTGTACCACTCAGAAAATCCACGAGCGATGAAATTTTATAAAAAAGAAAATTTGCCCGTCATATGGACATCAAACAAGAAGGCTTGGGTGACAATGGCTGTGTTTAATGATTGGTGTCGTAACCATTTCATCCCCGAAGTAAAAAAATATTGTGAGGAGAACGACTTAGAACATAAAGCCCTGTTAGTTCTGGATAATGCGCCCGGTCATTCTGTTACCTTGGAAAGCCTCCAAACTGATTTTCCTGTTGTTGTTGTTTCTTCCTCCCAATACAACTTCATTATTGCAGCCTATAGATCAGGGAGCAATTGCTGCTTTTAAAGTGTATTATTTGCGCCGCACATTCGGCCAATTAATTCATGAAACAGATTCAGCAGACAAGCGGTCAATGAAAGAATGGTGGAAATCTTTTAACATTATGAAAGCCATTGAAAATATTGATCTTTCATGGAAAGAAGTTACACAACATTGCATGAATGGTTGTTGCAAAAAACTGTGGCCGGACGTGGCCAAAAATGAAGAAAATAAAGTTTTTTTCAAATTTAGTGAATGACATCACACAGCTAGCCAACACAGGGAGGCTAAGTGAAGAATCCATAGAAAAACAAGACATTATGGAATTGATTGAATCCGACGTGCAGCCTTTGACAAATGAAGAACTACTGGATCTACAATCCCAAGATGAAGCGGAAAAAGAAGAGATCATTCCTGAAGAAACACTGCGAATTTTGTCAACTAAAATTTTGCAGGAAGGTTTAATGTTAATTCAAACAGGATTAAACCTCATAGAGCAAAATGAAGTTGATTGGGAGAGAATCGCGAAAGTCAAAAAAGTTGTCAATGATGGAATAGATTGTTATCAACAACTATTAAATGAGAGGAAGCGAAAAGCATCACAACCAACTCTACACACATTTTTCAAAAAGGCTGCGACTGAGAAGCCACATCAGGAACCTCAACCCGGAACTTCTCAAGGATCTTCTTTGTGATCAACTGTGAGTGAATTAGGTAGATGTTTGTATAAATTATTTTTGTACATATTCGTTTGTATGTACGTATATATATCTTTTAAATTAAAATGCCTTTTTTGAGATTTCGTATTATGAATATTTATTTATCAAAACCTTTGTACGTACATACGTATTTTAGTATGTTTATAACACATTTTGACAAGGAAAATCATATAAAAGCAATAAAAACTAAAACAACGAGGTATTGGTCGGTAAAAAATAGGAAACCCCGCTTAGCGCGATTTTCGTTTTACGCGAATCGCCGAGGAACGTATCACTCGCGTTAAGCGGGGTATGACTGTAAGGAGAAAATATCTTGAGGTATTAAATATATATACATCAAGAAACAGACTGTAGCAAGAAGTGTTTGAATATATATATATATATATATATATATATATATATATATATATATTTCAATCACTTTCTGCTACAGTCCGTTTCTTGATGTATTAATACTATAATACTTATAACTATTTTACCTCAAGATGTATTTTTTTTTCCTTTAGGAACATGTTTCGGGAGATCCTGTTCTCCCATCTTCAGCCTTCGCCATCTTGCTTCTGGTGCAGTATTTGTGTGTTGGCTTCTGGATATTATTAAGGTGGTTTGTTGGTCTTTGGTCCTTCAATGTTGCATTATTGTGTGTGGTTGTGGTATCTGTTTTTGTATTTTGTGTATTTTCGATGTTGAGTGCTTTGAATATTGTATCATGTTTTGTATTGATTTGTATTTGTTCTGGTATTAATTTGTTTTGTGTTTTATGTTTGTAAATCTGTAAATTTTCCCAAATGTTTATTATGGTACCTTTGTGTGGTATATGTTTTATTAGTGTTACATTGGTTATGTCTGGGAATTCATGTCCTGTGTTTATTGCATGTGTGGCTAAATTGGATTTATATATATTTGGTTTTTTGTATGCATTTAGCTGTTTTTTTGTTTGTCCTATGTAACATTTATTGCAATCTTGGCATTCAATTTTGTATATGCCGTTAGTTGTTGTATTATCTTTGTTGTGTGAGCTATTTAGATTTTGTAATATATTTTTATTAGTTTTGTATGTTATTTTTATATCTGTGTTTTTAAATAGTTTTGTTAGTTTTGTCATTTTATTATTTACGTATGTGAATGTGGCCCATTTTTTGTTGTTGTTATTATTTATGTGTTGTTCAGTTTGATTTATTCTTAATTGTTCAGTTTTTATTTTGTATTTGATTTTATTTTCTATTTTGATCACAGTATTTTTATTGTATCCATTTTCATAACCAATTTGGTATATTATATTTCTTTCTTTGTCAGTTTCTTGTTTGTTTAGGGAAATTTTGTACATTCTGTTAAATAGCGAATAAAATGCTGCCATTTTATGTTGTGGTGGGTGGTCAGAATGGTTAGGTATAATGATGTTAGTGGAAGTTGGTTTTCTATATATTGCATATTGTATGTGGTTGTTGTATCTTGTGATGGTTATGTCTAAATAGTTGATTTTGTTATGTTTTTCTTTTTCTTCTGTGAATTGTATTTTGGGATGTACGTTATTGATTTGTTTCAGTATGTTCTCTGCATTTGTGTTTTTGTTATTTGATACATATAGCCCATCATCTACATATCTTATCCATATGCCATTTGGGTCATTTGATTTTATGATATTTTGTATTTTGGTGTCTATGTGTTGTAGGAATATTTCTGCTATTATGCTTGATAATGGTGATCCCATTGCTAAACCTTCTTTCTGTTGATAAATTTTGCTATTAAATTCAAAGTAATTTTGTTTTAGTATTAGTTAGAGACTATTTTTTATTTCGGTTATATATTGTTTGTTTTCATTTTGTTCTTTAAATGACAAAAATAAAAAGGACAAAACTAGCAAAACTATTTAAAAACACAGATATAAAAATAGCATACAAAACTAATAAAAATATATTACAAAATCTAAATAGCTCACACAACAAAGATAATACAACAACTAACGGCATATACAAAATTGAATGCCAAGATTGCAATAAATGTTACATAGGACAAACAAAAAAACAGCTGAAAAAACGTTATTTTGAACACCTAAATGCATAAAAAAAAAACAGAAATATATAAATCCAATTTAGCCACACATGCAATAAACACAGGACATGAATTCCCAGACATAACCAATGTAACACTAATAAAACATATACCACACAAAGGCACCATAATGAACATTTGGGAAAATTTACAGATATAAAAACATAAAACAGAAAACAAACTAATACCTGAACAAATACAAATCAATACAAAACATGACACAATATTCAAAGCACTCAACATAGAAAATACACAAAAAACTAACACATACACCACAATCACACACAATAAAACCAATTTAAAATACCAGAAGCCAACAGGAAGCCACAATAATAGTAGTCAACCAGCAAAGCATATGTACTTCACCAGACAGAAAAACCGGAAGGCTGAGGATGGGTGCAAGATAGTGCCCGAAACATGTTCCAATAAAGGATAAAAATAACATCTTGAGGTAAATTTAATTATAAATATTAAATGTATTATACATATCAAGAAACGGACTGTAGCAAAAAGTGACTAAATATATATATATATATATATATATATATATATATATATATTGCAACGTTACAACAATTTTACAAATATATTACCATGTACTCAACGCAACTAAATATGTATTACACCAGCCAGGTCCCAGGATTTTGTTTCTCGTTGCGTCAAGTATATGTGGTTGCACAATAATTAAATACTTTTTAAAGAGGAGTGAGATGTTGTTGACATGAAATAAATCATTTAAAATCGTTTCAAATAATCATTCTAAGATTTATTAATTAACATAAAAATATTTCAATATTAAAATTTCAAACATTAGACACATAAATATTTACCTTTATAAGTTTTACACATAAATATACTGTAACCTGCAATGCTATTCATAACATACCACACAAATAAACACCCATATAATCTTACTCACTACACAAACGTGTTAAACAAGTTATTTAAATTCTTTTTTATTTATTTTTTGTGTGACTGAAATTAACTCAAATTTTAACTAATGAAAGCAACTTATTTACAAACAAACTAATATTAAGATTCAAGAATGAATTTATTGTTGCTATACACAAATAAAAATGATATTACATTTACTTTCAATCTATTAATTGATTTATACTGACACACCCAAAAATACGACAAAAGATTGGTATTTCTTTTCTAAATTTTGTTATTAAATTTACTTTTCTTATTTCTTAATATTTAAACTTTCTAACTTTAATGCTTTAATGTTTATAGTTCATGTCTTTTAAGAGCTCTTTTCACAATAAAATTACTATAATTTAATATTTCTTATCACCTGCATACTGCTGCCGTTACCGTTGTGTGTGTGTGTGTGTGTGTGTGTGTGTGTGTGTGTGTGTGTGTGTGTGTGTGTGTGTGTGTGTGTGTGTGTGTGTGTGTGTGTGTGTGTGTGTGTGTGTGTGTGTGTGTGTGTGTCCAGAATGCTGAGAGTATGACGATGATGATGATGATGTTGATAATGGTGCTGTGGTCGTTGTCTCTAAGTGTTGTTGTTGGTGATGCTCCAGAATTCCTCCTTACGTCTTGGTTTGAGTGTGGTACAGTGTGTGTGTCCTGGTCGATCTGCAATCGGGCAGCATAACGTCGTCTGTAGATTTCTTGAGTCTGAGTGTGTGATCGCCCAAAGCTGCCAGTGGTATTTATACTAGAGGCGATTTGACAGGTTTAAGACTGTCTTTCGACATGCCAGATTCTGTCAATTCGTGCAAAGTGTCCTTTTACTTACACTCACTTTTTGGTTAATTATCGCAAACTCATGACCATATTTGTCACATGAGTGATCTCATTGTTTGCATCATTTTTCTCTGGTCACTCCATATACCACACATATTAATTACTCTTCAATTAAACTAGTAATTAATATTAATTAAATAGCATCTTTAATATTGCACCTCTGGAAATAAATTTTACATTACCATACTCATTACAAATCCCTTTACGTAATGGTGTCTTTGTAATTGGCATAAGTCTTTGCTTCCAGGTTTAACACAAGTAATTAGTTTATTATAATCCTGTTAAGACCTGAATAATTGGAACAAAAAAATTCGTAGCGTCACCCCAATATTCTTGTTGCAGTTCACTCACACACACACAAACACACACATGCCGTATCTTACACTGGCACAGCAGGTGTTACTTTTGACAGGCTCCAGCCGGTCTGTTCTCGCACAAAACTGTATGAAACTGTTCGTCTTATACTTTCTATGCTAATTACATATTAAACATACCGCCCTGGGCAAATATGCAAATATATGTATTGTTGCAATATACATTGTAATACTACTATAAACTGTAGTTGTCAATGTTATGCCCCACGTTGCTGGGCCAAATTTTGTAATATCACTAACTATCTCTGTCAGTGTATTTTGTAGAGCCCCTAGTTATTGGTGTCAAATATGTAATACTACTATGTTTAGTTAGATTTATACAGTTGAATTATTTCTATAAGGTGAAATAATTATTTCTATATTTTTATAAAGTGTAACTTTGTTTATAACTGGTTTATAACTTGGCTAGACTATGTTTGTACTTTATACTAATCTTTTGTTACTGCGATGCTGTCTATTCTTGGGATCCAAATTAGTAAGATGCACTATTTTTGAAATATAAAATATACTCTAATCACTGTGTAATTAACTTTCATTAAATGAGTATCTATTTAATTATACTGTTTTGAATGTTCATATCTTCTTTGTTTACAGCACTTAATAATTTTTAGTGTTGAATGGAACTTTCACTTGTAAACATACTTGTTGCTTTTACCCATACGGTCGTTTCGAAGTGGTGTGTTCCTCGTCAGTGAGTTTTTTAGATACAGAATGTGCAAGCTGTCGGTAATTCAATGTATAATGGTATTGGTTAACAAGTTGTGTGTGGGTGGAAGTGGAGTTACACCAATATAAAAAACATCCTTAAAATTTTACACTTCCTACCCAAAAGTCGTAAACTTAACACCACAGAACAATTTGAAATATACAGACACAACAAAACACAACCCAACAGCATACTCAATGACCAGTTACAATTTAAATCAAAAACACTATTTGACACAGTAATAAACAACACCTACAACAATTCAAAATCCTGCTCCAAACCCCTCCGCTTCCACCCACATACAACCTGTTAACCAATACCGTTATACATTGAATTACCGACAGCTTGCACATTCCATATCCAAAAAACTCACTGACGAAGGAGCAAACCACTCCGAAATGACCTTATGAATAAAAACAACAAGTAAGTTTACAAGTGAAAGTTCCATTCAACACTAAAAATTATTTAATTATACTATAAAAGAGAAAACATTTTCTTTGTTGCTCTGAATCATTAATTATTATGTGAGTTCTTAGGATTATACAAAAGAATTAATGAGATAATTTTACAAATTAAGATTACCGTATCCATTACAAATATAAAATTAATAAAACAATAAAAATAATTAGTTATCTGGCATTAACAATACAATTGACAAGAGAAAATAAAATAAAAATTTTAATTATCTAGGCTCTCTCTGATAGTTTGATAGTTCATTATTTCTCAACATGGCATGCTACTGGACAGGTAAAGTGGGTAAGATTTTTCTACATTCCTCCTGAATTCTATCTAATTCTGTGCTATCAATCAGCGACACATTGGCACCCGTATCAATCATTATCTTATTGGAATTCCATTTATCTCTGCTGTTATGTAAGTAATTTCATTATTATGATTGGTGGTATTGGCAGACTCTTCCTCCAGTAAGTCATCTCTAATATTTTTTAAATAGTTGCTTTTTATTATCGTCTTGTCAGTTGTCTGATTGTTTTGTCTCAGTAGATACCCAAAAGATTGGTTCAGTGATGGGCCATGATGCATTTTCACTGCCGCCTCTCGTTTAAATGGTGGCTTTCTTCATTGGTTCGATTTTCCTGCTGATTAGGTTGGTTATTGAGGTGTGACTCCTGTCTCTCTCCAGGATTGTTATTGAAGATTTCATAGTCATTCCACCTTCTACTATCTTCGATACTCCTGCTTCTTCTCGTATCGTTTCTGTGGTAATGATTGTTTTCATTGTTGTTGTCTCTGTCATAATGATTGTTGAAGCTTCTACGTGGTTGATAGTAATGTCTTCTAGGATCTCTACATTGGTTTGTATATGGTTTACTCGATGTCGGTACGTTCTATTACTATTATTGTGATCCCCGTGATTCTGTCGATTGTTATTATTATCATTATTATACTACTACGATTATTATTATTATAGTTATTATTGATATTATTGTTACTATTATTATTGTTACTATTATTATTGTTACTCCTTCCAACATAGTTGTCATTTCCTTGCTGGCTTCGACGGTAATAGTTCTCATGTTCATAATTTTCCAGTAAAGCTGCCATTGCTTGGATGGTCTTAATTTGACCAAAGTGTGGCTCATGCAATTCCTTCTTCATAGTGGTAAGATAATTTTGTAACCAAACATTCTTCCGGTATCTTAGGCTCTAGATTCCTTGCTAAAAATACCTTACCTAGGAAATATGACGTCGGTGTTTGTCCCCTATACGGATCATACTTGCCATTACAGATGTTATCCCTTACTATATTCTGTGTCAATTCCAACCAGTATTTGGCTTTGAACAGGGTCTTAAATTCCTGGTAGTCCTGGATGTCATGTCTGGTTGCAGTCCACCAGTTGTCGTTTATGTCCTTGAAGAGCTCATTTAACATGGTTCGAATAGATGTCCACCTCATTTCTCGGTGTCTGGTAATATTCTCTTCTATTCTTTCCAGGAACTCCATGGGGTTTTTCTTGTAGTTCTTGAAGTTGATTCCCTCTCTATTATTGGTGGTTTGTATATTAGAGACACTAAACGGCCTACTCTGAATCATCTCGAGTTCTTCTCTGATGTTCACTAATTCTCGTTGATGAATTTCTTCTATCTTCTCTTTGTTATTAATGACTTGACTTTTTATATCGTTAATGTCTTCAAATCTTTCTCCTAACCTTGTTTGTACTCTTACTACGTCTTCTTGGGTTTCCTTCTGCAACGATTTGATTCAAATTATATTATTCTCTTCTACATTATTTATTCGTATGTGGATGTCTTTCTTAACTTGTAGCTCCTGACTTGTCCAGTTCCACTTCTCATTAGTCTCTGAAATTTGTTGCCTTAAGTTCTTATTATTCTCCTCCATCTGATTTTTCATTTCCCTTCTAATTTCTGTCATTTGTTCTTCTATCTTCTTACTCATTGTTTCCTGCAATTGTTTATTATCCTCCTTCAATATTTCCATCTTCTTACTTAATTCTTCTGATATCTCCTTTCTTAATTGTTGGTTTTCTTCTTTTAATGTTTCCATGTTTTTATTTAATGTTTCACTGGATTTATTGTTGTTTTCTTTTATTGTTTCTATTGATTTGCTAGTATCTTCCATTTTCTCTTCCACCTTCTTACTAGTATCTTCCATTTTCTGGCTTAATTGTTCAAACATGAAGTAGTACGAGTTAAGTAAAGGTTTAAAATATTAAAATTTCATATTACCTACCTTTATCGGTAATTTACCAAGGTGTCGTCTGGTGTACTTTAGCAGAGAAGAACAGGGAATGCAATTGACAAACACATATTTACATGCTCACTTAACACATTTTTTATTTCATTTTATCGTGCCATCAAATACTACCATAACTCCCACATCACCAATTTCGTCTTTCTTGTACGTTACATTAAAAATAGATTGTGAAATATATCTTTTACGTTACATTGAAAATAGATTGTGAAATATACTTAACTCTATTTAATAAACTAGACCATATTTATTTCAAAACAACCCAGCTTGCTCACTCACTCATTCATTCCTCATACTTTTTATACCATAAAGCACTTTCTTATTGAATTGTTATAATTTAATATTAGTGAATTGAAATTAATTAAAACTGAAATATACTGTCTGTTCAAATTGTTTAAATTATGTACTCATCCCTTCATCCACATGGTTTCACCATCACTGTTAATATTTGATTCTGCTGGCACACTCCGAATATAAGTTTAAAATGTTATTATAACATCACTATAACATGGTTGACTGTTACTTTAAATTAAAATAGTAAGATTTACTGGTCGGCCGACCCTAATTAGCTCGAGTGATATTTTACATGACCGTACGGTCAGGAGTTCTAAGTCGACTGGGTCGCACTACTCTTGGCGTCAGTCCGGCTACATCCACCAGCTTGTGCTCTGATTCATGGATATAATCACATGACATGGTCATTAGTGAAATTATAGTTTCCGCTCTTGGTAGCGAGTCCGTGTATTTTTGTTCTGTCCTGGGGCTCGCCCCAAAGTTTCTGTTGTTTGCCAATGGAAAACGCAATCACCCGCGCACATACTCGCATTCCAATGCTTTTATTGCTTCTGTACCTAGTGCCGCCTGGCACGAGGTGAATACAAGGTGTTACACAAATTAAGTTTTCATGACCATAAATGGTGCCCAAACAGATTAGTCCCAAAATTATTAAATTAAAACAAAAATAGACCCTTCAAAATTGTCCCATTACAAACATAACCCTCATCGTCTCCTGTAGGCTTACATTCCCTCTTTGTGCTGGTCTGTCTGGTTGGTTTTCTTGTGTATCACTTGCTATCACTTCCACTTCAGGTGCTGGTTGGGCCTCCTTTTCTTCCATGTCCATTTCTGTGTCAGTTCTTTTGGTTCTTCTGCCCGAAGTTCCTCTCCTTGACATTCTTTCTTTTTCTTTTGTATAATCACCAACTAGGAATGTGAGTTGTAGTGTAATTCAATATTTATCTATTTTTTACTCTCCTTTTCCTATCCCTCGAGTTGGTGCACCAAATTTGTAATACTACTATAAACCGTAGTTGTCAATGTTATGCCCCACATTGTTGGGCCAAATTTTGTAATATCACTAACTATCTCTGTCAGTGTATTTTGTAGAGCCCCTAGTTGTTGGTGACAAATATGTAATACTACTATGTTTAGTTAGATTTATACAGTAGAATTATTTCTATAAGATGTAATAATTATTTCTATATATTTATAAAGTGTAACTTTGTTTATAACTGGTTTATACCTTGGTTAGACTATGTGTGTACTTTATACTAATCTTTTGTTGCTGCGATGCCACCCATTCTTGGGATCCAAATTAGTAAGACACTATTTTTGGAATATAAAATATACTCTAATCACTGTGTAATTAACGTTCATTAAATGAGTATCTATTTAATTATACTATAAATGAGAACACATTTTCTTTGTTGCACTGAATCATTAATTATTTAATTGATTTTCTTTAATATAATAATATCCCCTTTTCTTCTATTAATTAATAAAATAATTTCCCTTATTTAGGGTTTCAGCTCCACCTAGCTCTTGGATGGATGACAAAATTTTTATATCTCAGGGTCATTATAACTTAAACAATGTCTTCAGTAAAATTGTAAAGTCACCTAACAAGTATTATACTATAAACACACATAAATAAAAAATTTGAACATGTAGTAAATAAATGTTGGTTGTGTATGAAGGTTGTATGTGAGTTCTTAGGATTATACAAAAGAATCAATGAGATAATTTTACAAATTAAGATTACCGTATCCATTACAAATATAAAATTAATAAAACAATAAAAATAATTAGTTATCTGACATTAACAATACAATTGACAAGCGAAAATAAAATAAAAATTTTAATTATCTAGGCTCTCTCTGATAGTTCATTATTTCTCAACATGGCATGCTACTGGACATCTTATTGCCCACTACGAAACGCTATATTGGCTTCTGTGATATACACAATACTGAATGCTAATAAAAATTCTCTGAGTTTACACTTTTGTTAGATCAAAATAAGTTTGTGTCACTCACTTTTATATCATAATTATATTATTGTTATAAATGTATTCACACTAAAGGTGTTCGTTAATTAGTTTATAGTGAAGTGTAGTGTAAAACGTTAATACTTTAGAAATACTGTTAGACGATTGGAAAGCTCTCACCAATTCAAGACGTATTACACTAGTTTGGTACAGTAATTTCAATTGTTCCTCTTCAGGTTTGTTGAACACTAGTTGTACATTAGTTTACTGGTAATTTTTATGACTTTACATGTCTTTTTACTATACTCTTCTTATCTCGTATTAGTTGGCTTGGCCACTATCTCAGTTTTGTTGTTTCTTCATTAGACGCCAACATCAGACAAAGCTTTCTTTCTTGTAACAATCAATTTTCGATTCATTTATAAGAGGCCTTGGCTTTGGGTTGGTTTATTTTTCGGTCTCAGGATTGTTCTGTCTACAGTAAACATAAGTTTTTTAATATAACCTTACTTTCTGATTATTTTATATAATCTCGGTTATGTTTTTATTTTCCTTATTCTTTATTATCACTTGCACTAATAAAGTTGAATTTATTGTTATTTGGTCACTCCATATAAAATACATGACCTTTTGCAACTTCTGGTCATACTTAGTTTACAACACGTTATATTTTTATTATTGTTTATACGGTGTCATTTGCACTGTTTAATTATCACTTTTCCTTTTGAGTACACATAATTATGACATAATTATCTGGTCTTTCCTATAACTATGCTAATTACAAATAAATGCAGTCTTAGGTCTGAGACCTAGCTTGACTGTTAGGCTAGTTACATAAATGATTTTTCTTAACCCTAAATACATTCGTTACTTATATACTAAAACATTACTTTTTTCAATATTACAATAAGATATATAAACTCACTCCCCTAATCTATTGGGTAATTTATTATGTCAAAGATATAGTCTAGTCTAGTCCTTTTTTATGTCTTGTTTTGTCAAGTTATTTATTATGTTTGTTTACAAGGCTAGGCCTAATTTCTTTTTTAATTTATTCATGCATCTGTAACAATTATTCTTTATTTATTCATGATTTATTGGATTATGAAGTTATGAAGTTGGTTGGTTTGTTGGAGTTATGATAATTCTTCCTTTATATAATTATTTTTTGTTGTTCTCATTTGATCACTCATTCTCTATTTCATTCCTCTTTCAGTCACATATTATTTGTTTATTTGATTAAGTTCCCTAAATATTTTGATAATTCAATTGAGTTTTTTGTTTTGTATCATCTTGTGATGCTACAATATATTACTCACTAGTGTATTGCATACTCACATACTTTCTTGTATTAACATGAATTCTTTCTTATTAGACATAACACAGTCTATTGTTGTTCTAGTTCCTATTTAAAAACTTATTATCATAATACAATGGACATGTATTTTTTACCTTCTAGCCATAATTGACGCCTTTTGAGTTTCATTATTAAAGATAGACCTAGTCTTTCTCTCTCCCTCTCCATCTGCCTACCTACCTCTTGTGTGTGTGTGTGTGTGTGTCTGTCATACTCCCTTCATCTCTCTTTGATTTCTTCTACATCCATTAGTAATATACTAAATTATGTTAGACATACAAATAATCATAGGTCATTATATAGAAAAATTCAAATTTAACAAAATTTAACTGACAAAAATCTTGTTTTTTTTTAAAGAATATTTACATCAAAATGTTTATAATTTGTTGCCATGTTCAACACTACTTCAAATTAATGTAAATAAAAAAGGTTATAAATACATCAGTGCCCCTCTCAAAAGTTTTTTTGAAAGATGATACGATAATAATAAAAAAACCCATTAAAAAAAAGTTTGGATTGTTGATTAATGTTAACACAATTTGTATTATAGTTTGTTAATAAAAATAAAAATAAAAATTTTCTATTATAGAAACAGTAAAGTATATTTTGTTACAGTGTTGCATACAAGTTATTTCCAAATGTCATTGAATTCTACGAAGCTTATGGACCAAAAATTGGTGACAGAATATTGTTTGTGAAGAAAAGCAATAATGATTGGGACAGTCATCATTTGGCAGCATAACATGATTTTTTTGTGTATCTCTCATACTATAGATAATTTTTTGTACTTTTTCTATTCATTTACTATTTATTATCTACATCTATAGAGTAATGAATGTTTACTACAATAAAAATGAATTTGTTTTAAATATCATATAGGCCTAATACATTATGTGCATTGTATCAGTCATATCTGATTAAAGTGTTATATGTTCTTCAGTTTTTGTTAAAGAATCTGAGTAACTATTTCCCTATTATTTATTCATTGCATAATTTTGTTTTGATCATTTTGTTACTCATAATACGTTTAAGTGCAAAGTATGAAACAAACAGTGTTTCTAGTATTTTAAAATGCATTAACAATCATTGTACAAAATTGCTTTGTAATAGATTTATTATGTTGTTACTTTTGTTCTCTCACAAATATTATAGTGGAAAGTGAGTAGTTTAGTTTACATTATTAAAATCTCTATTTTGAATGCACTTGTGTAGCTCAATGTTATTAAGACACTAGCAGAATTATAACACTTATCTTTGATGGTTAGTTCACACCAAAATACATGAGGATTGTTCAATAGAAACACGTTTAGAGGCTGTAAAACATTTTTTGTTCAACAATTTTAAAAGAAGTCTCCATTAAAATTAAGGCATGGGTCCCACTGTTGCAATAACACAGGTTAACAAAAAGAATTTTTTGCTTGGTGCCTAAGATTTTATAGCTGATTTTAACTATATTTGTTGGCTGATTATAAATATAAAACCCGTTTTTCTGTAGCAGCTATACTTTTTGAGATATGCATTACTTACTAATAAGGACTTTCACTATAAAGTCTGTTGAGTTGTGGTTAAGTGAAGGTTTATACATGTGTTAGTTCCTCGTTATTTTCTCTTCTTTTTCTGTGTACAACAATCAGCTGACTGCAGGCTTTATTAAGACGCCATATTTGTTTATATAACATTGTGTTTGCATCCAACATAACTCTAAGTTCTGTTTTTGTAGTTCTATTGAAAAGAAAGAAATGTATTCCAGTCGAAGGAGCTGTGTTAATCATCCTGATGTATTTTGCTACGTATGTGGTGAGTACACACTGAAAGAAAATAGAAAAACTATTTCTGATTTTGTGAAAAGAGCGTACCATGGATACTTTGGCGTTAGGCTTGGTGACCAAGATAAACTGTGGGCTCCACACATTGTTTGTAAAACTTGTACCGAACACCTACGCCAGTGGACTAACGGAAAAAGAAGGAGTCTGAAATTCAGTGTGCCGATGGTTCGGAGAGAACCCAAAAATCACATTGATGACTGCTATGTTTGTATAGTAAATATTAATGGCATCAATCGAAATAACCACAACAAGTGGGCATATCCTGATTTAGCCTCTGCAAGACGGCCTGTTCCTCATTCAGATGAAGTACTAATTCCAACGTTTCATCAGCTTCCGGAGCTCTCGGAGGATGAGTTTAATCTTTCTGATGCTTGTTGTGACATAGAACAAGGTAACAATAGTGATTATGAGGGAAAATCATCAACTCCTCAACGTTTTAACCAAAGCGAGTTAAGTGAGCTTATCAGAGATCTCAACCTCTCAAAACAAGCTTCTGAAGTACTTGCGTGACAAGAATCTACTCGATCATGGAACAAAAATTACATTCTACCGTACAAGAGAAAAAGATTTGTTACCCTTTTTTTCTCAAGAAAACAATCTTGTATTTTGTCAAGATGTCAAAGGGCTCCTAATGAAAATGGGCCTTCCCAAATATTGTCCAGATGATTGGCGTCTCTTTATTGATAGCTCTAAGCGGAGTTTGAAGTGTGTACTTTTGCAAAATGGCAACAAAATTGGATCAATGCCAATTGCTCACTCAACCAAAATGAAAGAAGAATACAATACCACAGCTTTGGTCTTGGATAATGTTAGGTATCATGAACACGAATGGGTAATTTGTGTGGACTTAAAAATGGTAAACTTTCTCCTTGATCAGCAAGGTGGCTACACAAAATATCCTTGCTTCTTGTGCCTTTGGGATAGCAGAGCAAAACAATATCACTGGGTAAGAAGAGAGTGGCCTACGAGGGAGAACATGGTTGTTGGGGAAAGAAATGTTATTCATGAACCCTTATTTGGACGGAGCAAAATCATCTTGCCTCCACTGCATATAAAGCTTGGTCTTATGAAACAATTTGTGAAGGCTCTTGATCAGGATAGTCCATGCTTTGCATACATTTGCCAAACGATGCCTGGGCTAAGTACAGAAAAACTTAAAGATGGAATTTTCGATGGCCCTCAAATCAGACAGTTCATAAATGATCCTCATTTCGTAGATTCTATGAATGAGGCAAAGTGAAAAGCATGGATGTCATTTGTCTTGGTTGCCAGAAACTTTCTGGGCAACCACAAAGCTGAAAACTATGAAGAACTATTTAACAGTATGCTCAACAATTTCAGAGACCTTGGATGTAACATGAGCATAAAGGTTCATTTCTTACACAGCCACTTGGACCATTTCCCTGAAAATCTAGGCGATACCAGTGAAGAACAAGGTGAGAGATTTCACCAGGATATTAAAACGATGGAGGACCGCTACAAAGGAAGATGGGATACTCATATGATGGCAGATTACTGCTGGAACTTGCAAAGAGACTGTCCAAAACAAAGTTCATTCAAGAATGTCCCAAAAAAGAAGCTTCCGGAGTGTAACTTAACTTTTCCTTGTCTTTTTATCTTATTATTTTGAATATTAATTGTTATTTTATCTAGTGTAGGGATAATGATATGTTACAATGGGGTTTTTCGAGTCAATAAATTAAATTAGAAATTAAAATAGGGCTGTTCATTTTAAATTTATCACCTATACCTTAGGCCTAATTTAAATGGGATAACGTAAATCACGCGGTTATGATTTTTTACAAACAAGAGCTCATAAGCTAAAACTAATGTCAAATTCAAATTCAGCATATCAAATACACGCAAAATCAGCTGAAAAAGCCCTGGCACCAAAGCATGTGTTGGGCTGTGTAATCTGTAGATTCTCTGCTGCTCCTGATAAAATTCTTGCGACTGTTTGCGGAACCATTTGCTAACAGCAAACTCTACCTCAGCATCCGATGTGAACCGCCGTCCTTTTAGTGATTTCTTTAATGGGCTCAAAACATGATAATCGCACGGGGACAAGTCGGGACTGTAAGGTGGATGTTGTAAGACTTCCCACTTCATACGACCAAACAGATCTTGAATTTTAATTAAGAAAGTTGTGTTAGTGGCTATAATCACAAACAGAATTATCACTGTTGCACACCACTATAGACAAATTAATCCGATTAGCGCTTTCAAGCTTCTCAGCTCATCGTTTTTCCAGCTCAGCTCAGCTCAGCTCATTTTCCGATCTGACGAGCTGAGAAGCTTGAAAGCGCTAATCGGAATAATTTTTCTATAGTGGTGTGCAACAGTGATAATTCTGTTTGAGATCTTGAATTGGCTGGGCTACATGGGGTCAAGCATTATCATGCAGAAGAATGACACCATTTGTGAGCTTCCCGGGACGTTTATTCTTGATGCT
Source organism: Magicicada septendecula (assembly GCA_034769895.1). Taxonomy (NCBI): domain Eukaryota; kingdom Metazoa; phylum Arthropoda; class Insecta; order Hemiptera; family Cicadidae; genus Magicicada; species Magicicada septendecula. The sequence continues at coordinate 315,983,918 of CM068373.1, read as the reverse complement.
GACCCATAAGCATTTAAACTGTTTGCATATCACTCAGCGTTGATGTTGACACCAGATCCTTTTAAATCTAACAGCAGCACACCCTGATAAACAAAAAATACGATCACCATTACTTTTCCTGCCAAAGGTTTTGACCGACATTTTTTTGCCTTCGGAGATTGTGCATGCTTCCACTGAATACTCTGACATTCGGATTCTGGTTCGTAGTGATAACCGAACCAGACTCATCACCAGCAACACTTTGATGTAGAAAGGCATTATCTTGTTGTTGATAGCGCAGCAAATACTGTAATGATAAGCCCGAACGCAAATTTTTCTGCTCATCTGTAAGCAGTCGTGGAATCCACTGAGCAGCAACTTTGGGATAGCCAAGATTATGAATGATGGAATGAACAGTTCCCATGCTGATGCTCAACATTTGAGGAAGTTCTCTAACTATGATGTACCTATTTGTGAATAAAGCAGTTTACAGCTGTCTCACATTTTCATCTGTTGCTGCAACATGTGCAGGTCCATGACAGGCCAAATCTTTAGTGGATTCTCTTCTTTGTCAAAATTTATTGCACCATTCAACCACTACCATATGAGAATAACTATAGACACCATATACAGCTTTCATTCTCGTATAAATTTCAATTGGCTGATGCCCCTCAGCAGCCAAGAACTGAATAACGCACGCAGATTATCTTTGGACGAATTTTCTATCATAGATCCCATTTTTCAACCCAGTCACAACGCTTAAAAAAGAGTAAACTGCAAATATTTTTAACAGACACGTCACTAGTAATTAAACAGACAATATAAACAAATGAATTCCATTGCCATGGCGACAAAGTCACGGCTGTGCAGATCAAATGTGTTTCTATTGAACAATCCTCGTAGAAATGCCATTTATAGAGGTTCACAATTCACACACAGTTCCACACTTATCTCACTTATTACAGCAGAATTATCACTGCTATAGCTGCTAATACAGAATGTCCAAACTTCCAGCACGCTACTGACTCAATATTATTTACAAGTGGGTTCTCATTGACAAGATGTAAAGTTATTTCTACTGGTGTTGCTTTGATATAGACTGTACGTCTACTTTAGAGGTAAGTATTGCAAGGAATTTATAAGAAATGTAAGTAAAAACATAAATAATTTAATTAAATTACATTCTTACTCAGAGTTACATAAGTACATCTTACTTACAATTTATAAGCTTTTCCAAAATATGTGAATTTCCAACTCCAGTTCCAAAATTTGTCATATAAAAGATTACAGGAACATATTTAATATTAATATATTATAAATATACATTAATAACATTATTAAGGTTTAAGATTAGAATATAACAAAAGTATACAACAATTATTATTCACACACACAGTCGTAGTGTATTATTCTGGATCACACTGCAGCAGAATAACAATAGATTCAATTAATAATCCCAGCAACCACAATACCTTATAGAAGAAATAAGAAAAGCCACAGCGATGCTAAATAAAAATAACTGGAGAATAAACTTCAAATGGATCAAGCCTCATGTAGAAGTTTATGGTAACGAACTGGCAGACCAGCTAGCAAAACGAGAAGCAGCACGAAATAATGAACTGACAATCTCTTTTGCCAAATGACCCAAAAGTGCAGTGATTCAAGAATTAACTGAAGAAACTACACATAAGTAGGAAAAACAAATGGAAGGAAACAACGAAAGGTACAGTAGCAAAAATGTTCTTTCCTAATATCGAAGACAGATCACAAACAAAACTCAAAATGACTCCCAACTTCACGGCAATAGTGACTGGGCACGGAAAAACGAAACCTTATCTTTACCGCTTCAAGATAATAAACGACCCAATGTGGCAGCGCATGCAGGAGAACAAACAGTGGATCGCATCATATATGAGTGTTAGAAAAAATATGAGACAAAATTTAATCAATAGTGTAAAAAAATCAGGAACTTGGCCACTACAAAAGAAGATATTATAAAGAAACATCTGAAAGAATTCAAAACAATAGTGCAATTGAAATCTAATAAGTTATTTTATTGTAAATAATCAAATATTTGCACAAAAGCATTGTGAAATATGTTATGTATTACGTATTTGTAATTACTTGATGTAAGCATATAAAAACATTTTTATTCAAATAAGGAAAATCTTAGCATGTAGTATTACACAGTTGTAATGGAGCATGCTGTAAAATAAAATTATTAAAAAGAAACTGCAGCGTCATAGGTACAGTGGAAACTAACACCAACAAAGTTGCTAACTGCAAACTTTAATTAGATACAAACAGCAGTTATAAATTAACAAAGCACTTTTGCTATTGGATATTTGTCCAACAATAAACGTCACCTCATTAAGATTTTACACTAGTTAACATGATAATCACTTCTCAATAAACTGCAACGCTCGCTGCAAACTACACTGATAAAATCGCCAGCTCTAACTGAACTGACGGCCATGAGATGCTTATACACAACAGAGATTCCAGAATAATCTGTCACTTTCTGGATGATGTGTCAACAAAATTGTGTTACAGGCATTCTGGAATCCGCTGGTGTCACTGTCTGGCCTTGAACACGGTGCGCTGACCAGTGCGGTCTGGAACAGCCTTGACGGTTGATGCATGATGAGTGACATGTAATTGTCTTTAATTGCAGTAATACTTCGCAGGTGACCTAGATGGACAACCTTGAATTTCTACTGTCCTTGTTGTATCCGATAAACATCGTTGATTCTCCTATTTACAGTATAAGGCCCTTCACAGTTAGTTTGAAGTTGTGGAGAGCAATCATGATGACAATTGGGTTGTACAAGCAAACCTGGTCTCCTTCAAAACCCCCACTATTGCTGAGAATGTCATACACCATTTTCATTTTGTCACTGGCTATCTTCAACAGGTCTCTTATCAAGCAATTCATTCCTTTGTTTTCTAATTTTGAGAAATCCTTCTGCAGTTCTTGGAATTGAGTCTCAGGTGATCAGAAAATTAAGTACCCAGAAAGGTGAATCTCCTGCCCAAACATGTGTTGATGATCTATACTCCATTAGGAATAATGGTATACACTGATCACAGTCTGTTTCCACCTTCAACAGACGTGCTGCTTAAGTGTCCTGTTGAACCTCAGTCATTCTGTTGAATTGATGATGGTGAGGTGAGGTGTTGTCCTGGTCTTTTGAATTCTGAGTAGGTGACATAATTCTTTAAAAATGCCTGACTCAAAATTCCTCCCTTGAGCCATATGATCCAAAGTTTTGAACTAAAGCCTTTGGCACAGTGGTAACCTTCTTATTTGGAATTGCATAAGCTTCAACCCACTTAGTAAAATAATCATCAGTAGCTGGAAAAGGTCCAGCAATGTCTATGGCAATTCTCTCAAATGGTAGTCAAATGTTATACTTTCTCATTTTCCCCTTGCTTCTGGTTTGTGGGCACTTGCTTGCAGCACATATTTCACAGGTCCAACAGTATTCCTCTACATCATGGTAAATATGAAGTAAATAGAATCGTCTCCATCAATTGTTTTATTGATACCAAGGTAACCTCCAGATGCGCCATCATGCATCTCCTTCAAAACAGACTCAACTTTACTTCAAGAAACTTTCAGCTGCATGACAATGCGTCTTCCATCTGTACTTTCCCAAGAGCTTTTCAGCAATCTGAGACATTGTTTTTGAAGTCGACTACAAAACTATATGTGTTCATAATATTCACAAGCAGCCTCCAAGAGCACCAGATTGGCTTGAGATTTTTCAACAGATCGGGGCACATAATGGAACTATGGTGCCTGTGTTAAATGTAATTGAGGTCAGCACGTCTTGAGCAAATACATCAACTACCACGTTATCTTTTTGTTTATATAAATTATGATTGTGTTAATAATCATTATCACAGTTGTGGATTGAAATTGTACTTCCTGTGTTAAATTTTTGTTTGTGAAAAATTATTTATTTGCTGGTAAATAATCAAGGTGTCGACAGTAATGCAAGTGTTTTATTTCAATCACTGCCTAGAAGATGACGTAGTAGTACATAATATTGCTGTCAGTCGTAATGACAGGAGAATTAATATGTTTTAATAAAACCGATTCTCTTGAATGTGAGTGTAAGTAGTATGTTTTAATACATTATGTGTTTATACCATATGACATTTTCATAATTCCATACTTGACAGGACTATGAAAGATATGTATATAAAAATGATATACTGGAGTAAATATACTGTAATATATTCCTGTGCGTAGTTACAGTGTGTATGCCACAAATTCTTGTCACAGAAACAGCGGTGACATTCTACTTATGAATATGTATCCATACAAAACATTTATACAGAATGGCCCACCCTTGGTCCCTTACCTTTGAAATGCTAGAGCTGCCACTAGAATACAAAATGACAGGCAAACAAATCTGATATCATCATCAAAAAAGATAACACATAAATATAATATTGATCCACAAATGTGGTATCAAACACACACACTAACTTTGTATCTCACTAATTGAATTCTGAATCTGCAATGGTCAACTCTCTGTCTCTACAGTCTTACCTATAGTTGTAATGCTGTAATTCAGAAACATGCATCATTTGTGATTAGTCGAGAGCATTCCAAGTTCTATAACTAGTATCCTGTAGAACAAATTATGATAACTATAAATATATAGTACGTTGATACAAAACATTCTACTATACTCTGTAAATAGTCTCTTTGAAGTGTGCACCAATATACATAAGTAATACATTGATTGTGCTTAATGTAAATAAATGTGAGTACATACTTAACCTATATGAATAACATAACCTACGTACTATTTTAATGATAAATAGTTTTAATAATACCAAAAACAATATTACTTAATGGATTATACAATATTCATAATACTTTGAATGTGGATTCTCTAGTATACAACTAGGAGGGCACGTTTCTTACCAGTTTCCTTTCAACTATTATTATTTCAAGGTAGGCTGTTGTAGGCATCATACTATCCTTAAATAGGTTTCTGATCTTTTGAAGTATGGACGTTACCTCTGAATTTCAAAGCCCATGGTGGGGTATCCAAGCGTGGAGAAGTCACCGCATTGGAATATCATCTACTGTGTGGTAGGCAATGGATTACAGGAGGTTAGGATGGTTGATTCATTCAGAGTTGGATTGTCAAGTTCCACACGAGGCCAGTGCTTTGTCTATATCGTTTAGCTGATAGATGTGTCAGAAGGAAGATTCCCATCCTTTGCAAATAAATTAGTTTCCAGGAATTGATGTAAGCCTCCGCAGAAGAAACATGGAGGTCCCAGTATAGGACATTACTTTTGACATACCAGGTTTTGGTGGCAGACAGGAGAGCCTCTGTTTATGGCCACCAAGCAGCTGCCAGGTAGGTGATTGCTGCTCATACAAACAGCATATACAATGAAATGTTTGTGCAGACAGCCAAGCAGTTGTTGCGCGAAAGCACAGAGAAAATTTTAGCTCTGTTGCCTTTAGCCTTATTGGAGGGTATGTTGTCTTCTAGGCAGCGATTGTAATAAAAAATCTCATGTCACTGTCTACACATTGTTTATTTATTGTTGTTACAAATAATATAATTATATAACACAGAAAATAAAAATTTTGATCCACATTTGTGGTATTGGCATTTATTGGTTATTAAATCATAATTTATATAAACACAAAGGTAACATACAAATATAATATTGATGCACAACTGTGGGATCAAATACATGCACCAGGCTCTATAAGTTAATTCACTGAACTCAGAATCGAGACTGAGCAACTCCATCTCTTACACTTATTTATGTAGGTTGATAATGATACCATTCACCAACATGTGTCACTTATGAGAATCTTCTAGTAAGTTCCAAGCGTATATTCGAGAATTTGTTAGAGTAAACTATGTTTATCTATAAATCTATATTATTGTTGTTACAGAACAATCTACTGTATTCCATAAATAGTGTACATCAATATGTTCCTTGCCATAGTGTGCAAGTTGTACCTCAATAGTGGATGATGTAAATACGTGAGTAATACACTCTATCTACATAACCTACGTATTCTAACTACAAATTGTTTTAATAATACCGATCACTTTATATGTGTGTGTGTGTGTGTGTGTGTGTGTGTGTGTGTGTGTGTGTGTGTGTGTGTGTGTGTGTGTGTGTGTGTGTGTGTGTGTGTGTGTGTGTGTGTGTGTGTGTGTGTGTGTGTGTGTGTGTGTGTGTGTGTGTGTGTGTGTGTGTGTGTGTGTGTGTGTTGCAACGTTACAAGTATTTCAAAAATTCACACAAATACATTACCATGTACTCACCGCAACTATGAAGTGTATTACACCCGCCAGGTCGCAGGATTTTTTTATTCTCATTGCGTCAAGTATATGTAGTTGCACAATAATAAATACTTTTCAAAGAGGAGTGAGATGTTGGTGACATGAAATAATTAATTAAAACCGTTTGAAAATAATCATACTAAGATTTATTAATATTAATTGAAAGATGAAAAAATATTAAAATTTAGAATTATAAAAAAATATTCTCTTTTATAAGTTTACATAAAGTACCATATAACCTTCTCTGCTGTTCATGACATATTAAAATAAACAACCATATAATCTTACTAGCTAAACAGACATGTTAAATAAATTATTATTGGTATATCCTTTTTATTTGGTAATTTCTTTTCACAAACAAAAATATAATTGTTTATTCATCACCTGCGTACTGCTGCCATTACCGTTGTGCACGTGTGTGTGTATCCTGAATCCTGAGAATTTGATGATGATGATTATGCTGATGATTCTCTGTCTCTACGGGTTGTTGTTTGTGATGGTCCAGAGTTCCTCCATAAGTCTTGGTGTGTGGTAACGATGATCGGTCAATCAGCAGACCAGCAGCGTAACGTTGTGTGAAGATGTCTTGAGTCGCTGAGACCACCCCAAAATTGCCAGTGGTATTTATACTGGACGGCAATCTGACAAGTCCAGGACTGTTTTCGACCTGTTAGATATTGTCACTATGTGCAAAGCGTCCTTTTAATTACAAATCAGTTTTTGGTTCATTTTCGTGATTTCGTAAACATACTCGTAGCATGAGCGATATCATTGTTTGCATAATTTGTTTCTGGTCACTCACATATAACACACATTAATTACACTCGTAATTAACATTAAATTACATAGCATCATTATTATTGCAAATTTCTGCAATACTTTTACAACACTATATTCGTTAAAATTTCCTTAATGTAATGGTGTTTTTATAATTGGGGTAAGTCTTTGTTCATAGGTTTAAAACGTATTAATTAGTTTATTTTTATCTGGTTAAAACCTATTACAGACGTACACATCACCCCACCTCTGCCTGTCATAGCTTGCGTTCACACACACAAACACACAAGTGCTGTATTCACGTGGGGGCAGGTGTACTCTTTCTGAGAATCCTTAGCCTGCATAATATTGTTAAAACTATTCATAATATATTTTCTATGCTAAATATTTACAAACATACCGCCCTGGGCAAATATGCAAATTTATGTATTGTTGCAATATTGATAATATTACTTAGAATGTGGTTTGGGGGTTCTCTAGTATACAACAGGTTTTCAAGTTATCAGTCATGAGTTTGTTGAAGTCAAGGCGCCGGTCTAACTGAACTCTCATGATTTGGTCCACTGGGTTGGCATGCAGAACTTGGACTTACACATAAATCAGATCTCTTCCTGCTAGGACCATGTTGATTGGGATGTGTCACTTCCGCAACTAATGCGGGATGTCCAGCTGATGTTGCATCATTACGCTCATCTCCCACAGAGACAGGAGCTATAATGGAATATTGCATCATCAGTAAAGAGGGATACATAACTCTGGGATACCGTGGCAGGTCGTTTGCGTATACGAGGTATGGAATGGCTCATGGACAGGTCCTAAATGAATGCTTGCAGCAATAGAGCAAACCTAAGAGCATACCTCATCGATACTCACTCTGAGAGGTCCGTTGGTTAAATATGACTGTACGAGATGCACAGTGGATGTTAGTACTGGTATGTGGGTTAGTTTGAAGAGCAGGTCTTTGTGCTTGACTTTCTCACAAGCTTTGCTCATGTCTAAAAAGACAGTGCCTGTGGACTGATGTCTATTGCTGGAATCTGCTAGCAGGGAAACAACCCTCACTAGCTGAAGAATAGTTCAGTGTCCCTGTTGAAACCCAACCTGTTAATCGCAGATGGTGTATCCACCAGGGGTTGGACACAGGGCAACAGGAGTTGCTTGAATACCTTTGACATTGCTGGTAAGAACGATATCAGATGAAAGCTTTCTGGAAGCTTTGACAGACAGTAGGCTTCTTGGATTATGTAATTATATGTTCACAGTCTTTCATAGGGGAATAAAGCGGTGTAGTCTTGTCATGTTTTTAACTATAGGCATACAGGTTTCAAAACTATCTACTTTGTGTTCCACTTGAGGCTTCCTGTTTAAAAACAAATGTATACAGTGTACTTCAAAAGTTGCTTCAACTTCATAACTGCCCGATGTGACATTTGGGCACACTGTTACAACAATTGCACATCTTCTAACAATACTAACATAATCTCTATTCATTATTACTTCCATATTCCTTAAGGAAATGGAAGTATGGTGATGGCAAAAAAAATCGTGTTCGAGATTATTGCAGATTCTGATTGTACTACACTCAAAACATGAAAAAAAGTCGTTTTTCGAAAAGTGTCTGTGTGTGTGTCTGTAGATTTTTTTTCTATGGCAAACGATAACAGCCGCAAATTCAAACAGAATCAAATAATTTTGTGCATACAGCCCTGATTTGTAGAGTACTCACGACTTATTGTTTTTGGTGAAGATCGGTTGAGGGAAAGGGGTAGTTTACCTGCAACGGTTTTTTTTTATCAATGGTAATTTTTTTTTTGGCAAACGATAACAGCCGCAAATTCAAACAGAATCAAATAATGTTTCGCATACAGCCCTGAATTATGGAGTTCTCAAGACCTATTGTTTTTGGTGAAGATCGGTTAAGGGAAAGGGGTAGTTTACCAGCAACATTTTATGTTTTAACAAGGGTATTTTCTATGGCAAACTATAACAGCCACAAATTCAAACAGAATCAACTAATTTTTTGCATACACCCCTACATTGTAGAGTTCTCAAGACCTATTGTTTTGGTGAAGATCGGTTAAGGGAAAGGGGTAGTTTGCCTGCAACCTTTTATGTTTTAACAACAGTAAAGTACTTGAAAATTCATTTAAACTTTTTCAAACAATGGTAATTGTTAAAAATAAAATAATTTTGTTGTTAGGGAATAAAATTATAATTTTTTCATTTTAATGTAAATCATGTATGAGAGAAAATATATCGTTCGTGGCAGGCAAGCATATCTCAGTTATGTAATGTTTACGTTTCCATTTTATTATTATGACTACCGCAATAAACAGGCAGGGAAGACACACACACACAAAATTCGCGTTATTTCTGGCCTCATTCATGTTTATTTTCTTACATTTGCACGCTTTATAAATGGAAAGTGCCGAAACCCATACCAACATAACGCGTGCAAGCTGAAAAAGTGTCCAGCATGGATACCGATTTGCTTCCTGTGGATCGCTGGGCAGTGTAACTGCACGTGTTTACAGAGGAACGATTCATAGACAGACTTTTCGTCTTTAGGGAATGAACCCTCTGCAAGATGCTGAGGGTCCGTGAGTGACTTCAGAGCGCTCCTTCTTTTCCGCGTGTTTGTTCTGTGAAATGTACACTGTAGATTCGCAGCTTTACTCTAAGCAACGCTCAATAGAAAATGTTGAAAATATTTGTCCACGGTGTACCCTCATACACACTAAACCTGCTCTGATGTTTTAATTACGGACATCATAATATTAAAATTTTGGAAACTTGAGCACTACTTAATGGAGATCAATCATTAACTTATACAAGCCATTAATTTTATGCATATTTTTTATATATATGTGTACAACGTTATCGGCAACAAAGAAGTAGTTTTTGTTAAAATTCCTTCCCGGGATATTTGGCCGTAGTCCAATGTTTTCTACAAAACCAGACGTTTCGGCAATGCCATCGACTTCCATCATCAGTGAAAATCGAGTGTGATAACGTGAGGTTGTATACGTTAGTGACCACAAGTACTGTGGTTAAGGCTGAAGCAGTAAGTAGAAAGAAGTAGTTTCTATGGTAATATTTCATTTCGAAAATGATTTTAAATATAAATCTTAGAATATGGAAGTCATGTATGGTTCTCCATACCAATATTTATATAAACAGTGTACACATCAAATCCACATTTAAAAAGATACGGTACCTGGACTAGCATAGCATGGTGTAGGCAATTATATATCAAGCCTCTAGACCCACAAAAGTTCAAGAATAAAAAACTTTGTTTATTTCCCTACTTAAATCAACAAGATTTTCAATTCCTATTTTTTTCTGGATGGCTTCAATAATATTGATATAGAGGGTTCCCCTATATCAGGTATACTCGCCGAAACATTCGTACATACCATAGAACAAGAACACATATTAAACAATAACAAATACACCAACAAAATAATATATTGGCACAGATATGTTGATGACATTTTACTCCTATACAACGGCAACAAAAGACAAATTGAAAATTTCCACAAATACATTAACACTATACATCAAAAATTAAAATTCACACTTCAATTAGAACAAAACAATAGCATAAACTTCCTGGACCTTACAGTTACCAAAACAAACAACACACACACATACAAAATATACAGAAAACCCACCACATCAGATATGGTCATACATAACTCATCCAACCACCCAACTCAACACAAACATGCAGCTTTCAACTACATGCTCCACAGGCTCACTTCAATACCTCTAAACACACATGACTACCAAGAAGAACTCAACACAATCAAATATATAGCAGTCAAAAAAGGATACAATACCGATTTAATAAACAAACTACACAAACGCATCCTAAACACAAAAAGTAAAACACATAAAACCAACAGTACACAATCCAGTAAATACATCACACTCACATACTACACTTCCAACACACACAAAATTGCTAACACATTTAGGAAACACAATTATAAAGTAGCCTACAGAACTAACACCATCAGGAAACACATAAATAATACTAACAAAGACACAGACACATACAACAAAACAGGGGTTTATAAATTAAACTGCAGTGATTGTCACCAGTTCTACATTGGCCAGACGGGAAGATCTTTTTCCTCTAGATATTCTGAACATTTAAAAGCCCTCACCACAAACTACATACATTCCACATTTGCCACACATTTACAAAATGAAAACCACAGTTACACAAACATAGAGCACAGCATGGAAATACTACACTACTTACATAAAAGTAGAAAACTAAACACAGCAGAACAATTTGAAATATACAGATATCACACACTACAACCAAACAACATATTAAATGAACAATTACATTATAGATCACACATACTTTTCGATACACTGATTCATACACACACTTTGAATCCCAGCGCCAATTCCCTCCCACCAGCAACCCCCACCACACACACCTACAACCCATAACCGTTACCTTGTACAGACATTCAGTATTTCAAATCCCACTGAGGAAGACGAACACCACGTTGAAACGTTTGGGAAACAAAACCAAAAAGTAAGTGTTCACAGTGAAAGTTTAATATATATATAATATTTAAAAAAGTGAATGAAGAGGATGTACCAACAAGATAATTATAACACCGCCAACACAGCGTACTACATCCATAAATACAGAAATGTCAGAGTACAGGTAACAAAAACTTCCTTGAACATCGCATACAACAAAACATGCCGCAAACACAACATTATACCCACACACGCACAAATCACAATAAAAAATAACACACACGCCGCAATAAAAACTAAACGTAAAGCCGAAATAATACACCTGGACAACATAATCAAGGATTTATACTACAAAAAAATACACTAAACAAAACAGCGTACAACCTACACGTAAAACTTACACAAATATTACACCACATAGAACTCGAAAACATAATACAACATACACGGAACAACATAGAGAAACTCCAATTAATACAAGAAAGACAAAACAGGAAAATCAATAACATCTTAACACGCAGAAACGAAACAGTCCCTACACCGACACATAAATTTCCCACACGTACAGTAAATATAACAAAGACCAATTTCACTAAAGCAGAAATAACCCTATTAGATAAAGGTCTAAAACACAATTTAGGAAACAATCCAACCAATAACAACAATAATAAAAGGTATATACGCGACATAGTCATAGATGCTGAAACGGCCATACAACACACGCATAACAAAGACCATGACACTATACGTCATGATATAAAACGTAAATTACAACACACACAACAATACGAACAAAAACACCATAACAACGAAATCCAAACACTAAAAAATATAAAACATAAATTACAAGAACATAACATAACCATACTGAAAGCAGATAAAGATAACATAAATGTCATAATAGAAAAACAGGATTTAAATAACAAAATCGAAACATTTTTTACTGAAAACAACATAACCAAATTAAATAAAGACCCCACCCCAAAATATCACAAACAAATAAATAAAATCATAAATAACACAAAACACATAATCTCACCTGACAACATCAAATATCTGAAACAAATTAAACCAAACCCCCTACAATGAATGCACTACCAAAATTACACAAACCTAATGTCCCCATCAGACCACTTATAAACAACACACAAGCACCTGCACACAAAATAGCTAGACACGTAGATAAATTAATCAGAAATAACACAAATTTAACAAACAACACCTCCAGTCAAAAATAATTTAGATCTGGTGAATAAAACTCAACATGTCCACATTCCACACAATTCAACACTAGCTTCATTTGACATAACAAACCTATACACCAATGTACCCATAAAAGAAATTATAACTACATTAGAACAGTTACTAAAAGTAAATAACACACCTGAAACACACATTAAAGAGATCATCCAACTCACTAAAATTATCACTGAACAAAATTATTTCTCACACAATAACATGGTTTACACACAAACAGATGGACTACCCATGGGCTCCCCTATATCAGGTATACTCGCCGAAACATTCGTACATACCATAGAACAAGAACACATATTAAACAATAACAAATACACCAACAAAATAATATATTGGCACAGATATGTTGATGACATTTTACTCCTATACAACGGCAACAAAAGACAAATTGAAAATTTCCACAAATACATTAACACTATACATCAAAAATTAAAATTCACACTTCAATTAGAACAAAACAATAGCATAAACTTCCTGGACCTTACAATTACCAAAACAAACAACACACACACATACAAAATATACAGAAAACCCACCACATCAGATATGGTCATACATAACTCATCCAACCACCCAACTCAACACAAACATGCAGCTTTCAACTACATGCTCCATAGGCTCACTTCAATACCCCTAAACACACATGACTACCAAGAAGAACTCAACACAATCAAATATATAGCAGTCAAAAATTGTTACAATCCCGATTTAATAAACAAACTACACAAACGCATCCTAAACACAAAAAGTAAAACACATAAAACCAACAGTACACAATCCAGTAAATACATCACACTCACATCCTACAATTCCAACACACACAAAATTGCTAACATATTTAGGAAACACAATTATAAAGTAGCCTACAGAACTAACAACACCATCAGGAAACACATAAATAATACTAACAAAGACACAGACACATACAACAAAACGGGGGTTTATAAATTAAACTGCAGTGATTGTCACCACTTCTACATCGGCCAGACGGGAAGATCTTTTTCCTCTAGATATTCTGAACATTTAAAAGCCCTCACCACAAACTACATACATTCCACATTTGCCACACATTTACAAAATGAAAACCACAGTTACACAAACATAGAGCAGAACATGGAAATACTACACTACTTACCTAAAAGTAGAAAACTAAACACAGCAGAACAATTTGAAATATACAGATATCACACACTACAACCAAACAACATATTAAATGAACAATTACATTATAGATCACACATACTTTTCGATACACTGATTCATATACACACTTTGAATCCCAGCGCCAATTCCCTCCCACCAGCAACCCCCACCACACACACCTACAACCCATAACCGTTACCTTGTACAGACACTCAGTATTTCAAATCCCACTGAGGAACACGAACACCACGTTGAAACGTTTGGGCAACAAAACCAAAAAGTAAGTGTTCACAGTGAAAGTTTAACATATATATAATAAAAGTGGATGTATCCAATCAATATTTTTATCATGACGTATGTTTGTCACTCTTTGGCCTTGTGTGCTTCATGTGCCTGTGAGAAACTATCAGAGTCTAATGAGGATTCAGTTAGGAATGTGTACCCTGTTTACAATAAAGCCCAAGAAGACAAAACGAATTTCAGGCTTTCCAAAAATTTGCAGAAGTTAAACTCCTTAAATTGTTAAGGACCTGTCAAACAAGATCCTTGTCTTTGCTGGGATGAGTTGAAAGAGTTGTTGAACAGTATCCAGCATTTATATTACATTTTCAAGGTGAATACTTAATTGATTACAATGAAAAATTCAGTTGTGAAAAGTTAACACCTATAAGTAAATTGAATCTTCTTTTTTTGGAGGATGTTCTCCCTATTTTAACATAAATGAACCTAGAATTTCAATCTGAAATTCAATATCTCTATAGCAGATTCGAAACAGTCTACAGGACAATCTAGGATTTTTATATTGGTCCAAATTATTTAAGCAAGAACAGATGGAGGAAACTCTACAAATTTTATAAAACTACAAAATATTTGTGTAGGTGCTAAGTGCACTGTGATTTTGGAAAGTAAAAATCCAAATCAAATTATACATACAATACTACTGACTTGGATCACTAAGTTTTTTAGTTAATCAACGGACACGTCATGGACAACAAAATCCAAGAATCCAAGTCTCTTGCCTGAAGGAATACAAAATTTCAGAGTGAACTACTTAAACTTTTATGTTGAATATTAAACGCAAAAAAAAGAGGAACCATCTGTCCGCGCTTGAAATAACAGTGATGTATGTAGAGAAACTATGAGAGGAAGTTGGTACAAAAGAGTACCTTTAACGTCGATGTGCAGGTGTATGGATGTATCATAAGTCTAACAGTGCAGCTGGATGCCAGAGAGTAGTATGATTAGGGTTACCAAGAAGGACACAACAGAGGCGAATGAACTAATTAACAGTGCAGCTGGATGGTTGGAGAAATTAAAGGGATTGTTCTGGCTGAAAGGCATAGAAAAATGCCAGAGAGAAGTACAATTGTGAAATACTAAGAAAACTACAGCAGAGGTGATGCACTAATCAATGGGACAGCTGGATGCTTAGAGAAGCTAAAGGGTGGTCGGGCTGAAAGGCATAGAAAGACGCCAGAGAGGAGTACAATTAGAAAATACCAAGAAAGCCACGCATGAGGTGATTGAACTAATTTAACAAGTGCAGCTGAACGCTTAAAGAAAATAAGGGTTGTTCTGGTTAAACGGAATAGAAAAACACCCGAGAGAGATTTACCAAGAAAGCTACAGCAGAGGCGAATGAACTAATTAACAGGGCAGCTGGACGTCAGAGAACACAAGGGTTGTTCTGTCTAAATGGCATAGAAAAGCGGCAGAAAGATTTACGAGTCTGATAAACGGACAGACTGCGCCAGAGGTGGTTGAACCAGAGCCAGAAATAAGGAGGGAACAAACGTGTCCTATTAGAAAACAGCTTTAAAGGTAGGAGGGTTCCAGGAGTGAATTTTCCGAGAAGAAAGCAAGAAGGACCAATTAGAACGGAGCAAAGTGAAATGTAGGAAAACTAGTGGGGAAATATGTGTATTGAATATTGTAGCATAACAGAATTTTCACATTGAATATAACTTAATACAACCTTGAAAAGAAAAAGAAGAAACAATCTGTAGTGAGTGATAACAAAATGGTTAAAAATAAATTAAATAAATTAATCATTATAGTAAATCAAATACTGACAATAGACTCTACAACAAAAAAAACTCTTGTTCCAAATAAAATGAACAATCTATATAAGACAATATACGGTCAACCACATGATGATTAAAACCCCAGTACATCATCAGTATACCCAGTAGGATAAGGAGCAGTAATGAAAAATAATCATGGATAACTTATTAAAAATATCGGTATGGAGATCCATACATGACTTCCACGTTCTAAGATTTATATTTAAAATCATATTTGAAATGAAATATTTCCATAGAAACTACTTCTTTCTATTGCTTCAGCCTTAACCACAGTACTGTGGTCACTAACGTATACCACCTCACGTTTTCGCACTCGATTTTCACTGATGATGGCAGTCGATGGCACTGCCGAAAAGTCTGGTTTTGCAGAAAACATAGGACTACGGGTAAACAGCCCGGGAAGGAATTTTAACAAAGAACTAATTCTTTGTTGCCGATAACGTAGTACACATATAATTATTATAGTATGCAAAAAATTATTTGATTCTGTTGAATGTGCGACAGTTATCGTTCGTCATAGAAAAAATTACCT
This sequence comes from Magicicada septendecula, assembly GCA_034769895.1. Taxonomy (NCBI): domain Eukaryota; kingdom Metazoa; phylum Arthropoda; class Insecta; order Hemiptera; family Cicadidae; genus Magicicada; species Magicicada septendecula. Next base: position 315,967,299 of record CM068373.1, on the reverse strand, counting down.
TTGCTAAACATAAAACGTTGCCGATAAACTACCCCTTTCCATTAACCGATCTTCACCAACAACAATAGGCCTTGAGTACTCTACAATTCAGGACCGTATGCAAAAAATTATTTGATTCTGTTTGAATTTGTGGCTGTTATCATTTGCCATACAAAAAAATTACCCTTGATAAAAAAACGTTGCCGGTAAACTACCCCTTTCCATTAACCGATCTTCACCAAACACAACAGGTCTTGAGTACTCTACAATTCAGGGCTTCATGCAAAAAATTATTTGATTCTGTTTGAATTTGGGGCTCTTATCGATTGCCATAGAAAACACGCTTGTTAAAACATAAAACGTTGCTGGTAAACTATCCCTTCCCCTTAACCGATCTTCACCAAAAACAACAGGTCTTGAGAACTCGCAATTCAGGGCTGTATGCAAAACATTATTTGTTCTCTTTCAATTTACGGCAGTTATCGGTCGTCATAGAAAAAATTACCCTTGTTAAAACATTAAACGTTGCAGGTAAACTACCCCATTCCCTTAACCGATCTTCAACAAAATCAATAGACCTTGAGTTCTGTATAATTCAAGAATGTATGTAAAAAAGTAGTTGATTTTGTTTGAATTTACGGCAGTTATCGTTAGTCATAGAAAAAATTACCCTTGTTGAAACATAAAATGTTATAGGTAAACTACCCCTTTCCCTTAACCGATATTCACCAAAAACAATAGGTCTTGAGAACTCTACAATTCAGGGCTGTATGCAAACAATTATTTGATTCTGTTTGAATTTGCGGCTGTTATCGTTTGCCATAGAAAATACCCTTATTTAAACATAAAACGTTGCTGGTAAACTACCCCTTTCCCTTAACCGATCTTCACCAAAAACAAAAGGTCTTGAGTACTCTACAAATCAGGGTAGTATACAAAACATTATGTGCTTCTGTTTGAATTTGCGGCTCTTATCGTTTGCCATAGAAGATACCCTTTTAAAACATAAAACGTTGGTGGTAAACTACCCCTTTCCCTTAACCGATCTTCACCAAAAACAATAGGCATGAGAACTCTATAATTCAGGGCTGTATGCGAAACATTATTTGATTCTGTTTGAATTTGTGGTTGTTATCGTTTGCCATAGAAAAAAAATTACCCTTGATAAAAAAACCGTTGCAGGTAAACTATCCCTTTCCCTCAACCGATCTTCACCAAAAACAATAGGTCGTGAGTACTCTCCAAAATCAGGGCTCTATGCAAAAAATTATTTGATTCTGTTTAAATCTGCGGCTGTTATCGTTTGCCATAAAAAAAATCTACAGACAGACAGACAGACAGACACTTTTCGAAAAATGACTTTTTTCATGTTTTGAGTGTAGTACAATCAGAATCTGCAATAATCTCGAACACGATTTTTTTTGCCATCACCATACTTCCATTTCCTTAAGGAACATGGAAGTAAAAATTATCTCCACCCCCTTCAACTATCATTTTCATTTATAGAAAATTACAACCACCCCGTTCAACTAGCCACTTCATTTATAGATATTTCGTCTACGTTTCCACAGTGGATTATTATGATCTTATCAGGATACTTTATTTATCAAAATTAAGTACTTTACTCTTGCTAAAACATAAAATGTTGCCGGTAAACTACCCTTTTCCCGTAACCGATCTTCACCAAAATCAATAGGCCTTGAGTTTTCTACAATTCAGGAACGTACACACAAAAATATTTGATTCTGTTTGAATGTGCGGCAGTTATCATTCGTCATAGAAAAAATTACCGTTGTTAAAACATAAAGTGTTGCTGGTAAACTACCCCTTTCCCTTAACCGATCTTCACCAAAATGAACAGACCTTGAGTACTTAACAAATCAGGAACGTATGCAAAAAAGTATTTGATTCTGTTTGAATGTGCGGCAGTTATCATCCGTCATAAGAAAAATTACCCTTGTTAAAACATAAAATGTTGCAGGTAAACTACCCCTTTCCCTTAACCGATCTTCACCAAAAATAATAGGTCTTGAGAACTCTACAATTGAGAGCTGTATGCAAACAACTATTTGATTCTTAACTAAACTTAACTAAAAATGAACTTTTTTCATGTGAAAAACTTACTATTTTATCGGACGCGTTTCGGCTTAGTATCCGCCTTCTTCAGCTTTGGTAACAGACTGCCAGCATTTTGTAACGGTTGTGTGGAAGGTGAAGTGGGGGTGGTGTGTGGCGGAAGGGGATTGGCGCGGGGATTCAATTTATTGTTTGTTTTCTGTATAATTGTGTCAAAAAGTGTATGTGATTTATATTGTAATTGATCATTGAGTATGTTGTTTGGTTGTGTTGTGTGGTGTTTATATATTTCAACATTTGATGTTTTAACAAGGGTAATTTTTCTTATGACGGATGATAACTGCCGCACATTCAAACAGAATCAAATACTTTTTTGCATACGTTCCTGATTTGTTAAGTACTCAAGGTCTGTTCATTTTGGTGAAGATCGGTTAAGGGAAAGGGGTAGTTTACCAGCAACACTTTATGTTTTAACAACGGTAATTTTTTCTATGACAAATGTTCAATACAACACAACCAAACAACATACTCAATGATCAATTACAATATAAATCACATACACTTTTTGACACAATTATACAGAAAACAAACAATAAATTGAATCCCCGCGCCAATCCCCTTCCGCCACACACCACCCCCACTTCACCTTCCACACAACCGTTACAAAATGCTGGCAGTCTGTTACCAAAGCTGAAGAAGGCGGATACTAAGCCGAAACGCGTCCGATAAAATAGTAAGTTTTTCACATGAAAAAAGTTCATTTTTAGTTAAGTGTAGTGCTGTGAAAGAAGAGATGAATAATCAAGACAACTATTTGATTCTGTTAGAATTTGCGGCTGTTATCGTTTGCCATAGAAAATACCCTTGTTAAAACATAAAACGTTGCTGGTAAACTACCCCTTTCCCTTAACCTATCTTCACCAAAAACAATAGGTCTTGAGAACTCTACAATTCAGGGCTGTATGCAAACAATTATTTGATTCTGTTTGAATTTGCGGCTGTTATCATTTACCATAGAAAATACCCTTGTTAAAACATAAAACGTTGCAGGTAAACTACCCCTTTCCCTCAACCGATCCTCACCAAAATCAATATTCCTTGAGTATTCTACAATTCAGGAACGTACACAAAAAAGTATTTGATTCTGTTTGAATTTGCGGCTGTTATTGTTTGCCTTAAAAACAAATTACCCTTGATTAAAAAAACGTTGCCAGTAAACTACCCCTTTCCCTTAACCGATCTTCACCAAAAACAATAGATCTTGAGTACTCTACAAATCACGACTGTATGCAAAAAATTATTTGATTCTGTTTGAATTTGCGACTGTTATCGTTTGCCATAGAAAAAATCTACAGACCGATAGACACACAGACACTTTTCGAAAAATGACTTTTTTTCATGTTTTGAGTGTCGTACAATCAGAATCTGCAATAATCTCGTACACGATTTTTTTTGCCATCACCATACTTCCATTTCCTTAAGGAACATGGAAGTAATAACTACATCAAAGGATCCAAACATAAAATAATAACATACTCATTGAAGGAGAAATAAAGAACAGAATAATTCAAGCTTAGTACAAGGAGTGTAGTATTAGAGAAGGTTACTCCCCAAATCTCATGACAAATATGTACAATTTAATTAAATTTAAAATAATGACAAAACCCTAAATCCCAGTAACCCATGTTACAGGATACACTACAAATAAGGTAAAAATTGTAAATTAAATATAGAGATCATGCCAGGGTAAAGAGTAGAATATTAAATAAAAAGGATTAAAGGCTACCATTAGTGTAGGTGATAAAGAATGCCTCAGTGAGAAGGAAAGTGATTTCCAATATAAACTATAATAGTGAAAGACAGAAAATTACTGAAATGTTATTAATTATAATAGAGTATTTAAATATAATATGTAAGGATTGTTTTATATTAATATAAATGTGGAAACATGAACTTTAATTATATGTAATTGAAAATGTTAGATTATAAGATGTTTTGTTATAATTAAATAATGTTAATTATAGTTAAAGTTTTGTTAAGGTAGGAAAGGCAAGGAAATAATCATAATATCTTTTAAATTGTAAACCATAGAAATAATAAGGAAGCAAACTAGTTATAATATCAGTAGCAAAGCAAAACTGATTTTTAGGCCAAATTCAACTTTTACTAGGTATCAAATCCAAAAGGATAAATTAAATAAAACTGTATAAAATTAACAGAGATTAGTCAGTTTAGAATAAAGATACTTAATTATAATTATTACAGAAATATATAATAGTAAATGTAATGATCAGAGGATAAAATTGACTTTATTGGAAATGTATAATATAATGCCTAACAGTGGACACAGTACAAATAAAATGTACATTAATCAGTATCGGTGTGTTGTAACAACAAATTGTTAAAGACAAAGAATAATGATGAAATGAGTAATCTTATTTAAGGACAATGTTAACATAAAACGACTTGTTAGCCATTTAATTTATAATTATGTGAATAATAATAAGGCCTATAAGAAATGTAAAAAAATGTCAGTTTTAAGCTTAATTGAAACTAAATTAGGTCATGTTGGATATTGATTTATGTAAAATTAAAACAGGAATATTGCTAGATACTTAAATTTTCATGAAATTAAAAAATAATTAAATTATAGCCATAAATAGAAAAAAAATGGGTTAATATTTACCTGTGCTCCACCATACAATCTTGAAGTGAAATATTTTTTTTTTTTATTCTTCTATGTTATATAAACACGCGAAAATTAATTTTAAACGGGGGTCGAAGCTATTTACGAAGAAAAAAAATAAAATAAATACTCCCATAAGGATGCATGCAAAAGTGAATGATCGCCATATTGACTGTGTAGACGGTGAGCCGAATTTGACTGGAAATCATGTTGATGCGTTTCCAAAACAAAATTTACATGATTCTTACATGTTCAAAATTGCGTTGAGCCCAAACGGTGGTTTAAAGCTTTGCGTTGAGCCCACCGCGAGTTTATTATTAGTAACCTCGGAGGCGCCGAAGGCGCCGTAGACTAAAGCATGTGCGGTGAGCCGGCTACCCAAAATCACTCTCAGCGGTGGATACTGTAGGAAACTGATGAGTCGGCCACCCACGAGTCTGAAATGTAATGCTTTGCGTTGTAGGCAATTGAATTACGTTAAGGCAAAATGTAGTGGTGATCCCACTAACTACTCAGTTAATATGGCGTATGGTGTAGCACAGGTAAATATTTACCAAAAAATGTCATATTTCTATAAGATCAGATCTGGACAAGACGAACAGCTGATTTCAGACAATAGGATAGGATACCAAAATATTTCTGGAATTACTATATTAAACAGCGATTTCAGTTAGCAGTTGATTGTTAAACGCGAACCAGAACGGATGAGAACGTGCAGAAGGGAGATCCAAAAAATATAAAATAATTTGAAAAATTGAGAGTACAATATAAGGAATTACTGCAGAGGTTATAAACCTAAAATTAATAAAAATAAATTAATCGATTAACGAAGTGAAGAACAAGTTTTAGTTACAATATAATCAAACACCAATACACCAGGAATCATCCGCCATGTTGGAATAATTGAATTAATACTATTCCATTGAATAACGAACTTAAACCAGATTTCGAACACTGAATACGACACTAGTAATCCTGCATCAAACTACCTCTCCGAGTGAAAAAGAATATTACAACCGAAGCATCCAGAGGAACTACACTATCGCAGAAGATATCCACAATTACATTTGGGTGAGAGGAAAACACCAGGAGCCGTCGTAGTTGGACAAAATCCGAAGTCAATGGCAGCCATGTTTCAAGTTTATCTCGCAAGCAGTACACTGCCACGATGAATCAACAGCTACGCGACGTCATACACAGCTGACTGGTTCGATTATTTCTTTTTAAATGACATTATTTTCAAATATATTTTACTTTTACCTAATAGTAATTAAGTATTAATTAATTGTTCAAAGAACTCTGTTAATCAATTTTGTAATTTTATATATTTTGTCAGTTAACATAATCGACCTGTGAATTGAGTCTCAGCCGCAGCAATAGTTGATGCACATAAGATTATCGCATCACTTCTTAAATAAATGTCATTATTGTTTCTAAACACGAGTTTTCCTAATTATTTGAGTAATTAAAATTAATTTATTTCATTTCTAATTTAATTTAGAAGGTAATAACTAAAGAAATCGAGAAGAAGAAGAAGAAAAGGAGCTGAGTTAGAAGCGAATATAATACGACCCGGCTTTGACATAATCGGATTAACACTATAGAACAAATATTTCTTTACCGAGTCTAGAAAATTAACACAGGGAAATAAATTAGTATTAATACTTTTAATTAAATAATTAAACTGATTAAACAATTAAAATATATAAATAATATAATAAAAAATAATAAAAAAATTTAATAAAGTTATAACTTGTAAATTTTCTCAAACATAAATTTTATTTGTAATAAACAAAGTTTTATTACAATATATACAAAGAACTGAGGCGTGATCGAGGAGTCTACGTCTTTAGACTTTTAATTTAGTTTCAAACTTTTGGAAGTCTTGGTTTAAAATCGGAAAGAGTCGGTAGTCAAGTTTCAGGTATTGCCACTACAGAATCTACCTTCGCAAACCACCTCATTGAAGAAAACCACACATATAAAAACATCGACAATAACATGAACATACTACACGTACACACAAAAGGCCGAAAACTAGACACTCTAGAACAATTAGAAATATACAAACACACAAAAACAAATAAAAACGACATCCTAAACGAACAGACACAATTCAAATCGCACGCATTATTCGAACACATCTCACCACACACACACAGCTTCAATCTTTCGAAAAACTATCTCGTCACCAACAACAAGACGAACAGCGCTACTAACGACAGCCTCTGATGAAGCTTTCTATAGGTGAAAGCCGGTTTAGGCTATAAGGTAAAACTTTACGTTTTTACTTATAAAAAACTTAGTGTTCCGAGTCGTCAATATTATAGTGATATTTAGTTAAGTAACGGACACGTCATGGACAACGAAATCCAAGAATGTAAGTTATCGTAACGAGAGTAACCGTTGTGAACTAGTGAACAGTACTTACAGTAATGTAAATATCGGAAGAAGCCAGATATAGTTAGTGAGAGTGAAGTGATTAAAAGTGTTCATCAGTCATCCACTACGAGAGTGAACCACACTATGAGTCATCGAAACGATCCTATATGCAAGGGAGTCAGGAGAGGATCTAGAGCTAATAAGCGGACCTACTGAGATGGAGATGGGATCACAGTACAGCAGCCCGCCATAGACAGGAATATTTGTACCAACAGTAAAATTTTATGTACTAATTACTAATTTACAATACACCTGTCTATCCTAAAAGAACTTACGTATGAATTACATATTAAAACTTGAAGTAATCAGATACGAATATAAAAGCGAACTAAGCACTTTCAATTAAGAATATTTGTTCATATGTTAAAATGAATCCATTTGGAATAAATATATTTTGTAATATGATAAGTAATTAGATGTAAATGTTATTCATGCTTATTTACAAAATCTAACGAACCCTGAGATATAGAGACTTTAGCATATTGTTACAACGGTCTACTTGATCGTCATAGGTACAGTGGAAACAAAATAAGTACAAGACACCAATTAAGTCACTAATCACACCTTTAATTTTTACAGTAAAACGGTTCGTAATTACCAACACAGTCTACTACAACAAATCAAATCAAAATTGTTCACACAAACATGTTCATATATCTTGTGTTCTTTTTCTTTCTGGTATACTGTTCTTACGGCTAAGAAGCCTCTGAATGCTGTTATTTGTACGGAAAGTTACAATTACATGGTGTTTCTTGAGTTCGTTAACTAAAATATTTGGTAAAATATTTGTGTAATCTGCAGATATGTATTTATTAACTGGAAGTGTGTTATCATTGTTCGACTTTTTTAATTTCTTCTCTTTGTGTTTACTTATTAATTTATCCACTAATGAACTTTTATATCCGTTAGCCGCTGCTATGTATTTGATGGTATTAACCTCTTCATTGTAGTCTTTTTCACTTAACGGTATAGTTAGCAATCTGTGCACAAAACTATTGTAAGCTGCCATTTTATGCGAGGTGGGATGATATGAATCGGCATGAATTGTGATGTCCGTTGTTGTGGCCTTTCTATAGATTTTAAATTGAAGTTTTCCTTCGTTTTTTAAAATAATTAAATCTAAGAAATTTAATTGATTTTCTTCTTCTATTTCAGATGTGAATTTAATCTTATGGTGTATGCTGTTTATGTGACTATTTAAGTTTTGTATTTGTCTTTTTGTTCCATTAAATATCACAAACGTATCATCGACGTATCTACAGTAAAAAATGATTTTATTCTTGTATAATTTATTAGATATTATGTTTATATTCTCATAATAATTTAAATATATATCAGCTAATAGTCCTGACAGTGGCGAACCCATAGCCAGACCGTCATCTTGTGTAAAAAACCCGTTGTCAAATGTGAAGTAATTTTGTTCTAAGACGACTGTAAGGAGTTTTATAAGTTCGTTGATTTTTTGCATGCTAAGTTGTAAGTTGTCAATCGATAACTTACTATCGATAAGAGTCGATCGATAATGTCCACGCGAGAAACATAAAATTTCGTGTTCGCGTATGTGATTTTGCACTGTCGTAAAAGTGCACTTTTACCGTAATGATTTTGGTATTTTTAATTTTTTAACGATCTCTAATGAGTGATTAAGATTTCTGAAGATGGGAATTCGTTGCCGAAACGCGTCATAAGACAAGAAAAACGAAGTCGCACGACGGATATCTGGTAAATATCTATTATAAAATGTCCACTGTTTCCACTGTTAACCGTTATATCCCACTTCTGACATCACTGTTACGACGGTCTACTCGATTGTCGTAGGTACAGTGGAAACAAAATAAGTACAAGACACCAATTAAGTCACTAATCACACCTTTAATTTTTACAGTAAAACGGTTCGTAATTACCAACACAGTCTACTATAACAAATCAAATCAAAATTGTTCACACGCAATAAAATGTCCACTAATATTGACACAATTGTATTACAATAAATTGTAATTATACCGTCCGATTATAAAACGCAACACTTCACTAATAACTACTTGAACGTACACAGTAATCTCGCAACTCTAACTCTCGAACCGCTCTGTAAATATCTCGCACTAAAACTGAAAACTAAGGCCGCTACCGCCATGTATTTATAGTCTCGCTCACACACCAGAAGCTTCCAAACTGCGTCTTATCTATCGTGCGAACTATGTAATTAACTGCGGACTTGACACAGGCCGAGCGTCTGAGCGAAGCCCGGCACAGTCGAGAAGATTCTCGGAAAATGCGTCTAGTAGCACGTACGCCACACGCTTACATTCTGGATCTCTCTGGAACGTTCGATAAACACGTAGATTGTTCTGTGACGTCGTAACACTGCCTCCTCCTTAAGCCTGTTCGTCCCGAACTGGCAAATCGTCTCTAAAGTTGTACTTAGCCAGGCGGTCTAGGTGGACGACCTTGAACTTTCGCTGTCCTTCCTGTTGAATCCGGTAAATAACATCGTTAATTCTTTTTTTCACAGTGTAGGGTCCTTCCCAGTTAAACTGAACCTTAGGTGAGCGACCACGACGGCGGTTTAGATTGAACAACAAGACCCGATCTCCTTCTTGGAAACCCACACTATTGCTGCGAATGTCGTACCGAGTTTTCATTTTATCACTGGGAATCTTCAACCGTCCTCTTACCAAGCGATTCATTTCTCGCAGTTGGTTTTCTAATTGCGAGGAATAGTTCTGCGGCTCTTGGGACATTAGGTGATCCGAACATTAAGTCCCCAGGAAGACGAATCTCCCGCCCAAACACCAATTTTGCTGGAATCACTGCCGTTGCGTCATGTACTGTTGACCTAAACACCACTGGCTGATCCAAGTTTGTTTGGTTCTCGTCAACAAACTTCTTGCGTAACCTCATCTTCAGCCATTTTACCCTCGGGCGCTTCTATCAGCTCAGGAACAAACAAAGAGTTTTGTCTCGACCCATAGTTGGCTTTCCAATCACTTCTTTTGTCGTTATACTTATTTGTACTTCATCTGCTAGTTCTTCCTCCATTTCCGCTTGCAACATGGAGGGTTCCTCTTGACCAGACTTGTTGACTTTTTCTTCTAACGTACTAATGCCACTCGCTTAATCGAATGGTTGGTAGACCCTGTCATTTTAGTCATGTAAAGATTTATCTTCTCTTGGCCAACCTTCAGGACATTCTCTCCTAAGTCCACAACGAATCCGTAGGCATTCATAATGTCCGTGCCAAGAATCACTTCATCGACAATGTCTGCAACGAGCATTTGGTGGCTAAACTCAAGAAGACCCAGGCGTACACGTACGTCTACATTTCCTAGCACCTTGACGGGGCTTCCAGTCACAGTTTATATTGTACAAGAGCTAATTAGAGGATGGCTGTTACTGACTAAATCAGGGCGCACAATGGACACTGTTGCGCCCGTGTCAACTGTAAATGATGTTGGTTTACCATCCGCAAATCCATTAACAATCAAGTTTCCACTGATCTTATGTAGCGTGGAAACTGTGTGCTGTTCTAGGGCTTTACTTCTCCAATTGGTGCGATCAGTCTCTTCTTTCGGTATCTTCTTCTCCCAACAGTCTACCTGTAGATGACCACGTTTTCCACAGTTGTAACATTTCGGTCTTCTGTCTTTTTCAAATCGTTGCGACTCTCTTGAACTTTTGAATTGTTTGTCCGACAACATTGTTTTTCTGCACCCATCGTAACGGCAATGTGATGGCACAAACTCATTAATGTAACGGGACGCTGACTTGGCAGCTTCAAACTCTAGGGCGTGAACAAGAGCTTCTGAGCTATTTCGGTAACACTTGCTGAAGTTCACAATCTCCGATGCCATCAATAAATGTCTGCACCGCAAACCTTATTCGGAAGTCTTCTGGTGCTTCAGGATAGGCCAATCTAATCAATCTGTCGATACTTGCTTCAAACACTTGAAGACTCCCCCCGGAACGTTGTCGTCTTGTTCTCAACTGAGCGTAGTACACCTCTCGCCAGTGGCGGCCCTAGCCTATCCGGCGCCCTAGTGCGAGAACTATCGTGGCGCCCCCCCCCAACCTTTATCCAGTCGTTACATTTGAAACCTATCAGGTTACTACAAACACCATCCCACATCACACAAATTACTTACAAAATTGGATGGGAAAATAGGAGTAAGCCGTTATTGAGGATATCTGGGGTTATATAGAAACCAACTTTTGTTTTATTTATGTTAAATAGTTTATTGCGCCATTTATACAAAGTATAATAAACAAAATTAAAAATTGAATTAGTAAGTAATGTTTATTTATTATAAACAAGTAATATAGCTTACAAAGTTACAAAAAATTTACTTTTCGAGCCTTTGCATTAGCAAAATCCTAACAATGTCACTTACTTCTATACGAGTTTCATGTTCGATACTAATTATTGATAAATTAGTTAATCTAGTTTGAGATATTGCTGACCTAAGATAATTTTTAACTAATTTTAATTTTGAAAAAGATCTTTCACTGTGGCCCACTGTGACTGGTAATGTCAAATAAATTCGTAGTGCGGTTGACAAATTCGGAAATGCTGAAACTAAACTGTTTGAAAGCAAGTAGTTCAAAATATTTAATGGGGTTGTGTAATTGTCAACGAACCTTGGTAAAATTTCGAGTTCATTGAATAAGTCCTCTCCATCAATGTCCGATTCTGAACCATTGCTCAATTTCTGCTGTAAATTTAAACACAGCATTCTTTTTTCTCAGAATTAAAATTTTTCCAATTGTTAATATTTTGTAAAAAGGAAAAAGACATGTTATTTTCATTTAAAAGTTCGAATCGTTCATCTAACTTTGATATCGCGGTATCCAGCAAATAATAGTAGAAATTTATTTTGAAATTGCTTTCTGGATCAGAGATGGGTTCATCCACAACCTCGTAATTAAAAAATATTTTTCTGGGACGGGGACGGGTAGCTAAGGGAAATTCAATTTCTGCATCAACTTCTTCGGCAACAGTTTTTGCGTTACTTATCATTTCTTTGAATGCAGACTCGGTACGAGTTTTGACTAAATCATCTTTTATTTGAGATATCATTTTGACTGCCTCTGAAAGAGCAACGTCAGATTTTTGCAAAGCTTTACTAATAATATTAATTTTTGACAATATATCGTACCAAATAACAAGAGAGCAAATTAATTTAACGACTTTAGTTTTGATATTAACGAACTAGCTGAGTTTTTTGAGTCAGTATCTCTTTTGTCATCAGAATAAATTGAATATAAACATCATAAATTTTTCCTAGATTAAAACGAAGTGTCTTTAATGCTTCGACTCTGCTCTCCCATCTAGTAGTAGATAATGGCTTTAAAGTTAAAGTAGGAACCATGCTCATAAGTGTCTGCTAACGCGAAATTGATCTGAAAAAAATATATAAATTTCTTGAACAATAGAAAAGAAATTTGTTATTTCTAGTGAACACTTAGCTGCATCATTAACGACTAAATTAAGACTGTGTCCCGCACAAGGAACATAAAAAGCTCATGGGTTTAATTCTAGAATTTTTTTCTGAAGGCCGCTATTTTTGCCTTTCATATTTGCGCCATTATCATACCCTTGACTGTGCATATCCTTCAAGTGAATATTCAAGGATGTCAAAAATTCTAAAAGAAATGTCGACAACCCTTGACCAGTAGTATCAGTGATAGGGAAAAAACCCAAAAAATGTTCCTTCACTTCAGCATATTTTGTAGATGGGTTTAAAAATACAAATCTAACAATGACTGAAATTTGCTCCTCATGTGAGATATCAGGAGTGCAATCTAAAATAACTGAATAGTATTTTGAAAGTTTTAGGTCATTAACAATAGTTGTTTTAATTTTTTCGCCCATTATATAGATTATTTCATTCTGAATTTTATGACCAAGATAATGAGGCATACGATGTTGAGTTTTTTAGATGCGAGCAATGTGTTCCTCTAATACATTATCAAAATTAGAAATACATTCAACCAATTTCAAAAAATTTCCATTATCGGATTTAAATATAGTTTCAGTCTTTCCTCTTAATGCTAAACATTGCTTCGCTAAAAATTGGATGAGATAAATTATTCTTTCTATTACAGCTATCCACCTTTTTTTTTCGCGCTCAATCTCAGCTAGGTTTATGAAGTCTTCAGTGTTCCCTTTTAGAACACAACTTTTTAAATCAAGACACTTTTTAACACTCATTAAATGGTTATAACTTTTTTCGTGTAGTTCTATACTTCTAGACAAATGTTGCCAAACTTTATACCCCATTTTATCATTAAAAGCAGTGGCATTAACATTAAAAAGTTTACAGTAAAAACAATAAACAGAATCATTTGATTTTGAGTAGACGAGCCAGTCTCTTTCAACAGTTTCATTATTTCGTAACTTTTTATAAAATATTGTAACAAGACATATGAGCCCAATATTTCAGTAACCCAAAATATTAGCACATGTCAGAATAATTGAGTCAGAGAGGCACACCAACTGTTTAATCTAAAATGCCAAGAATGAAACTACATGAGCAACTCATCACCAAGAATAAACTCACAACACAAGAGTTAATAAAATTAATGGTAACTAAAAATGTAATAACATTATAAGAAGAAAGAAGATGCAACAAACAATGATTGTAACACAGGAACCAACAACCCAATAGTTTTCGGTCAGTAAGGAACAAATGAAAACAAGGAAGAAACATACTACGAGAAAGACACCTAACAACCATGGCATAAAATATAGATTCCAAGAGCCAGTCAACTATAGATTAACATCTTACCCGTATAAACAATAACTAGAGAACTTTCAGATTGAAGAGATAGACAACAACTGACTAAATGAGATGACCAATATACAACTGATGATATTGTAAATGAGTAGGACATCCTAAATTATAAAAAGAATGGAAGTAACAATACTGTTAATTTAAAAGAAGCTGTAATAAACCATAATGATAATTTAAATAATTTAAATACAACCATAATGATATGTTATGCACAGCATAAATGTAATGTAAAGGAGTATTAAAATTGTCTCATAATAATAACAAATGTTAGTCAAATAATCAAACAATCATATAAAACAAGAAAAAGAAATGACCAATAAATTACCAGTTATCATTAATAAAACTAGACTTGAAAAAATAAGGTTAAAAAAATGTAAATTTGTATCAACTTAACACATGCTTTGTTGCTACAAATAAGGAAACCACATAACCTAAGATACAGGTACTGTTCACCTAAGTTCATATTTATTAGTAAGGAAACCTACCTAAACTAAAATGTTTTGTACCTTAAACCAAGTAGAAATAATAAGCTTTCTACACATACCAATATAAGATACCAAAAATGAGTTTTATATAAGAATTTAAGTAAATGAAGTGAACCAAAACCAGCCAAAATGAGATTCACTATATGAAACCTAAACAAAACCACATGGTAATGCCAAATAGAAGTAACAGACTAATACCCATACCACAAGTAAGATATAATACCACTATTGTAATAGTATAAGAGTATTATAAGCAAGGAAATAATGTATAATAAGAATAATTAATGACACCTGTCATGTGACACCAGGTGTAATTACTGTTATCCAATACTATACGCTAAGGAACAGGCTAATGTATTAAAAACACTAGACTCATTATCAAGATACTACTATTGTTAAACTATTCTAACTAAATGATAATATGAAAGGACAATAGAATACCAAATAAAAATGAAAATAAATGTGCACCTCATAGTGCAATATAGAGCTCACATTAGTAACAGAAATACCAAGGAATAACAAGATATTCCCACTAACAAAGGCTCACAATAGTTGAAACCACTTATTGTTTACAACTAGGGTCATACAGAAGGTACCCAAATACCTTTGATTAAAAATAATATGTAAATACAAGTAACAGACACCTAGGCTAAGGCAACGTTAACATAAGCAATATGTTTTGTCAGTAGATTTAAGTAACAAGTAAGTAAGAAGTGTGAGAGGACTTGGAAGGCATGCCCACAAGTAGGTATGAGTGCCATTGAATAGTTTCAATCTAAGAATAAATACAATTAATAGTGAATAGTGAAATGTGATAATCTCAAACATTAACTCCCTTAATAATGGACCAAAGCACACCATGAGTGGACTCAAAATAAAGAGCCGAGTGTTACCAATACAGTGATATGCTTAGATTTCAAATCTATGCTGTAATAAAAAAGTTATTAAAAGTATAAGATATTTGTGTCAAATCGAGCAAATGTTTATAATCTCCACACCAAACACCCCACGTTAAAAACAACAATTAAAATAATGCGCTAAGGGGGTATATGCGTCAAATTAAAGATCGTCAACCAATCAGATCCAAGAAATTAGCAAAATTTTCAACGATCACAAGACGGAACGGCAGAATGAGATGCGTGTTCCCGACACTTTATACTCAACTTCAGAGGAAGGCAGACGGCTAATCGACAGCGTAAAGAAACAGCTGTGCATATGATTTGTGCGTGTCACCATTGTAAACAAGGCAACCTAACCTCAATTTGTGCTAACATAAATACTTTAGTATCGAAGGTGTTTTAAGTGTAACAGTGCGTAATAAGGATTGCTCAGTGTATAATCCAGAGCAATTCCGGGATTTAATTTAAAATATGAAGGGAGTACAGTGATTTTTCATATTTAATTAAGAATTTGAGAAAAGATATAATCGAACCGCATTCCAATAATGCGTGTAAATAAAGCATATAGGTTAAGGTGTGTTATCAATATTATTCATTCAACAGTATTAAAGGCAATCCTCAACTTATTTTGAATATTCTATTGTTAAGAATTTTTCAAACAATCAATCAATTATTATGTATGAATACTTAGTGTGACATAACCACATCTAATTAAAGTTGTCATTTATTAAACATAGGTCAAACAACCATCATTCATAAATGATTGAGAATTGTCAACTGGATGAACAATTAACGAAAGTTATAACAAACAGAGATTGTGTATGTTGTTTTGTGTGTTGTAATGTCGGGTGTTACACTCCGCGCACATTTAATACTTACTAATGGCTGGTTTCTCTGCGACGATGTTGTCCTGCAAACACAACTTATGCTAATATGTGTATGTGGGCGCCACTTGGATATTTGTTCCAAGAAATTATTATTATTAAAAATTGATTTTTTAGTTGTTAAAGTAATTATATAAAAAAATGTGAACAAGACAGTTTGAATTGTAAATAACGTTTGTTTAATGATCTTTCATTCATAAAAATCGTCTGAAGGACTAACACTCAAATTAAACAAAATTGCAGAGTTACAAAAAAGTTATTGACAAGTTTTTTAAGTAAGTATCGGCTGATAAAAATTTTATTGCTTAGTTGAATAGCATGAATTTAATGTATGAAAAAACTTTATACTCAGGACGTGACTCCTTTGAACTATCAAGACAAATCAGTGGGATGCTTTACAAAAATTGTGTGATTTGAAGGTGTTTGACATGTGTAGTACAACTGTGTGACAATGATACCAGGTAAAAATGATTTTAACTTTTGAACAACTCACGTTCCGGTGGGTAAGTATTTCCTTCACTGGACACTGTTCTTGGGGACGATTCCAATCTTGCCCCTCTTCGTGTTTACGTTCCTCACGCACTGGTAATTATTTATAAGTCAAATTACGGTTTTAAAACTCCGCACGATTGAAATAAAATTCGTACTGTATCTATGCTTTGAATTCTGGCGGCGGCGAACAGCTGTCTGTGTGGTTTCTCTATTCTGCCGTCTCAGCTCTAGTTCCAAACTCAATGTAGAAGGCTCGTGTCAGTAAATTGTTTTTGGGAATTTTGTCAAAGTCGGTTTATCTTAGCAAATACCAGCAAAATTGATTTTCTCTATTAAAATCGGTCCTTTTCAGGGCCGCTGGATATCTGGCTGTGTGCGTTTCTATTAAATATGGCGTGTTGCTGCTCTATTCAACAACATGTTAGCGTATACTCCTTATATAGGTTAAGTCAGTCTTTTGTCATGTACGGGAAAAGCCTTTCTGTGTTCTCGGGTTGAATTCTTGTTATTCGACTTCGCCTTGGACGAGATGATCGGATTCGTAGGTGATGTGTCTCTTGTGGATTCAAAGCATAAAGTGTTTTTTGTGTCAAATTTCGTCTTCCTTTTATACTCTGTAAGGCTCATTGTTTTAATTTTTAAACATGGACTTCCGGTATTTTTGAGTAAAATTTTCTTCTGGAACGTTCGAGAATATGCAAATAGACATCATAGAACAAATTTTACTTCCGTAGAAGCTTTAGAACAAAAACTTCTTATTCTTCATACTAAAGGATATTACTGAAATTATTCTGGTATTTATCAAACAATTTTACAGAACTACTTACAATCTGCATGCCATTATTATTTTTGGATTCTCTGCTTTCAACTGAATAAAATGATACCATTCACGATTGGTTTTGAACAAATTAAATCTAATAAATTAACATAAAATACAATTCTTACCTTGTAATGTTTGCACAAAATTCTAATTTTCTAGTTATTAAAATGTTATGAAGTTGCTTGGTTCTTGCTATAACATTAATACATAACATAATTATCTTTTCATAACAAAATAAACAAATATTAAAACATATAACATATAAATAAGTTCATTTTTGTGTAGGCATTACATATGGCCTAGGTTTTTTGTCACTGGTATTTTATAATAATTTGTCTTTTTCGGTATTATATATGGGATTTTTTGGGTATTCACTTAGAGTTTGTTATATTGTTTATCTTTGGGAATACCTGGTTTATCCTAATACATTTTATTTTTACTCTAATATTACTTAGCATCTTACTGTTTTGCACAGATGAGTTATTTTCTTTGTGTGACAATTTTCACTTTTATATTTAAAAATTCTCTATGAATTAAGCTTGTCTTCAATTGAGCAAGTATGTTTCCATTGTACATTATAGGATTGTACCTTTTTCCTTTATTTTTTCTAATATTCTACAATTAGTCTGTCAAATATGACTATTTTTGTGATTGTTTTTTGGCCTCAGCCTGGTATGGTATAGGTAAATAGTTTCATAACTTGACTGTTAAAGTGTTTTAGGTGGTCATATATATAAGTATAGTTACTGTATATCATGTTTCAACTTTAGAATACAATTTTGTTGTATTTTGACAACATTAAATTCATAAATATTACAATTTTATATGTTCATCACATGTTTTCAGTTTAACACTGTTTTTGATTATTTTAATTGGCTTCTAATCAATTTACAGCTTTCTCTATTTAAAATAATTTGTTTGTCTTTGTCTAATTGACATTTACATATAGTTTTTATATTAATTCTATAATAATTAATTTTCACATAAAATCTGAGTGATTGGTCTCAACTCAAAAACCTTGGTTTTTTGTCATAACATTTATATATTTTTTTTATTTTAACTTACATCCTTTTTAATGATGTGTTCAAATCATTTAATACATTTATTTTATTTATATTATAAAGTATAATAATAGATCTTGTCCATTAATTCACAATAAATAGTTTTTTATACCCTATTCAGAGTTACATTTCTTAATATGTCATGACCTCATTTTGGTCATTTCTGAGATTAGCTGTTTCTCTTATAGTACATTATCAGTTTTACACTGTTCTTCACTTAAACAATATATGGGGTTTGAGTCTTGGTCATAGTCTTTGTCGTTTTTTCATGTTAATGATATTAATTATCGGACAATATTACTAAATTTTTGGATTACTTGGGTTCGATACTTTCCTCTTATGATAATTTACTTTGCAATTAATTTCCTTTATGGAACGTTCTGTGACGTTACAAAGTTAATGAAAATTTCAATGTTATTTATGTCTTGTAATTTAGGAAGAGTCTACTACTATAACTATTTAAATGTTTATGTTTACTATGGATAAGAAACTAAGGTTGTCAAGCTACATGAATACTTGCAACTATACAATTACCCTTTTGTAGAGTCAAACAATGATTCAAATGTTCCATTCAATAACACTGTTTCAACATATTATTTTATTGTTCACTTTTTAAATGTTTTATCAAGGGTTATTTTAAAGTTAACAAACGTTCTTTAAATTATTTATTGTCAATTGAGTTTAATAATTTTGTTAACCTGGAATGTCCAAAGCAGGCATGGTTATGATTTTGAATGTTAATTATTAAGTGATGATCGAATTGCAATCATTATCAAACTGCCTAATAACGGTAGAGTAAGAGTTCTATTCAATAATTTGGTATTCTGCCAGCTAAAAGAACCCACACACACACACACATGTGGATTAAATAATTTTAACTAAAAAAGCATTTAGCCATACACTGAGATTGTAAATCAGTTCTACCACCCTGAGACAAATTTTTATAAAACAAGCAACTCATGTTATTTAATTTGAATTGAAATAATCAATGATACCTTAGATCATTGAAGAGCATATTAAACTGAATAAATTATTATTTTATACGAACAAACCATGGAGTCAGTTAGTTCATTTCATAGAATAGATTTCAGAACAGGTGCACGACTCTCATTGGATAACTCGATACGCAGCGGTGAATTTAAATATGGTAAGTCAATCTACAGATTAGATTGCTACGTCGACCCTGCAAAATCGGCAAGACTCACCACAAGTAAGTGATTGTTCTTGCAAAATATTTATGCTTTCAGTGAGGAACCTACATCACCATTTCGTCAAGACGACGGAAGAACAACAATTTTAAAAATAAATTAACCGAAGTTGAAAACTACTTCGCTAACTATTTTCCAGTGCATTAACCGGATTTATTTACGTTGGATTCAATGCTAGATTGAATTGAAATAAATAAATCAATAAAAATAATAAACTAAACTAAAAGTTATTGAAAATTAAAACAAAAATAAATGGGAAGTTAGCACCCCCCCTTAAACAGTTACAGTAATATACAAATTGGCGATCCCAATAGTGAGGCTTAAGAATTCAACGAGAGAGCAGATCATTACACATTGGCGCACAACGTAAGAGGCTTAAATTAGGTCACAACTAATAATAAATAAAACACAACAAACTCAGTTTTACCTAATTTCGAGCAAGCAGCTGCAGTACCAGAAGAATAGAACATGTACCAGAAGAGATCGACATCCAAGAAACGCGCAGCGGACGCGGAACCAAAAATAAACATGGACGAAAAGGAGGCGACGCCGGTGGAAGACGTCGAAGAGATACCACCTTCCATAGAACCTGAAAAACCCACACAAACAGGGGACGGAAATCTCCTGGAAATACTGAAGGCGATAAAGGAAATGAAGGAAGATAGCCAAAAGAATTTGGAATCACTAAAGGAGGAATTAAAAACAGATAGCCAAAAGAAGTTGGAATCATTAAAGCAGGAGTTAAGCGGAAAAATGGACGACAACAATAAAAACCTGAAGGAGGAATTAAAAGCAGATAACCAAAAGAATTTGGAATCATTGAAGGAGGAACTAAAAGCAGATAGTCAGAAAAATAATGACTCGTTAAATAGAAAAATGGAGGACACCAATAAGAAAATAGATGAGCTGAAACAAGATAGCCAAAGAAACATGGAAGCCCTGAACGATAAAATCGAGGAGGAAATGACAGACGTCAAAAAAGAAATATCCGAAATAAATGAGAAATGGAAGCAGACCAATAACGAACTGCAACAAACCAAAGAGGATATTAATGTTCGAGTGAACAACTTGGAGGAAGCCAATCAAGTCCAGATCGCGACAATGCAACAGAACACTGAAGAGCGGTGCACAGGTATTGAGACGACCGTGAACACGATACAAACACGAGTCAACAATAATTATGATCGGATCGAAGATATACAACGCCGAGAAATCCCAAGAATGCGGGAAGAAATTGAAAACATCGGGAACCGACCAGCAGTAGTGCCGCAATTCCAACACGCCGACAATCGGGAAGCGATGAATTTTAGGGCGTATAAACGGAACCCTATGGAATTTCTTGCCCGAATAGATGAAATCTTGAGCAGGAACCGAGAGACCAGATGGCCAATTATAAGAGGACAAATCGATGAATACTTCAAAGAAGTGAATGATAATTGGTGGACGACAACACGGCATGATATTCAGAGCTACGCCGAGTTCAACGAGTTGTTCAAAGCAAAGTATTGGTCCGAAAATACCCAGAATATCGTACGGGACAATATATGCTACGGTAGGTTCGAAGCAAGCAGAGGATCAACCCTGACGGCCTACTTTCTCGGAAAGGTTTGTCTAGCGAGAAACTTGGAACCACGAATCCCCGAAGAAAGCCTTGTAACCAAATTAGCTTTCCATTATGGAAGAGGTATCGCAAGGGCCAGACTTACCGGACAGGTAAAGACGATACAAGCGATGGCGGCTTTACTCGAAGGTTACGAGCATGAGCGTACTACAACAGGAGTCGTCAAGGGAACGACCGGTATAATGACCCAGTAAACCAGGCTAATAATAATAATAGTCGTGGGAATTACCGCCCTAACTTCAATAACCGTAACGACAATAATGACAACAGAGGACAGTTTTTTCGGCCAAGCCCATACCATAACAACAGCAACAATATGAACAGCAATAACAACCGACCAAGCGGCACCAATAACTTCAATAACCGGGCGAACGGTCCAACCTATCCGCCGAACAGGGCGAATAACCCAGGTTATAACAATAATCATAACCCGAACAATAATTACAGTCAACAAAACCGACCATATCGCAGAGTCAACTATGTGCGTGCCGGAAACAACGGAGGGGGAAGACGTCCATATGTGAGACATTCAAACGCGTACCGTAGCCCGCAAAGAAGTCACAGCTACGATGACAGGCGTAACCCCAGAAACGACACCAGGAGGAGTCGCAGTCAAGAGGACTATCGACGGCCCAGTTATGAAAAGGATCGCCCTCAACCCGGGAATAGACCCCAAGACGACGAACGAAGGAGTTCGCAAGATCAACGGCAGGTAGAAACCGGACCATCTTTAAACTAGGAGCGGCGGTGAGAACACAGGATGGACCTTCACTGAACCGAACTATTGGGTACAATCGATTGGTAAATCACGACATCACAGCAAATACCATTACAATCATTAAAACGAACTTTCTGAAGAACATACGAGAAGAATTGTTAGAGGAAGATAGCCATAAAACGGAACACAACAACACCGAAATTGCCTATATAATCACCGAAATTAATGGAGTACACGTTAAAGTAATGATAGACACCGGTGCGAACGTGTCATTAATCGACAATATAGAGCTGAGTAAAATATAGGAAAAAGGTAACAAACTAATACCTACACTACCTGTAAATAATATAGTGTTGATCGGAGGAACAGGGCGTCAAAACAAGACCGTCCGCAGACAAGTCATGTTAGAATTGAACAGTAACGGCAAGACCATAACTATGAAATTTTTGGTAGCACATGGACTACCCTTCACCATGTTAGTTGGCTGCGATATGCTAAGAAAATATTCAGCAATAATAGATATGAGCATAGCCAAAGTAACTCTAGACTCGAATTGTATAAACTGGACGGCAAAGCTAATTGAAAGCGAAAGTGCCCCTTCGGACCGAGCCGTTTACAATATCAGAGAAGTAAAAAACCATAGATGGCATACGCCGAGTGACAGTATATTTTATGAAAGTGATGACGACCAATTGTGGAGAGAGAAACTCCAAGAAATACGTACTTTTAAACATGACAAGACGAATACCCAAATTACTGACACGCAAGTAGAGACATTAATAGGCATCTACAACGAGTACCGACATGTATTCTCCGACTCGCCTGGCAAAGTAAAGAATTACCAATGCCAAATAAGATTTAAGGAACCGGTGAACTTCAACCGAAAATCTTATCCCATCGCCTATTCCCTGAAAGAGGCAGTACGAGATGAAATAAACCATTTATTGAGAGAAGACATAATCGAACCCAGTCAGTCTCCTTATACCAGCCCAATTCTAGCAGTTCCAAAGAAGAACGGGAAAGTGCGAATTTGTTTGGACGCACGAGAGATAAATAAGACCATCATCAACGACCGTACACCCCGGGAGAGATAGAAGAAATTCTTAAAAAATTTCATGGTACCCGATTTATAAGCACTTGGGATACAGTTTGCGGGTATTGGCAGGTGGAATTACACCCGAACAGCCGCCAATACATGGCATTCATATTCGAGGATCGCAACTACCACTTCAAAAGGCTACCTTTCGGACTGGTCAATTCCGTAGCCGTGTTCGTGAAGTGTATGGACAAAGTGTTTGGACAAGAAGCACTTCAATTCACAACCATTTACGTGGATGATTTACTAATAACATCAGCGAACTGGGAAGAGCATTGCCAGAGAATAAAACACGTGTTGCAGAAACTGTCTGAAAATAATATCACCTTGAAGCTGGAAAAATCTAAATTCATAGCGGACGAAGTGCAGTTCCTAGGTTTCAACCTATCCAAACATGGAATTACACCGGCTAAGGACAAGATCGAAGCGATCCAAAAGTTCCCCACCCCGAAGAACAAGAAACAACTGCAATCGTTCTTAGGAATTTGCAATTATTACCGAAAATTTAAGGAGAATTATTCCGAACTGACATCACGATTTGCAAACCAGATATCGTCAAAGAACAAGTGGACATGGGGGTCAGACCAAGACACAACACTGCAGTTAATAAAAGCTAAATTTCTTAATACCATCATGTTACATCATCCTGATTTTACAAAACCTTTCTACATGAATTGCAACGCTAGCGACGTCAGCCTAGGGTCCGTACTATATCAGGAGGACGATGAAGAGAATCATTTAGTGATCAGCTTCGCTAGCCGAATACTTAATAGTTGCGAGCGCAATTACAATGTAACAGAAAAAGAGTTACTGAGCGTCGTATTTGCCTGCAACAAATACCGAACATATATTTTAGGATACCCTATAACGGTTCGAACGGACCACAAGTCGATTTCTTTCTTGAAGAACTGTAAACTAAATCATGGCAGACTAACGAGATGGAGTCTATTACTGCAAGAATATAATATAAGTTGGGAATACATCCCAGGAAAAAAGAATATTGCAGCAGACACACTATCCCGGATTAACATAGAGGACCAGAAGTTCGAAGGAGAGAAAGAAACAGTAATCAAGTTATATAACATCATTAAGAGCAGGTCTGACATAGAGAACATAGTACAGAGGATCGGCCAACACCAGAAACAAGACAGAAAAGCAACGACTAACGGAACAAGATGAACACATTACATCTTTCTATTGCATACATCAAGACATACTCTTCATAAAAACTAAATTCGGCTACAACACCTGGAAAATAGTGATACCTAGATCCATAGAGAAAGAATTGATTCTCGACTATCACATACGATACGGACACATGGGGGCAGTGAAAGTTGTCAAAGCACTCGAAGAACACACATACATAAAGGACATGAACAGACGAGTGAGAAACAGTATAAAAAATTGTCACATCTGCCAACTTGTTAAACACAACAATGACAGAAAGGAAGGGATGATGATACCAATCACGTCATCATCCAAGCTGGAAAAAGTCTTCATAGACATATGTGGTCCATTTCCAAGAAGCGGAGGTAGACACCAATATAAATTCCTGATCATAATATTTGATCACTACACCAAGTTTACCAAATTGTACGCAATCAACCGTGCAACAACACAAAAAATATTGGGAATAATTTTACAACACTATCTACCCGAGATAGGAAGACCAAAGTCAACAATCAGTGACCACAGGACACAGTTTAGAGGAAAGAGATGGAAGGAAACGCTGCTGAACCAAGGTATCAAATCATACAAAACGTCTGTGTATCATCCGAGCAGCAACCCAGCTGAGAGAGTGTTAAGGGAAGTAGGAAGAATACTACGAACCTACTGTCACAACCAGCAGAGAAGATGGTCAGAATACCTGGCAAGTGCAGAACAGTACATAAACCTATCACACCACCAAGCAATTGATACCACTCCATATACGGCGATGTTTGAGAAACCTCCACCAAGGGAGATAGCAGAAATTATCAATTTTCCTCAAGGTGAAGAATAGAAGTTTGATGAAGTGAAGTTTTACAATAAAGTACTAGAACGAACAGAAAAGAGGAGAAGGAAGTATCAAGAACATCAACCCAAGCCCATAGAGTACAATGTAGGAGACCAAGTGTTACTAAAGAATAGAGAGCTGCCAAGTACGATAGAGGGGATAGCAAAGAAATTGTTATTGCTATACACAGGACCCTATACTATCACGAAGAAGAATGGTAATAATACCTATCAACTCATGGAAACCCAGACCCAGAGAAAGAAGGGAACATACAACCAATCTTCCATGAAAAAATATAATCCAGAATAAATAAATATCACTATTACTTTAACGACTCGGAACACTAGGTTTTTTATAAGTAAAATCAAAAAGTTTTACCTTACAGTTATTTTTATTTTATTTTACCTTACCTTTTTGCTTTTACTTATATAAAACCTAGTGTTCCGAGTTGTTAAAGTAATAGTGATATTTAGTTAAGTAACGGACATGTCATGGACAACGAAATCCAGAATAAATGTCAAAAAATCCGACATTTGAAGGAGTAGAGGAGAAGAACACCAGAGCAAGTAATATATAAGAGAAGGCTATAATAAGGAATGGAATTGATCATGAAGAAAAAATTATAAAACACACGAATACTCTGATATTCTAATATTAATTTCAACCAATGAAATATAATCCAGAATAAATGTTTAAACACCGAACATTTGAAGGAGTAGAGATGTTAGGGAAATGATAGGGAATTAAATACTACAGGCAAAAAAACCACCAAGCAAGGAGATAGTGGATCAGATCAAAGATAACAATGTATTAAAATATGAAATGAAAAGAAACAAGATGTGGAAGACGGAAGGTCAGAATAAATAAGAAACAATGTAATAGATAATTTCTCAAATCCCGTAAAGGAATTAATCCAAATGATCTATTTTCGAGGGGGGACAATATGTAACGAGACATATGAGCCCAATATTTCAGTAACCCAAAATATTAGCACATGTCAGAATAATTGAGCCAAGAGGCACACCAAGTTTTAATCTAAAATGTCAAGAATGAAACTACATGAGCAACTCATCACCAAGAATAAATAAACACAACACAAGAGTTAATAAAACTAATGGTAACTAAAAATGTAATAACATTATAAGAAGAAAGAAGATGCAACAAACAATGATTGTAACACAGGAACCAACAACCCAATAGTTTTCGGTCAGTAAGGAACAAATGAAAACAAGGAAGAAACATACTACGAGAAAGACACCTAACAACCATGGCATAAAATATAGATTCCAAGAGCCAGTCAACTATAGATTAACATCTTACCCGTACAAACAATAACTGGAGAACTTTCAGATTGAAGAGATAGACAACAACTGACCAAATGAGATGACCAATATACAACTGATGATATTGTAAATGAGTAGGACATCCTAAATTATAAAAAGAATGGAAGTAACAATACTGTTAATTTAAAAGAAGCTGTGAATACAACCGTAATGACATGTTATGCACAGCATAAATGTAACATAAAGGAGTATTAAAATTGTCTCATAATAATAACAAATGTTAGTCAAATAATCAAACAATCATACAAAACAAGAAAAAGAAATGACTAATAAATTACCAGTTATCAATAATAAAACTAGACTTGAAAAAATAAGGTTAAAAAAATGTAAATTTGTATCAATTAACACATGCACTGTTGCTACAAATATGGAAACCACATAACCTAAGATACAGGTACTGTTCACCTAAGTTCATATTTATTAGTAAGGAAAACCTACCTAAACTAAAATGTTTTGTACCTTAAACCAAGTAGAAATAATAAGCTTTCTACACATACCAATATAAGATACTTTAGTGCAATTATCCAAATTTATGTAACTTATTAAATTATTCAATTAAGTTGAATATTTATCAAATCAATATAATTATGCAAATATATTATTCTGACAATTTACTGGGTGATTGAGTATGTTCACTGTTAATTAGCATAATTAATGAGACTCTTAATTATCATTATAAGCAATAAGACAGAATTTATTGAAACATGACAAATTAATTATTTGAGGTTGATTGCAATAATGAACGCAAGATATACATAACGCAATAAATACTTATTTATTACACATTATTGAATAGATAAATTCTTGATATACAAATGAAATTATGTCCTGTAAATACATTCAAACAAAACGCGTAATAACATAAATCATAATAATATTCATTTCGTTGTTCCCTGAAAAACAAGACATACAATGCTATAAAATATAACACACAATGATATAAATATGCACAAACAATAAACAATCAAATATACTTCATCCTAAGCTAAATGCGTTCATTAATGCCCTCAGATGAGTGACTTTACTATTTAACATTATTATTATTTTTACGATTTATATAGATTTTCTCGGGTGTAGCCCTCTGAAAAGAGACAGTGCAGTAGTAAGTATTAACTAGTACGGTATTAAGAACACAAGGACTTAACTCGGAAAAGCATATCCACAATTCCATTGGTGTGGTATCCTATCCATTGATGGTTCCATGTACGTGGTTGTTGCTGTTGATGGATGCACACTGACAAAATTTACATTATTCGTTGGCTAGCTGGACCGGCCCCGCGGAACAACTACCTGATTCGTGTGTTTCCCCCCTTTAGCCATCTAGCCGTCGGTGTTATTCTTATCTTCTTGCATAACTCGTACCTCTTTCGCCGGCTCATAATACGCCTTAATCTGCCGCACGTTGAATTTTCCTCGTATTTTATCGCTGTCGCATTCCACGAGCTCGTACGTGGCCTCATTTTAATTTCATTCATTAATATTCATATCTATTTATTTTCTTCGGTTAATGTATTCTCACACAACCAATCTTTACTTAACGTATTTTACTCAATATTATCTAACTTAATTATTAAATTTTCAGGCATTCTTAAAATCGTCTTCTTAACACGTTTCATTTATTTATTCTTAAATTTCTATTTGTGGAGACATAGTTGTATGTCTTGTTGATTTAGTGCCGTTACTACGCATTATTGTTGGTAAACATAAGGGTACTGACCTTGTGTCTTTTGTCACACATTTACCCCACGGTCGGTCGCTCGTCCCTGTTACGCTGGCACAGTGCGTCCTGTACTTAACACCTCCAAGATTTATGACGTGTCTCTTTCTCGCTCTCTGAGGGTGGGTAAAAGATATGTCACACCGTCCTTTCCGACAACTTTCCCTAGGCATGTACGCGTTGAATTCCTTACGCCGCCTCTTCCAGACCTGCTTACAATTACGTTCCTTGACTTTCACTTTTCTATCCGTGTGTTCACGTAATAATATCTTGTTTTCTAGATTCCTAAGAAATCTTACCTCGACCGCTTGAACTCTTCTCTCCGTACTGTTACCACTTTTTAAAATATTCTTGAGTCGTCCAGTAAATTTCATTCTTTTCCTCTTTCTCATAACATTCCTTGTCCAGGACGAGTATGCATACGGATCTGGTAGGTCTTTCCGCTTCACATCATCCATGGCTTGCTTAAATTTGCGTTCAGTTTCATAACATGCCGTGTTCGTTTTAATATTGAACTTTCTTTTCATGCTTTTTACTGATGCAGCTCGACTACTTAGTCGATGTATGTCTGTTCCACAAGCTGGATACTTCATCGTTGGTTTCACTGATGTAGCATCTATCCTTGTGTTGCTTAGTTTGTGCCTTTTGCGCATTCTACTAGATGGTATTAAACCTTCATTATCTCTATCCATGTTAGGATAATCATCTTCCGACATCGTCAGATACAAAGAAACAAAGTCATTTCTCTTCTTGACCCGTTTGTTTCTCGGGTTGCTACTGACACTTACGTTAGATCCCACAGTTGATAATTTCTTAGTAACTGACACATCTGTGAAATCAACAGTGTTATCAGTATCTTGTACTTTCCGTACATCTTCGTAATTCTTATTCCCATCTTCTTCCTGTTTCTGCTGGACCTCGCTTCTGTCCGCGTTCCAGGTACTCCTATATTCACGTATTTCTGTGCGCAACAGCGTGAACTGCTCGTTCATATGTTGTTTAACTTCTTCCTGATTACTATCTAGTTTTTCGTTAAGCAATTTATTGTTTTCACTCTGCTCTCTTCTTATTTCCTTTAAATTTGCCTTCATTACTTTGAGACTTCCATTAATTTCTTCCACCTGCTTCTCGAATACCTCATTAATTACTTTGAGACTTCCATTGGTTTCTTCCTTCTGCTGGTCGAATTTCTCATTATTGCCCTAAGATTTTCAGCATAATGTTCGCGCATGAAGTCCATTAACGACTGTAATGTGACTTCTTCTCGTGGTTGTTGGGACTCCTGTCCCCGCGCTCTGACGTCTGACGTGTATTCCGTCATGTTCGGCTCGACCGTCGAGTTCTCCTCTCCGTTATCGGGTATATATAATTGGTTGTTGATTTCGAAGCTCATACTGTCTGAACTACTGGCCATTTTAGCTTTACTTCGTGTAAACATCCAGTCAAGCTAACCGTACACTACAAACCTGATTCTAATATATTACTTTACTTAGTCTAACTACTGCCTGCTCTCTTTTGCCATGCGATGGGCGCCATTTACATTTAATAAATTGAAATGTAATTTATATTTGTTGTGCCCCACGTTCTTTGGGAGCCATTTACATTTAGTGCAATTATGCTAATTTATGTAACTTATTAAATTATTCAATTAAGTTGAATATTTATCAAATCAATATAATTACGCAAATATATTATTCTGACAATTTACTGGGTGATTGAGTATGTTCACTGTAATTAGCATAATTAATGAGACTCTTAATTATCATTATAAGCAATAAGACAGAATTTATTGGAACATGACAAATTAATTATTTGAGGTTGATTCCAATAATGAACGCAAGATATACATAACGCAATAAATACTTATTTATTACACATTATTGAATAGATAAATTCTTGATATACAAATGAAATTATGCCCTGTAAATACATTCAAACAAAACGCGTAATAACATAAATCATAATAATATTCATTTCGTTGTTCCCTGAAAAACAAGACATACAATGCTATAAAATATAACACACAATGATATAAATATGCACAAACAATAAACAATCAAATATACTTCATCCTAAGCTAAATGCGTTCATTAATGCCCTCAGATGAGTGACTTTACTATTTAACAATATTATTATTATTTTTACGATTTATATAGATTTTCTCGGGTGTAGCTCTTTGAAAAGAGACAGTGCAGTAGTAAGTATTAACTAGTATTAAGAACACAAGGACTTAACTCAGAAAAGCATATCCACAATTCCATCGGTGTGGTATCCTATCCATTGATGGTTCCATGTACGTGGTTGTTGCTGTTGATGGATGCACACTGACACTTTAACTCGCGATAATCCCCACTCGCGTTCTGTGTAGTGTGATGTCGGAGTTATCCGCTTGGAATAAGTGTCTTTACAGTTTTATGTAGTAAAGTGCAATCATTATTATTGGTGTAGTTTGCTTAAGTGTTTACTGTAAGCGTGATTCAGGTAGCTAGATACTTTTGTCTACCTTGGACGTGATGCACGCTATGTATGCATTAGTGTTCTAATCCACTTAGTTCATGTGCTCAAAATTAGAATGATTATGATTGGATAATGTTTCATAATGTCTAAAATTGTCGCACGATGTTCTACTGTCGAAATGTTAATTCACTCGTAGCCGAACGTATTCTAAAGTTTCTCGTATACACTTGACATTTTAACGATGTTTATGTACATTCGCACTGCGTGTTACTGCGGTAAGTTCGGTAACTTGGATGATCTATCGAACACAACGTTTTGTAAAACTGAGATTGAATTGAAAATGTCTAAGTTCGACTAAGACCGAGACTTGGTTATAACTGCGTCACAGACTGACTAACTGATTTAAAATTTGAGTAAGTCGGAGTAAGAACCGAGTAAAACTACCGAGTAAACTATTACAACTATTACTCTTACTATTACTACTACTGAGCTCCGCGTCCTTGTAAACAGTTTTTATCAAGCACCCTCTACCAGAATGCAATTTTCTAACGTCCACGCCTATGGCCGTTGTTGATAGGTTCAGGATTTCCTTCCACCTTGCAGATCGCCGGTCATCGGTGTCCTGATTCGTCGTCCAAGTCGTCACTACTCTGTCCACCAGTTCCTTTGGAAGATGCCAAATTCTGGTTGGTCGTTGGTCATCCCCCGGAGTACCCCAGCGACGAACGTTGCGTTGTTTCTCGGAAAGTGGAGCAATTGCCTGCCTGTCCATCAATCATTTGTTTCCTTGTTGTCGAGGCTCTCTGTTATTGCCTTTGTTAACAATCTGCAGTGTTTGGTCCATTGGTCACCCTTCGTTTTTTCCCGTCAATTACCAACTCTTCGTTGGACGTCATCCCTGGACTGGTCCCACGATTTCTAGTTGTAAATCTGACTTGTCATCTTGGTTTGTTTTCACGCTGGGCCGAGTACGTATCTCGTATTCATTGAATACCCGTCCCATTGTCTACATATTCGTCAAAACCTCTCTGCACCCTTTGTTATTGAGTATCTCATCAATACGTATGCGCGTTACAACTTAACCCCACAGCATGTGTTCCGTCTAACTTCTGCGTAGGCAGGCTACCGGGCTCTGTCTTTTGTCTGGTTTGTTTTGGTGTTGTAAATCGGAGCTGAGTTCGTCCTGTCAACGATGTTCCCAATTTCTATTGTTACGTGTAGTCGAACGTTTCAACATTGTTTCTTCACTGGCGTCGGGTCGGACGTGTGCCTAACTGTCCTTATTTACGACATTGGCCTGGGTTGTTAACTCGAGTGTGTGTGAGCGTATCTCTTGATCACAAAATTATAAATTTTGACCACTATATTGTCCCCAAATTGGATTGGATGTTGGGTCAACAGGAGACATCTGATCCAATTTCTGCGCTCTGTCCCAGTCGTGGACGTCTGCCTTGGACTGGTCATGGTTGGATGACCTATTTTCTCTCATATGGTGCAACTGATAGTCATTCCATATCTTTTGGTCCTATATGATTACATGAATTTATTGCCGCACATCTGAGTGGAAATGAACGCATTTTTTACATACTATCCGTCTATATGTGGATTGTACAATATTATCTCATGTTAATAATTGAAATAAAATACCTACGTCTAATCATTAGACAGCTTGTTTCGTTTCTTACGCTACATTCTTACGTTATACATATACAACATGATAAATTAGCTGATGATCCGCTAGCAATAAAATCAATTAATCGTATATTGATGAATCACATAATAACAAACAATATTTTTAATTCACTTCTAGTGTCCTACAACTATAATCGCTAAATAAACAAATACATACATGAGATTAACTTGCGACACATATTATAATTGATTAAACTAATTAAGGAAATATGCATAACCAATAAACAACTAAGGCTTCATCCTACCTCATGATATGTACCTTGTTACTTGTTCCTAAGGTTTCAAAATGATTATCTCATATTTAAATTATTAATTATACACTACTTACTCCATTCACTATATCTTTATTAGTTTATTGCTTCACAATTATCTAATGTCCTGTACCATAAATGTCCCTTTTATACACGGTACATGTTATCAAGTTATTTTATGTACATCAATGATTAGATACCTAATTGGCGTTGTAAATTAAAGAATACATCGTGATCACACAAGCAAAATTCACATTGAAGCTTAAATTATACATAGTATAGCAAAATTTACATTATTCGTTGGCTAGCTGGACCGGCCCCGCGGAACAACTACCTGATTCGTGTGTTTCCCCCCTTTAGCCATCTAGCCGTCGGTGTTATTCTTATCTTCTTGCATAACTCGTACCTCTTTCGCCGGCTCATAATACGCCTTAATCTGCCGCACGTTGAATTTTCCTCGTATTTTATCGCTGTCGCATTCCACGAGCTCGTACGTGGCCTCATTTTAAATTCATTCATTAATATTCATATCTATTTATTTTCTTCGGTTAATGTATTCTCACACAACCAATCTTTACTTAACGTATTTTACTTAATATTATCTAACTTAATTATTAAATTTTCAGGCATTCTTAAAATCGTCTTCTTAACACGTTTCATTTATTTATTCTTAAATTTCTATTTGTGGAGACATAGTTGTATGTCTTGTTGATTTAGTGCCGTTACTACGCATTATTGTTGGTAAACATAAGGGTACTGACCTTGTGTCTTTTGTCACACATTTACCCCACGGTCGGTCGCTCGTCCCTGTTACGCTGGCACAGTGCGTCCTGTACTTAACACCTCCAAGATTTATGACGTGTCTCTTTCTCGCTCTCTGAGGGTGGGTAAAAGATATGTCACACCGTCCTTTCCGACAACTTTCCCTAGGCATGTACGCGTTGAATTCCTTACGCCGCCTCTTCCAGACCTGCTTACAATTACGTTCCTTGACTTTCACTTTTCTATCCGTGTGTTCACGTAATAATATCTTGTTTTCTAGATTCCTAAGAAATCTTACCTCGACCGCTTGAACTCTTCTCTCCGTACTGTTACCACTTTTTAAAATATTCTTGAGTCGTCCAGTAAATTTCATTCTTTTCCTCTTTCTCATAACATTCCTTGTCCAGGACGAGTATGCATAGGATCTGGTAGGTCTTTCCGCTTCACATCATCCATGGCTTGCTTAAATTTGCGTTCAGTTTCATAACATGCAGTGTTCGTTTTAATATTGAACTTTCTTTTCATGCTTTTTACTGATGCAGCTCGACTACTTAGTCGATGTATGTCTGTTCCACAAGCTGGATACTTCATCGTTGGTTTCACTGATGTAGCATCTATCCTTGTGTTGCTTAGTTTGTGCCTTTTGCGCATTCTACTAGATGGTATTAAACTTTTATTATCTCTATCCATGTTAGGATATCATCTTCCGACATCGTCAGATACAAAGAAACAAAGTCATTTCTCTTCTTGACCCGTTTGTTTCTCGGGTTGCTACTGACACTTACGTTAGATCCCACAGTTGATAATTTCTTAGTAACTGACACATCTGTGAAATCAACAGTGTTATCAGTATCTTGTACTTTCCGTACATCTTCGTAATTCTTATTCCCATCTTCTTCCTGTTTCTGCTGGACCTCGCTTCTGTACGCGTTCCAGGTACTCCTATATTCACGTATTTCTGTGCGCAACAGCGTGAACTGCTCGTTCATATGTTGTTTAACTTCTTCCTGATTACTATCTAGTTTTTCGTTAAGCAATTTATTGTTTTCACTCTGCTCTCTTCTTATTTCCTTTAAATTTGCCTTCATTACTTTGAGACTTAAATTAATTTCTACCACCTGCTTCTCGAATACCTCATTAATTACTTTGAGACTTCCATTGGTTTCTTCCTTCTGCTGGTCGAATTTCTCATTATTGCCCTAAGATTTTCAGCATAATGTTCGCGCATGAAGTCCATTAACGACTGTAATGTGACTTCTTCTCGTGGTTGTTGGGACTCCTGTCCCCGCGCTCTGACGTCTGACGTGTCTTCCGTCATGTTCGGCTCGACCGTCGAGTTCTCCTCTCCGTTATCAATTGGTTGTTGATTTCGAAGCTCATACTGTCTGAACTACTGGCCATTTTAGCTTTACTTCGTGTAAACATCCAGTCAAGCTAACCGTACACTACAAACCTGATTCTAATATATTACTTTACTTAGTCTAACTACTGCCTGCTCTCTTTTGCCATGCGATGGGCGCCATTTACATTTAATAAATTGAAATGTAATTTATATTTGTTGTGCCCCACGTTCTTTGGGAGCCATTTACATTTAGTGCAATTATGCTAATTTATGTAACTTATTAAATTATTCAATTAAGTTGAATATTTATCAAATCAATATAATTAATCAAATATATTATTCTGACAATTTACTGGGTGATTGAGTATGTTCACTGTTAATTAGCATAATTAATGAGACTCTTAATTATCGTTATAAGCAATAAGACAGAATTTATTGAAACATGACAAATTAATTATTTGAGGTTGATTGCAATAATGAACGCAAGATATACATAACGCAATAAATACTTATTTATTACACATTATTGAACAGATAAATTCTTGATATACAAATGAAATTATGTCCTGTAAATACATTCAAACAAAACGCGTAATAACATAAATCATAATAATATTCATTTCGTTGTTCCCTGAAAAACAAGACATACAATGCTATAAAATATAACACACAATGATATAAATATGCACAAACAATAAACAATCAAATATACTTCATCCTAAGCTAAATGCGTTCATTAATGCCCTCAGATGAGTGACTTTACTATTTAACATTATTATTATTATTTTTACGATTTATATAGATTTTCTCGGGTGTAGCTCTTTGAAAAGAGACAGTGCAGTAGTAAGTATTAACTAGTATT
This sequence comes from Magicicada septendecula, assembly GCA_034769895.1. Taxonomy (NCBI): domain Eukaryota; kingdom Metazoa; phylum Arthropoda; class Insecta; order Hemiptera; family Cicadidae; genus Magicicada; species Magicicada septendecula. The sequence goes on along the minus strand of CM068373.1, from coordinate 315,931,619 downwards.
AAGAACACAAGGACTTAACTCGGAAAAGCATATCCACAATTCCATCGGTGTGGTATCCTATCCATTGATGGTTCCATGTTCGTGGTTGTTGCTGTTGATGGATGCACACTGACACTTTAACTCGCGATAATCCCCACTCGCGTTCTGTGTAGTGTGATGTCGGAGTTATCCGCTTGGAATAAGTGTCTTTACAGTTTTATGTAGTAAAGTGCAATCATTATTATTGGTGTAGTTTGCTTAAGTGTTTACTGTAAGTGTGATTCAGGTAGCTAGATACTTTTGTCTACCTTGGACGTGATGCACGCTATGTATGCATTAGTGTTCATGAGTGTTAATCCACTTAGTTCATGTGCTCAAAATTAGAATGATTATGATTGGATAATGTTTCATAATGTCTAAAATTGTCGCACGATGTTCTACTGTCGAAATGTTAATTCACTCGTAGCCGAACGTATTCTAAAGTTTCTCGTATACACTTGACATTTTAACGATGTTTATGTACATTCGCACTGCGTGTTACTGCGGTAAGTTCGGTAACTTGGATGATCTATCGAACACAACGTTTTGTAAAACTGAGATTGAATTGAAAATGTCTAAGTTCGACTAAGACCGAGACTTGGTTATAACTGCGTCACAGACTGACTAACTGATTTAAAATTTGAGTAAGTCGGAGTAAGAACCGAGTAAAACTACCGAGTAAACTATTACAACTATTACTCTTACTATTACTACTACTGAGCTCCGCGTCCTTGTAAACAGTTTTTATCAAGCACCCTCTACCAGAATGCAATTTTCTAACGTCCACGCCTATGGCCGTTGTTGATAGGTTCAGGATTTCCTTCCACCTTGCAGATCTACGGTCATCGGTGTCCTGATTCGTCGTCCAAGTCGTCACTACTCTGTCCACCAGTTCCTTTGGAAGATGCCAAATTCTGGTTGGTCGTTGGTCATCCCCCGGAGTACCCCAGCGACGAACGTTGCGTTGTTTCTCGGAAAGTGGAGCAATTGCCTGCCTGTCCATCAATCATTTGTTTCCTTGTTGTCGAGGCTCTCTGTTATTGCCTTTGTTAACAATCTGCAGTGTTTGGTCCATTGGTCACCCTTCGTTTTTTCCCGTCAATTACCAACTCTTCGTTGGACGTCATCCCTGGACTGGTCCCACGATTTCTAGTTGTAAATCTGACTTGTCATCTTGGTTTGTTTTCACGCTGGGCCGAGTACGTATCTCGTATTCATTGAATACCCGTCCCATTGTCTACATATTCGTCAAAACCTCTCTGCACCCTTTGTTATTGAGTATCTCATTAATACGTATGCGCGTTACAACTTAACCCCACAGCATGTGTTCCGTCTAACTTCTGCGTAGGCAGGCTACCGGGCTCTGTCTTTTGTCTGGTTTGTTTTGGTGTTGTAAATCGGAGCTGAGTTCGTCCTGTCAACGATGTTCCCAATTTCTATTGTTACGTGTAGTCGAACGTTTCAACATTGTTTCTTCACTGGCGTCGGGTCTGACGTGTGCCTAACTGTCCTTATTTACGACATTGGCCTGGGTTGTTAACTCGAGTGTGTGTGAGCGTATCTCTTGATCACAAAATTATAAATTTTGACCACTATATTGTCCCCAAATTGGATTGGATGTTGGGTCAACAGGAGACATCTGATCCAATTTCTGCGCTCTGTCCCAGTCGTGGACGTCTGCCTTGGACTGGTCATGGTTGGATGACCTATTTTCTCTCATATGGTGCAACTGATAGTCATTCCATATCTTTTGGTCCTATATGATTACATGAATTTATTGCCGCACATCTGAGTGGAAATGAACGCATTTTTTACATACTATCCGTCTATATGTGGATTGTACAATATTATCTCATGTTAATAATTGAAATAAAATACCTACGTCTAATCATTAGACAGCTTGTTTCGTTTCTTACGCTACATTCTTACGTTATACATATACAACATGATAAATTAGCTGATGATCCGCTAGCAATAAAATCAATTAATCGTATATTGATGAATCACATAATAACAAACAATATTTTTAATTCACTTCTAGTGTCCTACAACTATAATCACTAAATAACAAATACATACATAAGATTAACTTGCGACACATATTATAATTGATTACACTAATTAAGGAAATATGCATAACCAATAAACAACTAAGGCTTCATCCTACCTCATGATATGTACCTTGTTACTTGTTCCTAAGGTTTCAAAATGATTATCTCATATTTAAATTATTAATTATACACTACTTACTCCATTCACTATCTTTATTAATTTATTGCTTCACAATTATCTAATGTCCTGTACCATAAATGTCCCTTTTATACACGGTACATGTTATCAAGTTATTTTATGTACATCAATGATTAGATACCTAATTGGCGTTGTAAATTAAAGAATACATCGTGATCACACAAGCAAAATTCACATTGAAGCTTAAATTATACATAGTATAGCAAAATTTACATTATTCGTTGGCTAGCTGGACCGGCCCCGCGGAACAACTACCTGATTCGTGTGTTTCCCCCCTTTAGCCATCTAGCCGTCGGTGTTATTCTTATCTTCTTGCATAACTCGTACCTCTTTCGCCGGCTCATACTACGCCTTAATCTGCCGCACGTTGAATTTTCCTCGTATTTTATCGCTGTCGCATTCCACGAGCTCGTACGTGGCCTCATTTTAATTTCATTCATTAATATTCATATCTATTTATTTTCTTCGGTTAATGTATTCTCACACAACCAATCTTTACTTAACGTATTTTACTCAATATTATCTAACTTAATTATTAAATTTTCAGGCATTCTTAAAATCGCCTTCTTAACACGTTTCATTTATTTATTCTTAAATTTCTATTTGTGGAGACATAGTTGTATGTCTTGTTGATTTAGTGCCGTTACTACGCATTATTGTTGGTAAACATAAGGGTACTGACCTTGTGTCTTTTGTCACACATTTACCCCACGGTCGGTCGCTCGTCCCTGTTACGCTGGCACAGTGCGTCCTGTACTTAACACCTCCAAGATTTACGACGTGTCTCTTTCTCGCTCTCTGAGGGTGGGTAAAAGATATGTCACACCGTCCTTTCCGACAACTTTCCCTAGGCATGTACGCGTTGAATTCCTTACGCCGCCTCTTCCAGACCTGCTTACAATTACGTTCCTTGACTTTCACTTTTCTATCCGTGTGTTCACGTAATAATATCTTGTTTTCTAGATTCCTAAGAAATCTTACCTCGACCGCTTGAACTCTTCTCTCCGTACTGTTATCACTTTTTAAAATATTCTTGAGTCGTCCAGTAAATTTCATTCTTTTCCTCTTTCTCATAACATTCCTTGTCCAGGACGAGTATGCATACGGATCTGGTAGGTCTTTCCGCTTCACATCATCCATGGCTTGCTTAAATTTGCGTTCAGTTTCATAACATGCAGTGTTCGTTTTAATATTGAACTTTCTTTTCATGCTTTTTACTGATGCAGCTCGACTACTTAGTCGATGTATGTCTGTTCCACAAGCTGGATACTTCATCGTTGGTTTCACTGATGTAGCACGTATCCTTGTGTTGCTTAGTTTGTGCCTTTTGCGCATTCTACTAGATGGTATTAAACCTTTATTATCTCTATCCATGTTAGGATAATCATCTTCCGACATCGTCAGATACAAAGAAACAAAGTCATTTCTCTTCTTGACCCGTTTGTTTCTCGGGTTGCTACTGACACTTACGTTAGATCCCACAGTTGATAATTTCTTAGTAACTGACACATCTGTGAAATCAACAGTGTTATCAGTATCTTGTACTTTCCGTACATCTTCGTAATTCTTATTCCCATCTTCTTCCTGTTTCTGCTGGACCTCGCATCTGTCCGCGTTCCAGGTACTCCTATATTCACGTATTTCTGTGCGCAACAGCGTGAACTGCTCGTTCATATGTTGTTTAACTTCTTCCTGATTACTATCTAGTTTTTCGTTAAGCAATTTATTGTTTTCACTCTGCTCTCTTCTTATTTCCTTTAAATTTGCCTTCATTACTTTGAGACTTCCATTAATTTCTTCCACCTGCTTCTCGAATACCTCATTAATTACTTTGAGACTTCCATTGGTTTCTTCCTTCTGCTGGTCGAATTTCTCATTATTGCCCTAAGATTTTCAGCATAATGTTCGCGCATGAAGTCCATTAACGACTGTAATGTGACTTCTTCTCGTGGTTGTTGGGACTCCTGTCCCCGCGCTCTGACGTCTGACGTGTCTTCCGTCATGTTCGGCTCGACCGTCGAGTTCTCCTCTCCGTTATCGGGTATACCTAATTGGTTGTTGATTTCAAAGCTCATACTGTCTGAACTACTGGCCATTTTAGCTTTACTTCGTGTAAACATCCAGTCAAGCTAACCGTACACTAAAAACCTGATTCTAATATATTACTTTACTTAGTCTAACTACTGCCTGCTCTCTTTTGCCATGCGATGGGCGTCATTTACATTTAATAAATTGAAATGTAATTTATATTTGTTGTGCCCCACGTTCTTTGGGAGCCATTTACATTTAGTGCAATTATGCTAATTTATGTAACTTATTAAATTATTCAATTAAGTTGAATATTTATCAAATCAATATAATTACGCAAATATATTATTCTGACAATTTACTGGGTGATTGAGTATGTTCACTGTTAATTAGCATAATTAATGAGACTCTTAATTATCATTATAAGCAATAAGACAGAATTTATTGAAACATGACAAATTAATTATTTGAGGTTGATTGCAATAATGAACGCAAGATATACATAACGCAATAAATACTTATTTATTACACATTATTGAATAGATAAATTCTTGATATACAAACGAAATTATGCCCTGTAAATACATTCAAACAAAACGCGTAATAACATAAATCATAATAATATTCATTTCGTTGTTCCCTGAAAAACAAGACATACAATGCTATAAAATATAACACACAATGATATAAATATGCACAAACAATAAACAATCAAATATACTTCATCCTAAGCTAAATGCGTTCATTAATGCCCTCAGATGAGTGACTTTACTATTTAACATTATTATTATTATTTTTACGATTTATATAGATTTTCTCAGGTGTAGCTCTTTGAAAAGAGACAGTGCAGTAGTAAGTATTAACTAGTATTAAGAACACAAGGACTTAACTCGGAAAAGCATATCCACAATTCCATCGGTGTGGTATCCTATCCATTGATGGTTCCATGTTCGTGGTTGTTGCTGTTGATGGATGCACACTGACACTTTAACTCGCGATAATCCCCACTCGCGTTCTGTGTAGTGTGATGTCGGAGTTATCCGCTTGGAATAAGTGTCTTTACAGTTTTATGTAGTAAAGTGCAATCATTATTATTGGTGTAGTTTGCTTAAGTGTTTACTGTAAGTGTGATTCAGGTAGCTAGATACTTTTGTCTACCTTGGACGTGATGCACGCTATGTATGCATTAGTGTTCTAATCCACTTAGTTCATGTGCTCAAAATTAGAATGATTATGATTGGATGTTTCATAATGTCTAAAATTGTCGCACGATGTTCTACTGTCGAAATGTTAATTCACTCGTAGCCGAACGTATTCTAAAGTTTCTCGTATACACTTGACATTTTAACGATGTTTATGTACATTCGCACTGCGTGTTACTGCGGTAAGTTCGGTAACTTGGATGATCTATCGAACACAACGTTTTGTAAAACTGAGATTGAATTGAAAATGTCTAAGTTCGACTAAGACCGAGACTTGGTTATAACTGCGTCACAGACTGACTAACTGATTTAAAATTTGAGTAAGTCGGAGTAAGAAACGAGTAAAACTACCGAGTAAACTATTACAACTATTACTCTTACTATTACTACTACTGAGCTCCGCGTCCTAGTAAACAGTTTTTATCAAGCACCCTCTACCAGAATGCAATTTTCTAACGTCCACGCCTATGGCCGTTGTTGATAGGTTCAGAATTTCCTTCCACCTTGCAGATCTACGGTCATCGGTGTCCTGATTCGTCGTCCAAGTCGTCACTACTCTGTCCACCAGTTCCTTTGGAAGATGCCAAATTCTGGTTGGTCGTTGGTCATCCCCCGGAGTACCCCAGCGACGAACGTTGCGTTGTTTCTCGGAAAGTGGAGCAATTGCCTGCCTGTCCATCAATCATTTGTTTCCTTGTTGTCGAGGCTCTCTGTTATTGCCTTTGTTAACAATCTGCAGTGTTTGGTCCATTGGTCACCCTTCGTTTTTTCCCGTCAATTACCAACTCTTCGTTGGACGTCATCCCTGGACTGGTCCCACGATTTCTAGTTGTAAATCTGACTTGTCATCTTGGTTTGTTTTCACGCTGGGCCGAGTACGTATCTCGTATTCATTGAATACCCGTCCCATTGTCTACATATTCGTCAAAACCTCTCTGCACCCTTTGTTATTGAGTATCTCATTAATACGTATGCGCGTTACAACTTAACCCCACAGCATGTGTTCCGCCTAACTTCTGCGTAGGCGGGCTACCGGGCTCTGTCTTTTGTCTGGTTTGTTTTGGTGTTGTAAATCGGAGCAGAGTTCGTCCTGTCAACGATGTTCCCAATTTCTATTGTTACGTGTAGTCGAACGTTTCAACATTGTTTCTTCACTGGCGTCGGGTCTGACGTGTGCCTAACTGTCCTTATTTACGACATTGGCCTGGGTTGTTAACTCGAGTGTGTGTGAGCGTATCTCTTGATCACAAAATTATAAATTTTGACCACTATATTGTCCCCAAATTGGATTGGATGTTGGGTCAACAGGAGACATCTGATCCAATTTATGCGCTCCGTCCCAATCGTGGACGTCTGCCTTGGACTGGTCATGGTTGGATGACCTATTTTCTCTCATATGGTGCAACTGATAGTCATTCCATATCTTTTGGTCCTATATGATTACATGAATTTATTGCCGCACATCTGAGTGGAAATGAACGCATTTTTTACATACTATCCGTCTATATGTGGATTGTACAATATTATCTCATGTTAATAATTGAAATAAAATACCTACGTCTAATCATTAGACAGCTTGTTTCGTTTCTTACGCTACATTCTTACGTTATACATATACAACATGATAAATTAGCTGATGATCCGCTAGCAATAAAATCAATTAATCGTATATTGATGAATCACATAATAACAAACAACATTTTTAATTCACTTCTAGTGTCCTACAACTATAATCGCTAAATAAACAAATACATACATGAGATTAACTTGCGACACATATTATAATTGATTACACTAATTAAGGAAATATGCATAACCAATAAACAACTAAGGCTTCATCCTACCTCATGATATGTACCTTGTTACTTGTTCCTAAGGTTTCAAAATGATTATCTCATATTTAAATTATTAATTATACACTACTTACTCCATTCACTATCTTTATTAATTTATTGCTTCACAATTATCTAATGTCCTGTACCATAAATGTCCCTTTTATACACGGTACATGTTATCAAGTTATTTTATGTACATCAATGATTAGATACCTAATTGGCGTTGTAAATTAAAGAATACATCGTGATCACACAAGCAAAATTGACATTGAAGCTTAAATTATACATAGTATAGCAAAATTTACATTATTCGTTGGCTAGCTGGACCGGCCCCGCGGAACAACTACCTGATTCGTGTGTTTCCCCCCTTTAGCCATCTAGCCGTCGGTGTTATTCTTATCTTCTTGCATAACTCGTACCTCTTTCGCCGGCTCATAATACGCCTTAATCTGCCGCACGTTGAATTTTCCTCGTATTTTATCGCTGTCGCATTCCACGAGCTCGTACGTGGCCTCATTTTAATTTCATTCATTAATATTCATATCTATTTATTTTCTTCGGTTAATGTATTCTCACACAACCAATCTTTACTTAACGTATTTTACTCAATATTATCTAACTTAATTATTAAATTTTCAGGCATTCTTAAAATCGCCTTCTTAACACGTTTCATTTATTTATTCTTAAATTTCTATTTGTGGAGACATAGTTGTATGTCTTGTTGATTTAGTGCCGTTACTACGCATTATTGTTGGTAAACATAAGGGTACTGACCTTGTGTCTTTTGTCACACATTTACCCCACGGTCGGTCGCTCGTCCCTGTTACGCTGGCACAGTGCGTCCTGTACTTAACACCTCCAAGATTTACGACGTGTCTCTTTCTCGCTCTCTGAGGGTGGGTAAAAGATATGTCACACCGTCCTTTCCGACAACTTTCCCTAGGCATGTACGCGTTGAATTCCTTACGCCGCCTCTTCCAGACCTGCTTACAAATACGTTCCTTGACTTTCACTTTTCTATCCGTGTGTTCACGTAATAATATCTTGTTTTCTAGATTCCTAAGAAATCTTACCTCGACCGCTTGAACTCTTCTCTCCGTACTGTTATCACTTTTTAAAATATTCTTGAGTCGTCCAGTAAATTTCATTCTTTTCCTCTTTCTCATAACATTCCTTGTCCAGGACGAGTATGCATACGGATCTGGTAGGTCTTTCCGCTTCACATCATCCATGGCTTGCTTAAATTTGCGTTCAGTTTCATAACATGCCGTGTTCGTTTTAATATTGAACTTTCTTTTCATGCTTTTTACTGATGCAGCTCGACTACTTAGTCGAAGTATGTCTGTTCCACAAGCTGGATACTTCATCGTTGGTTTCACTGATGTAGCATCTATCCTTGTGTTGCTTAGTTTGTGCCTTTTGCGCATTCTACTAGATGGTATTAAACCTTTATTATCTCTATCCATGTTAGGATAATCATCTTCCGACATCGTGAGATACAAAGAAACAAAGTCATTTCTCTTCTTGACCCGTTTGTTTCTCGGGTTGCTACTGACACTTACGTTAGATCCCACAGTTGATAATTTCTTAGTAACTGACACATCTGTGAAATCAACAGTGTTATCAGTATCTTGTACTTTCCGTACATCTTCGTAATTCTTATTCCCATCTTCTTCCTGTTTCTGCTGGACCTCGCTTCTGTCCGCGTTCCAGGTACTCCTATATTCACGTATTTCTGTGCGCAACAGCGTGAACTGCTCGTTCATATGTTGTTTAACTTCTTCCTGATTACTATCTAGTTTTTCGTTAAGCAATTTATTGTTTTCACTCTGCTCTCTTCTTATTTCCTTTAAATTTGCCTTCATTACTTTGAGACTTCCATTAATTTCTTCCACCTGCTTCTCGAATACCTCATTAATTACTTTGAGACTTCCATTGGTTTCTTCCTTCTGCTGGTCGAATTTCTCATTATTGCCCTAAGATTTTCAGCATAATGTTCGCGCATGAAGTCCATTAACGACTGTAATGTGACTTCTTCTCGTGGTTGTTGGGACTCCTGTCCCCGCGCTCTGACGTCTGACGTGTCTTCCGTCATGTTCGGCTCGACCGTCGAGTTCTCCTCTCCGTTATCGGGTATACCTAATTGGTTGTTGATTTCAAAGCTCATACTGTCTGAACTACTGGCCATTTTAGCTTTACTTCGTGTAAACATCCAGTCAAGCTAACCGTACACTACAAACCTGATTCTAATATATTACTTTACTTAGTCTAACTACTGCCTGCTCTCTTTTGCCATGCGATGGGCGCCATTTACATTTAATAAATTGAAATGTAATTTATATTTGTTGTGCCCCACGTTCTTTGGGAGCCATTTACATTTAGTGCAATTATGCTAATTTATGTAACTTATTAAATTATTCAATTAAGTTGAATATTTATCAAATCAATATAATTACGCAAATATATTATTCTGACAATTTACTGGGTGATTGAGTATGTTCACTGTTAATTAGCATAATTAATGAGACTCTTAATTATCATTATAAGCAATAAGACAGAATTTATTGAAACATGACAAATTAATTATTTGAGGTTGATTGCAATAATGAACGCAAGATATACATAACGCAATAAATACTTATTTATTACACATTATTGAATAGATAAATTCTTGATATACAAACGAAATTATGCCCTGTAAATACATTCAAACAAAACGCGTAATAACATAAATCATAATAATATTCATTTCGTTGTTCCCTGAAAAACAAGACATACAATGCTATAAAATATAACACACAATGATATAAATATGCACAAACAATAAACAATCAAATATACTTCATCCTAAGCTAAATGCGTTCATTAATGCCCTCAGATGAGTGACTTTACTATTTAACATTATTATTATTATTTTTACGATTTATATAGATTTTCTCAGGTGTAGCTCTTTGAAAAGAGACAGTGCAGTAGTAAGTATTAACTAGTATTAAGAACACAAGGACTTAACTCGGAAAAGCATATCCACAATTCCATCGGTGTGGTATCCTATCCATTGATGGTTCCATGTACGTGGTTGTTGCTGTTGATGGATGCACACTGACACTTTAACTCGCGATAATCCCCACTCGCGTTCTGTGTAGTGTGATGTCGGAGTTATCCGCTTGGAATAAGTGTCTTTACAGTTTTATGTAGTAAAGTGCAATCACTATTATTGGTGTAGTTTGCTTAAGTGTTTACTGTAAGCGTGATTCAGGTAGCTAGATACTTTTGTCTACCTTGGACGTGATGCACGCTATGTATGCATTAGTGTTCATGAGTGTTAATCCACTTAGTTCATGTGCTCAAAATTAGAATGATTATGATTGGATAATGTTTCATAATGTCTAAAATTGTCGCACGATGTTCTACTGTCGAAATGTTAATTCACTCGTAGCCGAACGTATTCTAAAGTTTCTCGTATACACTTGACATTTTAACGATGTTTATGTACATTCGCACTGCGTGTTACTGCGGTAAGTTCGGTAACTTGGATGATCTATCGAACACAACGTTTTGTAAAACTGAGATTGAATTGAAAATGTCTAAGTTCGACTAAGACCGAGACTTGGTTATAACTGCGTCACAGACTGACTAACTGATTTAAAATTTGAGTAAATCGGAGTAAGAAACGAGTAAAACTACCGAGTAAACTATTACAACTATTACTCTTACTATTACTACTACTGAGCTCCGCGTCCTTGTAAACAGTTTTTATCAAGCACCCTCTACCAGAATGCAATTTTCTAACGTCCACGCCTATGGCCGTTGTTGATAGGTTCAGGATTTCCTTCCACCTTGCAGATCTACGGTCATCGGTGTCCTGATTCGTCGTCCAAGTCGTCACTACTCTGTCCACCAGTTCCTTTGGAAGATGCCAAATTCTGGTTGGTCGTTGGTCATCCCCCGGAGTACCCCAGCGACGAACGTTGCGTTGTTTCTCGGAAAGTGGAGCAATTGCCTGCCTGTCCATCAATCATTTGTTTCCTTGTTGTCGAGGCTCTCTGTTATTGCCTTTGTTAACAATCTGCAGTGTTTGGTCCATTGGTCACCCTTCGTTTTTTCCCGTCAATTACCAACTCTTCGTTGGACGTCATCCCTGGACTGGTCCCACGATTTCTAGTTGTAAATCTGACTTGTCATCTTGGTTTGTTTTCACGCTGGGCCGAGTACGTATCTCGTATTCATTGAATACCCGTCCCATTGTCTACATATTCGTCAAAACCTCTCTGCACCCTTTGTTATTGAGTATCTCATTAATACGTATGCGCGTTACAACTTAACCCCACAGCATGTGTTCCGTCTAACTTCTGCGTAGGCAGGCTACCGGGCTCTGTCTTTTGTCTGGTTTGTTTTGGTGTTGTAAATCGGAGCTGAGTTCGTCCTGTCAACGATGTTCCCAATTTCTATTGTTACGTGTAGTCGAACGTTTCAACATTGTTTCTTCACTGGCGTCGGGTCTGACGTGTGCCTAACTGTCCTTATTTACGACATTGGCCTGGGTTGTTAACTCGAGTGTGTGTGAGCGTATCTCTTGATCACAAAATTATAAATTTTGACCACTATATTGTCCCCAAATTGGATTGGATGTTGGGTCAACAGGAGACATCTGATCCAATTTCTGCGCTCTGTCCCAGTCGTGGACGTCTGCCTTGGACTGGTCATGGTTGGATGACCTATTTTCTCTCATATGGTGCAACTGATAGTTATTCCATATCTTTTGGTCCTATATGATTACATGAATTTATTGCCGCACATCTGAGTGGAAATGAACGCATTTTTTACATACTATCCGTCTATATGTGGATTGTACAATATTATCTCATGTTAATAATTGAAATAAAATACCTACGTCTAATCATTAGACAGCTTGTTTCGTTTCTTACGCTACATTCTTACGTTATACATATACAACATGATAAATTAGCTGATGATCCGCTAGCAATAAAATCAATTAATCGTATATTGATGAATCACATAATAACAAACAATATTTTTAATTCACTTCTAGTGCCCTACAACTATAACCGCTAAATAAACAAATACATACATAAGATTAACTTGCGACAATATTATAATTGATTAAACTAATTAAGGAAATATGCATAACCAATAAACAACTAAGGCTTCATCCTACCTCATGATATGTACCTTGTTACTTGTTCCTAAGGTTTCAAAATGATTATCTCATATTTAAATTATTAATTATACACTACTTACTCCATTCACTATATCTTTATTAATTTATTGCTTCACAATTATCTAATGTCCTGTACCATAAATGTCCCATTTATACACGGTAAATGTTATCAAGTTATTTTATGTACATCAATGATTAGATACCTAATTGGCGTTGTAAATTAAAGAATACATCGTCATCACACAAGCAAAATTGACATTGAAGCTTAAATTATACATAGTATAGCAAAATTTACATTATTCGTTGGCTAGCTGGACCGGCCCCGCGGAACAACTACCTGATTCGTGTGTTTCCCCCCTTTAGCCATCTAGCCGTCGGTGTTATTCTTATCTTCTTGCATAACTCGTACCTCTTTCGCCGGCTCATAATACGCCTTAATCTGCCGCACGTTGAATTTTCCTCGTATTTTATCGCTGTCGCATTCCACGAGCTCGTACGTGGCCTCATTTTAATTTCATTCATTAATATTCATATCTATTTATTTTCTTCGGTTAATGTATTCTCACACAACCAATCTTTACTTAACGTATTTTACTCAATATTATCTAACTTAATTATTAAATTTTCAGGCATTCTAAAAATCGTCTTCTTAACACGTTTCATTTATTTATTCTTAAATTTCTATTTGTGGAGACATAGTTGTATGTCTTGTTGATTTAGTGCCGTTACTACGCATTATTGTTGGTAAACATAAGGGTACTGACCTTGTGTCTTTTGTCACACATTTACCCCACGGTCGGTCGCTCGTCCCTGTTACGCTGGCACAGTGCGTCCTGTACTTAACACCTCCAAGATTTACGACGTGTCTCTTTCTCGCTCTCTGAGGGTGGGTAAAAGATATGTCACACCGTCCTTTCCGACAACTTTCCCTAGGCATGTACGCGTTGAATTCCTTACGCCGCTTCTTCCAGACCTGCTTACAATTACGTTCCTTGACTTTCACTTTTCTATCCGTGTGTTCACGTAATAATATCTTGTTTTCTAGATTCCTAAGAAATCTTACCTCGACCGCTTGAACTCTTCTCTCCGTACTGTTACCACTTTTTAAAATATTCTTGAGTCGTCCAGTAAATTTCATTCTTTTCCTCTTTCTCATAACATTCCTTGTCCAGGACGAGTATGCATACGGATCTGGTAGGTCTTTCCGCTTCACATCATCCATGGCTTGCTTAAATTTGCGTTCAGTTTCATAACATGCAGTGTTCGTTTTAATATTGAACTTTCTTTTCATGCTTTTTACTGATGCAGCTCGACTACTTAGTCGATGTATGTCTGTTCCACAAGCTGGATACTTCATCGTTGGTTTCACTGATGTAGCATCTATCCTTGTGTTGCTTAGTTTGTGCCTTTTGCGCATTCTACTAGATGGTATTAAACCTTTATTATCTCTATCCATGTTAGGATAATCATCTTCCGACATCGTCAGATACAAAGAAACAAAGTCATTTCTCTTCTTGACCCGTTTGTTTCTCGGGTTGCTACTGACACTTACGTTAGATCCCACAGTTGATAATTTCTTAGTAACTGACACATCTGTGAAATCAACAGTGTTATCAGTATCTTGTACTTTCCGTACATCTTCGTAATTCTTATTCCCATCTTCTTCCTGCTTCTGCTGGACCTCGCTTCTGTCCGCGTTCCAGGTACTCCTATATTCACGTATTTCTGTGCGCAACAGCGTGAACTGCTCGTTCATATGTTGTTTAACTTCTTCCTGATTACTATCTAGTTTTTCGTTAAGCAATTTATTGTTTTCACTCTGCTCTCTTCTTATTTCCTTTAAATTTGCCTTCATTACTTTGAGACTTCCATTAATTTCTTCCACCTGCTTCTCGAATACCTCATTAATTACTTTGAGACTTCCATTGGTTTCTTCCTTCTGCTGGTCGAATTTCTCATTATTGCCCTAAGATTTTCAGCATAATGTTCGCGCATGAAGTCCATTAACGACTGTAATGTGACTTCTTCTCGTGGTTGTTGGGACTCCTGTCCCCGCGCTCTGACGTCTGACGTGTCTTCCGTCATGTTCGGCTCGACCGTCGAGTTCTCCTCTCCGTTATCGGGTATACCTAATTGGTTGTTGATTTCGAAGCTCATACTGTCTGAACTACTGGCCATTTTAGCTTTACTTCGTGCAAACGTCCAGTCAAGCTAACCGTACACTACAAACCTGATTCTAATATATTACTTTACTTAGTCTAACTACTGCCTGCTCTCTTTTGCCATGCGATGGGCGCCATTTACATTTAATAAATTGAAATGTAATTTATATTTGTTGTGCCCCACGTTCTTTGGGAGCCATTTACATTTAGTGCAATTATGCTAATTTATGTAACTTATTAAATTATTCAATTAAGTTGAATATTTATCAAATCAATATAATTACGCAAATATATTATTCTGACAATTTACTGGGTGATTGAGTATGTTCACTGTTAATTAGCATAATTAATGAGACTCTTAATTATCGTTATAAGCAATAAGACAGAATTTATTGAAACATGACAATTTAATTATTTGAGGTTGATTGCAATAATGAACGCAAGATATACATAACGCAATAAATACTTATTTATTACACATTATTGAATAGATAAATTCTTGATATACAAATGAAATTATGTCCTGTAAATACATTCAAACAAAACGCGTAATAACATAAATCATAATAATATTCATTTCGTTGTTCCCTGAAAAACAAGACATACAATGCTATAAAATATAACACACAATGATATAAATATGCACAAACAATAAACAATCAAATATACTTCATCCTAAGCTAAATGCGTTCATTAATGCCCTCAGATGAGTGACTTTACTATTTAACATTATTATTATTATTTTTACGATTTATAAAGATTTTCTCGGGTGTAGCTCTTTGAAAAGAGACAGTGCAGTAGTAAGTATTAACTAGTATTAAGAACACAAGGACTTAACTCGGAAAAGCATATCCACAATTCCATCGGTGTGGTATCCTATCCATTGATGGTTCCATGTACGTGGTTGTTGCTGTTGATGGATGCACACTGACACTTTAACTCGCGATAATCCCCACTCGCGTTCTGTGTAGTGTGATGTCGGAGTTATCCGCTTGGAATAAGTGTCTTTACAGTTTTATGTAGTAAAGTGCAATCATTATTATTGGTGTAGTTTGCTTAAGTGTTTACTGTAAGCGTGATTCAGGTAGCTAGATACTTTTGTCTACCTTGGACGTGATGCACGCTATGTATGCATTAGTGTTCATGAGTGTTAATCTACTTAATTCATGTGCTCAAAATTAGAATGATTATGATTGGATGTTTCATAATGTCTAAAATTGTCGCACGATGTTCTACTGTCGAAATGTTAATTCACTCGTAGCCGAACGTATTCTAAAGTTTCTCGTATACACTTGACATTTTAACGATGTTTATGTACATTCGCACTGCGTGTTACTGCGGTAAGTTCGGTAACTTGGATGATCTATCGAACACAACGTTTTGTAAAACTGAGATTGAATTGAAAATGTCTAAGTTCGACTAAGACCGAGACTTGGTTATAACTGCGTCACAGACTGACTAACTGATTTAAAATTTGAGTAAGTCGGAGTAAGAAACGAGTAAAACTACCGAGTAAACTATTACAACTATTACTCTTACTATTACTACTACTGAGCTCCGCGTCCTTGTAAACAGTTTATATCAAGCACCCTCTACCAGAATGCAATTTTCTAACGTCCACGCCTATGGCCGTTGTTGATAGGTTCAGGATTTCCTTCCACCTTGCAGATCTACGGTCATCGGTGTCCTGATTCGTCGTCCAAGTCGTCACTACTCTGTCCACCAGTTCCTTTGGAAGATGCCAAATTCTGGTTGGTCGTTGGTCATCCCCCGGAGTACCCCAGCGACGAACGTTGCGTTGTTTCTCGGAAAGTGGAGCAATTGCCTGCCTGTCCATCAATCATTTGTTTCCTTGTTGTCGAGGCTCTCTGTTATTGCCTTTGTTAACAATCTGCAGTGTTTGGTCCATTGGTCACCCTTCGTTTTTTCCCGTCAATTACCAACTCTTCGTTGGACGTCATCCCTGGACTGGTCCCACGATTTCTAGTTGTAAATCTGACTTGTCATCTTGGTTTGTTTTCACGCTGGGCCGAGTACGTAACTCGTATTCATTGAATACCCGTCCCATTGTCTACATATTCGTCAAAACCTCTCTGCACCCTTTGTTATTGAGTATCTCATTAATACGTATGCGCGTTACAACTTAACCCCACAGCATGTGTTCCGTCTAACTTCTGCGTAGGCGGGCTACCGGGCTCTGTCTTTTGTCTGGTTTGTTTTGGTGTTGTAAATCGGAGCTGAGTTCGTCCTGTCAACGATGTTCCCAATTTCTATTGTTACGTGTAGTCGAACGTTTCAACATTGTTTCTTCACTGGCGTCGGGTCTGACGTGTGCCTAACTGTCCTTATTTACGACATTGGCCTGGGTTGTTAACTCGAGTGTGTGTGAGCGTATCTCTTGATCACAAAATTATAAATTTTGACCACTATATTGTCCCCAAATTGGATTGGATGTTGGGTCAACAGGAGACATCTGATCCAATTTCTGCGCTCCGTCCCAGTCGTGGACGTCTGCCTTGGACTGGTCATGGTTGGATGACCTATTTTCTCTCATATGGTGCAACTGATAGTCATTCCATATCTTTTGGTCCTATATGATTACATGAATTTATTGCCGCACATCTGAGTGGAAATGAACGCATTTTTTACATACTATCCGTCTATATGTTGATTGTACAATATTATCTCATGTTAGTAATTGTAATAAAATACCTACGTCTAATCATTAGACAGCTTGTTTCGTTTCTTACGCTACATTCTTACGTTATAAAATATACAACATGATAAATTAGCTGATGATCCGCTAGCAATAAAATCAATTAATCGTAAATTGATGAATCACATAATAACAAACAATATTTTTAATTCACTTCTAGTGTCCTACAACTATAATCGCTAAATAAACAAATACATACATGAGATTAACTTGCGACACATATTATAATTGATTACACTAATTAAGGAAATATGCATAACCAATAAACAACTAAGGCTTCATCCTACCTCATGATATGTACCTTGTTACTTGTTCCTAAGGTTTCAAAATGATTATCTCATATTTAAATTATTAATTATACACTACTTACTCCATTCACTATCTTTATTAATTTATTGCTTCACAATTATCTAATGTCCTGTACCATAAATGTCCCTTTTATACACGGTACATGTTATCAAGTTATTTTATGTACATCAATGATTAGATACCTAATTGGCGTTGTAAATTAAAGAATACATCGTGATCACACAAGCAAAATTCACATTGAAGCTTAAATTATACATAGTATAGCAAAATTTACATTATTCGTTGGCTAGCTGGACCGGCCCCGCGGAACAACTACCTGATTCGTGTGTTTCCCCCCTTTAGCAATCTAGCCGTCGGTGTTATTCTTATCTTCTTGCATAACTCGTACCTCTTTCGCCGGCTCATAATACGCCTTAATCTGCCGCACGTTGAATTTTCCTCGTATTTTATCGCTGTCGCATTCCACGAGCTCGTACGTGGCCTCATTTTAATTTCATTCATTAATATTCATATCTATTTATTTTCTTCGGTTAATGTATTCTCACACAACCAATCTTTACTTAAAGTATTTTACTCAATATTATCTAACATAATTATTAAATTTTCAGGCATTCTTAAAATCGTCTTCTTAACACGTTTCATTTATTTATTCTTAAATTTCTATTTGTGGAGACATAGTTGTATGTCTTGTTGATTTAGTGCCGTTACTACGCATTATTGTTGGTAAACATAAGGGTACTGACCTTGTGTCTTTTGTCACACATTTACCCCACGGTCGGTCGCTCGTCCCTGTTACGCTGGCACAGTGCGTCCTGTACTTAACACCTCCAAGATTTACGACGTGTCTCTTTCTCGCTCTCTGAGGGTGGGTAAAAGATATGTCACACCGTCCTTTCCGACAACTTTCCCTAGGCATGTACGCGTTGAATTCCTTACGCCGCCTCTTCCAGACCTGCTTACAATTACGTTCCTTGACTTTCACTTTTCTATCCGTGTGTTCACGTAATAATATCCTGTTTTCTAGATTCCTAAGAAATCTTACCTCGACCGCTTGAACTCTTCTCTCCGTACTGTTACCATTTTTTAAAATATTCTTGAGTCGTCCAGTAAATTTCATTCTTTTCCTCTTTCTCATAACATTCCTTGTCCAGGACGAGTATGCATACGGATCTGGTAGGTCTTTCCGCTTCACATCATCCATGGCTTGCTTAAATTTGCGTTCAGTTTCATAACATGCAGTGTTCGTTTTAATATTGAACTTTCTTTTCATGCTTTTTACTGATGCAGCTCGACTACTTAGTCGATGTATGTCTGTTCCACAAGCTGGATACTTCATCGTTGGTTTCACTGATGTAGCATCTATCCTTGTGTTGCTTAGTTTGTGCCTTTTGCGCATTCTACTAGATGGTATTAAACTTTTATTATCTCTATCCATGTTAGGATATCATCTTCCGACATCGTCAGATACAAAGAAACAAAGTCATTTCTCTTCTTGACCCGTTTGTTTCTCGGGTTGCTACTGACACTTACGTTAGATCCCACAGTTGATAATTTCTTAGTAACTGACACATCTGTGAAATCAACAGTGTTATCAGTATCTTGTACTTTCCGTACATCTTCGTAATTCTTATTCCCATCTTCTTCCTGTTTCTGCTGGACCTCGCTTCTGTCCGCGTTCCAGGTACTCCTATATTCACGTATTTCTGTGCGCAACAGCGTGAACTGCTCGTTCATATGTTGTTTAACTTCTTCCTGATTACTATCTAGTTTTTCGTTAAGCAATTTATTGTTTTCACTCTGCTCTCTTCTTATTTCCTTTAAATTTGCCTTCATTACTTTGAGACTTCCATTAATTTCTTCCACCTGCTTCTCGAATACCTCATTAATTACTTTGAGACTTCCATTGGTTTCTTCCTTCTGCTGGTCGAATTTCTCATTATTGCCCTAAGATTTTCAGCATAATGTTCGCGCATGAAGTCCATTAACGACTGTAATGTGACTTCTTCTCGTGGTTGTTGGGACTCCTGTCCCCGCGCTCTGACGTCTGACGTGTCTTCCGTCATGTTCGGCTCGACCGTCGAGTTCTCCTCTCCGTTATCGGGTATACCTAATTGGTTGTTGATTTCGAAGCTCATACTATCTGAACTACTGGCCATTTTAGCTTTACTTCGTGTAAACATCCAGTCAAGCTAACCGTACACTACAAACCTGATTCTAATATATTACTTTACTTAGTCTAACTACTGCCTGCTCTCTTTTGCCATGCGATGGGCGCCATTTACATTTAACAAATTGAAATGTAATTTATATTTGTTGTGCCCCACGTTCTTTGGGAGCCATTTACATTTAGTGCAATTATGCTAATTTATGTAACTTATTAAATTATTCAATTAAGTTGAATATTTATCAAATCAATATAATTACGCAAATATATTATTCTGACAATTTACTGGGTGATTGAGTATGTTCACCGTTAATTAGCATAATTAATGAGACTCTTAATTATCGTTATAAGCAATAAGACAGAATTTATTGAAACATGACAAATTAATTATTTGAGGTTGATTGCAATAATGAACGCAAGATATACATAACGCAATAAATACTTATTTATTACAAATTATTGAATAGATAAATTCTTGATATACAAATGAAATTATGTCCTCTAAATACATTCAAACAAAACGCGTAATAACATAAATCATAATAATATTCATTTCGTTGTTTCCTGAAAAACAACACATACAATGCTATAAAATATAACACACAATGATATAAATATGCACAAAAAATAAACAATCAAATATACTTCATCCTAAGCTAAATGCGTTCATTAATGCCCTCAGATGAGTGACTTTACTATTTAACATTATTATTATTATTTTTACGATTTATAAAGATTTTCTCGGGTGTAGCTCTTTGAAAAGAGACAGTGCAGTAGTAAGTATTAACTAGTATTAAGAACACAAGGACTTAACTCGGAAAAGCATATCCACAATTCCATCGGTGTGGTATCCTATCCATTGATGGTTCCATGTACGTGGTTGTTGCTGTTGATGGATGCACACTGACACTTTAACTCGCGATAATCCCCACTCGCGTTCTGTGTAGTGTGATGTCGGAGTTATCCGCTTGGAATAAGTGTCTTTACAGTTTTATGTAGTAAAGTGCAATCATTATTATTGGTGTAGTTTGCTTAAGTGTTTACTGTAAGCGTGATTCAGGTAGCTAGATACTTTTGTCTACCTTGGACGTGATGCACGCTATGTATGCATTAGTGTTCATGAGTGTTAATCTACTTAGTTCATGTGCTCAAAATTAGAATGATTATGATTGGATGTTTCATAATGTCTAAAATTGTCGCACGATGTTCTACTGTCGAAATGTTAATTCACTCGTAGCCGAACGTATTCTAAAGTTTCTCGTATACACTTGACATTTTAACGATGTTTATGTACATTCGCACTGCGTGTTACTGCGGTAAGTTCGGTAACTTGGATGATCTATCGAACACAACGTTTTGTAAAACTGAGATTGAATTGAAAATGTCTAAGTTCGACTAAGACCGAGACTTGGTTATAACTGCGTCACAGACTGACTAACTGATTTAAAATTTGAGTAAGTCGGAGTAAGAAACGAGTAAAACTACCGAGTAAACTATTACAACTATTACTACTACTGAGCTCCGCGTCCTTGTAAACAGTTTTTATCAAGCACCCTCTAACAGAATGCAATTTTCTAACGTCCACGCCTATGGCCGTTGTTGATAGGTTCAGGATTTCCTTCCACCTTGCAGATCTACGGTCATCGGTGTCCTGATTCGTCGTCCAAGTCGTCACTACTCTATCCACCAGTTCCTTTGGAAGATGCCAAATTCTGGTTGGTCGTTGGTCATCCCCCGGAGTACCCCAGCGACGAACGTTGCGTTGTTTCTCGGAAAGTGGAGCAATTGCCTGCCTGTCCATCAATCATTTGTTTCCTTGTTGTCGAGGCTCTCTGTTATTGCCTTTGTTAACAATCTGCAGTGTTTGGTCCATTGGTCACCCTTCGTTTTTTCCCGTCAATTACCAACTCTTCGTTGGACGTCATCCCTGGACTGGTCCCACGATTTCTAGTTGTAAATCTGACTTGTCATCTTGGTTTGTTTTCACGCTGGGCCGAGTACGTATCTCGTATTCATTGAATACCCGTCCCATTGTCTACATATTCGTCAAAACCTCTCTGCACCCTTTGTTATTGAGTATCTCATTAATACGTATGCGCGGTTACAACTTAACCCCACAGCATGTGTTCCGTCTAACTTCTGGGTAGGCGGGCTACCGGGCTCTGTCTTTTGTCTGGTTTGTTTTGGTGTTGTAAATCGGAGCAGAGTTCGTCCTGTCAACGATGTTCCCAATTTCTATTGTTACGTGTAGTCGAACGTTTCAACATTGTTTCTTCACTGGCGTCGGGTCTGACGTGTGCCTAACTGTCCTTATTTACGACATTGGCCTGGGTTGTTAACTCGAGTGTGTGTGAGCGTATCTCTTGATCACAAAATTATAAATTTTGACCACTATATTGTCCCCAAATTGGATTGGATGTTGGGTCAACAGGAGACATCTGATCCAATTTCTGCGCTCCGTGCCAGTCGTGGACGTCTGCCTTGGACTGGTCATGGTTGGATGACCTATTTTCTCTCATATGGTGCAACTGATAGTCATTCCATATCTTTTGGTCCTATATGATTACATGAATTTATTGCCGCACATCTGAGTGGAAATGAACGCATTTTTTACATACTATCCGTCTATATGTGGATTGTACAATATTATCTCATGTTAATAATTGAAATAAAATACCTACGTCTAATCATTAGACAGCTTGCTTCGTTTCTTACGCTACATTCTTACGTTATACATATACAACATGATAAATTAGCTGATGATCCGCTAGCAATAAAATCAATTAATCGTATATTGATGAATCACATAATAACAAACAATATTTTTAATTCACTTCTAGTGTCCTACAACTATAATCGCTAAATAAACAAATACATACATGAGATTAACTTGCGACACATATTATAATTGATTACACTAATTAAGGAAATATGCATAACCAATAAACAACTAAGGCTTCATCCTACCTCATGATATGTACCTTGTTACTTGTTCCTAAGGTTTCAAAATGATTATCTCATATTTAAATTATTAATTATACACTACTTACTCCATTCACTATCTTTATTAATTTATTGCTTCACAATTATCTAATGTCCTGTACCATAAATGTCCCTTTTATACACGGTACATGTTATCAAGTTATTTTATGTACATCAATGATTAGATACCTAATTGGCGTTGTAAATTAAAGAATACATGGTGATCACACAAGCAAAATTCACATTGAAGCTTAAATTATACATAGTATAGCAAAATTTACATTATTCGTTGGCTAGCTGGACCGGCCCCGCGGAACAACTACCTGATTCGTGTGTTTCCCCCCTTTAGCCATCTAGCCGTCGGTGTTATTCTTATCTTCTTGCATAACTCGTACCTCTTTCGCTGGCTCATAATACGCCTTAATCTGCCGCACGTTGAATTTTCCTCGTATTTTATCGCTGTCGCATTCCACGAGCTCGTACGTGGCCTCATTTTAATTTCATTCATTAATATTCATATCTATTTATTTTCTTCGGTTAATGTATTCTCACACAACCAATCTTTTCTTAACGTATTTTACTCAATATTATCTAACTTAATTATTAAATTTTCAGGCATTCTTAAAATCGCCTTCTTAACACGTTTCATTTATTTATTCTTAAATTTCTATTTGTGGAGACATAGTTGTATGTCTTGTTGATTTAGTGCCGTTACTACGCATTATTGTTGGTAAACATAAGGGTACTGACCTTGTGTCTTTTGTCACACATTTACCCCACGGTCGGTCGCTCGTCCCTGTTACGCTGGCACAGTGCGTCCTGTACTTAACACCTCCAAGATTTACGACGTGTCTCTTTCTCGCTCTCTGAGGGTGGGTAAAAGATATGTCACACCGTCCTTTCCGACAACTTTCCCTAGGCATGTACGCGTTGAATTCCTTACGCCGCCTCTTCCAGACCTGCTTACAATTACGTTCCTTGACTTTCACTTTTCTATCCGTGTGTTCATGTAATAATATCTTGTTTTCTAGATTCCTAAGAAATCTTACCTCGACCGCTTGAACTCTTCTCTCCGTACTGTTACCATTTTTTAAAATATTCTTGAGTCGTCCAGTAAATTTCATTCTTTTCCTCTTTCTCATAACATTCCTTGTCCAGGACGAGTATGCATACGGATCTGGTAGGTCTTTCCGCTTCACATCATCCATGGCTTGCTTAAATTTGCGTTCAGTTTCATAACATGCAGTGTTCGTTTTAATATTGAACTTTCTTTTCATGCTTTTTACTGATGCAGCTCGACTACTTAGTCGATGTATGTCTGTTCCACAAGCTGGATACTTCATCGTTGGTTTCACTTATGTAGCATCTATCCTTGTGTTGCTTAGTTTGTGCCTTTTGCGCATTCTACTAGATGGTATTAAACTTTTATTATCTCTATCCATGTTAGGATATCATCTTCCGACATCGTCAGATACAAAGAAACAAAGTCATTTCTCTTCTTGACCCGTTTGTTTCTCGGGTTGCTACTGACACTTACGTTAGATCCCACAGTTGATAATTTCTTAGTAACTGACACATCTGTGAAATCAACAGTGTTATCAGTATCTTGTACTTTCCGTACATCTTCGTAATTCTTATTCCCATCTTCTTCCTGTTTCTGCTGGACCTCGCTTCTGTCCGCGTTCCAGGTACTCCTATATTCACGTATTTCTGTGCGCAACAGCGTGAACTGCTCGTTCATATGTTGTTTAACTTCTTCCTGATTACTATCTAGTTTTTCGTTAAGCAATTTATTGTTTTCATTCTGCTCTCTTCTTATTTCCTTTAAATTTGCCTTCATTACTTTGAGACTTCCATTAATTTCTTCCACCTGCTTCTCGAATACCTCATTAATTACTTTGAGACTTCCATTGGTTTCTTCCTTCTGCTGGTCGAATTTCTCATTATTGCCCTAAGATTTTCAGCATAATGTTCGCGCATGAAGTCCATTAACGACTGTAATGTGACTTCTTCTCGTGGTTGTTGGGACTCCTGTCCCCGCGCTCTGACGTCTGACGTGTCTTCCGTCATGTTCGGCTCGACCGTCGAGTTCTCCTCTCCGTTATCGGGTATACCTAATTGGTTGTTGATTTCGAAGCTCATACTGTCTGAACTACTGGCCATTTTAGCTTTACTTCGTGTAAACATCCAGTCAAGCTAACCGTACACTACAAACCTGATTCTAATATATTACTTTACTTAGTCTAACTACTGCCTGCTCTCTTTTGCCATGCGATGGGCGCCATTTACATTTAACAAATTGAAATGTAATTTATATTTGTTGTGCCCCACGTTCTTTGGGAGCCATTTACATTTAGTGCAATTATGCTAATTTATGTAACTTATTAAATTATTCAATTAAGTTGAATATTTATCAAATCAATATAATTACGCAAATATATTATTCTGACAATTTACTGGGTGATTGAGTATGTTCACTGTTAATTAGCATAATTAATGAGACTCTTAATTATCGTTATAAGCAATAAGACAGAATTTATTGAAACATGACAAATTAATTATTTGAGGTTGATTGCAATAATGAACGCAAGATATACATAACGCAATAAATACTTATTTATTACACATTATTGAATAGATAAATTCTTGATATACAAATGAAATTATGTCCTGTAAATACATTCAAACAAAACGCGTAATAACATAAATCATAATAATATTCATTTCGTTGTTCCCTGAAAAACAACACATACAATGCTATAAAATATAACACACAATGATATAAATATGCACAAACAATAAACAATCAAATATACTTCATCCTAAGCTAAATGCGTTCATTAATGCCCTCAGATGAGTGACTTTACTATTTAACATTATTATTATTATTTTTACGATTTATAAAGATTTTCTCGGGTGTAGCTCTTTGAAAAGAGACAGTGCAGTAGTAAGTATTAACTAGTATTAAGAACACAAGGACTTAACTCGGAAAAGCATATCCACAATTCCATCGGTGTGGTATCCTATCCATTGATGGTTCCATGTACGTGGTTGTTGCTGTTGATGGATGCACACTGACACTTTAACTCGCGATAATCCCCACTCGCGTTCTGTGTAGTGTGATGTCGGAGTTATCCGCTTGGAATAAGTGTCTTTACAGTTTTATGTAGCAAAGTGCAATCACTATTATTGGTGTAGTTTGCTTAAGTGTTTACTGTAAGCGTGATTCAGGTAGCTAGATACTTTTGTCTACCTTGGACGTGATGCACGCTATGTATGCATTAGTGTTCATGAGTGTTAATCCACTTAGTTCATGTGCTCAAAATTAGAATGATTATGATTGGATAATGTTTCATAATGTCTAAAATTGTCGCACGATGTTCTACTGTCGAAATGTTAATTCACTCGTAGCCGAACGTATTCTAAAGTTTCTCGTATACACTTGACATTTTAACGATGTTTATGTACATTCGCACTGCGTGTTACTGCGGTAAGTTCGGTAACTTGGATGATCTATCGAACACAACGTTTTGTAAAACTGAGATTGAATTGAAAATGTCTAAGTTCGACTAAGACCGAGACTTGGTTATAACTGCGTCACAGACTGACTAACTGATTTAAAATTTGAGTAAGTCGGAGTAAGAAACGAGTAAAACTACCGAGTAAACTATTACAACTATTACTCTTACTATTACTACTACTGAGCTCCGCGTCCTTGTAAACAGTTTTTATCAAGCACCCTCTACCAGAATGCAATTTTCTAACGTCCACGCCTATGGCCGTTGTTGATAGGTTCAGGATTTCCTTCCACCTTGCAGATCTACGGTCATCGGTGTCCTGATTCGTCGTCCAAGTCGTCACTACTCTGTCCACCAGTTCCTTTGGAAGATGCCAAATTCTGGTTGGTCGTTGGTCATCCCCCGGAGTAACCCAGCGACGAACGTTGCGTTGTTTCTCGGAAAGTGGAGCAATTGCCTGCCTGTCCATCAATCATTTGTTTCCTTGTTGTCGAGGCTCTCTGTTATTGCCTTTGTTAACAATCTGCAGTGTTTGGTCCATTGGTCACCCTTCGTTTTTTCCCGTCAATTACCAACTCTTCGTTGGACGTCATCCCTGGACTGGTCCCACGATTTCTAGTTGTAAATCTGACTTGTCATCTTGGTTTGTTTTCACGCTGGGCCGAGTACGTATCTCGTATTCATTGAATACCCGTCCCATTGTCTACATATTCGTCAAAACCTCTCTGCACCCTTTGTTATTGAGTATCTCATTAATACGTATGCGCGTTACAACTTAACCCCACAGCATGTGTTCCGTCTAACTTCTGCGTAGGCGGGCTACCGGGCTCTGTCTTTTGTCTGGTTTGTTTTGGTGTTGTAAATCGGAGCAGAGTTCGTCCTGTCAACGATGTTCCCAATTTCTATTGTTACGTGTAGTCGAACGTTTCAACATTGTTTCTTCACTGGCGTCGGGTCTGACGTGTGCCTAACTGTCCTTATTTACGACATTGGCCTGGGTTGTTAACTCGAGTGTGTGTGAGCGTATCTCTTGATCACAAAATTATAAATTTTGACCACTATATTGTCCCCAAATTGGATTGGATGTTGGGTCAACAGGAGACATCTGATCCAATTTCTGCGCTCCGTCCCAGTCGTGGACGTCTGCCTTGGACTGGTCATGGTTGGATGACCTATTTTCTCTCATATGGTGCAACTGATAGTCATTCCATAACTTTTGGTCCTATATGATTACATGAATTTATTGCCGCACATCTGAGTGGAAATGAACGCATTTTTTACATACTATCCGTCTATATGTGGATTGTACAATATTATCTCATGTTAATAATTGAAATAAAATACCTACGTCTAATCATTAGACAGCTTGTTTCGTTTCTTACGCTACATTCTTACGTTATACATATACAACATGATAAATTAGCTGATGATCCGCTAGCAATAAAATCAATTAATCGTATATTGATGAATCACATAATAACAAACAATATTTTTAATTCACTTCTAGTGTCCTACAACTATAATCGCTAAATAAACAAATACATACATGAGATTAACTTGCGACACATATTATAATTGATTACACTAATTAAGGAAATATGCATAACCAATAAACAACTAAGGCTTCATCCTACCTCATGATATGTACCTTGTTACTTGTTCCTAAGGTTTCAAAATGATTATCTCATATTTAAATTATTAATTATACACTACTTACTCCATTCACTATCTTTATTAATTTATTGCTTCACAATTATCTAATGTCCTGTACCATAAATGTCCCTTTTATACACGGTACATGTTATCAAGTTATTTTATGTACATCAATGATTAGATACCTAATTGGCGTTGTAAATTAAAGAATACATCGTCATCACACAAGCAAAATTCACATTGAAGCTTAAATTATAAATAGTATAGCAAAATTTACATTATTCGTTGGCTAGCTGGACCGGCCCCGCGGAACAACTACCTGATTCGTGTGTTTCCCCCCTTTAGCCATCTAGCCGTCGGTGTTATTCTTATCTTCTTGCATAACTCGTACCTCTTTCGCCGGCTCATAATACGCCTTAATCTGCCGCACGTTGAATTTTCCTCGTATTTTATCGCTGTCGCATTCCACGAGCTCGTACGTGGCCTCATTTTAATTTCATTCATTAATATTCATATCTATTTATTTTCTTCGGTTAATGTATTCTCACACAACCAATCTTTACTTAACGTATTTTACTCAATATTATCTAACTTAATTATTAAATTTTCAGGCATTCTTAAAATCGTCTTCTTAACACGTTTCATTTATTTATTCTTAAATTTCTATTTGTGGAGACATAGTTGTATGTCTTGTTGATTTAGTGCCGTTACTACGCATTATTGTTGGTAAACATAAGGGTACTGACCTTGTGTCTTTTGTCACACATTTACCCCACGGTCGGTCGCTCGTCCCTGTTACGCTGGCACAGTGCGTCCTGTACTTAACACCTCCAAGATTTACGACGTGTCTCTTTCTCGCTCTCTGAGGGTGGGTAAAAGATATGTCACACCGTCCTTTCCGACAACTTTCCCTAGGCATGTACGCGTTGAATTCCTTACGCCGCCTCTTCCAGACCTGCTTACAATTACGTTCCTTGACTTTCACTTTTCTATCCGTGTGTTCACGTAATAATATCTTGTTTTCTAGATTCCTAAGAAATCTTACCTCGACCGCTTGAACTCTTCTCTCCGTACTGTTACCATTTTTTAAAATATTCTTGAGTCGTCCAGTAAATTTCATTCTTTTCCTCTTTCTCATAACATTCCTTGTCCAGGACGAGTATGCATACGGATCTGGTAGGTCTTTCCGCTTCACATCATCCATGGCTTGCTTAAATTTGCGTTCAGTTTCATAACATGCAGTGTTCGTTTTAATATTGAACTTTCTTTTCATGCTTTTTACTGATGCAGCTCGACTACTTAGTCGATGTATGTCTGTTCCACAAGCTGGATACTTCATCGTTGGTTTCACTGATGTAGCATCTATCCTTGTGTTGCTTAGTTTGTGCCTTTTGCGCATTCTACTAGATGGTATTAAACTTTTATTATCTCTATCCATGTTAGGATATCATCTTCCGACATCGTCAGATACAAAGAAACAAAGTCATTTCTCTTCTTGACCCGTTTGTTTCTCGGGTTGCTACTGACACTTACGTTAGATCCCACAGTTGATAATTTCTTAGTAACTGACACATCTGTGAAATCAACAGTGTTATCAGTATCTTGTACTTTCCGTACATCTTCGTAATTCTTATTCCCATCTTCTTCCTGTTTCTGCTGGACCTCGCTTCTGTACGCGTTCCAGGTACTCCTATATTCACGTATTTCTGTGCGCAACAGCGTGAACTGCTCGTTCATATGTTGTTTAACTTCTTCCTGATTACTATCTAGTTTTTCGTTAAGCAATTTATTGTTTTCACTCTGCTCTCTTCTTATTTCCTTTAAATTTGCCTTCATTACTTTGAGACGTCCATTAATTTCTTCCACCTGCTTCTCGAATACCTCATTAATTACTTTGAGACTTCCATTGGTTTCTTCCTTCTGCTGGTCGAATTTCTCATTATTGCCCTAAGATTTTCAGCATAATGTTCGCGCATGAAGTCTATTAACGACTGTAATGTGACTTCTTCTCGTGGTTGTTGGGACTCCTGTCCCCGCGCTCTGACGTCTGACGTGTCTTCCGTCATGTTCGGCTCGACCGTCGAGTTCTCCTCTCCGTTATCGGGTATACCTAATTGGTTGTTGATTTCGAAGCTCATACTGTCTGAACTACTGGCCATTTTAGCTTTACTTCGTGTAAACATCCAGTCAAGCTAACCGTACACTACAAACCTGATTCTAATATATTACTTTACTTAGTCTAACTACTGCCTGCTCTCTTTTGCCATGCGATGGGCGCCATTTACATTTAATAAATTGAAATGTAATTTATATTTGTTGTGCCCCACGTTCTTTGGGAGCCATTTACATTTAGTGCAATTATGCTAATTTATGTAACTTATTAAATTATTCAATTAAGTTGAATATTTATCAAATCAATATAATTACGCAAATATATTATTCTGACAATTTACTGGGTGATTGAGTATGTTCACCGTTAATTAGCATAATTAATGAGACTCTTAATTATCGTTATAAGCAATAAGACAGAATTTATTGAAACATGACAAATTAATTATTTGAGGTTGATTGCAATAATGAACGCAAGATATACATAACGCAATAAATACTTATTTATTACACATTATTGAATAGATAAATTCTTGATATACAAATGAAATTATGTCCTGTAAATACATTCAAACAAAACGCGTAATAACATAAATCATAATAATATTCATTTCGTTGTTCCCTGAAAAACAACACATACAATGCTATAAAATATAACACACAATGATATAAATATGCACAAAAAATAAACAATCAAATATACTTCATCCTAAGCTAAATGCGTTCATTAATGCCCTCAGATGAGTGACTTTACTATTTAACATTATTATTATTATTTTTACGATTTATAAAGATTTTCTCGGGTGTAGCTCTTTGAAAAGAGACAGTGCAGTAGTAAGTATTAACTAGTATTAAGAACACAAGGACTTAACTCGGAAAAGCATATCCACAATTCCATCGGTGTGGTATCCTATCCATTGATGGTTCCATGTACGTGGTTGTTGCTGTTGATGGATGCACACTGACACTTTAACTCGCGATAATCCCCACTCGCGTTCTGTGTAGTGTGATGTCGGAGTTATCCGCTTGGAATAAGTGTCTTTACAGTTTTATGTAGTAAAGTGCAATCATTATTATTGGTGTAGTTTGCTTAAGTGTTTACTGTAAGCGTGATTCAGGTAGCTAGGTACTTTTGTCTACCTTGGACGTGATGCACGCTATGTATGCATTAGTGTTCATGAGTGTTAATCTACTTAGTTCATGTGCTCAAAATTAGAATGATTATGATTGGATGTTTCATAATGTCTAAAATTGTCGCACGATGTTCTACTGTCGAAATGTTAATTCACTCGTAGCCGAACGTATTCTAAAGTTTCTCGTATACACTTGACATTTTAACGATGTTTATGTACATTCGCACTGCGTGTTACTGCGGTAAGTTCGGTAACTTGGATGATCTATCGAACACAACGTTTTGTAAAACTGAGATTGAATTGAAAATGTCTAAGTTTGACTAAGACCGAGACTTGGTTATAACTGCGTCACAGACTGACTAACTGATTTAAAATTTGAGTAAGTCGGAGTAAGAAACGAGTAAAACTACCGAGTAAACTATTACAAATATTACTCTTACTATTACTACTACTGAGCTCCGCGTCCTTGTAAACAGTTTTTATCAAGCACCCTCTACCAGAATGCAATTTTCTAACGTCCACGCCTATGGCCGTTGTTGATAGGTTCAGGATTTCCTTCCACCTTGCAGATCTACGGTCATCGGTGTCCTGATTCGTCGTCCAAGTCGTCACTACTCTGTCCACCAGTTCCTTTGGAAGATGCCAAATTCTGGTTGGTCGTTGGTCATCCCCCGGAGTACCCCAGCGACGAACGTTGCGTTGTTTCTCGGAAAGTGGAGCAATTGCCTGCCTGTCCATCAATCATTTGTTTCCTTGTTGTCGAGGCTCTCTGTTATTGCCTTTGTTAACAATCTGCAGTGTTTGGTCCATTGGTCACCCTTCGTTTTTTCCCGTCAATTACCAACTCTTCGTTGGACGTCATCCCTGGACTGGTCCCACGATTTCTAGTTGTAAATCTGACTTGTCATCTTGGTTTGTTTTCACGCTGGGCCGAGTACGTATCTCGTATTCATTGAATACCCGTCCCATTGTCTACATATTCGTCAAAACCTCACTGCACCCTTTGTTATTGAGTATCTCATTAATACGTATGCGCGTTACAACTTAACCCCACAGCATGTGTTCCGTCTAACTTCTGCGTAGGCGGGCTACCGGGCTCTGTCTTTTGTCTGGTTTGTTTTGGTGTTGTAAATCGGAGCAGAGTTCGTCCTGTCAACGATGTTCCCAATTTCTATTGTTACGTGTAGTCGAACGTTTCAACATTGTTTCTTCACTGGCGTCGGGTGTGACGTGTGCCTAACTGTCCTTATTTACGACATTGGCCTGGGTTGTTAACTCGAGTGTGTGTGAGCGTATCTCTTGATCACAAAATTATAAATTTTGACCACTATATTGTCCCCAAATTGGATTGGATGTTGGGTCAACAGGAGACATCTGATCCAATTTCTGCGCTCTGTCCCAGTCGTGGACGTCTGCCTTGGACTGGTCATGGTTGGATGACCTATTTTCTCTCATATGGTGCAACTGATAGTCATTCCATATCTTTTGGTCCTATATGATTACATGAATTTATTGCCGCACATCTGAGTGGAAATGAACGCATTTTTTACATACTATCCGTCTATATGTTGATTGTACAATATTATCTCATGTTAGTAATTGTAATAAAATACCTACGTCTAATCATTAGACAGCTTGTTTCGTTTCTTACGCTACATTCTTACGTTATAAAATATACAACATGATAAATTAGCTGATGATCCGCTAGCAATAAAATCAATTAATCGTATATTGATGAATCACATAATAACAAACAATATTTTTAATTCACTTCTAGTGTCCTACAACTATAATCGCTAAATAAACAAATACATACATGAGATTAACTTGCGACACATATTATAATTGATTACACTAATTAAGGAAATATGCATAACCAATAAACAACTAAGGCTTCATCCTACCTCATGATATGTACCTTGTTACTTGTTCCTAAGGTTTCAAAATGATTATCTCATATTTAAATTATTAATTATACACTACTTACTCCATTCACTATCTTTATTAATTTATTGCTTCACAATTATCTAATGTCCTGTACCATAAATGTCCCTTTTATACACGGTACATGTTATCAAGTTATTTTATGTACATCAATGATTAGATACCTAATTGGCGTTGTAAATTAAAGAATACATCGTGATCACACAAGCAAAATTCACATTGAAGCTTAAATTATACATAGTATAGCAAAATTTACATTATTCGTTGGCTAGCTGGACCGGCCCCGCGGAACAACTACCTGATTCGTGTGTTTCCCCCCTTTAGCCATCTAGCCGTCGGTGTTATTCTTATCTTCTTGCATAACTCGTACCTCTTTCGCCGGCTCATAATACGCCTTAATCTGCCGCACGTTGAATTTTCCTCGTATTTTATCGCTGTCGCATTCCACGAGCTCGTACGTGGCCTCATTTTAATTTCATTCATTAATATTCATATCTATTTATTTTCTTCTGTTAATGTATTCTCACACAACCAATCTTTACTTAACGTATTTTACTCAATATTATCTAACATAATTATTAAATTTTCAGGCATTCTTAAAATCGTCTTCTTAACACGTTTCATTTATTTATTCTTAAATTTCTATTTGTGGAGACATAGTTGTATGTCTTGTTGATTTAGTGCCGTTACTACGCATTATTGTTGGTAAACATAAGGGTACTGACCTTGTGTCTTTTGTCACACATTTACCCCACGGTCGGTCGCTCGTCCCTGTTACGCTGGCACAGTGCGTCCTGTACTTAACACCTCCAAGATTTACGACGTGTCTCTTTCTCGCTCTCTGAGGGTGGGTAAAAGATATGTCACACCGTCCTTTCCGACAACTTTCCCTAGGCATGTACGCGTTGAATTCCTTACGCCGCCTCTTCCAGACCTGCTTACAATTACGTTCCTTGACTTTCACTTTTCTATCCGTGTGTTCACGTAATAATATCTTGTTTTCTAGATTCCTAAGAAATCTTACCTCGACCGCTTGAACTCTTCTCTCCGTACTGTTACCATTTTTTAAAATATTCTTGAGTCGTCCAGTAAATTTCATTCTTTTCCTCTTTCTCATAACATTCCTTGTCCAGGACGAGTATGCATACGGATCTGGTAGGTCTTTCCGCTTCACATCATCCATGGCTTGCTTAAATTTGCGTTCAGTTTCATAACATGCAGTGTTCGTTTTAATATTGAACTTTCTTTTCATGCTTTTTACTGATGCAGCTCGACTACTTAGTCGATGTATGTCTGTTCCACAAGCTGGATACTTCATCGTTGGTTTCACTGATGTAGCATCTATCCTTGTGTTGCTTAGTTTGTGCCTTTTGCGCATTCTACTAGATGGTATTAAACTTTTATTATCTCTATCCATGTTAGGATATCATCTTCCGACATCGTCAGATACAAAGAAACAAAGTCATTTCTCTTCTTGACCCGTTTGTTTCTCGGGTTGCTACTGACACTTACGTTAGATCCCACAGTTGATAATTTCTTAGTAACTGACACATCTGTGAAATCAACAGTGTTATCAGTATCTTGTACTTTCCGTACATCTTCGTAATTCTTATTCCCATCTTCTTCCTGTTTCTGCTGGACCTCGCTTCTGTACGCGTTCCAGGTACTCCTATATTCACGTATTTCTGTGCGCAACAGCGTGAACTGCTCGTTCATATGTTGTTTAACTTCTTCCTGATTACTATCTAGTTTTTCGTTAAGCAATTTATTGTTTTCACTCTGCTCTCTTCTTATTTCCTTTAAATTTGCCTTCATTACTTTGAGACTTCCATTAATTTCTTCCACCTGCTTCTCGAATACCTCATTAATTACTTTGAGACTTCCATTGGTTTCTTCCTTCTGCTGGTCGAATTTCTCATTATTGCCCTAAGATTTTCAGCATAATGTTCGCGCATGAAGCCTATTAACGACTGTAATGTGACTTCTTCTCGTGGTTGTTGGGACTCCTGTCCCCGCGCTCTGACGTCTGACGTGTCTTCCGTCATGTTCGGCTCGACCGTCGAGTTCTCCTCTCCGTTATCGGGTATACCTAATTGGTTGTTGATTTCGAAGCTCATACTGTCTGAACTACTGGCCATTTTAGCTTTACTTCGTGTAAACATCCAGTCAAGCTAACCGTACACTACAAACCTGATTCTAATATATTACTTTACTTAGTCTAACTACTGCCTGCTCTCTTTTGCCATGCGATGGGCGCCATTTACATTTAATAAATTGAAATGTAATTTATATTTGTTGTGCCCCACGTTCTTTGGAAGCCATTTACATTTAGTGCAATTATGCTAATTTATGTAACTTATTAAATTATTCAATTAAGTTGAATATTTATCAAATCAATATAATTACGCAAATATATTATTCTGACAATTTACTGGGTGATTGAGTATGTTCACCGTTAATTAGCATAATTAATGAGACTCTTAATTATCGTTATAAGCAATAAGACAGAATTTATTGAAACATGACAAATTAATTATTTGAGGTTGATTGCAATAATGAACGCAAGATATACATAACGCAATAAATACTTATTTATTACACATTATTGAATAGATAAATTCTTGATATACAAATGAAATTATGTCCTGTAAATACATTCAAACAAAACGCGTAATAACATAAATCATAATAATATTCATTTCGTTGTTCCCTGAAAAACAACACATACAATGCTATAAAATATAACACACAATGATATAAATATGCACAAAAAATAAACAATCAAATATACTTCATCCTAAGCTAAATGCGTTCATTAATGCCCTCAGATGAGTGACTTTACTATTTAACATTATTATTATTATTTTTACGATTTATAAAGATTTTCTCGGGTGTAGCTCTTTGAAAAGAGACAGTGCAGTAGTAAGTATTAACTAGTATTAAGAACACAAGGACTTAACTCGGAAAAGCATATCCACAATTCCATCGGTGTGGTATCCTATCCATTGATGGTTCCATGTACGTGGTTGTTGCTGTTGATGGATGCACACTGACACTTTAACTCGCGATAATCCCCACTCGCGTTCTGTGTAGTGTGATGTCGGAGTTATCCGCTTGGAATAAGTGTCTTTACAGTTTTATGTAGTAAAGTGCAATCATTATTATTGGTGTAGTTTGCTTAAGTGTTTACTGTAAGCGTGATTCAGGTAGCTAGGTACTTTTGTCTACCTTGGACGTGATGCACGCTATGTATGCATTAGTGTTCTAATCC
Source organism: Magicicada septendecula (assembly GCA_034769895.1). Taxonomy (NCBI): domain Eukaryota; kingdom Metazoa; phylum Arthropoda; class Insecta; order Hemiptera; family Cicadidae; genus Magicicada; species Magicicada septendecula. The sequence goes on along the minus strand of CM068373.1, from coordinate 315,895,146 downwards.
ACTTAGTTCATGTGCTCAAAATTAGAATGATTATGATTGGATAATGTTTCATAATGTCTAAAATTGTAGCACGATGTTCTACTGTCGAAATGTTAATTCACTCGTAGCCGAACGTATTCTAAAGTTTCTCGTATACACTTGACATTAACGATGTTTATGTACATTCGCACTGCGTGTTACTGCGGTAAGTTCGGTAACTTGGATGATCTATCGAACACAACGTTTTGTAAAACTGAGATTGAATTGAAAATGTTTAAGTTCGACTAAGACCGAGACTTGGTTATAACTGCGTCACAGACTGACTAACTGATTTAAAATTTGAGTAAGTCGGAGTAAGAAACGAGTAAAACTACCGAGTAAACTATTACAACTATTACTCTTACTATTACTACTACAGAGCTCCGCGTCCTTGTAAACAGTTTTTATCAAGCACCCTCTACCAGAATGCAATTTTCTAACGTCCACGCCTATGGCCGTTGTTGATAGGTTCAGGATTTCCTTCCACCTTGCAGATCTACGGTCATCGGTGTCCTGATTCGTCATCCAAGTCGTCACTACTCTGTCCACCAGTTTCTTTGGAAGATGCCAAATTCTGGTTGGTCGTTGGTCATCCCCCGGAGTACCCCAGCGACGAACGTTGCGTTGTTTCTCGGAAAGTGGAGCAATTGCCTGCCTGTCCATCAATCATTTGTTTCCTTGTTGTCGAGGCTCTCTGTTATTGCCTTTGTTAACAATCTGCAGTGTTTGGTCCATTGGTCACCCTTCGTTTTTTCCCGTCAATTACCAACTCTTCGTTGGACGTCATCCCTGGACTGGTCCCACGATTTCTAGTTGTAAATCTGACTTGTCATCTTGGTTTGTTTTCACGCTGGGCCGAGTACGTATCTCGTATTCATTGAATACCCGTCCCATTGTCTACATATTCGTCAAAACCTCTCTGCACCCTTTGTTATTGAGTATCTCATTAATACGTATGCGCGTTACAACTTAACCCCACAGCATGTGTTCCGTCTAACTTCTGCGTAGGCGGGCTACCGGGCTCTGTCTTTTGTCTGGTTTGTTTTGGTGTTGTAAATCGGAGCAGAGTTCGTCCTGTCAACGATGTTCCCAATTTCTATTGTTACGTGTAGTCGAACGTTTCAACATTGTTTCTTCACTGGCGTCGGGTCTGACGTGTGCCTAACTGTCCTTATTTACGACATTGGCCTGGGTTGTTAACTCGAGTGTGTGTGAGCGTATCTCTTGATCACAAAATTATAAATTTTGACCACTATATTGTCCCCAAATTGGATTGGATGTTGGGTCAACAGGAGACATCTGATCCAATTTCTGCGCTCTGTCCCAGTCGTGGACGTCTGCCTTGGACTGGTCATGGTTGGATGACCTATTTTCTCTCATATGGTGCAACTGATAGTCATTCCATATCTTTTGGTCCTATATGATTACATGAATTTATTGCCGCACATCTGAGTGGAAATGAACGCATTTTTTACATACTATCCGTCTATATGTTGATTGTACAATATTATCTCATGTTAGTAATTGTAATAAAATACCTACGTCTAATCATTAGACAGCTTGTTTCGTTTCTTACGCTACATTCTTACGTTATAAAATATACAACATGATAAATTAGCTGATGATCCGCTAGCAATAAAATCAATTAATCGTATATTGATGAATCACATAATAACAAACAATATTTTTAATTCACTTCTAGTGTCCTACAACTATAATCGCTAAATAAACAAATACATACATGAGATTAACTTGCGACACATATTATAATTGATTACACTAATTAAGGAAATATGCATAACCAATAAACAACTAAGGCTTCATCCTACCTCATGATATGTACCTTGTTACTTGTTCCTAAGGTTTCAAAATGATTATCTCATATTTAAATTATTAATTATACACTACTTACTCCATTCACTATCTTTATTAATTTATTGCTTCACAATTATCTAATGTCCTGTACCATAAATGTCCCTTTTATACACGGTACATGTTATCAAGTTATTTTATGTACATCAATGATTAGATACCTAATTGGCGTTGTAAATTAAAGAATACATCGTGATCACACAAGCAAAATTCACATTGAAGCTTAAATTATACATAGTATAGCAAAATTTACATTATTCGTTGGCTAGCTGGACCGGCCCCGCGGAACAACTACCTGATTCGTGTGTTTCACCCCTTTAGCCATCTAGCCGTCGGTGTTATTCTTATCTTCTTGCATAACTCGTACCTCTTTCGCCGGCTCATAATACGCCTTAATCTGCCGCACGTTGAATTTTCCTCGTATTTTATCGCTGTCGCATTCCACGAGCTCGTACGTGGCCTCATTTTAATTTCATTCATTAATATTCATATCTATTTATTTTCTTCTGTTAATGTATTCTCACACAACCAATCTTTACTTAACGTATTTTACTCAATATTATCTAACATAATTATTAAATTTTCAGGCATTCTTAAATCGTCTTCTTAACACGTTTCATTTATTTATTCTTAAATTTCTATTTGTGGAGACATAGTTGTATGTCTTGTTGATTTAGTGCCGTTACTACGCATTATTGTTGGTAAACATAAGGGTACTGAACTTGTGTCTTTTGTCACACATTTTCCCCACGGTCGGTCACTCGTCCCTGTTACGCTGGCACAGTGCGTCCTGTACTTAACACCTCCAAGATTTACGACGTGTCTCTTTCTCGCTCTCTGAGGGTGGGTAAAAGATATGTCACACCGTCCTTTCCGACAACTTTCCCTAGGCATGTACGCGTTGAATTCCTTACGCCGCCTCTTCCAGACCTGCTTACAATTACGTTCCTTGACTTTCACTTTTCTATCCGTGTGTTCACGTAATAATATCTTGTTTTCTAGATTCCTAAGAAATCTTACCTCGACCGCTTGAACTCTTCTCTCCGTACTGTTACCATTTTTTAAAATATTCTTGAGTCGTCCAGTAAATTTCATTCTTTTCCTCTTTCTCATAACATTCCTTGTCCAGGACGAGTATGCATACGGATCTGGTAGGTCTTTCCGCTTCACATCATCCATGGCTTGCTTAAATTTGCGTTCAGTTTCATAACATGCAGTGTTCGTTTTAATATTGAACTTTCTTTTCATGCTTTTTACTGATGCAGCTCGACTACTTAGTCGATGTATGTCTGTTCCACAAGCTGGATACTTCATCGTTGGTTTCACTGATGTAGCATCTATCCTTGTGTTGCTTAGTTTGTGCCTTTTGCGCATTCTACTAGATGGTATTAAACCTTTATTATCTCTATCCATGTTAGGATAATCATCTTCCGACATCGTCAGATACAAAGAAACAAAGTCATTTCTCTTCTTGACCCGTTTGTTTCTCGGGTTGCTACTGACACTTACGTTAGATCCCACAGTTGATAATTTCTTAGTAACGGACACATCTGTGAAATCAACAGTGTTATCAGTATCTTGTACTTTCCGTACATCTTCGTAATTCTTATTCCCATCTTCTTCCTGTTTCTGCTGGACCTCGCTTCTGTCCGCGTTCCAGGTACTCCTATATTCACGTATTTCTGTGCGCAACAGCGTGAACTGCTCGTTCATATGTTGTTTAACTTCTTCCTGATTACTATCTAGTTTTTCGTTAAGCAATTTATTGTTTTCACTCTGCTCTCTTCTTATTTCCTTTAAATTTGCCTTCATTACTTTGAGACTTCCATTAATTTCTTCCACCTGCTTCTCGAATACCTCATTAATTACTTTGAGACTTCCATTGGTTTCTTCCTTCTGCTGGTCGAATTTCTCATTATTGCCCTAAGATTTTCAGCATAATGTTCGCGCATGAAGTCCATTAACGACTGTAATGTGACTTCTTCTCGTGGTTGTTGGGACTCCTGTCCCCGCGCTCTGACGTCTGACGTGTCTTCCGTCATGTTCGGCTCGACCGTCGAGTTCTCCTCTCCGTTATCGGGTATACCTAATTGGTTGTTGATTTCGAAGCTCATACTGTCTGAACTACTGGCCATTTTAGCTTTACTTCGTGTAAACATCCAGTCAAGCTAACCGTACACTACAAACCTGATTCTAATATATTACTTTACTTAGTCTAACTACTGCCTGCTCTCTTTTGCCATGCGATGGGCGCCATTTACATTTAATAAATTGAAATGTAATTTATATTTGTTGTGCCCCACGTTCTTTGGGAGCCATTTACATTTAGTGCAATTATGCTAATTTATGTAACTTATTAAATTATTCAATTAAGTTGAATATTTATCAAATCAATATAATTACGCAAATATATTATTCTGACAATTTACTGGGTGATTGAGTATGTTCACCGTTAATTAGCATAATTAATGAGACTCTTAATTATCGTTATAAGCAATAAGACAGAATTTATTGAAACATGACAAATTAATTATTTGAGGTTGATTGCAATAATGAACGCAAGATATACATAACGCAATAAATACTTATTTATTACACATTATTGAATAGATAAATTCTTGATATACAAATGAAATTATGTCCTGTAAATACATTCAAACAAAACGCGTAATAACATAAATCATAATAATATTCATTTCGTTGTTCCCTGAAAAACAAGACATACAATGCTATAAAATATAACACACAATGATATAAATATGCACAAACAATAAACAATCAAATATACTTCATCCTAAGCTAAATGCGTTCATTAATGCCCTCAGATGAGTGACTTTACTATTTAACATTATTATTATTATTTTTACGATTTATAAAGATTTTCTCGGGTGTAGCTCTTTGAAAAGAGACAGTGCAGTAGTAAGTATTAACTAGTATTAAGAACACAAGGACTTAACTCGGAAAAGCATATCCACAATTCCATCGGTGTGGTATCCTATCCATTGATGGTTCCATGTACGTGGTTGTTGCTGTTGATGGATGCACACTGACACTTTAACTCACGATAATCCCCACTCGCGTTCTGTGTAGTGTGATGTCGGAGTTATCCGCTTGGAATAAGTGTCTTTACAGTTTTATGTAGTAAAGTGCAATCATTATTATTGGTGTAGTTTGCTTAAGTGTTTACTGTAAGCGTGATTCAGGTAGCTAGATACTTTTGTCTACCTTGGACGTGATGCACGCTATGTATGCATTAGTGTTCATGAGTGTTAATCCACTTAGTTCATGTGCTCAAAATTAGAATGATTATGATTGGATAATGTTTCATAATGTCTAAAATTGTCGCACGATGTTCTACTGTCGAAATGTTAATTCACTCGTAGCCGAACGTATTCTAAAGTTTCTCGTATACACTTGACATTTTAACGATGTTTATGTACATTCGCACTGCGTGTTACTGCGGTAAGTTCGGTAACTTGGATGATCTATCGAACACAACGTTTTGTAAAACTGAGATTGAATTGAAAATGTCCAAGTTCGACTAAGACCGAGACTTGGTTATAACTGCGTCACAGACTGACTAACTGATTTAAAATTTGAGTAAGTCGGAGTAAGAAACGAGTAAAACTACCGAGTAAACTATTACAACTATTACTCTTACTATTACTACTACAGAGCTCCGCGTCCTTGTAAACAGTTTTTATCAAGCACCCACTACCAGAATGCAATTTTCTAACGTCCACGCCTATGGCCGTTGTTGATAGGTTCAGGATTTCCTTCCACCTTGCAGATCTACGGTCATCGGTGTCCTGATTCGTCGTCCAAGTCGTCACTACTCTGTCCACCAGTTCCTTTGGAAGATGCCAAATTCTGGTTGGTCGTTGGTCATCCCCCGGAGTACCCCAGCGACGAACGTTGCGTTGTTTCTCGGAAAGTGGAGCAATTGCCTGCCTGTCCATCAATCATTTGTTTCCTTGTTGTCGAGGCTCTCTGTTATTGCCTTTGTTAACAATCTGCAGTGTTTGGTCCATTGGTCACCCTTCGTTTTTTCCCGTCAATTACCAACTCTTCGTTGGACGTCATCCCTGGACTGGTCCCACGATTTCTAGTTGTAAATCTGACTTGTCATCTTGGTTTGTTTTCACGCTGGGCCGAGTACGTATCTCGTATTCATTGAATACCCGTCCCATTGTCTACATATTCGTCAAAACCTCTCTGCACCCTTTGTTATTGAGTATCTCATTAATACGTATGCGCGTTACAACTTAACCCCACAGCATGTGTTCCGTCTAACTTCTGCGTAGGCGGGCTACCGGGCTCTGTCTTTTGTCTGGTTTGTTTTGGTGTTGTAAATCGGAGCAGAGTTCGTCCTGTCAACGATGTTCCCAATTTCTATTGTTACGTGTAGTCGAACGTTTCAACATTGTTTCTTCACTGGCGTCGGGTCTGACGTGTGCCTAACTGTCCTTATTTACGACATTGGCCTGGGTTGTTAACTCGAGTGTGTGTGAGCGTATCTCTTGATCACAAAATTATAAATTTTGACCACTATATTGTCCCCAAATTGGATTGGATGTTGGGTCAACAGGAGACATCTGATCCAATTTCTGCGCTCTGTCCCAGTCGTGGACGTCTGCCTTGGACTGGTCATGGTTGGATGACCTATTTTCTCTCATATGGTGCAACTTATAGTCATTCCATACCTTTTGGTCTTATATGATTACATGAATTTATTGCCGCACATCTGAGTGGAAATGAACTCATTTTTTACATACTATCCGTCTATATGTTGATTGTACAATATTATCTCATGTTAGTAATTGTAATAAAATACCTACGTCTAATCATTAGACAGCTTGTTTCGTTTCTTACGCTACATTCTTACGTTATACATATACAACATGATAAATTAGCTGATGATCCGCTAGCAATAAAATCAATTAATCGTATATTGATGAATCACATAATAACAAACAATATTTTTAATTCACTTCTAGTGTCCTACAACTATAATCGCTAAATAAACAAATACATACATGAGATTAACTTGCGACACATATTATAATTGATTACACTAATTAAGGAAATATGCATAACCAATAAACAACTAAGGCTTCATCCTACCTCATGATATGTACCTTGTTACTTGTTCCTAAGGTTTCAAAATGATTATCTCATATTTAAATTATTAATTATACACTACTTACTCCATTCACTATCTTTATTAATTTATTGCTTCACAATTATCTAATGTCCTGTACCATAAATGTCCCTTTTATACACGGTACATGTTATCAAGTTATTTTATGTACATCAATGATTAGATACCTAATTGGCGTTGTAAATTAAAGAATACATCGTGATCACACAAGCAAAATTCACATTGAAGCTTAAATTATACATAGTATAGCAAAATTTACATTATTCGTTGGCTAGCTGGACCGGCCCCGCGGAACAACTACCTGATTCGTGTGTTTCCCCCCTTTAGCCATCTAGCCGTCGGTGTTATTCTTATCTTCTTGCATAACTCGTACCTCTTTCGCCGGCTCATAATACGCCTTAATCTGCCGCACGTTGAATTTTCCTCGTATTTTATCGCTGTCGCATTCCACGAGCTCGTACGTGGCCTCATTTTAATTTCATTCATTAATATTCATATCTATTTATTTTCTTCTGTTAATGTATTCTCACACAACCAATCTTTACTTAACGTATTTTACTCAATATTATCTAACTTAATTATTAAATTTTCAGGCATTCTTAAATCGTCTTCTTAACACGTTTCATTTATTTATTCTTAAATTTCTATTTGTGGAGACATAGTTGTATGTCTTGTTGATTTAGTGCCGTTACTACGCATTATTGTTGGTAAACATAAGGGTACTGACCTTGTGTCTTTTGTCACACATTTACCCCACGGTCGGTCGCTCGTCCCTGTTACGCTGGCACAGTGCGTCCTGTACTTAACACCTCCAAGATTTACGACGTGTCTCTTTCTCGCTCTCTGAGGGTGGGTAAAAGATATGTCACACCGTCCTTTCCGACAACTTTCCCTAGGCATGTACGCGTTGAATTCCTTACGCCGCCTCTTCCAGACCTGCTTACAATTACGTTCCTTGACTTTCACTTTTCTATCCGTGTGTTCACGTAATAATATCTTGTTTTCTAGATTCCTAAGAAATCTTACCTCGACCGCTTGAACTCTTCTCTCCGTACTGTTACCACTTTTTAAAATATTCTTGAGTCGTCCAGTAAATTTCATTCTTTTCCTCTTTCTCATAACATTCCTTGTCCAGGACGAGTATGCATACGGATCTGGTAGGTCTTTCCGCTTCACATCATCCATGGCTTGCTTAAATTTGCGTTCAGTTTCATAACATGCAGTGTTCGTTTTAATATTGAACTTTCTTTTCATGCTTTTTACTGATGCAGCTCGACTACTTAGTCGATGTATGTCTGTTCCACAAGCTGGATACTTCATCGTTGGTTTCACTGATGTAGCATCTATCCTTGTGTTGCTTAGTTTGTGCCTTTTGCGCATTCTACTAGATGGTATTAAACCTTTATTATCTCTATCCATGTTAGGATAATCATCTTCCGACATCGTCAGATACAAAGAAACAAAGTCATTTCTCTTCTTGACCCGTTTGTTTCTCGGGTTGCTACTGACACTTACGTTAGATCCCACAGTTGATAATTTCTTAGTAACGGACACATCTGTGAAATCAACAGTGTTATCAGTATCTTGTACTTTCCGTACATCTTCGTAATTCTTATTCCCATCTTCTTCCTGTTTCTGCTGGACCTCGCTTCTGTCCGCGTTCCAGGTACTCCTATATTCACGTATTTCTGTGCGCAACAGCGTGAACTGCTCGTTCATATGTTGTTTAACTTCTTCCTGATTACTATCTAGTTTTTCGTTAAGCAATTTATTGTTTTCACTCTGCTCTCTTCTTATTTCCTTTAAATTTGCCTTCATTACTTTGAGACTTCCATTAATTTCTTCCACCTGCTTCTCGAATACCTCATTAATTACTTTGAGACTTCCATTGGTTTCTTCCTTCTGCTGGTCGAATTTCTCATTATTGCCCTAAGATTTTCAGCATAATGTTCGCGCATGAAGTCCATTAACGACTGTAATGTGACTTCTTCTCGTGGTTGTTGGGACTCCTGTCCCCGCGCTCTGACGTCTGACGTGTCTTCCGTCATGTTCGGCTCGACCGTCGAGTTCTCCTCTCCGTTATCGGGTATACCTAATTGGTTGTTGATTTCGAAGCTCATACTGTCTGAACTACTGGCCATTTTAGCTTTACTTCGTGTAAACATCCAGTCAAGCTAACCGTACACTACAAACCTGATTCTAATATATTACTTTACTTAGTCTAACTACTGCCTGCTCTCTTTTGCCATGCGATGGGCGCCATTTACATTTAATAAATTGAAATGTAATTTATATTTGTTGTGCCCCACGTTCTTTGGGAGCCATTTACATTTAGTGCAATTATGCTAATTTATGTAACTTATTAAATTATTCAATTAAGTTGAATATTTATCAAATCAATATAATTACGCAAATATATTATTCTGACAATTTACTGGGTGATTGAGTATGTTCACCGTTAATTAGCATAATTAATGAGACTCTTAATTATCGTTATAAGCAATAAGACAGAATTTATTGAAACATGACAAATTAATTATTTGAGGTTGATTGCAATAATGAACGCAAGATATACATAACGCAATAAATACTTATTTATTACACATTGTTGAATAGATAAATTCTTGATATACAAATGAAATTATGTCCTGTAAATACATTCAAACAAAACGCGTAATAACATAAATCATAATAATATTCATTTCGTTGTTCCCTGAAAAACAACACATACAATGCTATAAAATATAACACACAATGATATAAATATGCACAAAAAATAAACAATCAAATATACTTCATCCTAAGCTAAATGCGTTCATTAATGCCCTCAGATGAGTGACTTTACTATTTAACATTATTATTATTATTTTTACGATTTATAAAGATTTTCTCGGGTGTAGCTCTTTGAAAAGAGACAGTGCAGTAGTAAGTATTAACTAGTATTAAGAACACAAGGACTTAACTCGGAAAAGCATATCCACAATTCCATCGGTGTGGTATCCTATCCATTGATGGTTCCATGTACGTGGTTGTTGCTGTTGATGGATGCACACTGACACTTTAACTCGCGATAATCCCCACTCGCGTTCTGTGTAGTGTGATGTCGGAGTTATCCGCTTGGAATAAGTGTCTTTACAGTTTTATGTAGTAAAGTGCAATCATTATTATTGGTGTAGTTTGCTTAAGTGTTTACTGTAAGCGTGATTCAGGTAGCTAGATACTTTTGTCTACCTTGGACGTGATGCACGCTATGTATGCATTAGTGTTCATGAGTGTTAATCTACTTAGTTCATGTGCTCAAAATTAGAATGATTATGATTGGATGTTTCATAATGTCTAAAATTGTCGCACGATGTTCTACTGTCGAAATGTTAATTCACTCGTAGCCGAACGTATTCTAAAGTTTCTCGTATACACTTGACATTTTAACGATGTTTATGTACATTCGCACTGCGTGTTACTGCGGTAAGTTCGGTAACTTGGATGATCTATCGAACACAACGTTTTGTAAAACTGAGATTGAATTGAAAATGTCTAAGTTCGACTAAGACCGAGACTTGGTTATAACTGCGTCACAGACTGACTAACTGATTTAAAATTTGAGTAAGTCGGAGTAAGAAACGAGTAAAACTACCGAGTAAACTATTACAACTATTACTCTTACTATTACTACTACTGAGCTCCGCGTCCTTGTAAACAGTTTTTATCAAGCACCCTCTACCAGAATGCAATTTTCTAACGTCCACGCCTATGGCCGTTGTTGATAGGTTCAGGATTTCCTTCCACCTTGCAGATCTACGGTCATCGGTGTCCTGATTCGTCGTCCAAGTCGTCACTACTCTGTCCACCAGTTCCTTTGGAAGATGCCAAATTCTGGTTGGTCGTTGGTCATCCCCCGGAGTACCCCAGCGACGAACGTTGCGTTGTTTCTCGGAAAGTGGAGCAATTGCCTGCCTGTCCATCAATCATTTGTTTCCTTGTTGTCGAGGCTCTCTGTTATTGCCTTTGTTAACAATCTGCAGTGTTTGGTCCATTGGTCACCCTTCGTTTTTTCCCGTCAATTACCAACTCTTCGTTGGACGTCATCCCTGGACTGGTCCCACGATTTCTAGTTGTAAATCTGACTTGTCATCTTGGTTTGTTTTCACGCTGGGCCGAGTACGTATCTCGTATTCATTGAATACCCGTCCCATTGTCTACATATTCGTCAAAACCTCTCTGCACCCTTTGTTATTGAGTATCTCATTAATACGTATGCGCGTTACCACTTAACCCCACAACATGTGTTCCGTCTAACTTCTGCGTAGGCGGGCTACCGGGCTCTGTCTTTTGTCTGGTTTGTTTTGGTGTTGTAAATCGGAGCAGAGTTCGTCCTGTCAACGATGTTCCCAATTTCTATTGTTACGTGTAGTCGAACGTTTCAACATTGTTTCTTCACTGGCGTCGGGTCTGACGTGTGCCTAACTGTCCTTATTTACGACATTGGCCTGGGTTGTTAACTCGAGTGTGTGTGAGCGTATCTCTTGATCACAAAATTATAAATTTTGACCACTATATTGTCCCCAAATTGGATTGGATGTTGGGTCAACAGGAGACATCTGATCCAATTTCTGCGCTCTGTCCCAGTCGTGGACGTCTGCCTTGGACTGGTCATGGTTGGATGACCTATTTTCTCTCATATGGTGCAACTTATAGTCATTCCATATCTTTTGGTCTTATATGATTACATGAATTTATTGCCGCACATCTCAGTGGAAATGAACGCATTTTTTACATACTATCCGTCTATATGTTGATTGTACAATATTATCTCATGTTAGTAATTGTAATAAAATACCTACGTCTAATCATTAGACAGCTTGTTTCGTTTCTTACGCTACATTCTTACGTTATACATATACAACATGATAAATTAGCTGATGATCCGCTAGCAATAAAATCAATTAATCGTATATTGATGAATCACATAATAACAAACAATATTTTTAATTCACTTCTAGTGTCCTACAACTATAATCGCTAAATAAACAAATACATACATGAGATTAACTTGCGACACATATTATAATTGATTACACTAATTAAGGAAATATGCATAACCAATAAACAACTAAGGCTTCATCCTACCTCATGATATGTACCTTGTTACTTGTTCCTAAGGTTTCAAAATGATTATCTCATATTTAAATTATTAATTATACACTACTTACTCCATTCACTATCTTTATTAATTTATTGCTTCACAATTATCTAATGTCCTGTACCATAAATGTCCCTTTTATACACGGTACATGTTATCAAGTTATTTTATGTACATCAATGATTAGATACCTAATTGGCGTTGTAAATTAAAGAATACATCGTGATCACACAAGCAAAATTCACATTGAAGCTTAAATTATACATAGTATAGCAAAATTTACATTATTCGTTGGCTAGCTGGACCGGCCCCGCGGAACAACTACCTGATTCGTGTGTTTCCCCCCTTTAGCCATCTAGCCGTCGGTGTTATTCTTATCTTCTTGCATAACTCGTACCTCTTTCGCCGGCTCATAATACGCCTTAATCTGCCGCACGTTGAATTTTCCTCGTATTTTATCGCTGTCGCATTCCACGAGCTCGTACGTGGCCTCATTTTAATTTCATTCATTAATATTCATATCTATTTATTTTCTTCTGTTAATGTATTCTCACACAACCAATCTTTACTTAACGTATTTTACTCAATATTATCTAACTTAATTATTAAATTTTCAGGCATTCTTAAAATCGTCTTCTTAACACGTTTCATTTATTTATTCTTAAATTTCTATTTGTGGAGACATAGTTGTATGTCTTGTTGATTTAGTGCCGTTACTACGCATTATTGTTGGTAAACATAAGGGTACTGACCTTGTGTCTTTTTTCACACATTTACCCCACGGTCGGTCGCTCGTCCCTGTTACGCTGGCACAGTGCGTCCTGTACTTAACACCTCCAAGATTTACGACGTGTCTCTTTCTCGCTCTCTGAGGGTGGGTAAAAGATATGTCACACCGTCCTTTCCGACAACTTTCCCTAGGCATGTACGCGTTGAATTCCTTACGCCGCCTCTTCCAGACCTGCTTACAATTACGTTCCTTGACTTTCACTTTTCTATCCGTGTGTTCACGTAATAATATCTTGTTTTCTAGATTCCTAAGAAATCTTACCTCGACCGCTTGAACTCTTCTCTCCGTACTGTTACCACTTTTTAAAATATTCTTGAGTCGTCCAGTAAATTTCATTCTTTTCCTCTTTCTCATAACATTCCTTGTCCAGGACGAGTATGCATACGGATCTGGTAGGTCTTTCCGCTTCACATCATCCATGGCTTGCTTAAATTTGCGTTCAGTTTCATAACATGCAGTGTTCGTTTTAATATTGAACTTTCTTTTCATGCTTTTTACTGATGCAGCTCGACTACTTAGTCGATGTATGTCTGTTCCACAAGCTGGATACTTCATCGTTGGTTTCACTGATGTAGCATCTATCCTTGTGTTGCTTAGTTTGTGCCTTTTGCGCATTCTACTAGATGGTATTAAACCTTTATTATCTCTATCCATGTTAGGATAATCATCTTCCGACATCGTCAGATACAAAGAAACAAAGTCATTTCTCTTCTTGACCCGTTTGTTTCTCGGGTTGCTACTGACACTTACGTTAGATCCCACAGTTGATAATTTCTTAGTAACGGACACATCTGTGAAATCAACAGTGTTATCAGTATCTTGTACTTTCCGTACATCTTCGTAATTCTTATTCCCATCTTCTTCCTGTTTCTGCTGGACCTCGCTTCTGTCCGCGTTCCAGGTACTCCTATATTCACGTATTTCTGTGCGCAACAGCGTGAACTGCTCGTTCATATGTTGTTTAACTTCTTCCTGATTACTATCTAGTTTTTCGTTAAGCAATTTATTGTTTTCACTCTGCTCTCTTCTTATTTCCTTTAAATTTGCCTTCATTACTTTGAGACTTCCATTAATTTCTTCCACCTGCTTCTCGAATACCTCATTAATTACTTTGAGACTTCCATTGGTTTCTTCCTTCTGCTGGTCGAATTTCTCATTATTGCCCTAAGATTTTCAGCATAATGTTCGCGCATGAAGTCCATTAACGACTGTAATGTGACTTCTTCTCGTGGTTGTTGGGACTCCTGTCCCCGCGCTCTGACGTCTGACGTGTCTTCCGTCATGTTCGGCTCGACCGTCGAGTTCTCCTCTCCGTTATCGGGTATACCTAATTGGTTGTTGATTTCGAAGCTCATACTGTCTGAACTACTGGCCATTTTAGCTTTACTTCGTGTAAACATCCAGTCAAGCTAACCGTACACTACAAACCTGATTCTAATATATTACTTTACTTAGTCTAACTACTGCCTGCTCTCTTTTGCCATGCGATGGGCGCCATTTACATTTAATAAATTGAAATGTAATTTATATTTGTTGTGCCCCACGTTCTTTGGGAGCCATTTACATTTAGTGCAATTATGCTAATTTATGTAACTTATTAAATTATTCAATTAAGTTGAATATTTATCAAATCAATATAATTACGCAAATATATTATTCTGACAATTTACTGGGTGATTGAGTATGTTCACCGTTAATTAGCATAATTAATGAGACTCTTAATTATCGTTATAAGCAATAAGACAGAATTTATTGAAACATGACAAATTAATTATTTGAGGTTGATTGCAATAATGAACGCAAGATATACATAACGCAATAAATACTTATTTATTACACATTATTGAATAGATAAATTCTTGATATACAAATGAAATTATGTCCTGTAAATACATTCAAACAAAACGCGTAATAACATAAATCATAATAATATTCATTTCGTTGTTCCCTGAAAAACAACACATACAATGCTATAAAATATAACACACAATGATATAAATATGCACAAACAATAAACAATCAAATATACTTCATCCTAAGCTAAATGCGTTCATTAATGCCCTCAGATGAGTGACTTTACTATTTAACATTATTATTATTATTTTTACGATTTATAAAGATTTTCTCGGGTGTAGCTCTTTGAAAAGAGACAGTGCAGTAGTAAGTATTAACTAGTATTAAGAACACAAGGACTTAACTCGGAAAAGCATATCCACAATTCCATCGGTGTGGTATCCTATCCATTGATGGTTCCATGTACGTGGTTGTTGCTGTTGATGGATGCACACTGACACTTTAACTCACGATAATCCCCACTCGCGTTCTGTGTAGTGTGATGTCGGAGTTATCCGCTTGGAATAAGTGTCTTTACAGTTTTATGTAGTAAAGTGCAATCATTATTATTGGTGTAGTTTGCTTAAGTGTTTACTGTAAGCGTGATTCAGGTAGCTAGATACTTTTGTCTACCTTGGACGTGATGCACGCTATGTATGCATTAGTGTTCATGAGTGTTAATCCACTTAGTTCATGTGCTCAAAATTAGAATGATTATGATTGGATAATGTTTCATAATGTCTAAAATTGTCGCACGATGTTCTACTGTCGAAATGTTAATTCACTCGTAGCCGAACGTATTCTAAAGTTTCTCGTATACACTTGACATTTTAACGATGTTTATGTACATTCGCACTGCGTGTTACTGCGGTAAGTTCGGTAACTTGGATGATCTATCGAACACAACGTTTTGTAAAACTGAGATTGAATTGAAAATGTCCAAGTTCGACTAAGACCGAGACTTGGTTATAACTGCGTCACAGACTGACTAACTGATTTAAAATTTGAGTAAGTCGGAGTAAGAAACGAGTAAAACTACCGAGTAAACTATTACAACTATTACTCTTACTATTACTACTACAGAGCTCCGCGTCCTTGTAAACAGTTTTTATCAAGCACCCTCTACCAGAATGCAATTTTCTAACGTCCACGCCTATGGCCGTTGTTGATAGGTTCAGGATTTCCTTCCACCTTGCAGATCTACGGTCATCGGTGTCCTGATTCGTCGTCCAAGTCGTCACTACTCTGTCCACCAGTTCCTTTGGAAGATGCCAAATTCTGGTTGGTCGTTGGTCATCCCCCGGAGTACCCCAGCGACGAACGTTGCGTTGTTTCTCGGAAAGTGGAGCAATTGCCTGCCTGTCCATCAATCATTTGTTTCCTTGTTGTCGAGGCTCTCTGTTATTGCCTTTGTTAACAATCTGCAGTGTTTGGTCCATTGGTCACCCTTCGTTTTTTCCCGTCAATTACCAACTCTTCGTTGGACGTCATCCCTGGACTGGTCCCACGATTTCTAGTTGTAAATCTGACTTGTCATCTTGGTTTGTTTTCACGCTGGGCCGAGTACGTATCTCGTATTCATTGAATACCCGTCCCATTGTCTACATATTCGTCAAAACCTCTCTGCACCCTTTGTTATTGAGTATCTCATTAATACGTATGCGCGTTACAACTTAACCCCACAGCATGTGTTCCGTCTAACTTCTGCGTAGGCGGGCTACCGGGCTCTGTCTTTTGTCTGGTTTGTTTTGGTGTTGTAAATCGGAGCAGAGTTCGTCCTGTCAACGATGTTCCCAATTTCTATTGTTACGTGTAGTCGAACGTTTCAACATTGTTTCTTCACTGGCGTCGGGTCTGACGTGTGCCTAACTGTCCTTATTTACGACATTGGCCTGGGTTGTTAACTCGAGTGTGTGTGAGCGTATCTCTTGATCACAAAATTATAAATTTTGACCACTATATTGTCCCCAAATTGGATTGGATGTTGGGTCAACAGGAGACATCTGATCCAATTTCTGCGCTCTGTCCCAGTCGTGGACGTCTGCCTTGGACTGGTCATGGTTGGATGACCTATTTTCTCTCATATGGTGCAACTTATAGTCATTCCATACCTTTTGGCCTTATATGATTACATGAATTTATTGCCGCACATCTGAGTGGAAATGAACGCATTTTTTACATACTATCCGTCTATATGTTGATTGTACAATATTATCTCATGTTAGTAATTGTAATAAAATACCTACGTCTAATCATTAGACAGCTTGTTTCGTTTCTTACGCTACATTCTTACGTTATACATATACAACATGATAAATTAGCTGATGATCCGCTAGCAATAAAATCAATTAATCGTATATTGATGAATCACATAATAACAAACAATATTTTTAATTCACTTCTAGTGTCCTACAACTATAATCGCTAAATAAACAAATACATACATGAGATTAACTTGCGACACATATTATAATTGATTACACTAATTAAGGAAATATGCATAACCAATAAACAACTAAGGCTTCATCCTACCTCATGATATGTACCTTGTTACTTGTTCCTAAGGTTTCAAAATGATTATCTCATATTTAAATTATTAATTATACACTACTTACTCCATTCACTATCTTTATTAATTTATTGCTTCACAATTATCTAATGTCCTGTACCATAAATGTCCCTTTTATACACGGTACATGTTATCAAGTTATTTTATGTACATCAATGATTAGATACCTAATTGGCGTTGTAAATTAAAGAATACATCGTGATCACACAAGCAAAATTCACATTGAAGCTTAAATTATACATAGTATAGCAAAATTTACATTTTTCGTTGGCTAGCTGGACCGGCCCCGCGGAACAACTACCTGATTCGTGTGTTTCCCCCCTTTAGCCATCTAGCCGTCGGTGTTATTCTTATCTTCTTGCATAACTCGTACCTCTTTCGCCGGCTCATAATACGCCTTAATCTGCCGCACGTTGAATTTTCCTCGTATTTTATCGCTGTCGCATTCCACGAGCTCGTACGTGGCCTCATTTTAATTTCATTCATTAATATTCATATCTATTTATTTTCTTCTGTTAATGTATTCTCACACAACCAATCTTTACTTAACGTATTTTACTCAATATTATCTAACTTAATTATTAAATTTTCAGGCATTCTTAAAATCGTCTTCTTAACACGTTTCATTTATTTATTCTTAAATTTCTATTTGTGGAGACATAGTTGTATGTCTTGTTGATTTAGTGCCGTTACTACGCATTATTGTTGGTAAACATAAGGGTACTGACCTTGTGTCTTTTGTCACACATTTACCCCACGGTCGGTCGCTCGTCCCTGTTACGCTGGCACAGTGCGTCCTGTACTTAACACCTCCAAGATTTACGACGTGTCTCTTTCTCGCTCTCTGAGGGTGGGTAAAAGATATGTCACACCGTCCTTTCCGACAACTTTCCCTAGGCATGTACGCGTTGAATTCCTTACGCCGCCTCTTCCAGACCTGCTTACAATTACGTTCCTTGACTTTCACTTTTCTATCCGTGTGTTCACGTAATAATATCTTGTTTTCTAGATTCCTAAGAAATCTTACCTCGACCGCTTGAACTCTTCTCTCCGTACTGTTACCACTTTTTAAAATATTCTTGAGTCGTCCAGTAAATTTCATTCTTTTCCTCTTTCTCATAACATTCCTTGTCCAGGACGAGTATGCATACGGATCTGGTAGGTCTTTCCGCTTCACATCATCCATGGCTTGCTTAAATTTGCGTTCAGTTTCATAACATGCAGTGTTCGTTTTAATATTGAACTTTCTTTTCATGCTTTTTACTGATGCAGCTCGACTACTTAGTCGATGTATGTCTGTTCCACAAGCTGGATACTTCATCGTTGGTTTCACTGATGTAGCATCTATCCTTGTGTTGCTTAGTTTGTGCCTTTTGCGCATTCTACTAGATGGTATTAAACCTTTATTATCTCTATCCATGTTAGGATAATCATCTTCCGACATCGTCAGATACAAAGAAACAAAGTCATTTCTCTTCTTGACCCGTTTGTTTCTCGGGTTGCTACTGACACTTACGTTAGATCCCACAGTTGATAATTTCTTAGTAACGGACACATCTGTGAAATCAACAGTGTTATCAGTATCTTGTACTTTCCGTACATCTTCGTAATTCTTATTCCCATCTTCTTCCTGTTTCTGCTGGACCTCGCTTCTGTCCGCGTTCCAGGTACTCCTATATTCACGTATTTCTGTGCGCAACAGCGTGAACTGCTCGTTCATATGTTGTTTAACTTCTTCCTGATTACTATCTAGTTTTTCGTTAAGCAATTTATTGTTTTCACTCTGCTCTCTTCTTATTTCCTTTAAATTTGCCTTCATTACTTTGAGACTTCCATTAATTTCTTCCACCTGCTTCTCGAATACCTCATTAATTACTTTGAGACTTCCATTGGTTTCTTCCTTCTGCTGGTCGAATTTCTCATTATTGCCCTAAGAGTTTCAGCATAATGTTCGCGCATGAAGTCCATTAACGACTGTAATGTGACTTCTTCTCGTGGTTGTTGGGACTCCTGTCCCCGCGCTCTGACGTCTGACGTGTCTTCCGTCATGTTCGGCTCGACCGTCGAGTTCTCCTCTCCGTTATCGGGTATACCTAATTGGTTGTTGATTTCGAAGCTCATACTGTCTGAACTACTGGCCATTTTAGCTTTACTTCGTGTAAACATCCAGTCAAGCTAACCGTACACTACAAACCTGATTCTAATATATTACTTTACTTAGTCTAACTACTGCCTGCTCTCTTTTGCCATGCGATGGGCGCCATTTACATTTAATAAATTGAAATGTAATTTATATTTGTTGTGCCCCACGTTCTTTGGGAGCCATTTACATTTAGTGCAATTATGCTAATTTATGTAACTTATTAAATTATTCAATTAAGTTGAATATTTATCAAATCAATATAATTACGCAAATATATTATTCTGACAATTTACTGGGTGATTGAGTATGTTCACCGTTAATTAGCATAATTAATGAGACTCTTAATTATCGTTATAAGCAATAAGACAGAATTTATTGAAACATGACAAATTAATTATTTGAGGTTGATTGCAATAATGAACGCAAGATATACATAACGCAATAAATACTTATTTATTACACATTATTGAATAGATAAATTCTTGATATACAAATGAAATTATGTCCTGTAAATACATTCAAACAAAACGCGTAATAACATAAATCATAATAATATTCATTTCGTTGTTCCCTGAAAAACAAGACATACAATGCTATAAAATATAACACACAATGATATAAATATGCACAAACAATAAACAATCAAATATACTTCATCCTAAGCTAAATGCGTTCATTAATGCCCTCAGATGAGTGACTTTACTATTTAACATTATTATTATTATTTTTACGATTTATAAAGATTTTCTCGGGTGTAGCTCTTTGAAAAGAGACAGTGCAGTAGTAAGTATTAACTAGTATTAAGAACACAAGGACTTAACTCGGAAAAGCATATCCACAATTCCATCGGTGTGGTATCCTATCCATTGATGGTTCCATGTACGTGGTTGTTGCTGTTGATGGATGCACACTGACACTTTAACTCGCGATAATCCCCACTCGCGTTCTGTGTAGTGTGATGTCGGAGTTATCCGCTTGGAATAAGTGTCTTTACAGTTTTATGTAGTAAAGTGCAATCATTATTATTGGTGTAGTTTGCTTAAGTGTTTACTGTAAGCGTGATTCAGGTAGCTAGATACTTTTGTCTACCTTGGACGTGATGCACGCTATGTATGCATTAGTGTTCATGAGTGTTAATCCACTTAGTTCATGTGCTCAAAATTAGAATGATTATGATTGGATAATGTTTCATAATGTCTAAAATTGTCGCACGATGTTCTACTGTCGAAATGTTAATTCACTCGTAGCCGAACGTATTCTAAAGTTTCTCGTATACACTTGACATTTTAACGATGTTTATGTACATTCGCACTGCGTGTTACTGCGGTAAGTTCGGTAACTTGGATGATCTATCGAACACAACGTTTTGTAAAACTGAGATTGAATTGAAAATGTCCAAGTTCGACTAAGACCGAGACTTGGTTATAACTGCGTCACAGACTGACTAACTGATTTAAAATTTGAGTAAGTCGGAGTAAGAAACGAGTAAAACTACCGAGTAAACTATTACAACTATTACTCTTACTATTACTACTACAGAGCTCCGCGTCCTTGTAAACAGTTTTTATCAAGCACCCTCTACCAGAATGCAATTTTCTAACGTCCACGCCTATGGCCGTTGTTGATAGGTTCAGGATTTCCTTCCACCTTGCAGATCTACGGTCATCGGTGTCCTGATTCGTCGTCCAAGTCGTCACTACTCTGTCCACCAGTTCCTTTGGAAGATGCCAAATTCTGGTTGGTCGTTGGTCATCCCCCGGAGTACCCCAGCGACGAACGTTGCGTTGTTTCTCGGAAAGTGGAGCAATTGCCTGCCTGTCCATCAATCATTTGTTTCCTTGTTGTCGAGGCTCTCTGTTATTGCCTTTGTTAACAATCTGCAGTGTTTGGTCCATTGGTCACCCTTCGTTTTTTCCCGTCAATTACCAACTCTTCGTTGGACGTCATCCCTGGACTGGTCCCACGATTTCTAGTTGTAAATCTGACTTGTCATCTTGGTTTGTTTTCACGCTGGGCCGAGTACGTATCTCGTATTCATTGAATACCCGTCCCATTGTCTACATATTCGTCAAAACCTCTCTGCACCCTTTGTTATTGAGTATCTCATTAATACGTATGCGCGTTACAACTTAACCCCACAGCATGTGTTCCGTCTAACTTCTGCGTAGGCGGGCTACCGGGCTCTGTCTTTTGTCTGGTTTGTTTTGGTGTTGTAAATCGGAGCAGAGTTCGTCCTGTCAACGATGTTCCCAATTTCTATTGTTACGTGTAGTCGAACGTTTCAACATTGTTTCTTCACTGGCGTCGGGTCTGACGTGTGCCTAACTGTCCTTATTTACGACATTGGCCTGGGTTGTTAACTCGAGTGTGTGTGAGCGTATCTCTTGATCACAAAATTATAAATTTTGACCACTATATTGTCCCCAAATTGGATTGGATGTTGGGTCAACAGGAGACATCTGATCCAATTTCTGCGCTCTGTCCCAGTCGTGGACGTCTGCCTTGGACTGGTCATGGTTGGATGACCTATTTTCTCTCATATGGTGCAACTTATAGTCATTCCATACCTTTTGGTCTTATATGATTACATGAATTTATTGCCGCACATCTGAGTGGAAATGAACGCATTTTTTACATACTATCCGTCTATATGTTGATTGTACAATATTATCTCATGTTAGTAATTGTAATAAAATACCTACGTCTAATCATTAGACAGCTTGTTTCGTTTCTTACGCTACATTCTTACGTTATACATATACAACATGATAAATTAGCTGATGATCCGCTAGCAATAAAATCAATTAATCGTATATTGATGAATCACATAATAACAAACAATATTTTTAATTCACTTCTAGTGTCCTACAACTATAATCGCTAAATAAACAAATACATACATGAGATTAACTTGCGACACATATTATAATTGATTACACTAATTAAGGAAATATGCATAACCAATAAACAACTAAGGCTTCATCCTACCTCATGATATGTACCTTGTTACTTGTTCCTAAGGTTTCAAAATGATTATCTCATATTTAAATTATTAATTATACACTACTTACTCCATTCACTATCTTTATTAATTTATTGCTTCACAATTATCTAATGTCCTGTACCATAAATGTCCCTTTTATACACGGTACATGTTATCAAGTTATTTTATGTACATCAATGATTAGATACCTAATTGGCGTTGTAAATTAAAGAATACATCGTGATCACACAAGCAAAATTCACATTGAAGCTTAAATTATACATAGTATAGCAAAATTTACATTATTCGTTGGCTAGCTGGACCGGCCCCGCGGAACAACTACCTGATTCGTGTGTTTCCCCCCTTTAGCCATCTAGCCGTCGGTGTTATTCTTATCTTCTTGCATAACTCGTACCTCTTTCGCCGGCTCATAATACGCCTTAATCTGCCGCACGTTGAATTTTCCTCGTATTTTATCGCTGTCGCATTCCACGAGCTCGTACGTGGCCTCATTTTAATTTCATTCATTAATATTCATATCTATTTATTTTCTTCGGTTAATGTATTCTCACACAACCAATCTTTACTTAACGTATTTTACTCAATATTATCTAACTTAATTATTAAATTTTCAGGCATTCTTAAAATCGTCTTCTTAACACGTTTCATTTATTTATTCTTAAATTTCTATTTGTGGAGACATAGTTGTATGTCTTGTTGATTTAGTGCCGTTACTACGCATTATTGTTGGTAAACATAAGGGTACTGACCTTGTGTCTTTTTTCACACATTTACCCCACGGTCGGTCGCTCGTCCCTGTTACGCTGGCACAGTGCGTCCTGTACTTAACACCTCCAAGATTTACGACGTGTCTCTTTCTCGCTCTCTGAGGGTGGGTAAAAGATATGTCACACCGTCCTTTCCGACAACTTTCCCTAGGCATGTACGCGTTGAATTCCTTACGCCGCCTCTTCCAGACCTGCTTACAATTACGTTCCTTGACTTTCACTTTTCTATCCGTGTGTTCACGTAATAATATCTTGTTTTCTAGATTCCTAAGAAATCTTACCTCGACCGCTTGAACTCTTCTCTCCGTACTGTTACCACTTTTTAAAATATTCTTGAGTCGTCCAGTAAATTTCATTCTTTTCCTCTTTCTCATAACATTCCTTGTCCAGGACGAGTATGCATACGGATCTGGTAGGTCTTTCCGCTTCACATCATCCATGGCTTGCTTAAATTTGCGTTCAGTTTCATAACATGCAGTGTTCGTTTTAATATTGAACTTTCTTTTCATGCTTTTTACTGATGCAGCTCGACTACTTAGTCGATGTATGTCTGTTCCACAAGCTGGATACTTCATCGTTGGTTTCACTGATGTAGCATCTATCCTTGTGTTGCTTAGTTTGTGCCTTTTGCGCATTCTACTAGATGGTATTAAACCTTTATTATCTCTATCCATGTTAGGATAATCATCTTCCGACATCGTCAGATACAAAGAAACAAAGTCATTTCTCTTCTTGACCCGTTTGTTTCTCGGGTTGCTACTGACACTTACGTTAGATCCCACAGTTGATAATTTCTTAGTAACGGACACATCTGTGAAATCAACAGTGTTATCAGTATCTTGTACTTTCCGTACATCTTCGTAATTCTTATTCCCATCTTCTTCCTGTTTCTGCTGGACCTCGCTTCTGTCCGCGTTCCAGGTACTCCTATATTCACGTATTTCTGTGCGCAACAGCGTGAACTGCTCGTTCATATGTTGTTTAACTTCTTCCTGATTACTATCTAGTTTTTCGTTAAGCAATTTATTGTTTTCACTCTGCTCTCTTCTTATTTCCTTTAAATTTGCCTTCATTACTTTGAGACTTCCATTAATTTCTTCCACCTGCTTCTCGAATACCTCATTAATTACTTTGAGACTTCCATTGGTTTCTTCCTTCTGCTGGTCGAATTTCTCATTATTGCCCTAAGATTTTCAGCATAATGTTCGCGCATGAAGTCCATTAACGACTGTAATGTGACTTCTTCTCGTGGTTGTTGGGACTCCTGTCCCCGCGCTCTGACGTCTGACGTGTCTTCCGTCATGTTCGGCTCGACCGTCGAGTTCTCCTCTCCGTTATCGGGTATACCTAATTGGTTGTTGATTTCGAAGCTCATACTGTCTGAACTACTGGCCATTTTAGCTTTACTTCGTGTAAACATCCAGTCAAGCTAACCGTACACTACAAACCTGATTCTAATATATTACTTTACTTAGTCTAACTACTGCCTGCTCTCTTTTGCCATGCGATGGGCGCCATTTACATTTAATAAATTGAAATGTAATTTATATTTGTTGTGCCCCACGTTCTTTGGGAGCCATTTACATTTAGTGCAATTATGCTAATTTATGTAACTTATTAAATTATTCAATTAAGTTGAATATTTATCAAATCAATATAATTACGCAAATATATTATTCTGACAATTTACTGGGTGATTGAGTATGTTCACCGTTAATTAGCATAATTAATGAGACTCTTAATTATCGTTATAAGCAATAAGACAGAATTTATTGAAACATGACAAATTAATTATTTGAGGTTGATTGCAATAATGAACGCAAGATATACATAACGCAATAAATACTTATTTATTACACATTATTGAATAGATAAATTCTTGATATACAAATGAAATTATGTCCTGTAAATACATTCAAACAAAACGCGTAATAACATAAATCATAATAATATTCATTTCGTTGTTCCCTGAAAAACAACACATACAATGCTATAAAATATAACACACAATGATATAAATATGCACAAACAATAAACAATCAAATATACTTCATCCTAAGCTAAATGCGTTCATTAATGCCCTCAGATGAGTGACTTTACTATTTAACATTATTATTATTATTTTTACGATTTATAAAGATTTTCTCGGGTGTAGCTCTTTGAAAAGAGACAGTGCAGTAGTAAGTATTAACTAGTATTAAGAACACAAGGACTTAACTCGGAAAAGCATATCCACAATTCCATCGGTGTGGTATCCTATCCATTGATGGTTCCATGTACGTGGTTGTTGCTGTTGATGGATGCACACTGACACTTTAACTCGCGATAATCCCCACTCGCGTTCTGTGTAGTGTGATGTCGGAGTTATCCGCTTGGAATAAGTGTCTTTACAGTTTTACGTAGTAAAGTGCAATCATTATTATTGGTGTAGTTTGCTTAAGTGTTTACTGTAAGCGTGATTCAGGTAGCTAGATACTTTTGTCTACCTTGGACGTGATGCACGCTATGTATGCATTAGTGTTCATGAGTGTTAATCCACTTAGTTCATGTGCTCAAAATTAGAATGATTATGATTGGATAATGTTTCATAATGTCTAAAATTGTCGCACGATGTTCTACTGTCGAAATGTTAATTCACTCGTAGCCGAACGTATTCTAAAGTTTCTCGTATACACTTGACATTTTAACGATGTTTATGTACATTCGCACTGCGTGTTACTGCGGTAAGTTCGGTAACTTGGATGATCTATCGAACACAACGTTTTGTAAAACTGAGATTGAATTGAAAATGTCTAAGTTCGACTAAGACCGAGACTTGGTTATAACTGCGTCACAGACTGACTAACTGATTTAAAATTTGAGTAAGTCGGAGTAAGAAACGAGTAAAACTACCGAGTAAACTATTACAACTATTACTCTTACTATTACTACTACAGAGCTCCGCGTCCTTGTAAACAGTTTTTATCAAGCACCCTCTACCAGAATGCAATTTTCTAACGTCCACGCCTATGGCCGTTGTTGATAGGTTCAGGATTTCCTTCCACCTTGCAGATCTACGGTCATCGGTGTCCTGATTCGTCGTCCAAGTCGTCACTACTCTGTCCACCAGTTCCTTTGGAAGATGCCAAATTCTGGTTGGTCGTTGGTCATCCCCCGGAGTACCCCAGCGACGAACGTTGCGTTGTTTCTCGGAAAGTGGAGCAATTGCCTGCCTGTCCATCAATCATTTGTTTCCTTGTTGTCGAGGCTCTCTGTTATTGCCTTTGTTAACAATCTGCAGTGTTTGGTCCATTGGTCACCCTTCGTTTTTTCCCGTCAATTACCAACTCTTCGTTGGACGTCATCCCTGGACTGGTCCCACGATTTCTAGTTGTAAATCTGACTTGTCATCTTGGTTTGTTTTCACGCTGGGCCGAGTACGTATCTCGTATTCATTGAATACCCGTCCCATTGTCTACATATTCGTCAAAACCTCTCTGCACCCTTTGTTATTGAGTATCTCATTAATATGTATGCGCGTTACAACTTAACCCCACAGCATGTGTTCCGTCTAACTTCTGCGTAGGCGGGCTACCGGGCTCTGTCTTTTGTCTGGTTTGTTTTGGTGTTGTAAATCGGAGCAGAGTTCGTCCTGTCAACGATGTTCCCAATTTCTATTGTTACGTGTAGTCGAACGTTTCAACATTGTTTCTTCACTGGCGTCGGGTCTGACGTGTGCCTAACTGTCCTTATTTACGACATTGGCCTGGGTTG
This sequence comes from Magicicada septendecula, assembly GCA_034769895.1. Lineage (NCBI taxonomy): Eukaryota > Metazoa > Arthropoda > Insecta > Hemiptera > Cicadidae > Magicicada > Magicicada septendecula. The sequence goes on along the minus strand of CM068373.1, from coordinate 315,868,096 downwards.
TTAACTCGAGTGTGTGTGAGCGTATCTCTTGATCACAAAATTATAAATTTTGACCACTATATTGTCCCCAAATTGGATTGGATGTTGGGTCAACAGGAGACATCTGATCCAATTTCTGCGCTCTGTCCCAATCGTGGACGTCTGCCTTGGACTGGTCATGGTTGGATGACCTATTTTCTCTCATATGGTGCAACTGATAGTCATTCCATATCTTTTGGTCCTATATGATTACATGAATTTATTGCCGCACATCTGAGTGGAAATGAACGCATTTTTTACATACTATCCGTCTATATGTGGATTGTACAATATTATCTCATGTTAATAATTGAAATAAAATACCTACGTCTAATCATTAGACAGCTTGTTTCGTTTCTTACGCTACATTCTTACGTTATACATATACAACATGATAAATTAGCTGATGATCCGCTAGCAATAAAATCAATTAATCGTATATTGATGAATCACATAATAACAAACAATATTTTTAATTCACTTCTAGTGTCCTACAACTATAATCGCTAAATAAACAAATACATACATGAGATTAACTTGCGACACATATTATAATTGATTACACTAATTAAGGAAATATGCATAACCAATAAACAACTAAGGCTTCATCCTACCTCATGATATGTACCTTGTTACTTGTTCCTAAGGTTTCAAAATGATTATCTCATATTTAAATTATTAATTATACACTACTTACTCCATTCACTATATCTTTATTAATTTATTGCTTCACAATTATCTAATGTCCTGTACCATAAATGTCCCTTTTATACACGGTACATGTTGTCAAGTTATTTTATGTACATCAATGATTAGATACCTAATTGGCGTTGTAAATTAAAGAATACATCGTGATCACACAAGCAAAATTCACATTGAAGCTTAAATTATACATAGTATAGCAAAATTTACATTATTCGTTGGCTAGCTGGACCGGCCCCGCGGAACAACTACCTGATTCGTGTGTTTCCCCCCTTTAGCCATCTAGCCGTCGGTGTTCTTCTTATCTTCTTGCATAACTCGTACCTCTTTCGCCGGCTCATAATACGCCTTAATCTGCCGCACGTTGAATTTTCCTCGTATTTTATCGCTGTCGCATTCCACGAGCTCGTACGTGGCCTCATTTTAAATTCATTCATTAATATTCATATCTATTTATTTTCTTCTGTTAATGTATTCTCACACAACCAATCTTTACTTAACGTATTTTACTCAATATTATCTAACTTAATTATTAAATTTTCAGGCATTCTTAAAATCGTCTTCTTAACACGTTTCATTTATTTATTCTTAAATTTCTATTTGTGGAGACATAGTTGTATGTCTTGTTGATTTAGTGCCGTTACTACGCATTATTGTTGGTAAACATAAGGGTACTGACCTTGTGTCTTTTGTCACACATTTACCCCACGGTCGGTCGCTCGTCCCTGTTACGCTGGCACAGTGCGTCCTGTACTTAACACCTCCAAGATTTACGACGTGTCTCTTTCTCGCTCTCTGAGGGTGGGTAAAAGATATGTCACACCGTCCTTTCCGACAACTTTCCCTAGGCATGTACGCGTTGAATTCCTTACGCCGCCTCTTCCAGACCTGCTTACAATTACGTTCCTTGACTTTCACTTTTCTATCCGTGTGTTCACGTAATAATATCTTGTTTTCTAGATTCCTAAGAAATCTTACCTCGACCGCTTGAACTCTTCTCTCCGTACTGTTACCATTTTTTAAAATATTCTTGAGTCGTCCAGTAAATTTCATTCTTTTCCTCTTTCTCATAACATTCCTTGTCCAGGACGAGTATGCATACGGATCTGGTAGGTCTTTCCGCTTCACATCATCCATGGCTTGCTTAAATTTGCGTTCAGTTTCATAACATGCAGTGTTCGTTTTAATATTGAACTTTCTTTTCATGCTTTTTACTGATGCAGCTCGACTACTTAGTCGATGTATGTCTGTTCCACAAGCTGGATACTTCATCGTTGGTTTCACTGATGTAGCATCTATCCTTGTGTTGCTTAGTTTGTGCCTTTTGCGCATTCTACTAGATGGTATTAAACTTTTATTATCTCTATCCATGTTAGGATATCATCTTCCGACATCGTCAGATACAAAGAAACAAAGTCATTTCTCTTCTTGACCCGTTTGTTTCTCGGGTTGCTACTGACACTTACGTTAGATCCCACAGTTGATAATTTCTTAGTAACTGACACATCTGTGAAATCAACAGTGTTATCAGTATCTTGTACTTTCCGTACATCTTCGTAATTCTTATTCCCATCTTCTTCCTGTTTCTGCTGGACCTCGCTTCTGTCCGCGTTCCAGGTACTCCTATATTCACGTATTTCTGTGCGCAACAGCGTGAACTGCTCGTTCATATGTTGTTTAACTTCTTCCTGATTACTATCTAGTTTTTCGTTAAGCAATTTATTGTTTTCACTCTGCTCTCTTCTTATTTCCTTTAAATTTGCCTTCATTACTTTGAAACTTCCATTAATTTCTTCCACCTGCTTCTCGAATACCTCATTAGTTACTTTGAGACTTCCATTGGTTTCTTCCTTCTGCTGGTCGAATTTCTCATTATTGCCCTAAGATTTTCAGCATAATGTTCGCGCATGAAGTCCATTAACGACTGTAATGTGACTTCTTCTCGTGGTTGTTGGGACTCCTGTCCCCGCGCTCTGACGTCTGACGTGTCTTCCGTCATGTTCGGCTCGACCGTCGAGTTCTCCTCTCCGTTATCGGGTATACCTAATTGGTTGTTGATTTCGAAGCTCATACTGTCTGAACTACTGGCCATTTTAGCTTTACTTCGTGTAAACATCCAGTCAAGCTAACCGTACACTACAAACCTGATTCTAATATATTACTTTACTTAGTCTAACTACTGCCTGCTCTCTTTTGCCATGCGATGGGCGCCATTTACATTTAATAAATTGAAATGTAATTTAAATTTGTTGTGCCCCACGTTCTTTGGGAGCCATTTACATTTAGTGCAATTATGCTAATTTATGTATCTTATTAAATTATTCAATTAAGTTGAATATTTATCAAATCAATATAATTACGCAAATATATTATTCTGACAATTTACTGGGTGATTGAGTATGTTCACTGTTAATTAGCATAATTAATGAGACTCTTAATTATCGTTATAAGCAATAAGACAGAATTTATTGAAACATGACAAATTAATTATTTGAGGTTGATTGCAATAATGAACGCAAGATATACATAACGCAATAAATACTTATTTATTACACATTATTGAATAGATAAATTCTTGATATACAAATGAAATTATGTCCTGTAAATACATTCAAACAAAACGCGTAATAACATAAATCATAATAATATTCATTTCGTTGTTCCCTGAAAAACAACACATACAATGCTATAAAATATAACACACAATGATATAAATATGCACAAACAATAAACAATCAAATATACTTCATCCTAAGCTAAATGCGTTCATTAATGCCCTCAGATGAGTGACTTTACTATTTAACATTATTATTATTATTTTTTCGATTTATAAAGATTTTCTCGGGTGTAGCTCTTTGAAAAGAGACAGTGCAGTAGTAAGTATTACCTAGTATTAAGAACAGAAGGACTTAACTCGGAAAAGCATATCCACAATTCCATCGGTGTGGTATCCTATCCATTGATGGTTCCATGTACGTGGTTGTTGCTGTTGATGGATGCACACTGACACTTTAACTCGCGATAATCCCCACTCGCGTTCTGTGTAGTGTGATGTCGGAGTTATCCGCTTGGAATAAGTGTCTTTACAGTTTTATGTAGTAAAGTGCAATCATTATTATTGGTGTAGTTTGCTTAAGTGTTTACTGTAAGCGTGATTCAGGTAGCTAGATACTTTTGTCTACCTTGGACGTGATGCACGCTATGTATGCATTAGTGTTCATGAGTGTTAATCCACTTAGTTCATGTGCTCAAAATTAGAATGATTATGATTGGATAATGTTTCATAATGTCTAAAATTGTCGCACGATGTTCTACTGTCGAAATGTTAATTCACTCGTAGCCGAACGTATTCTAAAGTTTCTCGTATACACTTGACATTTTAACGATGTTTATGTACATTCGCACTGCGTGTTACTGCGGTAAGTTCGGTAACTTGGATGATCTATCGAACACAACGTTTTGTAAAACTGAGATTGAATTGAAAATGTCTAAGTTCGACTAAGACCGAGACTTGGTTATAACTGCGTCACAGACTGACTAACTGATTTAAAATTTGAGTAAGTCGGAGTAAGGAACGAGTAAAACTACCGAGTAAACTATTACAACTATTACTCTTACTATTACTACTACTGAGCTCCGCGTCCTTGTAAACAGTTTTTATCAAGCACCCTCTACCAGAATGCAATTTTCTAACGTCCACGCCTATGGCCGTTGTTGATAGGTTCAGGATTTCCTTCCACCTTGCAGATCTACGGTCATCGGTGTCCTGATTCGTCGTCCAAGTCGTCACTACTCTGTCCACCAGTTCCTTTGGAAGATGCCAAATTCTGGTTGGTCGTTGGTCATCCCCCGGAGTACCCCAGCGACGAACGTTGCGTTGTTTCTCGGAAAGTGGAGCAATTGCCTGCCTGTCCATCAATCATTTGTTTCCTTGTTGTCGAGGCTCTCTGTTATTGCCTTTGTTAACAATCTGCAGTGTTTGGTCCATTGGTCACCCTTCGTTTTTTCCCGTCAATTACCAACTCTTCGTTGGACGTCATCCCTGGACTGGTCCCACGATTTCTAGTTGTAAATCTGACTTGTCATCTTGGTTTGTTTTCACGCTGGGCCGAGTACGTATCTCGTATTCATTGAATACCCGTCCCATTGTCTACATATTCGTCAAAACCTCTCTGCACCCTTTGTTATTGAGTATCTCATTAATACGTATGCGCGTTACAACTTAACCCCACAGCATGTGTTCCGTCTAACTTCTGCGTAGGCGGGCTACCGGGCTCTGTCTTTTGTCTGGTTTGTTTTGGTGTTGTAAATCGGAGCAGAGTTCGTCCTGTCAACGATGTTCCCAATTTCTATTGTTACGTGTAGTCGAACGTTTCAACATTGTTTCTTCACTGGCGTCGGGTCTGACGTGTGCCTAACTGTCCTTATTTACGACATTGGCCTGGGTTGTTAACTCGAGTGTGTGTGAGCGTATCTCTTGATCACAAAATTATAAATTTTGACCACTATATTGTCCCCAAATTGGATTGGATGTTGGGTCAACAGGAGACATCTGATCCAATTTCTGCGCTCTGTCCCAGTCGTGGACGTCTGCCTTGGACTGGTCATGGTTGGATGACCTATTTTCTCTCATATGGTGCAACTGATAGTCATTCCATATCTTTTGGTCTTATATGATTACATGAATTTATTGCCGCACATCTGAGTGGAAATGAACGCATTTTTTACATACTATCCGTCTATATGTTGATTGTACAATATTATCTCATGTTAGTAATTGTAATAAAATACCTACGTCTAATCATTAGACAGCTTGTTTCGTTTCTTACGCTACATTCTTACGTTATACATATACAACATGATAAATTAGCTGATGATCCGCTAGCAATAAAATCAATTAATCGTATATTGATGAATCACATAATAACAAACAATATTTTTAATTCACTTCTAGTGTCCTACAACTATAATCGCTAAATAAACAAATACATACATGAGATTAACTTGCGACACATATTATAATTGATTACACTAATTAAGGAAATATGCATAACCAATAAACAACTAAGGCTTCATCCTACCTCATGATATGTACCTTGTTACTTGTTCCTAAGGTTTCAAAATGATTATCTCATATTTAAATTATTAATTATACACTACTTACTCCATTCACTATCTTTATTAATTTATTGCTTCACAATTATTTAATGTCCTGTACCATAAATGTCCCTTTTATACACGGTACATGTTATCAAGTTATTTTATGTACATCAATGATTAGATACCTAATTGGCGTTGTAAATTAAAGAATACATCGTGATCACACAAGCAAAATTCACATTGAAGCTTAAATTATACATAGTATAGCAAAATTTACATTATTCGTTGGCTAGCTGGACAGGCCCCGCGGAACAACTACCTGATTCGTGTGTTTCCCCCCTTTAGCCATCTAGCTGTCGGTGTTATTCTTATCTTCTTGCATAACTCGTACCTCTTTCGCCGGCTCATAATACGCCTTAATCTGCCGCACGTTGAATTTTCCTCGTATTTTATCGCTGTCGCATTCCACGAGCTCGTACGTGGCCTCATTTTAATTTCATTCATTTATATTCATATCTATTTATTTTCTTCGGTTAATGTATTCTCACACAACCAATCTTTACTTAACGTATTTTACTCAATATTATCTAACTTAATTATTAAATTTTCAGGCATTCTTAAATCGTCTTCTTAACACGTTTCATTTATTTATTCTTAAATTTCTATTTGTGGAGACATAGTTGTATGTCTTGTTGATTTAGTGCCGTTACTACGCATTATTGTTGGTAAACATAAGGGTACTGACCTTGTGTCTTTTGTCACACATTTACCCCACGGTCGGTCGCTCGTCCCTGTTACGCTGGCACAGTGCGTCCTGTACTTAACACCTCCAAGATTTACGACGTGTCTCTTTCTCGCTCTCTGAGGGTGGGTAAAAGATATGTCACACCGTCCTTTCCGACAACTTTCCCTAGGCATGTACGCGTTGAATTCCTTACGCCGCCTCTTCCAGACCTGCTTACAATTACGTTCCTTGACTTTCACTTTTCTATCCGTGTGTTCACGTAATAATATCTTGTTTTCTAGATTCCTAAGAAATCTTACCTCGACCGCTTGAACTCTTCTCTCCGTACTGTTACCACTTTTTAAAATATTCTTGAGTCGTCCAGTAAATTTCATTCTTTTCCTCTTTCTCATAACATTCCTTGTCCAGGACGAGTATGCATACGGATCTGGTAGGTCTTTCCGCTTCACATCATCCATGGCTTGCTTAAATTTGCGTTCAGTTTCATAACATGCAGTGTTCGTTTTAATATTGAACTTTCTTTTCATGCTTTTTACTGATGCAGCTCGACTACTTAGTCTATGTATGTCTGTTCCACAAGCTGGATACTTCATCGTTGGTTTCACTGATGTAGCATCTATCCTTGTGTTGCTTAGTTTGTGCCTTTTGCGCATTCTACTAGATGGTATTAAACCTTTATTATCTCTATCCATGTTAGGATAATCATCTTCCGACATCGTCAGATACAAAGAAACAAAGTTATTTCTCTTCTTGACCCGTTTGTTTCTCGGGTTGCTACTGACACTTACGTTAGATCCCACAGTTGATAATTTCTTAGTAACGGACACATCTGTGAAATCAACAGTGTTATCAGTATCTTGTACTTTCCGTACATCTTCGTAATTCTTATTCCCGTCTTCTTCCTGTTTCTGCTGGACCTCGCTTCTGTCCGCGTTCCAGTTACTCCTATATTCACGTATTTCTGTGCGCAACAGCGTGAACTGCTCGTTCATATGTTGTTTAACTTCTTCCTGATTACTATCTAGTTTTTCGTTAAGCAATTTATTGTTTTCACTCTGCTCTGTTCTTATTTCCTTTAAATTTGCCTTCATTACTTTGAGACTTCCATTAATTTCTTCCACCTGCTTCTCGAATACCTCATTAATTACTTTGAGACTTCCATTGGTTTCTTCCTTCTGCTGGTCGAATTTCTCATTATTGCCCTAAGATTTTCAGCATAATGTTCGCGCATGAAGTCCATTAACGACTGTAATGTGACTTCTTCTCGTGGTTGTTGGGACTCCTGTCCCCGCGCTCTGACGTCTGACGTGTCTTCCGTCATGTTCGGCTCGACCGTCGAGTTCTCCTCTCCGTTATCGGGTATACCTAATTGGTTGTTGATTTCGAAGCTCATACTGTCTGAACTACTGGCCATTTTAGCTTTACTTCGTGTAAACATCCAGTCAAGCTAACCGTACACTACAAACCTGATTCTAATATATTACTTTACTTAGTCTAACTACTGCCTGCTCTCTTTTGCCATGCGATGGGCGCCATTTACATTTAATAAATTGAAATGTAATTTATATTTGTTGTGCCCCACGTTCTTTGGGAGCCATTTACATTTAGTGCAATTATGCTAATTTATGTAACTTATTAAATTATTCAATTAAGTTGAATATTTATCAAATCAATATAATTACGCAAATATATTATTCTGACAATTTACTGGGTGATTGAGTATGTTCACCGTTAATTAGCATAATTAATGAGACTCTTAATTATCGTTATAAGCAATAAGACAGAATTTATTGAAACATGACAAATTAATTATTTGAGGTTGATTGCAATAATGAACGCAAGATATACATAACGCAATAAATACTTATTTATTACACATTATTGAATAGATAAATTCTTGATATACAAATGAAATTATGTCCTGTAAATACATTCAAACAAAACGCGTAATAACATAAATCATAATAATATTCATTTCGTTGTTCCCTGAAAAACAAGACATACAATGCTATAAAATATAACACACAATGATATAAATATGCACAAACAATAAACAATCAAATATACTTCATCCTAAGCTAAATGCGTTCATTAATGCCCTCAGATGAGTGACTTTACTATTTAACATTATTATTATTATTTTTACGATTTATAAAGATTTTCTCGGGTGTAGCTCTTTGAAAAGAGACAGTGCAGTATTAAGTATTAACTAGTATTAAGAACACAAGGACTTAACTCGGAAAAGCATATCCACAATTCCATCGGTGTGGTATCCTATCCATTGATGGTTCCATGTACGTGGTTGTTGCTGTTGATGGATGCACACTGACACTTTAACTCGCGATAATCCCCACTCGCGTTCTGTGTAGTGTGATGTCGGAGTTATCCGCTTGGAATAAGTGTCTTTACAGTTTTATGTAGTAAAGTGCAATCATTATTATTGGTGTAGTTTGCTTAAGTGTTTACTGTAAGCGTGATTCAGGTAGCTAGATACTTTTGTCTACCTTGGACGTGATGCACGCTATGTATGCATTAGTGTTCATGAGTGTTAATCCACTTAGTTCATGTGCTCAAAATTAGAATGATTATGATTGGATAATGTTTCATAATGTCTAAAATTGTCGCACGATGTTCTACTGTCGAAATGTTAATTCACTCGTAGCCGAACGTATTCTAAAGTTTCTCGTATACACTTGACATTTTAACGATGTTTATGTACATTCGCACTGCGTGTTACTGCGGTAAGTTCGGTAACTTGGATGATCTATCGAACACAACGTTTTGTAAAACTGAGATTGAATTGAAAATGTCTAAGTTCGACTAAGACCGAGACTTGGTTATAACTGCGTCACAGACTGACTAACTGATTTAAAATTTGAGTAAGTCGGAGTAAGAAACGAGTAAAACTACCGAGTAAACTATTACAACTATTACTCTTACTATTACTACTACAGAGCTCCGCGTCCTTGTAACAGTTTTTATCAAGCACCCTCTACCAGAATGCAATTTTCTAACGTCCACGCCTATGGCCGTTGTTGATAGATTCAGGATTTCCTTCCACCTTGCAGATCTACGGTCATCGGTGTCCTGATTCGTCGTCCAAGTCGTCACTACTCTGTCCACCAGTTCCTTTGGAAGATGCCAAATTCTGGTTGGTCGTTGGTCATCCCCCGGAGTACCCCAGCGACGAACGTTGCGTTGTTTCTCGGAAAGTGGAGCAATTGCCTGCCTGTCCATCAATCATTTGTTTCCTTGTTGTCGAGGCTCTCTGTTATTGCCTTTGTTAACAATCTGCAGTGTTTGGTCCATTGGTCACCCTTCGTTTTTTCCCGTCAATTACCAACTCTTCGTTGGACGTCATCCCTGGACTGGTCCCACGATTTCTAGTTGTAAATCTGACTTGTCATCTTGGTTTGTTTTCACGCTGGGCCGAGTACGTATCTCGTATTCATTGAATACCCGTCCCATTGTCTACATATTCGTCAAAACCTCTCTGCACCCTTTGTTATTGAGTATCTCATTAATACGTATGCGCGTTACAACTTAACCCCACAGCATGTGTTCCGTCTAACTTCTGCGTAGGCGGGCTACCGGGCTCTGTCTTTTGTCTGGTTTGTTTTGGTGTTGTAAATCGGAGCAGAGTTCGTCCTGTCAACGATGTTCCCAATTTCTATTGTTACGTGTAGTCGAACGTTTCAACATTGTTTCTTCACTGGCGTCGGGTCTGACGTGTGCCTAACTGTCCTTATTTACGACATTGGCCTGGGTTGTTAACTCGAGTGTGTGTGAGCGTATCTCTTGATCACAAAATTATAAATTTTGACCACTATATTGTCCCCAAATTGGATTGGATGTTGGGTCAACAGGAGACATCTGATCCAATTTCTGCGCTCTGTCCCAGTCGTGGACGTCTGCCTTGGACTGGTCATGGTTGGATGACCTATTTTCTCTCATATGGTGCAACTGATAGTCATTCCATATCTTTTGGTCTTATATGATTACATGAATTTATTGCCGCACATCTGAGTGGAAATGAACGCATTTTTTACATACTATCCGTCTATATGTTGATTGTACAATATTATCTCATGTTAGTAATTGTAATAAAATACCTACGTCTAATCATTAGACAGCTTGTTTCGTTTCTTACGCTACATTCTTACGTTATACATATACAACATGATAAATTAGCTGATGATCCGCTAGCAATAAAATCAATTAATCGTATATTGATGAATCACATAATAACAAACAATATTTTTAATTCACTTCTAGTGTCCTACAACTATAATCGCTAAATAAACAAATACATACATGAGATTAACTTGCGACACATATTATAATTGATTACACTAATTAAGGAAATATGCATAACCAATAAACAACTAAGGCTTCATCCTACCTCATGATATGTACCTTGTTACTTGTTCCTAAGGTTTCAAAATGATTATCTCATATTTAAATTATTAATTATACACTACTTACTCCATTCACTATCTTTATTAATTTATTGCTTCACAATTATTTAATGTCCTGTACCATAAATGTCCCTTTTATACACGGTACATGTTATCAAGTTATTTTATGTACATCAATGATTAGATACCTAATTGGCGTTGTAAATTAAAGAATACATCGTGATCACACAAGCAAAATTCACATTGAAGCTTAAATTATACATAGTATAGCAAAATTTACATTATTCGTTGGCTAGCTGGACAGGCCCCGCGGAACAACTACCTGATTCGTGTGTTTCCCCCCTTTAGCCATCTAGCTGTCGGTGTTATTCTTATCTTCTTGCATAACTCGTACCTCTTTCGCCGGCTCATAATACGCCTTAATCTGCCGCACGTTGAATTTTCCTCGTATTTTATCGCTGTCGCATTCCACGAGCTCGTACGTGGCCTCATTTTAATTTCATTCATTTATATTCATATCTATTTATTTTCTTCGGTTAATGTATTCTCACACAACCAATCTTTACTTAACGTATTTTACTCAATATTATCTAACTTAATTATTAAATTTTCAGGCATTCTTAAATCGTCTTCTTAACACGTTTCATTTATTTATTCTTAAATTTCTATTTGTGGAGACATAGTTGTATGTCTTGTTGATTTAGTGCCGTTACTACGCATTATTGTTGGTAAACATAAGGGTACTGACCTTGTGTCTTTTGTCACACATTTACCCCACGGTCGGTCGCTCGTCCCTGTTACGCTGGCACAGTGCGTCCTGTACTTAACACCTCCAAGATTTACGACGTGTCTCTTTCTCGCTCTCTGAGGGTGGGTAAAAGATATGTCACACCGTCCTTTCCGACAACTTTCCCTAGGCATGTACGCGTTGAATTCCTTACGCCGCCTCTTCCAGACCTGCTTACAATTACGTTCCTTGACTTTCACTTTTCTATCCGTGTGTTCACGTAATAATATCTTGTTTTATAGATTCCTAAGAAATCTTACCTCGACCGCTTGAACTCTTCTCTCCGTACTGTTACCACTTTTTAAAATATTCTTGAGTCGTCCAGTAAATTTCATTCTTTTCCTCTTTCTCATAACATTCCTTGTCCAGGACGAGTATGCATACGGATCTGGTAGGTCTTTCCGCTTCACATCATCCATGGCTTGCTTAAATTTGCGTTCAGTTTCATAACATGCAGTGTTCGTTTTAATATTGAACTTTCTTTTCATGCTTTTTACTGATGCAGCTCGACTACTTAGTCGATGTATGTCTGTTCCACAAGCTGGATACTTCATCGTTGGTTTCACTGATGTAGCATCTATCCTTGTGTTGCTTAGTTTGTGCCTTTTGCGCATTCTACTAGATGGTATTAAACCTTTATTATCTCTATCCATGTTAGGATAATCATCTTCCGACATCGTCAGATACAAAGAAACAAAGTCATTTCTCTTCTTGACCCGTTTGTTTCTCGGGTTGCTACTGACACTTACGTTAGATCCCACAGTTGATAATTTCTTAGTAACGGACACATCTGTGAAATCAACAGTGTTATCAGTATCTTGTACTTTCCGTACATCTTCGTAATTCTTATTCCCGTCTTCTTCCTGTTTCTGCTGGACCTCGCTTCTGTACGCGTTCCAGGTACTCCTATATTCACGTATTTCTGTGCGCAACAGCGTGAACTGCTCGTTCATATGTTGTTTAACTTCTTCCTGATTACTATCTAGTTTTTCGTTAAGCAATTTATTGTTTTCACTCTGCTCTCTTCTTATTTCCTTTAAATTTGCCTTCATTACTTTGAGACTTCCATTAATTTCTTCCACCTGCTTCTCGAATACCTCATTAATTACTTTGAGACTTCCATTGGTTTCTTCCTTCTGCTGGTCGAATTTCTCATTATTGCCCTAAGATTTTCAGCATAATGTTCGCGCATGAAGTCCATTAACGACTGTAATGTGACTTCTTCTCGTGGTTGTTGGGACTCCTGTCCCCGCGCTCTGACGTCTGACGTGTCTTCCGTCATGTTCGGCTCGACCGTCGAGTTCTCCTCTCCGTTATCGGGTATACCTAATTGGTTGTTGATTTCGAAGCTCATACTGTCTGAACTACTGGCCATTTTAGCTTTACTTCGTGTAAACATCCAGTCAAGCTAACCGTACACTACAAACCTGATTCTAATATATTACTTTACTTAGTCTAACTACTGCCTGCTCTCTTTTGCCATGCGATGGGCGCCATTTACATTTAATAAATTGAAATGTAATTTATATTTGTTGTGCCCCACGTTCTTTGGGAGCCATTTACATTTAGTGCAATTATGCTAATTTATGTAACTTATTAAATTATTCAATTAAGTTGAATATTTATCAAATCAATATAATTACGCAAATATATTATTCTGACAATTTACTGGGTGATTGAGTATGTTCACCGTTAATTAGCATAATTAATGAGACTCTTAATTATCGTTATAAGCAATAAGACAGAATTTATTGAAACATGACAAATTAATTATTTGAGGTTGATTGCAATAATGAACGCAAGATATACATAACGCAATAAATACTTATTTATTACACATTATTGAATAGATAAATTCTTGATATACAAATGAAATTATGTCCTGTAAATACATTCAAACAAAACGCGTAATAACATAAATCATAATAATATTCATTTCGTTGTTCCCTGAAAAACAAGACATACAATGCTATAAAATATAACACACAATGATATAAATATGCACAAACAATAAACAATCAAATATACTTCATCCTAAGCTAAATGCGTTCATTAATGCCCTCAGATGAGTGACTTTACTATTTAACATTATTATTATTATTTTTACGATTTATAAAGATTTTCTCGGGTGTAGCTCTTTGAAAAGAGACAGTGCAGTAGTAAGTATTAACTAGTATTAAGAACACAAGGACTTAACTCGGAAAAGCATATCCACAATTCCATCGGTGTGGTATCCTATCCATTGATGGTTCCATGTACGTGGTTGTTGCTGTTGATGGATGCACACTGACACTTTAACTCGCGATAATCCCCACTCGCGTTCTGTGTAGTGTGATGTCGGAGTTATCCGCTTGGAATAAGTGTCTTTACAGTTTTATGTAGTAAAGTGCAATCATTATTATTGGTGTAGTTTGCTTAAGTGTTTACTGTAAGCGTGATTCAGGTAGCTAGATACTTTTGTCTACCTTGGACGTGATGCACGCTATGTATGCATTAGTGTTCATGAGTGTTAATCCACTTAGTTCATGTGCTCAAAATTAGAATGATTATGATTGGATAATGTTTCATAATGTCTAAAATTGTCGCACGATGTTCTACTGTCGAAATGTTAATTCACTCGTAGCCGAACGTATTCTAAAGTTTCTCGTATACACTTGACATTTTAACGATGTTTATGTACATTCGCACTGCGTGTTACTGCGGTAAGTTCGGTAACTTGGATGATCTATCGAACACAACGTTTTGTAAAACTGAGATTGAATTGAAAATGTCTAAGTTCGACTAAGACCGAGACTTGGTTATAACTGCGTCACAGACTGACTAACTGATTTAAAATTTGAGTAAGTCGGAGTAAGGAACGAGTAAAACTACCGAGTAAACTATTACAACTATTACTCTTACTATTACTACTACTGAGCTCCGCGTCCTTGTAAACAGTTTTTATCAAGCACCCTCTACCAGAATGCAATTTTCTAACGTCCACGCCTATGGCCGTTGTTGATAGGTTCAGGATTTCCTTCCACCTTGCAGATCTACGGTCATCGGTGTCCTGATTCGTCGTCCAAGTCGTCACTACTCTGTCCACCAGTTCCTTTGGAAGATGCCAAATTCTGGTTGGTCGTTGGTCATCCCCCGGAGTACCCCAGCGACGAACGTTGCGTTGTTTCTCGGAAAGTGGAGCAATTGCCTGCCTGTCCATCAATCATTTGTTTCCTTGTTGTCGAGGCTCTCTGTTATTGCCTTTGTTAACAATCTGCAGTGTTTGGTCCATTGGTCACCCTTCGTTTTTTCCCGTCAATTACCAACTCTTCGTTGGACGTCATCCCTGGACTGGTCCCACGATTTCTAGTTGTAAATCTGACTTGTCATCTTGGTTTGTTTTCACGCTGGGCCGAGTACGTATCTCGTATTCATTGAATACCCGTCCCATTGTCTACATATTCGTCAAAACCTCTCTGCACCCTTTGTTATTGAGTATCTCATTAATACGTATGCGCGTTACAACTTAACCCCACAGCATGTGTTCCGTCTAACTTCTGCGTAGGCGGGCTACCGGGCTCTGTCTTTTGTCTGGTTTGTTTTGGTGTTGTAAATCGGAGCAGAGTTCGTCCTGTCAACGATGTTCCCAATTTCTATTGTTACGTGTAGTCGAACGTTTCAACATTGTTTCTTCACTGGCGTCGGGTCTGACGTGTGCCTAACTGTCCTTATTTACGACATTGGCCTGGGTTGTTAACTCGAGTGTGTGTGAGCGTATCTCTTGATCACAAAATTATAAATTTTGACCACTGTATTGTCCCCAAATTGGATTGGATGTTGGGTCAACAGGAGACATCTGATCCAATTTCTGCGCTCTGTCCCAGTCGTGGACGTCTGCCTTGGACTGGTCATGGTTGGATGACCTATTTTCTCTCATATGGTGCAACTGATAGTCATTCCATATCTTTTGGTCTTATATGATTACATGAATTTATTGCCGCACATCTGAGTGGAAATGAACGCATTTTTTACATACTATCCGTCTATATGTTGATTGTACAATATTATCTCATGTTAGTAATTGTAATAAAATACCTACGTCTAATCATTAGACAGCTTGTTTCGTTTCTTACGCTACATTCTTACGTTATACATATACAACATGATAAATTAGCTGATGATCCGCTAGCAATAAAATCAATTAATCGTATATTGATGAATCACATAATAACAAACAATATTTTTAATTCACTTCTAGTGTCCTACAACTATAATCGCTAAATAAACAAATACATACATGAGATTAACTTGCGACACATATTATAATTGATTACACTAATTAAGGAAATATGCATAACCAATAAACAACTAAGGCTTCATCCTACCTCATGATATGTACCTTGTTACTTGTTCCTAAGGTTTCAAAATGATTATCTCATATTTAAATTATTAATTATACACTACTTACTCCATTCACTATCTTTATTAATTTATTGCTTCACAATTATTTAATGTCCTGTACCATAAATGTCCCTTTTATACACGGTACATGTTATCAAGTTATTTTATGTACATCAATGATTAGATACCTAATTGGCGTTGTAAATTAAAGAATACAGCGTGATCACACAAGCAAAATTCACATTGAAGCTTAAATTATACATAGTATAGCAAAATTTACATTATTCGTTGGCTAGCTGGACAGGCCCCGCGGAACAACTACCTGATTCGTGTGTTTCCCCCCTTTAGCCATCTAGCTGTCGGTGTTATTCTTATCTTCTTGCATAACTCGTACCTCTTTCGCCGGCTCATAATACGCCTTAATCTGCCGCACGTTGAATTTTCCTCGTATTTTATCGCTGTCGCATTCCACGAGCTCGTACGTGGCCTCATTTTAATTTCATTCATTTATATTCATATCTATTTATTTTCTTCGGTTAATGTATTCTCACACAACCAATCTTTACTTAACGTATTTTACTCAATATTATCTAACTTAATTATTAAATTTTCAGGCATTCTTAAAATCGTCTTCTTAACACGTTTCATTTATTTATTCTTAAATTTCTATTTGTGGAGACATAGTTGTATGTCTTGTTGATTTAGTGCCGTTACTACGCATTATTGTTGGTAAACATAAGGGTACTGACCTTGTGTCTTTTGTCACACATTTACCCCACGGTCGGTCGCTCGTCCCTGTTACGCTGGCACAGTGCGTCCTGTACTTAACACCTCCAAGATTTACGACGTGTCTCTTTCTCGCTCTCTGAGGGTGGGTAAAAGATATGTCACACCGTCCTTTCCGACAACTTTCCCTAGGCATGTACGCGTTGAATTCCTTACGCCGCCTCTTCCAGACCTGCTTACAATTACGTTCCTTGACTTTCACTTTTCTATCCGTGTGTTCACGTAATAATATCTTGTTTTCTAGATTCCTAAGAAATCTTACCTCGACCGCTTGAACTCTTCTCTCCGTACTGTTACCACTTTTTAAAATATTCTTGAGTCGTCCAGTAAATTTCATTCTTTTCCTCTTTCTCATAACATTCCTTGTCCAGGACGAGTATGCATACGGATCTGGTAGGTCTTTCCGCTTCACATCATCCATGGCTTGCTTAAATTTGCGTTCAGTTTCATAACATGCAGTGTTCGTTTTAATATTGAACTTTCTTTTCATGCTTTTTACTGATGCAGCTCGACTACTTAGTCGATGTATGTCTGTTCCACAAGCTGGATACTTCATCGTTGGTTTCACTGATGTAGCATCTATCCTTGTGTTGCTTAGTTTGTGCCTTTTGCGCATTCTACTAGATGGTATTAAACCTTTATTATCTCTATCCATGTTAGGATAATCATCTTCCGACATCGTCAGATACAAAGAAACAAAGTCATTTCTCTTCTTGACCCGTTTGTTTCTCGGGTTGCTACTGACACTTACGTTAGATCCCACAGTTGATAATTTCTTAGTAACGGACACATCTGTGAAATCAACAGTGTTATCAGTATCTTGTACTTTCCGTACATCTTCGTAATTCTTATTCCCGTCTTCTTCCTGTTTCTGCTGGACCTCGCTTCTGTACGCGTTCCAGGTACTCCTATATTCACGTATTTCTGTGCGCAACAGCGTGAACTGCTCGTTCATATGTTGTTTAACTTCTTCCTGATTACTATCTAGTTTTTCGTTAAGCAATTTATTGTTTTCACTCTGCTCTCTTCTTATTTCCTTTAAATTTGCCTTCATTACTTTGAGACTTCCATTAATTTCTTCCACCTGCTTCTCGAATACCTCATTAATTACTTTGAGACTTCCATTGGTTTCTTCCTTCTGCTGGTCGAATTTCTCATTATTGCCCTAAGATTTTCAGCATAATGTTCGCGCATGAAGTCCATTAACGACTGTAATGTGACTTCTTCTCGTGGTTGTTGGGACTCCTGTCCCCGCGCTCTGACGTCTGACGTGTCTTCCGTCATGTTCGGCTCGACCGTCGAGTTCTCCTCTCCGTTATCGGGTATACCTAATTGGTTGTTGATTTCGAAGCTCATACTGTCTGAACTACTGGCCATTTTAGCTTTACTTCGTGTAAACATCCAGTCAAGCTAACCGTACACTACAAACCTGATTCTAATATATTACTTTACTTAGTCTAACTACTGCCTGCTCTCTTTTGCCATGCGATGGGCGCCATTTACATTTAATAAATTGAAATGTAATTTATATTTGTTGTGCCCCACGTTCTTTGGGAGCCATTTACATTTAGTGCAATTATGCTAATTTATGTAACTTATTAAATTATTCAATTAAGTTGAATATTTATCAAATCAATATAATTACGCAAATATATTATTCTGACAATTTACTGGGTGATTGAGTATGTTCACCGTTAATTAGCATAATTAATGAGACTCTTAATTATCGTTATAAGCAATAAGACAGAATTTATTGAAACATGACAAATTAATTATTTGAGGTTGATTGCAATAATGAACGCAAGATATACATAACGCAATAAATACTTATTTATTACACATTATTGAATAGATAAATTCTTGATATACAAATGAAATTATGTCCTGTAAATACATTCAAACAAAACGCGTAATAACATAAATCATAATAATATTCATTTCGTTGTTCCCTGAAAAACAACACATACAATGCTATAAAATATAACACACAATGATATAAATATGCACAAACAATAAACAATCAAATATACTTCATCCTAAGCTAAATGCGTTCATTAATGCCCTCAGATGAGTGACTTTACTATTTAACATTATTATTATTATTTTTACGATTTATAAAGATTTTCTCGGGTGTAGCTCTTTGAAAAGAGACAGTGCAGTAGTAAGTATTAACTAGTATTAAGAACACAAGGACTTAACTCGGAAAAGCATATCCACAATTCCATCGGTGTGGTATCCTATCCATTGATGGTTCCATGTACGTGGTTGTTGCTGTTGATGGATGCACACTGACACTTTAACTCGCGATAATCCCCACTCGCGTTCTGTGTAGTGTGATGTCGGAGTTATCCGCTTGGAATAAGTGTCTTTACAGTTTTATGTAGTAAAGTGCAATCATTATTATTGGTGTAGTTTGCTTAAGTGTTTACTGTAAGCGTGATTCAGGTAGCTAGATACTTTTGTCTACCTTGGACGTGATGCACGCTATGTATGCATTAGTGTTCATGAGTGTTAATCCACTTAGTTCATGTGCTCAAAATTAGAATGATTATGATTGGATAATGTTTCATAATGTCTAAAATTGTCGCACGATGTTCTACTGTCGAAATGTTAATTCACTCGTAGCCGAACGTATTCTAAAGTTTCTCGTATACACTTGACATTTTAACGATGTTTATGTACATTCGCACTGCGTGTTACTGCGGTAAGTTCGGTAACTTGGATGATCTATCGAACACAACGTTTTGTAAAACTGAGATTGAATTGAAAATGTCTAAGTTCGACTAAGACCGAGACTTGGTTATAACTGCGTCACAGACTGACTAACTGATTTAAAATTTGAGTAAGTCGGAGTAAGGAACGAGTAAAACTACCGAGTAAACTATTACAACTATTACTCTTACTATTACTACTACTGAGCTCCGCGTCCTTGTAAACAGTTTTTATCAAGCACCCTCTACCAGAATGCAATTTTCTAACGTCCACGCCTATGGCCGTTGTTGATAGGTTCAGGATTTCCTTCCACCTTGCAGATCTACGGTCATCGGTGTCCTGATTCGTCGTCCAAGTCGTCACTACTCTGTCCACCAGTTCCTTTGGAAGATGCCAAATTCTGGTTGGTCGTTGGTCATCCCCCGGAGTACCCCAGCGACGAACGTTGCGTTGTTTCTCGGAAAGTGGAGCAATTGCCTGCCTGTCCATCAATCATTTGTTTCCTTGTTGTCGAGGCTCTCTGTTATTGCCTTTGTTAACAATCTGCAGTGTTTGGTCCATTGGTCACCCTTCGTTTTTTCCCGTCAATTACCAACTCTTCGTTGGACGTCATCCCTGGACTGGTCCCACGATTTCTAGTTGTAAATCTGACTTGTCATCTTGGTTTGTTTTCACGCTGGGCCGAGTACGTATCTCGTATTCATTGAATACCCGTCCCATTGTCTACATATTCGTCAAAACCTCTCTGCACCCTTTGTTATTGAGTATCTCATTAATACGTATGCGCGTTACAACTTAACCCCACAGCATGTGTTCCGTCTAACTTCTGCGTAGGCGGGCTACCGGGCTCTGTCTTTTGTCTGGTTTGTTTTGGTGTTGTAAATCGGAGCAGAGTTCGTCCTGTCAACGATGTTCCCAATTTCTATTGTTACGTGTAGTCGAACGTTTCAACATTGTTTCTTCACTGGCGTCGGGTCTGACGTGTGCCTAACTGTCCTTATTTACGACATTGGCCTGGGTTGTTAACTCGAGTGTGTGTGAGCGTATCTCTTGATCACAAAATTATAAATTTTGACCACTATATTGTCCCCAAATTGGATTGGATGTTGGGTCAACAGGAGACATCTGATCCAATTTCTGCGCTCTGTCCCAGTCGTGGACGTCTGCCTTGGACTGGTCATGGTTGGATGACCTATTTTCTCTCATATGGTGCAACTGATAGTCATTCCATATCTTTTGGTCTTATATGATTACATGAATTTATTGCCGCACATCTGAGTGGAAATGAACGCATTTTTTACATACTATCCGTCTATATGTTGATTGTACAATATTATCTCATGTTAGTAATTGTAATAAAATACCTACGTCTAATCATTAGACAGCTTGTTTCGTTTCTTACGCTACATTCTTACGTTATACATATACAACATGATAAATTAGCTGATGATCCGCTAGCAATAAAATCAATTAATCGTATATTGATGAATCACATAATAACAAACAATATTTTTAATTCACTTCTAGTGTCCTACAACTATAATCGCTAAATAAACAAATACATACATGAGATTAACTTGCGACACATATTATAATTGATTACACTAATTAAGGAAATATGCATAACCAATAAACAACTAAGGCTTCATCCTACCTCATGATATGTACCTTGTTACTTGTTCCTAAGGTTTCAAAATGATTATCTCATATTTAAATTATTAATTATACACTACTTACTCCATTCACTATCTTTATTAATTTATTGCTTCACAATTATTTAATGTCCTGTACCATAAATGTCCCTTTTATACACGGTACATGTTATCAAGTTATTTTATGTACATCAATGATTAGATACCTAATTGGCGTTGTAAATTAAAGAATACATCGTGATCACACAAGCAAAATTCACATTGAAGCTTAAATTATACATAGTATAGCAAAATTTACATTATTCGTTGGCTAGCTGGACAGGCCCCGCGGAACAACTACCTGATTCGTGTGTTTCCCCCCTTTAGCCATCTAGCTGTCGGTGTTATTCTTATCTTCTTGCATAACTCGTACCTCTTTCGCCGGCTCATAATACGCCTTAATCTGCCGCACGTTGAATTTTCCTCGTATTTTATCGCTGTCGCATTCCACGAGCTCGTACGTGGCCTCATTTTAATTTCATTCATTTATATTCATATCTATTTATTTTCTTCGGTTAATGTATTCTCACACAACCAATCTTTACTTAACGTATTTTACTCAATATTATCTAACTTAATTATTAAATTTTCAGGCATTCTTAAAATCGTCTTCTTAACACGTTTCATTTATTTATTCTTAAATTTCTATTTGTGGAGACATAGTTGTATGTCTTGTTGATTTAGTGCCGTTACTACGCATTATTGTTGGTAAACATAAGGGTACTGACCTTGTGTCTTTTGTCACACATTTACCCCACGGTCGGTCGCTCGTCCCTGTTACGCTGGCACAGTGCGTCCTGTACTTAACACCTCCAAGATTTACGACGTGTCTCTTTCTCGCTCTCTGAGGGTGGGTAAAAGATATGTCACACCGTCCTTTCCGACAACTTTCCCTAGGCATGTACGCGTTGAATTCCTTACGCCGCCTCTTCCAGACCTGCTTACAATTACGTTCCTTGACTTTCACTTTTCTATCCGTGTGTTCACGTAATAATATCTTGTTTTCTAGATTCCTAAGAAATCTTACCTCGACCGCTTGAACTCTTCTCTCCGTACTGTTACCACTTTTTAAAATATTCTTGAGTCGTCCAGTAAATTTCATTCTTTTCCTCTTTCTCATAACATTCCTTGTCCAGGACGAGTATGCATACGGATCTGGTAGGTCTTTCCGCTTCACATCATCCATGGCTTGCTTAAATTTGCGTTCAGTTTCATAACATGCAGTGTTCGTTTTAATATTGAACTTTCTTTTCATGCTTTTTACTGATGCAGCTCGACTACTTAGTCGATGTATGTCTGTTCCACAAGCTGGATACTTCATCGTTGGTTTCACTGATGTAGCATCTATCCTTGTGTTGCTTAGTTTGTGCCTTTTGCGCATTCTACTAGATGGTATTAAACCTTTATTATCTCTATCCATGTTAGGATAATCATCTTCCGACATCGTCAGATACAAAGAAACAAAGTCATTTCTCTTCTTGACCCGTTTGTTTCTCGGGTTGCTACTGACACTTACGTTAGATCCCACAGTTGATAATTTCTTAGTAACGGACACATCTGTGAAATCAACAGTGTTATCAGTATCTTGTACTTTCCGTACATCTTCGTAATTCTTATTCCCGTCTTCTTCCTGTTTCTGCTGGACCTCGCTTCTGTACGCGTTCCAGGTACTCCTATATTCACGTATTTCTGTGCGCAACAGCGTGAACTGCTCGTTCATATGTTGTTTAACTTCTTCCTGATTACTATCTAGTTTTTCGTTAAGCAATTTATTGTTTTCACTCTGCTCTCTTCTTATTTCCTTTAAATTTGCCTTCATTACTTTGAGACTTCCATTAATTTCTTCCACCTGCTTCTCGAATACCTCATTAATTACTTTGAGACTTCCATTGGTTTCTTCCTTCTGCTGGTCGAATTTCTCATTATTGCCCTAAGATTTTCAGCATAATGTTCGCGCATGAAGTCCATTAACGACTGTAATGTGACTTCTTCTCGTGGTTGTTGGGACTCCTGTCCCCGCGCTCTGACGTCTGACGTGTCTTCCGTCATGTTCGGCTCGACCGTCGAGTTCTCCTCTCCGTTATCGGGTATACCTAATTGGTTGTTGATTTCGAAGCTCATACTGTCTGAACTACTGGCCATTTTAGCTTTACTTCGTGTAAACATCCAGTCAAGCTAACCGTACACTACAAACCTGATTCTAATATATTACTTTACTTAGTCTAACTACTGCCTGCTCTCTTTTGCCATGCGATGGGCGCCATTTACATTTAATAAATTGAAATGTAATTTATATTTGTTGTGCCCCACGTTCTTTGGGAGCCATTTACATTTAGTGCAATTATGCTAATTTATGTAACTTATTAAATTATTCAATTAAGTTGAATATTTATCAAATCAATATAATTACGCAAATATATTATTCTGACAATTTACTGGGTGATTGAGTATGTTCACCGTTAATTAGCATAATTAATGAGACTCTTAATTATCGTTATAAGCAATAAGACAGAATTTATTGAAACATGACAAATTAATTATTTGAGGTTGATTGCAATAATGAACGCAAGATATACATAACGCAATAAATACTTATTTATTACACATTATTGAATAGATAAATTCTTGATATACAAATGAAATTATGTCCTGTAAATACATTCAAACAAAACGCGTAATAACATAAATCATAATAATATTCATTTCGTTGTTCCCTGAAAAACAAGACATACAATGCTATAAAATATAACACACAATGATATAAATATGCACAAACAATAAACAATCAAATATACTTCATCCTAAGCTAAATGCGTTCATTAATGCCCTCAGATGAGTGACTTTACTATTTAACATTATTATTATTATTTTTACGATTTATAAAGATTTTCTCGGGTGTAGCTCTTTGAAAAGAGACAGTGCAGTAGTAAGTATTAACTAGTATTAAGAACACAAGGACTTAACTCGGAAAAGCATATCCACAATTCCATCGGTGTGGTATCCTATCCATTGATGGTTCCATGTACGTGGTTGTTGCTGTTGATGGATGCACACTGACACTTTAACTCGCGATAATCCCCACTCGCGTTCTGTGTAGTGTGATGTCGGAGTTATCCGCTTGGAATAAGTGTCTTTACAGTTTTATGTAGTAAAGTGCAATCATTATTATTGGTGTAGTTTGCTTAAGTGTTTACTGTAGGCGTGATTCAGGTAGCTAGATACTTTTGTCTACCTTGGACGTGATGCACGCTATGTATGCATTAGTGTTCATGAGTGTTAATCCACTTAGTTCATGTGCTCAAAATTAGAATGATTATGATTGGATAATGTTTCATAATGTCTAAAATTGTCGCACGATGTTCTACTGTCGAAATGTTAATTCACTCGTAGCCGAACGTATTCTAAAGTTTCTCGTATACACTTGACATTTTAACGATGTTTATGTACATTCGCACTGCGTGTTACTGCGGTAAGTTCGGTAACTTGGATGATCTATCGAACACAACGTTTTGTAAAACTGAGATTGAATTGAAAATGTCTAAGTTCGACTAAGACCGAGACTTGGTTATAACTGCGTCACAGACTGACTAACTGATTTAAAATTTGAGTAAGTCGGAGTAAGAAACGAGTAAAACTACCGAGTAAACTATTACAACTATTACTCTTACTATTACTACTACTGAGCTCCGCGTCCTTGTAAACAGTTTTTATCAAGCACCCTCTACCAGAATGCAATTTTCTAACGTCCACGCCTATGGCCGTTGTTGATAGGTTCAGGATTTCCTTCCACCTTGCAGATCTACGGTCATCGGTGTCCTGATTCGTCGTCCAAGTCGTCACTACTCTGTCCACCAGTTCCTTTGGAAGATGCCAAATTCTGGTTGGTCGTTGGTCATCCCCCGGAGTACCCCAGCGACGAACGTTGCGTTGTTTCTCGGAAAGTGGAGCAGTTGCCTGCCTGTCCATCAATCATTTGTTTCCTTGTTGTCGAGGCTCTCTGTTATTGCCTTTGTTAACAATCTGCAGTGTTTGGTCCATTGGTCACCCTTCGTTTTTTCCCGTCAATTACCAACTCTTCGTTGGACGTCATCCCTGGACTGGTCCCACGATTTCTAGTTGTAAATCTGACTTGTCATCTTGGTTTGTTTTCACGCTGGGCCGAGTACGTATCTCGTATTCATTGAATACCCGTCCCATTGTCTACATATTCGTCAAAACCTCTCTGCACCCTTTGTTATTGAGTATCTCATTAATACGTATGCGCGTTACAACTTAACCCCACAGCATGTGTTCCGTCTAACTTCTGCGTAGGCGGGCTACCGGGCTCTGTCTTTTGTCTGGTTTGTTTTGGTGTTGTAAATCGGAGCAGAGTTCGTCCTGTCAACGATGTTCCCAATTTCTATTGTTACGTGTAGTCGAACGTTTCAACATTGTTTCTTCACTGGCGTCGGGTCTGACGTGTGCCTAACTGTCCTTATTTACGACATTGGCCTGGGTTGTTAACTCGAGTGTGTGTGAGCGTATCTCTTGATCACAAAATTATAAATTTTGACCACTATATTGTCCCCAAATTGGATTGGATGTTGGGTCAACAGGAGACATCTGATCCAATTTCTGCGCTCTGTCCCAGTCGTGGACGTCTTCCTTGGACTGGTCATGGTTGGATGACCTATTTTCTCTCATATGGTGCAACTGATAGTCATTCCATATCTTTTGGTCTTATATGATTACATGAATTTATTGCCGCACATCTGAGTGGAAATGAACGCATTTTTTACATACTATCCGTCTATATGTTGATTGTACAATATTATCTCATGTTAGTAATTGTAATAAAATACCTACGTCTAATCATTAGACAGCTTGTTTCGTTTCTTACGCTACATTCTTACGTTATACATATACAACATGATAAATTAGCTGATGATCCGCTAGCAATAAAATCAATTAATCGTATATTGATGAATCACATAATAACAAACAATATTTTTAATTCACTTCTAGTGTCCTACAACTATAATCGCTAAATAAACAAATACATACATGAGATTAACTTGCGACACATATTATAATTGATTACACTAATTAAGGAAATATGCATAACCAATAAACAACTAAGGCTTCATCCTACCTCATGATATGTACCTTGTTACTTGTTCCTAAGGTTTCAAAATGATTATCTCATATTTAAATTATTAATTATACACTACTTACTCCATTCACTATCTTTATTAATTTATTGCTTCACAATTATTTAATGTCCTGTACCATAAATGTCCCTTTTATACACGGTACATGTTATCAAGTTATTTTATGTACATCAATGATTAGATACCTAATTGGCGTTGTAAATTAAAGAATACATCGTGATCACACAAGCAAAATTCACATTGAAGCTTAAATTATACATAGTATAGCAAAATTTACATTATTCGTTGGCTAGCTGGACAGGCCCCGCGGAACAACTACCTGATTCGTGTGTTTCCCCCCTTTAGCCATCTAGCCGTCGGTGTTATTCTTATCTTCTTGCATAACTCGTACCTCTTTCGCCGGCTCATAATACGCCTTAATCTGCCGCACGTTGAATTTTCCTCGTATTTTATCGCTGTCGCATTCCACGAGCTCGTACGTGGCCTCATTTTAATTTCATTCATTTATATTCATATCTATTTATTTTCTTCGGTTAATGTATTCTCACACAACCAATCTTTACTTAACGTATTTTACTCAATATTATCTAACTTAATTATTAAATTTTCAGGCATTCTTAAAATCGTCTTCTTAACACGTTTCAATTATTTATTCTTAAATTTCTATTTGTGGAGACATAGTTGTATGTCTTGTTGATTTAGTGCCGTTACTACGCATTATTGTTGGTAAACATAAGGGTACTGACCTTGTGTCTTTTGTCACACTTTTACCCCACGGTCGGTCGCTCGTCCCTGTTACGCTGGCACAGTGCGTCCTGTACTTAACACCTCCAAGATTTACGACGTGTCTCTTTCTCGCTCTCTGAGGGTGGGTAAAAGATATGTCACACCGTCCTTTCCGACAACTTTCCCTAGGCATGTACGCGTTGAATTCCTTACGCCGCCTCTTCCAGACCTGCTTACAATTACGTTCCTTGACTTTCACTTTTCTATCCGTGTGTTCACGTAATAATATCTTGTTTTCTAGATTCCTAAGAAATCTTACCTCGACCGCTTGAACTCTTCTCTCCGTACTGTTACCACTTTTTAAAATATTCTTGAGTCGTCCAGTAAATTTCATTCTTTTCCTCTTTCTCATAACATTCCTTGTCCAGGACGAGTATGCATACGGATCTGGTAGGTCTTTCCGCTTCACATCATCCATGGCTTGCTTAAATTTGCGTTCAGTTTCATAACATGCAGTGTTCGTTTTAATATTGAACTTTCTTTTCATGCTTTTTACTGATGCAGCTCGACTACTTAGTCGATGTATGTCTGTTCCACAAGCTGGATACTTCATCGTTGGTTTCACTGATGTAGCATCTATCCTTGTGTTGCTTAGTTTGTGCCTTTTGCGCATTCTACTAGATGGTATTAAACCTTTATTATCTCTATCCATGTTAGGATAATCATCTTCCGACATCGTCAGATACAAAGAAACAAAGTCATTTCTCTTCTTGACCCGTTTGTTTCTCGGGTTGCTACTGACACTTACGTTAGATCCCACAGTTGATAATTTCTTAGTAACGGACACATCTGTGAAATCAACAGTGTTATCAGTATCTTGTACTTTCCGTACATCTTCGTAATTCTTATTCCCGTCTTCTTCCTGTTTCTGCTGGACCTCGCTTCTGTCCGCGTTCCAGGTACTCCTATATTCACGTATTTCTGTGCGCAACAGCGTGAACTGCTCGTTCATATGTTGTTTAACTTCTTCCTGATTACTATCTAGTTTTTCGTTAAGCAATTTATTGTTTTCACTCTGCTCTCTTCTTATTTCCTTTAAATTTGCCTTCATTACTTTGAGACTTCCATTAATTTCTTCCACCTGCTTCTCGAATACCTCATTAATTACTTTGAGACTTCCATTGGTTTCTTCCTTCTGCTGGTCGAATTTCTCATTATTGCCCTAAGATTTTCAGCATAATGTTCGCGCATGAAGTCCATTAACGACTGTAATGTGACTTCTTCTCGTGGTTGTTGGGACTCCTGTCCCCGCGCTCTGACGTCTGACGTGTCTTCCGTCATGTTCGGCTCGACCGTCGAGTTCTCCTCTCCGTTATCGGGTATACCTAATTGGTTGTTGATTTCGAAGCTCATACTGTCTGAACTACTGGCCATTTTAGCTTTACTTCGTGTAAACATCCAGTCAAGCTAACCGTACACTACAAACCTGATTCTAATATATTACTTTACTTAGTCTAACTACTGCCTGCTCTCTTTTGCCATGCGATGGGCGCCATTTACATTTAATAAATTGAAATGTAATTTATATTTGTTGTGCCCCACGTTCTTTGGGAGCCATTTACATTTAGTGCAATTATGCTAATTTATGTAACTTATTAAATTATTCAATTAAGTTGAATATTTATCAAATCAATATAATTACGCAAATATATTATTCTGACAATTTACTGGGTGATTGAGTATGTTCACCGTTAATTAGCATAATTAATGAGACTCTTAATTATCGTTATAAGCAATAAGACAGAATTTATTGAAACATGACAAATTAATTATTTGAGGTTGATTGCAATAATGAACGCAAGATATACATAACGCAATAAATACTTATTTATTACACATTATTGAATAGATAAATTCTTGATATACAAATGAAATTATGTCCTGTAAATACATTCAAACAAAACGCGTAATAACATAAATCATAATAATATTCATTTCGTTGTTCCCTGAAAAACAAGACATACAATGCTATAAAATATAACACACAATGATATAAATATGCACAAACAATAAACAATCAAATATACTTCATCCTAAGCTAAATGCGTTCATTAATGCCCTCAGATGAGTGACTTTACTATTTAACATTATTATTATTATTTTTACGATTTATAAAGATTTTCTCGGGTGTAGCTCTTTGAAAAGAGACAGTGCAGTAGTAAGTATTAACTAGTATTAAGAACACAAGGACTTAACTCGGAAAAGCATATCCACAATTCCATCGGTGTGGTATCCTATCCATTGATGGTTCCATGTACGTGGTTGTTGCTGTTGATGGATGCACACTGACACTTTAACTCGCGATAATCCCCACTCGCGTTCTGTGTAGTGTGATGTCGGAGTTATCCGCTTGGAATAAGTGTCTTTACAGTTTTATGTAGTAAAGTGCAATCATTATTATTGGTGTAGTTTGCTTAAGTGTTTACTGTAAGCGTGATTCAGGTAGCTAGATACTTTTGTCTACCTTGGACGTGATGCACGCTATGTATGCATTAGTGTTCATGAGTGTTAATCCACTTAGTTCATGTGCTCAAAATTAGAATGATTATGATTGGATAATGTTTCATAATGTCTAAAATTGTCGCACGATGTTCTACTGTCGAAATGTTAATTCACTCGTAGCCGAACGTATTCTAAAGTTTCTCGTATACACTTGACATTTTAACGATGTTTATGTACATTCGCACTGCGTGTTACTGCGGTAAGTTCGGTAACTTGGATGATCTATCGAACACAACGTTTTGTAAAACTGAGATTGAATTGAAAATGTCTAAGTTCGACTAAGACCGAGACTTGGCTATAACTGCGTCACAGACTGACTAACTGATTTAAAATTTGAGTAAGTCGGAGTAAGAAACGAGTAAAACTACCGAGTAAACTATTACAACTATTACTCTTACTATTACTACTACTGAGCTCCGCGTCCTTGTAAACAGTTTTTATCAAGCACCCTCTACCAGAATGCAATTTTCTAACGTCCACGCCTATGGCCGTTGTTGATAGGTTCAGGATTTCCTTCCACCTTGCAGATCTACGGTCATCGGTGTCCTGATTCGTCGTCCAAGTCGTCACTACTCTGTCCACCAGTTCCTTTGGAAGATGCCAAATTCTGGTTGGTCGTTGGTCATCCCCCGGAGTACCCCAGCGACGAACGTTGCGTTGTTTCTCGGAAAGTGGAGCAATTGCCTGCCTGTCCATCAATCATTTGTTTCCTTGTTGTCGAGGCTCTCTGTTATTGCCTTTGTTAACAATCTGCAGTGTTTGGTCCATTGGTCACCCTTCGTTTTTTCCCGTCAATTACCAACTCTTCGTTGGACGTCATCCCTGGACTGGTCCCACGATTTCTAGTTGTAAATCTGACTTGTCATCTTGGTTTGTTTTCACGCTGGGCCGAGTACGTATCTCGTATTCATTGAATACCCGTCCCATTGTCTACATATTCGTCAAAACCTCTCTGCACCCTTTGTTATTGAGTATCTCATTAATACGTATGCGCGTTACAACTTAACCCCACAGCATGTGTTCCGTCTAACTTCTGCGTAGGCGGGCTACCGGGCTCTGTCTTTTGTCTGGTTTGTTTTGGTGTTGTAAATCGGAGCAGAGTTCGTCCTGTCAACGATGTTCCCAATTTCTATTGTTACGTGTAGTCGAACGTTTCAACATTGTTTCTTCACTGGCGTCGGGTCTGACGTGTGCCTAACTGTCCTTATTTACGACATTGGCCTGGGTTGTTAACTCGAGTGTGTGTGAGCGTATCTCTTGATCACAAAATTATAAATTTTGACCACTATATTGTCCCCAAATTGGATTGGATGTTGGGTCAACAGGAGACATCTGATCCAATTTCTGCGCTCTGTCCCAGTCGTGGACGTCTGCCTTGGACTGGTCATGGTTGGATGACCTATTTTCTCTCATATGGTGCAACTGATAGTCATTCCATATCTTTTGGTCTTATATGATTACATGAATTTATTGCCGCACATCTGAGTGGAAATGAACGCATTTTTTACATACTATCCGTCTATATGTTGATTGTACAATATTATCTCATGTTAGTAATTGTAATAAAATACCTACGTCTAATCATTAGACAGCTTGTTTCGTTTCTTACGCTACATTCTTACGTTATACATATACAACATGATAAATTAGCTGATGATCCGCTAGCAATAAAATCAATTAATCGTATATTGATGAATCACATAATAACAAACAATATTTTTAATTCACTTCTAGTGTCCTACAACTATAATCGCTAAATAAACAAATACATACATGAGATTAACTTGCGACACATATTATAATTGATTACACTAATTAAGGAAATATGCATAACCAATAAACAACTAAGGCTTCATCCTACCTCATGATATGTACCTTGTTACTTGTTCCTAAGGTTTCAAAATGATTATCTCATATTTAAATTATTAATTATACACTACTTACTCCATTCACTATCTTTATTAATTTATTGCTTCACAATTATTTAATGTCCTGTACCATAAATGTCCCTTTTATACACGGTACATGTTATCAAGTTATTTTATGTACATCAATGATTAGATACCTAATTGGCGTTGTAAATTAAAGAATACATCGTGATCACACAAGCAAAATTCACATTGAAGCTTAAATTATACATAGTATAGCAAAATTTACATTATTCGTTGGCTAGCTGGACAGGCCCCGCGGAACAACTACCTGATTCGTGTGTTTCCCCCCTTTAGCCATCTAGCCGTCGGTGTTATTCTTATCTTCTTGCATAACTCGTACCTCTTTCGCCGGCTCATAATACGCCTTAATCTGCCGCACGTTGAATTTTCCTCGTATTTTATCGCTGTCGCATTCCACGAGCTCGTACGTGGCCTCATTTTAATTTCATTCATTTATATTCATATCTATTTATTTTCTTCGGTTAATGTATTCTCACACAACCAATCTTTACTTAACGTATTTTACTCAATATTATCTAACTTAATTATTAAATTTTCAGGCATTCTTAAAATCGTCTTCTTAACACGTTTCATTTATTTATTCTTAAATTTCTATTTGTGGAGACATAGTTGTATGTCTTGTTGATTTAGTGCCGTTACTACGCATTATTGTTGGTAAACATAAGGGTACTGACCTTGTGTCTTTTGTCACACTTTTACCCCACGGTCGGTCGCTCGTCCCTGTTACGCTGGCACAGTGCGTCCTGTACTTAACACCTCCAAGATTTACGACGTGTCTCTTTCTCGCTCTCTGAGGGTGGGTAAAAGATATGTCACACCGTCCTTTCCGACAACTTTCCCTAGGCATGTACGCGTTGAATTCCTTACGCCGCCTCTTCCAGACCTGCTTACAATTACGTTCCTTGACTTTCACTTTTCTATCCGTGTGTTCACGTAATAATATCTTGTTTTCTAGATTCCTAAGAAATCTTACCTCGACCGCTTGAACTCTTCTCTCCGTACTGTTACCACTTTTTAAAATATTCTTGAGTCGTCCAGTAAATTTCATTCTTTTCCTCTTTCTCATAACATTCCTTGTCCAGGACGAGTATGCATACGGATCTGGTAGGTCTTTCCGCTTCACATCATCCATGGCTTGCTTAAATTTGCGTTCAGTTTCATAACATGCAGTGTTCGTTTTAATATTGAACTTTCTTTTCATGCTTTTTACTGATGCAGCTCGACTACTTAGTCGATGTATGTCTGTTCCACAAGCTGGATACTTCATCGTTGGTTTCACTGATGTAGCATCTATCCTTGTGTTGCTTAGTTTGTGCCTTTTGCGCATTCTACTAGATGGTATTAAACCTTTATTATCTCTATCCATGTTAGGATAATCATCTTCCGACATCGTCAGATACAAAGAAACAAAGTCATTTCTCTTCTTGACCCGTTTGTTTCTCGGGTTGCTACTGACACT
Organism: Magicicada septendecula; assembly: GCA_034769895.1. NCBI lineage: Eukaryota > Metazoa > Arthropoda > Insecta > Hemiptera > Cicadidae > Magicicada > Magicicada septendecula. The sequence continues at coordinate 315,834,908 of CM068373.1, read as the reverse complement.
TACGTTAGATCCCACAGTTGATAATTTCTTAGTAACGGACACATCTGTGAAATCAACAGTGTTATCAGTATCTTGTACTTTCCGTACATCTTCGTAATTCTTATTCCCGTCTTCTTCCTGTTTCTGCTGGACCTCGCTTCTGTCCGCGTTCCAGGTACTCCTATATTCACGTATTTCTGTGCGCAACAGCGTGAACTGCTCGTTCATATGTTGTTTAACTTCTTCCTGATTACTATCTAGTTTTTCGTTAAGCAATTTATTGTTTTCACTCTGCTCTCTTCTTATTTCCTTTAAATTTGCCTTCATTACTTTGAGACTTCCATTAATTTCTTCCACCTGCTTCTCGAATACCTCATTAATTACTTTGAGACTTCCATTGGTTTCTTCCTTCTGCTGGTCGAATTTCTCATTATTGCCCTAAGATTTTCAGCATAATGTTCGCGCATGAAGTCCATTAACGACTGTAATGTGACTTCTTCTCGTGGTTGTTGGGACTCCTGTCCCCGCGCTCTGACGTCTGACGTGTCTTCCGTCATGTTCGGCTCGACCGTCGAGTTCTCCTCTCCGTTATCGGGTATACCTAATTGGTTGTTGATTTCGAAGCTCATACTGTCTGAACTACTGGCCATTTTAGCTTTACTTCGTGTAAACATCCAGTCAAGCTAACCGTACACTACAAACCTGATTCTAATATATTACTTTACTTAGTCTAACTACTGCCTGCTCTCTTTTGCCATGCGATGGGCGCCATTTACATTTAATAAATTGAAATGTAATTTATATTTGTTGTGCCCCACGTTCTTTGGGAGCCATTTACATTTAGTGCAATTATGCTAATTTATGTAACTTATTAAATTATTCAATTAAGTTGAATATTTATCAAATCAATATAATTACGCAAATATATTATTCTGACAATTTACTGGGTGATTGAGTATGTTCACCGTTAATTAGCATAATTAATGAGACTCTTAATTATCGTTATAAGCAATAAGACAGAATTTATTGAAACATGACAAATTAATTATTTGAGGTTGATTGCAATAATGAACGCAAGATATACATAACGCAATAAATACTTATTTATTACACATTATTGAATAGATAAATTCTTGATATACAAATGAAATTATGTCCTGTAAATACATTCAAACAAAACGCGTAATAACATAAATCATAATAATATTCATTTCGTTGTTCCCTGAAAAACAAGACATACAATGCTATAAAATATAACACACAATGATATAAATATGCACAAACAATAAACAATCAAATATACTTCATCCTAAGCTAAATGCGTTCATTAATGCCCTCAGATGAGTGACTTTACTATTTAACATTATTATTATTATTTTTACGATTTATAAAGATTTTCTCGGGTGTAGCTCTTTGAAAAGAGACAGTGCAGTAGTAAGTATTAACTAGTATTAAGAACACAAGGACTTAACTCGGAAAAGCATATCCACAATTCCATCGGTGTGGTATCCTATCCATTGATGGTTCCATGTACGTGGTTGTTGCTGTTGATGGATGCACACTGACACTTTAACTCGCGATAATCCCCACTCGCGTTCTGTGTAGTGTGATGTCGGAGTTATCCGCTTGGAATAAGTGTCTTTACAGTTTTATGTAGTAAAGTGCAATCATTATTATTGGTGTAGTTTGCTTAAGTGTTTACTGTAAGCGTGATTCAGGTAGCTAGATACTTTTGTCTACCTTGGACGTGATGCACGCTATGTATGCATTAGTGTTCATGAGTGTTAATCCACTTAGTTCATGTGCTCAAAATTAGAATGATTATGATTGGATAATGTTTCATAATGTCTAAAATTGTCGCACGATGTTCTACTGTCGAAATGTTAATTCACTCGTAGCCGAACGTATTCTAAAGTTTCTCGTATACACTTGACATTTTAACGATGTTTATGTACATTCGCACTGCGTGTTACTGCGGTAAGTTCGGTAACTTGGATGATCTATCGAACACAACGTTTTGTAAAACTGAGATTGAATTGAAAATGTCTAAGTTCGACTAAGACCGAGACTTGGTTATAACTGCGTCACAGACTGACTAACTGATTTAAAATTTGAGTAAGTCGGAGTAAGAAACGAGTAAAACTACCGAGTAAACTATTACAACTATTACTCTTACTATTACTACTACTGAGCTCCGCGTCCTTGTAAACAGTTTTTATCAAGCACCCTCTACCAGAATGCAATTTTCTAACGTCCACGCCTATGGCCGTTGTTGATAGGTTCAGGATTTCCTTCCACCTTGCAGATCTACGGTCATCGGTGTCCTGATTCGTCGTCCAAGTCGTCACTACTCTGTCCACCAGTTTCTTTGGAAGATGCCAAATTCTGGTTGGTCGTTGGTCATCCCCCGGAGTACCCCAGCGACGAACGTTGCGTTGTTTCTCGGAAAGTGGAGCAGTTGCCTGCCTGTCCATCAATCATTTGTTTCCTTGTTGTCGAGGCTCTCTGTTATTGCCTTTGTTAACAATCTGCAGTGTTTGGTCCATTGGTCACCCTTCGTTTTTTCCCGTCAATTACCAACTCTTCGTTGGACGTCATCCCTGGACTGGTCCCACGATTTCTAGTTGTAAATCTGACTTGTCATCTTGGTTTGTTTTCACGCTGGGCCGAGTACGTATCTCGTATTCATTGAATACCCGTCCCATTGTCTACATATTCGTCAAAACCTCTCTGCACCCTTTGTTATTGAGTATCTCATTAATACGTATGCGCGTTACAACTTAACCCCACAGCATGTGTTCCGTCTAACTTCTGCGTAGGCGGGCTACCGGGCTCTGTCTTTTGTCTGGTTTGTTTTGGTGTTGTAAATCGGAGCAGAGTTCGTCCTGTCAACGATGTTCCCAATTTCTATTGTTACGTGTAGTCGAACGTTTCAACATTGTTTCTTCACTGGCGTCGGGTCTGACGTGTGCCTAACTGTCCTTATTTACGACATTGGCCTGGGTTGTTAACTCGAGTGTGTGTGAGCGTATCTCTTGATCACAAAATTAAAAATTTTGACCACTATATTGTCCCCAAATTGGATTGGATGTTGGGTCAACAGGAGACATCTGATCCAATTTCTGCGCTCTGTCCCAGTCGTGGACGTCTGCCTTGGACTGGTCATGGTTGGATGACCTATTTTCTCTCATATGGTGCAACTGATAGTCATTCCATATCTTTTGGTCTTATATGATTACATGAATTTATTGCCGCACATCTGAGTGGAAATGAACGCATTTTTTACATACTAGCCGTCTATATGTTGATTGTACAATATTATCTCATGTTAGTAATTGTAATAAAATACCTACGTCTAATCATTAGACAGCTTGTTTCGTTTCTTACGCTACATTCTTACGTTATACATATACAACATGATAAATTAGCTGATGATCCGCTAGCAATAAAATCAATTAATCGTATATTGATGAATCACATAATAACAAACAATATTTTTAATTCACTTCTAGTGTCCTACAACTATAATCGCTAAATAAACAAATACATACATGAGATTAACTTGCGACACATATTATAATTGATTACACTAATTAAGGAAATATCCATAACCAATAAACAACTAAGGCTTCATCCTACCTCATGATATGTACCTTGTTACTTGTTCCTAAGGTTTCAAAATGATTATCTCATATTTAAATTATTAATTATACACTACTTACTCCATTCACTATCTTTATTAATTTATTGCTTCACAATTATTTAATGTCCTGTACCATAAATGTCCCTTTTATACACGGTACATGTTATCAAGTTATTTTATGTACATCAATGATTAGATACCTAATTGGCGTTGTAAATTAAAGAATACATCGTGATCACACAAGCAAAATTCACATTGAAGCTTAAATTATACATAGTATAGCAAAATTTACATTATTCGTTGGCTAGCTGGACAGGCCCCGCGGAACAACTACCTGATTCGTGTGTTTCCCCCCTTTAGCCATCTAGCCGTCGGTGTTATTCTTATCTTCTTACATAACTCGTACCTCTTTCGCCGGCTCATAATACGCCTTAATCTGCCGCACGTTGAATTTTCCTCGTATTTTATCGCTGTCGCATTCCACGAGCTCGTACGTGGCCTCATTTTAATTTCATTCATTTATATTCATATCTATTTATTTTCTTCGGTTAATGTATTCTCACACAACCAATCTTTACTTAACGTATTTTACTCAATATTATCTAACTTAATTATTAAATTTTCAGGCATTCTTAAAATCGTCTTCTTAACACGTTTCATTTATTTATTCTTAAATTTCTATTTGTGGAGACATAGTTGTATGTCTTGTTGATTTAGTGCCGTTACTACGCATTATTGTTGGTAAACATAAGGGTACTGACCTTGTGTCTTTTGTCACACTTTTACCCCACGGTCGGTCGCTCGTCCCTGTTACGCTGGCACAGTGCGTCCTGTACTTAACACCTCCAAGATTTACGACGTGTCTCTTTCTCGCTCTCTGAGGGTGGGTAAAAGATATGTCACACCGTCCTTTCCGACAACTTTCCCTAGGCATGTACGCGTTGAATTCCTTACGCCGCCTCTTCCAGACCTGCTTACAATTACGTTCCTTGACTTTCACTTTTCTATCCGTGTGTTCACGTAATAATATCTTGTTTTCTAGATTCCTAAGAAATCTTACCTCGACCGCTTGAACTCTTCTCTCCGTACTGTTACCACTTTTTAAAATATTCTTGAGTCGTCCAGTAAATTTCATTCTTTTCCTCTTTCTCATAACATTCCTTGTCCAGGACGAGTATGCATACGGATCTGGTAGGTCTTTCCGCTTCACATCATCCATGGCTTGCTTAAATTTGCGTTCAGTTTCATAACATGCAGTGTTCGTTTTAATATTGAACTTTCTTTTCATGCTTTTTACTGATGCAGCTCGACTACTTAGTCGATGTATGTCTGTTCCACAAGCTGGATACTTCATCGTTGGTTTCACTGATGTAGCATCTATCCTTGTGTTGCTTAGTTTGTGCCTTTTGCGCATTCTACTAGATGGTATTAAACCTTTATTATCTCTATCCATGTTAGGATAATCATCTTCCGACATCGTCAGATACAAAGAAACAAAGTCATTTCTCTTCTTGACCCGTTTGTTTCTCGGGTTGCTACTGACACTTACGTTAGATCCCACAGTTGATAATTTCTTAGTAACGGACACATCTGTGAAATCAACAGTGTTATCAGTATCTTGTACTTTCCGTACATCTTCGTAATTCTTATTCACGTCTTCTTCCTGTTTCTGCTGGACCTCGCTTCTGTCCGCGTTCCAGGTACTCCTATATTCACGTATTTCTGTGCGCAACAGCGTGAACTGCTCGTTCATATGTTGTTTAACTTCTTCCTGATTACTATCTAGTTTTTCGTTAAGCAATTTATTGTTTTCACTCTGCTCTCTTCTTATTTCCTTTAAATTTGCCTTCATTACTTTGAGACTTCCATTAATTTCTTCCACCTGCTTCTCGAATACCTCATTAATTACTTTGAGACTTCCATTGGTTTCTTCCTTCTGCTGGTCGAATTTCTCATTATTGCCCTAAGATTTTCAGCATAATGTTCGCGCATGAAGTCCATTAACGACTGTAATGTGACTTCTTCTCGTGGTTGTTGGGACTCCTGTCCCCGCGCTCTGACGTCTGACGTGTCTTCCGTCATGTTCGGCTCGACCGTCGAGTTCTCCTCTCCGTTATCGGGTATACCTAATTGGTTGTTGATTTCGAAGCTCATACTGTCTGAACTACTGGCCATTTTAGCTTTACTTCGTGTAAACATCCAGTCAAGCTAACCGTACACTACAAACCTGATTCTAATATATTACTTTACTTAGTCTAACTACTGCCTGCTCTCTTTTGCCATGCGATGGGCGCCATTTACATTTAATAAATTGAAATGTAATTTATATTTGTTGTGCCCCACGTTCTTTGGGAGCCATTTACATTTAGTGCAATTATGCTAATTTATGTAACTTATTAAATTATTCAATTAAGTTGAATATTTATCAAATCAATATAATTACGCAAATATATTATTCTGACAATTTACTGGGTGATTGAGTATGTTCACCGTTAATTAGCATAATTAATGAGACTCTTAATTATCGTTATAAGCAATAAGACAGAATTTATTGAAACATGACAAATTAATTATTTGAGGTTGATTGCAATAATGAACGCAAGATATACATAACGCAATAAATACTTATTTATTACACATTATTGAATAGATAAATTCTTGATATACAAATGAAATTATGTCCTGTAAATACATTCAAACAAAACGCGTAATAACATAAATCATAATAATATTCATTTCGTTGTTCCCTGAAAAACAAGACATACAATGCTATAAAATATAACACACAATGATATAAATATGCACAAACAATAAACAATCAAATATACTTCATCCTAAGCTAAATGCGTTCATTAATGCCCTCAGATGAGTGACTTTACTATTTAACATTATTATTATTATTTTTACGATTTATAAAGATTTTCTCGGGTGTAGCTCTTTGAAAAGAGACAGTGCAGTAGTAAGTATTAACTAGTATTAAGAACACAAGGACTTAACTCGGAAAAGCATATCCACAATTCCATCGGTGTGGTATCCTATCCATTGATGGTTCCATGTACGTGGTTGTTGCTGTTGATGGATGCACACTGACACTTTAACTCGCGATAATCCCCACTCGCGTTCTGTGTAGTGTGATGTCGGAGTTATCCGCTTGGAATAAGTGTCTTTACAGTTTTATGTAGTAAAGTGCAATCATTATTATTGGTGTAGTTTGCTTAAGTGTTTACTGTAAGCGTGATTCAGGTAGCTAGATACTTTTGTCTACCTTGGACGTGATGCACGCTATGTATGCATTAGTGTTCATGAGTGTTAATCCACTTAGTTCATGTGCTCAAAATTAGAATGATTATGATTGGATAATGTTTCATAATGTCTAAAATTGTCGCACGATGTTCTACTGTCGAAATGTTAATTCACTCGTAGCCGAACGTATTCTAAAGTTTCTCGTATACACTTGACATTTTAACGATGTTTATGTACATTCGCACTGCGTGTTACTGCGGTAAGTTCGGTAACTTGGATGATCTATCGAACACAACGTTTTGTAAAACTGAGATTGAATTGAAAATGTCTAAGTTCGACTAAGACCGAGACTTGGTTATAACTGCGTCACAGACTGACTAACTGATTTAAAATTTGAGTAAGTCGGAGTAAGAAACGAGTAAAACTACCGAGTAAACTATTACAACTATTACTCTTACTATTACTACTACTGAGCTCCGCGTCCTTGTAAACAGTTTTTATCAAGCACCCTCTACCAGAATGCAATTTTCTAACGTCCACGCCTATGGCCGTTGTTGATAGGTTCAGGATTTCCTTCCACCTTGCAGATCTACGGTCATCGGTGTCCTGATTCGTCGTCCAAGTCGTCACTACTCTGTCCACCAGTTCCTTTGGAAGATGCCAAATTCTGGTTGGTCGTTGGTCATCCCCCGGAGTACCCCAGCGACGAACGTTGCGTTGTTTCTCGGAAAGTGGAGCAATTGCCTGCCTGTCCATCAATCATTTGTTTCCTTGTTGTCGAGGCTCTCTGTTATTGCCTTTGTTAACAATCTGCAGTGTTTGGTCCATTGGTCACCCTTCGTTTTTTCCCGTCAATTACCAACTCTTCGTTGGACGTCATCCCTGGACTGGTCCCACGATTTCTAGTTGTAAATCTGACTTGTCATCTTGGTTTGTTTTCACGCTGGGCCGAGTACGTATCTCGTATTCATTGAATACCCGTCCCATTGTCTACATATTCGTCAAAACCTCTCTGCACCCTTTGTTATTGAGTATCTCATTAATACGTATGCGCGTTACAACTTAACCCCACAGCATGTGTTCCGTCTAACTTCTGCGTAGGCGGGCTACCGGGCTCTGTCTTTTGTCTGGTTTGTTTTGGTGTTGTAAATCGGAGCAGAGTTCGTCCTGTCAACGATGTTCCCAATTTCTATTGTTACGTGTAGTCGAACGTTTCAACATTGTTTCTTCACTGGCGTCGGGTCTGACGTGTGCCTAACTGTCCTTATTTACGACATTGGCCTGGGTTGTTAACTCGAGTGTGTGTGAGCGTATCTCTTGATCACAAAATTATAAATTTTGACCACTATATTGTCCCCAAATTGGATTGGATGTTGGGTCAACAGGAGACATCTGATCCAATTTCTGCGCTCTGTCCCAGTCGTGGACGTCTGCCTTGGACTGGTCATGGTTGGATGACCTATTTTCTCTCATATGGTGCAACTGATAGTCATTCCATATCTTTTGGTCTTATATGATTACATGAATTTATTGCCGCACATCTGAGTGGAAATGAACGCATTTTTTACATACTATCCGTCTATATGTTGATTGTACAATATTATCTCATGTTAGTAATTGTAATAAAATACCTACGTCTAATCATTAGACAGCTTGTTTCGTTTCTTACGCTACATTCTTACGTTATACATATACAACATGATAAATTAGCTGATGATCCGCTAGCAATAAAATCAATTAATCGTATATTGATGAATCACATAATAACAAACAATATTTTTAATTCACTTCTAGTGTCCTACAACTATAATCGCTAAATAAACAAATACATACATGAGATTAACTTGCGACACATATTATAATTGATTACACTAATTAAGGAAATATCCATAACCAATAAACAACTAAGGCTTCATCCTACCTCATGATATGTACCTTGTTACTTGTTCCTAAGGTTTCAAAATGATTATCTCATATTTAAATTATTAATTATACACTACTTACTCCATTCACTATCTTTATTAATTTATTGCTTCACAATTATTTAATGTCCTGTACCATAAATGTCCCTTTTATACACGGTACATGTTATCAAGTTATTTTATGTACATCAATGATTAGATACCTAATTGGCGTTGTAAATTAAAGAATACATCGTGATCACACAAGCAAAATTCACATTGAAGCTTAAATTATACATAGTATAGCAAAATTTACATTATTCGTTGGCTAGCTGGACAGGCCCCGCGGAACAACTACCTGATTCGTGTGTTTCCCCCCTTTAGCCATCTAGCTGTCGGTGTTATTCTTATCTTCTTGCATAACTCGTACCTCTTTCGCCGGCTCATAATACGCCTTAATCTGCCGCACGTTGAATTTTCCTCGTATTTTATCGCTGTCGCATTCCACGAGCTCGTACGTGGCCTCATTTTAATTTCATTCATTTATATTCATATCTATTTATTTTCTTCGGTTAATGTATTCTCACACAACCAATCTTTACTTAACGTATTTTACTCAATATTATCTAACTTAATTATTAAATTTTCAGGCATTCTTAAAATCGTCTTCTTAACACGTTTCATTTATTTATTCTTAAATTTCTATTTGTGGAGACATAGTTGTATGTCTTGTTGATTTAGTGCCGTTACTACGCATTATTGTTGGTAAACATAAGGGTACTGACCTTGTGTCTTTTGTCACACATTTACCCCACGGTCGGTCGCTCGTCCCTGTTACGCTGGCACAGTGCGTCCTGTACTTAACACCTCCAAGATTTACGACGTGTCTCTTTCTCGCTCTCTGAGGGTGGGTAAAAGATATGTCACACCGTCCTTTCCGACAACTTTCCCTAGGCATGTACGCGTTGAATTCCTTACGCCGCCTCTTCCAGACCTGCTTACAATTACGTTCCTTGACTTTCACTTTTCTATCCGTGTGTTCACGTAATAATATCTTGTTTTCTAGATTCCTAAGAAATCTTACCTCGACCGCTTGAACTCTTCTCTCCGTACTGTTACCACTTTTTAAAATATTCTTGAGTCGTCCAGTAAATTTCATTCTTTTCCTCTTTCTCATAACATTCCTTGTCCAGGACGAGTATGCATACGGATCTGGTAGGTCTTTCCGCTTCACATCATCCATGGCTTGCTTAAATTTGCGTTCAGTTTCATAACATGCAGTGTTCGTTTTAATATTGAACTTTCTTTTCATGCTTTTTACTGATGCAGCTCGACTACTTAGTCGATGTATGTCTGTTCCACAAGCTGGATACTTCATCGTTGGTTTCACTGATGTAGCATCTATCCTTGTGTTGCTTAGTTTGTGCCTTTTGCGCATTCTACTAGATGGTATTAAACCTTTATTATCTCTATCCATGTTAGGATAATCATCTTCCGACATCGTCAGATACAAAGAAACAAAGTCATTTCTCTTCTTGACCCGTTTGTTTCTCGGGTTGCTACTGACACTTACGTTAGATCCCACAGTTGATAATTTCTTAGTAACGGACACATCTGTGAAATCAACAGTGTTATCAGTATCTTGTACTTTCCGTACATCTTCGTAATTCTTATTCCCGTCTTCTTCCTGTTTCTGCTGGACCTCGCTTCTGTCCGCGTTCCAGGTACTCCTATATTCACGTATTTCTGTGCGCAACAGCGTGAACTGCTCGTTCATATGTTGTTTAACTTCTTCCTGATTACTATCTAGTTTTTCGTTAAGCAATTTATTGTTTTCACTCTGCTCTCTTCTTATTTCCTTTAAATTTGCCTTCATTACTTTGAGACTTCCATTAATTTCTTCCACCTGCTTCTCGAATACCTCATTAATTACTTTGAGACTTCCATTGGTTTCTTCCTTCTGCTGGTCGAATTTCTCATTATTGCCCTAAGATTTTCAGCATAATGTTCGCGCATGAAGTCCATTAACGACTGTAATGTGACTTCTTCTCGTGGTTGTTGGGACTCCTGTCCCCGCGCTCTGACGTCTGACGTGTCTTCCGTCATGTTCGGCTCGACCGTCGAGTTCTCCTCTCCGTTATCGGGTATACCTAATTGGTTGTTGATTTCGAAGCTCATACTGTCTGAACTACTGGCCATTTTAGCTTTACTTCGTGTAAACATCCAGTCAAGCTAACCGTACACTACAAACCTGATTCTAATATATTACTTTACTTAGTCTAACTACTGCCTGCTCTCTTTTGCCATGCGATGGGCGCCATTTACATTTAATAAATTGAAATGTAATTTATATTTGTTGTGCCCCACGTTCTTTGGGAGCCATTTACATTTAGTGCAATTATGCTAATTTATGTAACTTATTAAATTATTCAATTAAGTTGAATATTTATCAAATCAATATAATTACGCAAATATATTATTCTGACAATTTACTGGGTGATTGAGTATGTTCACCGTTAATTAGCATAATTAATGAGACTCTTAATTATCGTTATAAGCAATAAGACAGAATTTATTGAAACATGACAAATTAATTATTTGAGGTTGATTGCAATAATGAACGCAAGATATACATAACGCAATAAATACTTATTTATTACACATTATTGAATAGATAAATTCTTGATATACAAATGAAATTATGTCCTGTAAATACATTCAAACAAAACGCGTAATAACATAAATCATAATAATATTCATTTCGTTGTTCCCTGAAAAACAAGACATACAATGCTATAAAATATAACACACAATGATATAAATATGCACAAACAATAAACAATCAAATATACTTCATCCTAAGCTAAATGCGTTCATTAATGCCCTCAGATGAGTGACTTTACTATTTAACATTATTATTATTATTTTTACGATTTATAAAGATTTTCTCGGGTGTAGCTCTTTGAAAAGAGACAGTGCAGTAGTAAGTATTAACTAGTATTAAGAACACAAGGACTTAACTCGGAAAAGCATATCCACAATTCCATCGGTGTGGTATCCTATCCATTGATGGTTCCATGTACGTGGTTGTTGCTGTTGATGGATGCACACTGACACTTTAACTCGCGATAATCCCCACTCGCGTTCTGTGTAGTGTGATGTCGGAGTTATCCGCTTGGAATAAGTGTCTTTACAGTTTTATGTAGTAAAGTGCAATCATTATTATTGGTGTAGTTTGCTTAAGTGTTTACTGTAAGCGTGATTCAGGTAGCTAGATACTTTTGTCTACCTTGGACGTGATGCACGCTATGTATGCATTAGTGTTCATGAGTGTTAATCCACTTAGTTCATGTGCTCAAAATTAGAATGATTATGATTGGATAATGTTTCATAATGTCTAAAATTGTCGCACGATGTTCTACTGTCGAAATGTTAATTCACTTGTAGCCGAACGTATTCTAAAGTTTCTCGTATACACTTGACATTTTAACGATGTTTATGTACATTCGCACTGCGTGTTACTGCGGTAAGTTCGGTAACTTGGATGATCTATCGAACACAACGTTTTGTAAAACTGAGATTGAATTGAAAATGTCTAAGTTCGACTAAGACCGAGACTTGGTTCTAACTGCGTCACAGACTGACTAACTGATTTAAAATTTGAGTAAGTCGGAGTAAGAAACGAGTAAAACTACCGAGTAAACTATTACAACTATTACTCTTACTATTACTACTACTGAGCTCCGCGTCCTTGTAAACAGTTTTTATCAAGCACCCTCTACCAGAATGCAATTTTCTAACGTCCACGCCTATGGCCGTTGTTGATAGGTTCAGGATTTCCTTCCACCTTGCAGATCTACGGTCATCGGTGTCCTGATTCGTCGTCCAAGTCGTCACTACTCTGTCCACCAGTTCCTTTGGAAGATGCCAAATTCTGGTTGGTCGTTGGTCATCCCCCGGAGTACCCCAGCGACGAACGTTGCGTTGTTTCTCGGAAAGTGGAGCAATTGCCTGCCTGTCCATCAATCATTTGTTTCCTTGTTGTCGAGGCTCTCTGTTATTGCCTTTGTTAACAATCTGCAGTGTTTGGTCCATTGGTCACCCTTCGTTTTTTCCCGTCAATTACCAACTCTTCGTTGGACGTCATCCCTGGACTGGTCCCACGATTTCTAGTTGTAAATCTGACTTGTCATCTTGGTTTGTTTTCACGCTGGGCCGAGTACGTATCTCGTATTCATTGAATACCCGTCCCATTGTCTACATATTCGTCAAAACCTCTCTGCACCCTTTGTTATTGAGTATCTCATTAATACGTATGCGCGTTACAACTTAACCCCACAGCATGTGTTCCGTCTAACTTCTGCGTAGGCGGGCTACCGGGCTCTGCCTTTGTCTGGTTTGTTTTGGTGATGTAAATCGGAGCAGAGTTCGTCCTGTCAACGATGTTCCCAATTTCTATTGTTACGTGTAGTCGAACGTTTCAACATTGTTTCTTCACTGGCGTCGGGTCTGACGTGTGCCTAACTGTCCTTATTTACGACATTGGCCTGGGTTGTTAACTCGAGTGTGTGTGAGCGTATCTCTTGATCACAAAATTATAAATTTTGACCACTATATTGTCCCCAAATTGGATTGGATGTTGGGTCAACAGGAGACATCTGATCCAATTTCTGCGCTCTGTCCCAGTCGTGGACGTCTGCCTTGGACTGGTCATGGTTGGATGACCTATTTTCTCTCATATGGTGCAACTGATAGTCATTCCATATCTTTTGGTCTTATATGATTACATGAATTTATTGCCGCACATCTGAGTGGAAATGAACGCATTTTTTACATACTATCCGTCTATATGTTGATTGTACAATATTATCTCATGTTAGTAATTGTAATAAAATACCTACGTCTAATCATTAGACAGCTTGTTTCGTTTCTTACGCTACATTCTTACGTTATACATATACAACATGATAAATTAGCTGATGATCCGCTAGCAATAAAATCAATTAATCGTATATTGATGAATCACATAATAACAAACAATATTTTTAATTCACTTCTAGTGTCCTACAACTATAATCGCTAAATAAACAAATACATACATGAGATTAACTTGCGACACATATTATAATTGATTACACTAATTAAGGAAATATGCATAACCAATAAACAACTAAGGCTTCATCCTACCTCATGATATGTACCTTGTTACTTGTTCCTAAGGTTTCAAAATGATTATCTCATATTTAAATTATTAATTATACACTACTTACTCCATTCACTATCTTTATTAATTTATTGCTTCACAATTATTTAATGTCCTGTACCATAAATGTCCCTTTTATACACGGTACATGTTATCAAGTTATTTTATGTACATCAATGATTAGATACCTAATTGGCGTTGTAAATTAAAGAATACATCGTGATCACACAAGCAAAATTCACATTGAAGCTTAAATTATACATAGTATAGCAAAATTTACATTATTCGTTGGCTAGCTGGACAGGCCCCGCGGAACAACTACCTGATTCGTGTGTTTCCCCCCTTTAGCCATCTAGCTGTCGGTGTTATTCTTATCTTCTTGCATAACTCGTACCTCTTTCGCCGGCTCATAATACGCCTTAATCTGCCGCACGTTGAATTTTCCTCGTATTTTATCGCTGTCGCATTCCACGAGCTCGTACGTGGCCTCATTTTAATTTCATTCATTTATATTCATATCTATTTATTTTCTTCGGTTAATGTATTCTCACACAACCAATCTTTACTTAACGTATTTTACTCAATATTATCTAACTTAATTATTAAATTTTCAGGCATTCTTAAAATCGTCTTCTTAACACGTTTCATTTATTTATTCTTAAATTTCTATTTGTGGAGACATAGTTGTATGTCTTGTTGATTTAGTGCCGTTACTACGCATTATTGTTGGTAAACATAAGGGTACTGACCTTGTGTCTTTTGTCACACATTTACCCCACGGTCGGTCGCTCGTCCCTGTTACGCTGGCACAGTGCGTCCTGTACTTAACACCTCCAAGATTTACGACGTGTCTCTTTCTCGCTCTCTGAGGGTGGGTAAAAGATATGTCACACCGTCCTTTCCGACAACTTTCCCTAGGCATGTACGCGTTGAATTCCTTACGCCGCCTCTTCCAGACCTGCTTACAATTACGTTCCTTGACTTTCACTTTTCTATCCGTGTGTTCACGTAATAATATCTTGTTTTCTAGATTCCTAAGAAATCTTACCTCGACCGCTTGAACTCTTCTCTCCGTACTGTTACCACTTTTTAAAATATTCTTGAGTCGTCCAGTAAATTTCATTCTTTTCCTCTTTCTCATAACATTCCTTGTCCAGGACGAGTATGCATACGGATCTGGTAGGTCTTTCCGCTTCACATCATCCATGGCTTGCTTAAATTTGCGTTCAGTTTCATAACATGCAGTGTTCGTTTTAATATTGAACTTTCTTTTCATGCTTTTTACTGATGCAGCTCGACTACTTAGTCGATGTATGTCTGTTCCACAAGCTGGATACTTCATCGTTGGTTTCACTGATGTAGCATCTATCCTTGTGTTGCTTAGTTTGTGCCTTTTGCGCATTCTACTAGATGGTATTAAACCTTTATTATCTCTATCCATGTTAGGATAATCATCTTCCGACATCGTCAGATACAAAGAAACAAAGTCATTTCTCTTCTTGACCCGTTTGTTTCTCGGGTTGCTACTGACACTTACGTTAGATCCCACAGTTGATAATTTCTTAGTAACGGACACATCTGTGAAATCAACAGTGTTATCAGTATCTTGTACTTTCCGTACATCTTCGTAATTCTTATTCCCGTCTTCTTCCTGTTTCTGCTGGACCTCGCTTCTGTCCGCGTTCCAGGTACTCCTATATTCACGTATTTCTGTGCGCAACAGCGTGAACTGCTCGTTCATATGTTGTTTAACTTCTTCCTGATTACTATCTAGTTTTTCGTTAAGCAATTTATTGTTTTCACTCTGCTCTCTTCTTATTTCCTTTAAATTTGCCTTCATTACTTTGAGACTTCCATTAATTTCTTCCACCTGCTTCTCGAATACCTCATTAATTACTTTGAGACTTCCATTGGTTTCTTCCTTCTGCTGGTCGAATTTCTCATTATTGCCCTAAGATTTTCAGCATAATGTTCGCGCATGAAGTCCATTAACGACTGTAATGTGACTTCTTCTCGTGGTTGTTGGGACTCCTGTCCCCGCGCTCTGACGTCTGACGTGTCTTCCGTCATGTTCGGCTCGACCGTCGAGTTCTCCTCTCCGTTATCGGGTATACCTAATTGGTTGTTGATTTCGAAGCTCATACTGTCTGAACTACTGGCCATTTTAGCTTTACTTCGTGTAAACATCCAGTCAAGCTAACCGTACACTACAAACCTGATTCTAATATATTACTTTACTTAGTCTAACTACTGCCTGCTCTCTTTTGCCATGCGATGGGCGCCATTTACATTTAATAAATTGAAATGTAATTTATATTTGTTGTGCCCCACGTTCTTTGGGAGCCATTTACATTTAGTGCAATTATGCTAATTTATGTAACTTATTAAATTATTCAATTAAGTTGAATATTTATCAAATCAATATAATTACGCAAATATATTATTCTGACAATTTACTGGGTGATTGAGTATGTTCACCGTTAATTAGCATAATTAATGAGACTCTTAATTATCGTTATAAGCAATAAGACAGAATTTATTGAAACATGACAAATTAATTATTTGAGGTTGATTGCAATAATGAACGCAAGATATACATAACGCAATAAATACTTATTTATTACACATTATTGAATAGATAAATTCTTGATATACAAATGAAATTATGTCCTGTAAATACATTCAAACAAAACGCGTAATAACATAAATCATAATAATATTCATTTCGTTGTTCCCTGAAAAACAAGACATACAATGCTATAAAATATAACACACAATGATATAAATATGCACAAACAATAAACAATCAAATATACTTCATCCTAAGCTAAATGCGTTCATTAATGCCCTCAGATGAGTGACTTTACTATTTAACATTATTATTATTATTTTTACGATTTATAAAGATTTTCTCGGGTGTAGCTCTTTGAAAAGAGACAGTGCAGTAGTAAGTATTAACTAGTATTAAGAACACAAGGACTTAACTCGGAAAAGCATATCCACAATTCCATCGGTGTGGTATCCTATCCATTGATGGTTCCATGTACGTGGTTGTTGCTGTTGATGGATGCACACTGACACTTTAACTCGCGATAATCCCCACTCGCGTTCTGTGTAGTGTGATGTCGGAGTTATCCGCTTGGAATAAGTGTCTTTACAGTTTTATGTAGTAAAGTGCAATCATTATTATTGGTGTAGTTTGCTTAAGTGTTTACTGTAAGCGTGATTCAGGTAGCTAGATACTTTTGTCTACCTTGGACGTGATGCACGCTATGTATGCATTAGTGTTCATGAGTGTTAATCCACTTAGTTCATGTGCTCAAAATTAGAATGATTATGATTGGATAATGTTTCATAATGTCTAAAATTGTCGCACGATGTTCTACTGTCGAAATGTTAATTCACTCGTAGCCGAACGTATTCTAAAGTTTCTCGTATACACTTGACATTTTAACGATGTTTATGTACATTCGCACTGCGTGTTACTGCGGTAAGTTCGGTAACTTGGATGATCTATCGAACACAACGTTTTGTAAAACTGAGATTGAATTGAAAATGTCTAAGTTCGACTAAGACCGAGACTTGGTTATAACTGCGTCACAGACTGACTAACTGATTTAAAATTTGAGTAAGTCGGAGTAAGAAACGAGTAAAACTACCGAGTAAACTATTACAACTATTACTCTTACTATTACTACTACTGAGCTCCGCGTCCTTGTAAACAGTTTTTATCAAGCACCCTCTACCAGAATGCAATTTTCTAACGTCCACGCCTATGGCCGTTGTTGATAGGTTCAGGATTTCCTTCCACCTTGCAGATCTACGGTCATCGGTGTCCTGATTCGTCGTCCAAGTCGTCACTACTCTGTCCACCAGTTCCTTTGGAAGATGCCAAATTCTGGTTGGTCGTTGGTCATCCCCCGGAGTACCCCAGCGACGAACGTTGCGTTGTTTCTCGGAAAGTGGAGCAATTGCCTGCCTGTCCATCAATCATTTGTTTCCTTGTTGTCGAGGCTCTCTGTTATTGCCTTTGTTAACAATCTGCAGTGTTTGGTCCATTGGTCACCCTTCGTTTTTTCCCGTCAATTACCAACTCTTCGTTGGACGTCATCCCTGGACTGGTCCCACGATTTCTAGTTGTAAATCTGACTTGTCATCTTGGTTTGTTTTCACGCTGGGCCGAGTACGTATCTCGTATTCATTGAATACCCGTCCCATTGTCTACATATTCGTCAAAACCTCTCTGCACCCTTTGTTATTGAGTATCTCATTAATACGTATGCGCGTTACAACTTAACCCCACAGCATGTGTTCCGTCTAACTTCTGCGTAGGCGGGCTACCGGGCTCTGTCTTTTGTCTGGTTTGTTTTGGTGTTGTAAATCGGAGCAGAGTTCGTCCTGTCAACGATGTTCCCAATTTCTATTGTTACGTGTAGTCGAACGTTTCAACATTGTTTCTTCACTGGCGTCGGGTCTGACGTGTGCCTAACTGTCCTTATTTACGACATTGGCCTGGGTTGTTAACTCGAGTGTGTGTGAGCGTATCTCTTGATCACAAAATTATAAATTTTGACCACTATATTGTCCCCAAATTGGATTGGATGTTGGGTCAACAGGAGACATCTGATCCAATTTCTGCGCTCTGTCCCAGTCGTGGACGTCTGCCTTGGACTGGTCATGGTTGGATGACCTATTTTCTCTCATATGGTGCAACTGATAGTCATTCCATATCTTTTGGTCTTATATGATTACATGAATTTATTGCCGCACATCTGAGTGGAAATGAACGCATTTTTTACATACTATCCGTCTATATGTTGATTGTACAATATTATCTCATGTTAGTAATTGTAATAAAATACCTACGTCTAATCATTAGACAGCTTGTTTCGTTTCTTACGCTACATTCTTACGTTATACATATACAACATGATAAATTAGCTGATGATCCGCTAGCAATAAAATCAATTAATCGTATATTGATGAATCACATAATAACAAACAATATTTTTAATTCACTTCTAGTGTCCTACAACTATAATCGCTAAATAAACAAATACATACATGAGATTAACTTGCGACACATATTATAATTGATTACACTAATTAAGGAAATATGCATAACCAATAAACAACTAAGGCTTCATCCTACCTCATGATATGTACATTGTTACTTGTTCCTAAGGTTTCAAAATGATTATCTCATATTTAAATTATTAATTATACACTACTTACTCCATTCACTATCTTTATTAATTTATTGCTTCACAATTATTTAATGTCCTGTACCATAAATGTCCCTTTTATACACGGTACATGTTATCAAGTTATTTTATGTACATCAATGATTAGATACCTAATTGGCGTTGTAAATTAAAGAATACATCGTGATCACACAAGCAAAATTCACATTGAAGCTTAAATTATACATAGTATAGCAAAATTTACATTATTCGTTGGCTAGCTGGACAGGCCCCGCGGAACAACTACCTGATTCGTGTGTTTCCCCCCTTTAGCCATCTAGCTGTCGGTGTTATTCTTATCTTCTTGCATAACTCGTACCTCTTTCGCCGGCTCATAATACGCCTTAATCTGCCGCACGTTGAATTTTCCTCGTATTTTATCGCTGTCGCATTCCACGAGCTCGTACGTGGCCTCATTTTAATTTCATTCATTTATATTCATATCTATTTATTTTCTTCGGTTAATGTATTCTCACACAACCAATCTTTACTTAACGTATTTTACTCAATATTATCTAACTTAATTATTAAATTTTCAGGCATTCTTAAAATCGTCTTCTTAACACGTTTCATTTATTTATTCTTAAATTTCTATTTGTGGAGACATAGTTGTATGTCTTGTTGATTTAGTGCCGTTACTACGCATTATTGTTGGTAAACATAAGGGTACTGACCTTGTGTCTTTTGTCACACATTTACCCCACGGTCGGTCGCTCGTCCCTGTTACGCTGGCACAGTGCGTCCTGTACTTAACACCTCCAAGATTTACGACGTGTCTCTTTCTCGCTCTCTGAGGGTGGGTAAAAGATATGTCACACCGTCCTTTCCGACAACTTTCCCTAGGCATGTACGCGTTGAATTCCTTACGCCGCCTCTTCCAGACCTGCTTACAATTACGTTCCTTGACTTTCACTTTTCTATCCGTGTGTTCACGTAATAATATCTTGTTTTCTAGATTCCTAAGAAATCTTACCTCGACCGCTTGAACTCTTCTCTCCGTACTGTTACCACTTTTTAAAATATTCTTGAGTCGTCCAGTAAATTTCATTCTTTTCCTCTTTCTCATAACATTCCTTGTCCAGGACGAGTATGCATACGGATCTGGTAGGTCTTTCCGCTTCACATCATCCATGGCTTGCTTAAATTTGCGTTCAGTTTCATAACATGCAGTGTTCGTTTTAATATTGAACTTTCTTTTCATGCTTTTTACTGATGCAGCTCGACTACTTAGTCGATGTATGTCTGTTCCACAAGCTGGATACTTCATCGTTGGTTTCACTGATGTAGCATCTATCCTTGTGTTGCTTAGTTTGTGCCTTTTGCGCATTCTACTAGATGGTATTAAACCTTTATTATCTCTATCCATGTTAGGATAATCATCTTCCGACATCGTCAGATACAAAGAAACAAAGTCATTTCTCTTCTTGACCCGTTTGTTTCTCGGGTTGCTACTGACACTTACGTTAGATCCCACAGTTGATAATTTCTTAGTAACGGACACATCTGTGAAATCAACAGTGTTATCAGTATCTTGTACTTTCCGTACATCTTCGTAATTCTTATTCCCGTCTTCTTCCTGTTTCTGCTGGACCTCGCTTCTGTCCGCGTTCCAGGTACTCCTATATTCACGTATTTCTGTGCGCAACAGCGTGAACTGCTCGTTCATATGTTGTTTAACTTCTTCCTGATTACTATCTAGTTTTTCGTTAAGCAATTTATTGTTTTCACTCTGCTCTCTTCTTATTTCCTTTAAATTTGCCTTCATTACTTTGAGACTTCCATTAATTTCTTCCACCTGCTTCTCGAATACCTCATTAATTACTTTGAGACTTCCATTGGTTTCTTCCTTCTGCTGGTCGAATTTCTCATTATTGCCCTAAGATTTTCAGCATAATGTTCGCGCATGAAGTCCATTAACGACTGTAATGTGACTTCTTCTCGTGGTTGTTGGGACTCCTGTCCCCGCGCTCTGACGTCTGACGTGTCTTCCGTCATGTTCGGCTCGACCGTCGAGTTCTCCTCTCCGTTATCGGGTATACCTAATTGGTTGTTGATTTCGAAGCTCATACTGTCTGAACTACTGGCCATTTTAGCTTTACTTCGTGTAAACATCCAGTCAAGCTAACCGTACACTACAAACCTGATTCTAATATATTACTTTACTTAGTCTAACTACTGCCTGCTCTCTTTTGCCATGCGATGGGCGCCATTTACATTTAATAAATTGAAATGTAATTTATATTTGTTGTGCCCCACGTTCTTTGGGAGCCATTTACATTTAGTGCAATTATGCTAATTTATGTAACTTATTAAATTATTCAATTAAGTTGAATATTTATCAAATCAATATAATTACGCAAATATATTATTCTGACAATTTACTGGGTGATTGAGTATGTTCACCGTTAATTAGCATAATTAATGAGACTCTTAATTATCGTTATAAGCAATAAGACAGAATTTATTGAAACATGACAAATTAATTATTTGAGGTTGATTGCAATAATGAACGCAAGATATACATAACGCAATAAATACTTATTTATTACACATTATTGAATAGATAAATTCTTGATATACAAATGAAATTATGTCCTGTAAATACATTCAAACAAAACGCGTAATAACATAAATCATAATAATATTCATTTCGTTGTTCCCTGAAAAACAAGACATACAATGCTATAAAATATAACACACAATGATATAAATATGCACAAACAATAAACAATCAAATATACTTCATCCTAAGCTAAATGCGTTCATTAATGCCCTCAGATGAGTGACTTTACTATTTAACATTATTATTATTATTTTTACGATTTATAAAGATTTTCTCGGGTGTAGCTCTTTGAAAAGAGACAGTGCAGTAGTAAGTATTAACTAGTATTAAGAACACAAGGACTTAACTCGGAAAAGCATATCCACAATTCCATCGGTGTGGTATCCTATCCATTGATGGTTCCATGTACGTGGTTGTTGCTGTTGATGGATGCACACTGACACTTTAACTCGCGATAATCCCCACTCGCGTTCTGTGTAGTGTGATGTCGGAGTTATCCGCTTGGAATAAGTGTCTTTACAGTTTTATGTAGTAAAGTGCAATCATTATTATTGGTGTAGTTTGCTTAAGTGTTTACTGTAAGCGTGATTCAGGTAGCTAGATACTTTTGTCTACCTTGGACGTGATGCACGCTATGTATGCATTAGTGTTCATGAGTGTTAATCCACTTAGTTCATGTGCTCAAAATTAGAATGATTATGATTGGATAATGTTTCATAATGTCTAAAATTGTCGCACGATGATCTACTGTCGAAATGTTAATTCACTCGTAGCCGAACGTATTCTAAAGTTTCTCGTATACACTTGACATTTTAACGATGTTTATGTACATTCGCACTGCGTGTTACTGCGGTAAGTTCGGTAACTTGGATGATCTATCGAACACAACGTTTTGTAAAACTGAGATTGAATTGAAAATGTCTAAGTTCGACTAAGACCGAGACTTGGTTATAACTGCGTCACAGACTGACTAACTGATTTAAAATTTGAGTAAGTCGGAGTAAGAAACGAGTAAAACTACCGAGTAAACTATTACAACTATTACTCTTACTATTACTACTACTGAGCTCCGCGTCCTTGTAAACAGTTTTTATCAAGCACCCTCTACCAGAATGCAATTTTCTAACGTCCACGCCTATGGCCGTTGTTGATAGGTTCAGGATTTCCTTCCACCTTGCAGATCTACGGTCATCGGTGTCCTGATTCGTCGTCCAAGTCGTCACTACTCTGTCCACCAGTTCCTTTGGAAGATGCCAAATTCTGGTTGGTCGTTGGTCATCCCCCGGAGTACCCCAGCGACGAACGTTGCGTTGTTTCTCGGAAAGTGGAGCAATTGCCTGCCTGTCCATCAATCATTTGTTTCCTTGTTGTCGAGGCTCTCTGTTATTGCCTTTGTTAACAATCTGCAGTGTTTGGTCCATTGGTCACCCTTCGTTTTTTCCCGTCAATTACCAACTCTTCGTTGGACGTCATCCCTGGACTGGTCCCACGATTTCTAGTTGTAAATCTGACTTGTCATCTTGGTTTGTTTTCACGCTGGGCCGAGTACGTATCTCGTATTCATTGAATACCCGTCCCATTGTCTACATATTCGTCAAAACCTCTCTGCACCCTTTGTTATTGAGTATCTCATTAATACGTATGCGCGTTACAACTTAACCCCACAGCATGTGTTCCGTCTAACTTCTGCGTAGGCGGGCTACCGGGCTCTGTCTTTTGTCTGGTTTGTTTTGGTGTTGTAAATCGGAGCAGAGTTCGTCCTGTCAACGATGTTCCCAATTTCTATTGTTACGTGTAGTCGAACGTTTCAACATTGTTTCTTCACTGGCGTCGGGTCTGACGTGTGCCTAACTGTCCTTATTTACGACATTGGCCTGGGTTGTTAACTCGAGTGTGTGTGAGCGTATCTCTTGATCACAAAATTATAAATTTTGACCACTATATTGTCCCCAAATTGGATTGGATGTTGGGTCAACAGGAGACATCTGATCCAATTTCTGCGCTCTGTCCCAGTCGTGGACGTCTGCCTTGGACTGGTTATGGTTGGATGACCTATTTTCTCTCATATGGTGCAACTGATAGTCATTCCATATCTTTTGGTCTTATATGATTACATGAATTTATTGCCGCACATCTGAGTGGAAATGAACGCATTTTTTACATACTATCCGTCTATATGTTGATTGTACAATATTATCTCATGTTAGTAATTGTAATAAAATACCTACGTCTAATCATTAGACAGCTTGTTTCGTTTCTTACGCTACATTCTTACGTTATACATATACAACATGATAAATTAGCTGATGATCCGCTAGCAATAAAATCAATTAATCGTATATTGATGAATCACATAATAACAAACAATATTTTTAATTCACTTCTAGTGTCCTACAACTATAATCGCTAAATAAACAAATACATACATGAGATTAACTTGCGACACATATTATAATTGATTACACTAATTAAGGAAATATGCATAACCAATAAACAACTAAGGCTTCATCCTACCTCATGATATGTACCTTGTTACTTGTTCCTAAGGTTTCAAAATGATTATCTCATATTTAAATTATTAATTATACACTACTTACTCCATTCACTATCTTTATTAATTTATTGCTTCACAATTATTTAATGTCCTGTACCATAAATGTCCCTTTTATACACGGTACATGTTATCAAGTTATTTTATGTACATCAATGATTAGATACCTAATTGGCGTTGTAAATTAAAGAATACATCTTGATCACACAAGCAAAATTCACATTGAAGCTTATATTATACATAGTATAGCAAAATTTACATTATTCGTTGGCTAGCTGGACAGGCCCCGCGGAACAACTACCTGATTCGTGTGTTTCCCCCCTTTAGCCATCTAGCTGTCGGTGTTATTCTTATCTTCTTGCATAACTCGTACCTCTTTCGCCGGCTCATAATACGCCTTAATCTGCCGCACGTTGAATTTTCCTCGTATTTTATCGCTGTCGCATTCCACGAGCTCGTACGTGGCCTCATTTTAATTTCATTCATTTATATTCATATCTATTTATTTTCTTCGGTTAATGTATTCTCACACAACCAATCTTTACTTAACGTATTTTACTCAATATTATCTAACTTAATTATTAAATTTTCAGGCATTCTTAAAATCGTCTTCTTAACACGTTTCATTTATTTATTCTTAAATTTCTATTTGTGGAGACATAGTTGTATGTCTTGTTGATTTAGTGCCGTTACTACGCATTATTGTTGGTAAACATAAGGGTACTGACCTTGTGTCTTTTGTCACACATTTACCCCACGGTCGGTCGCTCGTCCCTGTTACGCTGGCACAGTGCGTCCTGTACTTAACACCTCCAAGATTTACGACGTGTCTCTTTCTCGCTCTCTGAGGGTGGGTAAAAGATATGTCACACCGTCCTTTCCGACAACTTTCCCTAGGCATGTACGCGTTGAATTCCTTACGCCGCCTCTTCCAGACCTGCTTACAATTACGTTCCTTGACTTTCACTTTTCTATCCGTGTGTTCACGTAATAATATCTTGTTTTCTAGATTCCTAAGAAATCTTACCTCGACCGCTTGAACTCTTCTCTCCGTACTGTTACCACTTTTTAAAATATTCTTGAGTCGTCCAGTAAATTTCATTCTTTTCCTCTTTCTCATAACATTCCTTGTCCAGGACGAGTATGCATACGGATCTGGTAGGTCTTTCCGCTTCACATCATCCATGGCTTGCTTAAATTTGCGTTCAGTTTCATAACATGCAGTGTTCGTTTTAATATTGAACTTTCTTTTCATGCTTTTTACTGATGCAGCTCGACTACTTAGTCGATGTATGTCTGTTCCACAAGCTGGATACTTCATCGTTGGTTTCACTGATGTAGCATCTATCCTTGTGTTGCTTAGTTTGTGCCTTTTGCGCATTCTACTAGATGGTATTAAACCTTTATTATCTCTATCCATGTTAGGATAATCATCTTCCGACATCGTCAGATACAAAGAAACAAAGTCATTTCTCTTCTTGACCCGTTTGTTTCTCGGGTTGCTACTGACACTTACGTTAGATCCCACAGTTGATAATTTCTTAGTAACGGACACATCTGTGAAATCAACAGTGTTATCAGTATCTTGTACTTTCCGTACATCTTCGTAATTCTTATTCCCGTCTTCTTCCTGTTTCTGCTGGACCTCGCTTCTGTCCGCGTTCCAGGTACTCCTATATTCACGTATTTCTGTGCGCAACAGCGTGAACTGCTCGTTCATATGTTGTTTAACTTCTTCCTGATTACTATCTAGTTTTTCGTTAAGCAATTTATTGTTTTCACTCTGCTCTCTTCTTATTTCCTTTAAATTTGCCTTCATTACTTTGAGACTTCCATTAATTTCTTCCACCTGCTTCTCGAATACCTCATTAATTACTTTGAGACTTCCATTGGTTTCTTCCTTCTGCTGGTCGAATTTCTCATTATTGCCCTAAGATTTTCAGCATAATGTTCGCGCATGAAGTCCATTAACGACTGTAATGTGACTTCTTCTCGTGGTTGTTGGGACTCCTGTCCCCGCGCTCTGACGTCTGACGTGTCTTCCGTCATGTTCGGCTCGACCGTCGAGTTCTCCTCTCCGTTATCGGGTATACCTAATTGGTTGTTGATTTCGAAGCTCATACTGTCTGAACTACTGGCCATTTTAGCTTTACTTCGTGTAAACATCCAGTCAAGCTAACCGTACACTACAAACCTGATTCTAATATATTACTTTACTTAGTCTAACTACTGCCTGCTCTCTTTTGCCATGCGATGGGCGCCATTTACATTTAATAAATTGAAATGTAATTTATATTTGTTGTGCCCCACGTTCTTTGGGAGCCATTTACATTTAGTGCAATTATGCTAATTTATGTAACTTATTAAATTATTCAATTAAGTTGAATATTTATCAAATCAATATAATTACGCAAATATATTATTCTGACAATTTACTGGGTGATTGAGTATGTTCACCGTTAATTAGCATAATTAATGAGACTCTTAATTATCGTTATAAGCAATAAGACAGAATTTATTGAAACATGACAAATTAATTATTTGAGGTTGATTGCAATAATGAACGCAAGATATACATAACGCAATAAATACTTATTTATTACACATTATTGAATAGATAAATTCTTGATATACAAATGAAATTATGTCCTGTAAATACATTCAAACAAAACGCGTAATAACATAAATCATAATAATATTCATTTCGTTGTTCCCTGAAAAACAAGACATACAATGCTATAAAATATAACACACAATGATATAAATATGCACAAACAATAAACAATCAAATTACTTCATCCTAAGCTAAATGCGTTCATTAATGCCCTCAGATGAGTGACTTTACTATTTAACATTATTATTATTATTTTTACGATTTATAAAGATTTTCTCGGGTGTAGCTCTTTGAAAAGAGACAGTGCAGTAGTAAGTATTAACTAGTATTAAGAACACAAGGACTTAACTCGGAAAAGCATATCCACAATTCCATCGGTGTGGTATCCTATCCATTGATGGTTCCATGTACGTGGTTGTTGCTGTTGATGGATGCACACTGACACTTTAACTCGCGATAATCCCCACTCGCGTTCTGTGTAGTGTGATGTCGGAGTTATCCGCTTGGAATAAGTGTCTTTACAGTTTTATGTAGTAAAGTGCAATCATTATTATTGGTGTAGTTTGCTTAAGTGTTTACTGTAAGCGTGATTCAGGTAGCTAGATACTTTTGTCTACCTTGGACGTGATGCACGCTATGTATGCATTAGTGTTCATGAGTGTTAATCCACTTAGTTCATGTGCTCAAAATTAGAATGATTATGATTGGATAATGTTTCATAATGTCTAAAATTGTCGCACGATGTTCTACTGTCGAAATGTTAATTCACTCGTAGCCGAACGTATTCTAAAGTTTCTCGTATACACTTGACATTTTAACGATGTTTATGTACATTCGCACTGCGTGTTACTGCGGTAAGTTCGGTAACTTGGATGATCTATCGAACACAACGTTTTGTAAAACTGAGATTGAATTGAAAATGTCTAAGTTCGACTAAGACCGAGACTTGGTTATAACTGCGTCACAGACTGACTAACTGATTTAAAATTTGAGTAAGTCGGAGTAAGAAACGAGTAAAACTACCGAGTAAACTATTACAACTATTACTCTTACTATTACTACTACTGAGCTCCGCGTCCTTGTAAACAGTTTTTATCAAGCACCCTCTACCAGAATGCAATTTTCTAACGTCCACGCCTATGGCCGTTGTTGATAGGTTCAGGATTTCCTTCCACCTTGCAGATCTACGGTCATCGGTGTCCTGATTCGTCGTCCAAGTCGTCACTACTCTGTCCACCAGTTCCTTTGGAAGATGCCAAATTCTGGTTGGTCGTTGGTCATCCCCCGGAGTACCCCAGCGACGAACGTTGCGTTGTTTCTCGGAAAGTGGAGCAATTGCCTGCCTGTCCATCAATCATTTGTTTCCTTGTTGTCGAGGCTCTCTGTTATTGCCTTTGTTAACAATCTGCAGTGTTTGGTCCATTGGTCACCCTTCGTTTTTTCCCGTCAATTACCAACTCTTCGTTGGACGTCATCCCTGGACTGGTCCCACGATTTCTAGTTGTAAATCTGACTTATCATCTTGGTTTGTTTTCACGCTGGGCCGAGTACGTATCTCGTATTCATTGAATACCCGTCCCATTGTCTACATATTCGTCAAAACCTCTCTGCACCCTTTGTTATTGAGTATCTCATTAATACGTATGCGCGTTACAACTTAACCCCACAGCATGTGTTCCGTCTAACTTCTGCGTAGGCGGGCTACCGGGCTCTGTCTTTTGTCTGGTTTGTTTTGGTGTTGTAAATCGGAGCAGAGTTCGTCCTGTCAACGATGTTCCCAATTTCTATTGTTACGTGTAGTCGAACGTTTCAACATTGTTTCTTCACTGGCGTCGGGTCTGACGTGTGCCTAACTGTCCTTATTTACGACATTGGCCTGGGTTGTTAACTCGAGTGTGTGTGAGCGTATCTCTTGATCACAAAATTATAAATTTTGACCACTATATTGTCCCCAAATTGGATTGGATGTTGGGTCAACAGGAGACATCTGATCCAATTTCTGCGCTCTGTCCCAGTCGTGGACGTCTGCCTTGGACTGGTCATGGTTGGATGACCTATTTTCTCTCATATGGTGCAACTGATAGTCATTCCATATCTTTTGGTCCTATATGATTACATGAATTTATTGCCGCACATCTGAGTGGAAATGAACGCATTTTTTACATACTATCCGTCTATATGTGGATTGTACAATATTATCTCATGTTAATAATTGAAATAAAATACCTACGTCTAATCATTAGACAGCTTGTTTCGTTTCTTACGCTACATTCTTACGTTATACATATACAACATGATAAATTAGCTGATGATCCGCTAGCAATAAAATCAATTAATCGTATATTGATGAATCACATAATAACAAACAATATTTTTAATTCACTTCTAGTGTCCTACAACTATAATCGCTAAATAAACAAATACATACATGAGATTAACTTGCGACACATATTATAATTGATTACACTAATTAAGGAAATATGCATAACCAATAAACAACTAAGGCTTCATCCTACCTCATGATATGTACCTTGTTACTTGTTCCTAAGTTTTCAAAATGATTATCTCATATTTAAATTATTAATTATACACTACTTACTCCATTCACTATATCTTTATTAATTTATTGCTTCACAATTATCTAATGTCCTGTACCATAAATGTCCCTTTTATACACGGTATATGTTGTCAAGTTATTTTATGTACATCAATGATTAGATACCTAATTGGCGTTGTAAATTAAAGAATACATCGTGATCACACAAGCAAAATTCACATTGAAGCTTAAATTATACATAGTATAGCAAAATTTACATTATTCGTTGGCTAGCTGGACAGGCCCCGCGGAACAACTACCTGATTCGTGTGTTTCCCCCCTTTAGCCATCTAGCTGTCGGTGTTATTCTTATCTTCTTGCATAACTCGTACCTCTTTCGCCGGCTCATAATACGCCTTAATCTGCCGCACGTTGAATTTTCCTCGTATTTTATCGCTGTCGCATTCCACGAGCTCGTACGTGGCCTCATTTTAATTTCATTCATTAATATTCATATCTATTTATTTTCTTCTGTTAATGTATTCTCACACAACCAATCTTTACTTAACGTATTTTACTCAATATTATCTAACTTAATTATTAAATTTTCAGGCATTCTTAAAATCGTCTTCTTAACACGTTTCATTTATTTATTCTTAAATTTCTATTTGTGGAGACATAGTTGTATGTCTTGTTGATTTAGTGCCGTTACTACGCATTATTGTTGGTAAACATAAGGGTACTGACCTTGTGTCTTTTGTCACACATTTACCCCACGGTCGGTCGCTCGTCCCTGTTACGCTGGCACAGTGCGTCCTGTACTTAACACCTCCAAGATTTATGACGTGTCTCTTTCTCGCTCTCTGAGGGTGGGTAAAAGATATGTCACACCGTCCTTTCCGACAACTTTCCCTAGGCATGTACGCGTTGAATTCCTTACGCCGCCTCTTCCAGACCTGCTTACAATTACGTTCCTTGACTTTCACTTTTCTATCCGTGTGTTCACGTAATAATATCTTGTTTTCTAGATTCCTAAGAAATCTTACCTCGACCGCTTGAACTCTTCTCTCCGTACTGTTACCACTTTTTAAAATATTCTTGAGTCGTCCAGTAAATTTCATTCTTTTCCTCTTTCTCATAACATTCCTTGTCCAGGACGAGTATGCATACGGATCTGGTAGGTCTTTCCGCTTCACATCATCCATGGCTTGCTTAAATTTGCGTTCAGTTTCATAACATGCAGTGTTCGTTTTAATATTGAACTTTCTTTTCATGCTTTTTACTGATGCAGCTCGACTACTTAGTCGATGTATGTCTGTTCCACAAGCTGGATACTTCATCGTTGGTTTCACTGATGTAGCATCTATCCTTGTGTTGCTTAGTTTGTGCCTTTTGCGCATTCTACTAGATGGTATTAAACTTTTATTATCTCTATCCATGTTAGGATATCATCTTCCGACATCGTCAGATACAAAGAAACAAAGTCATTTCTCTTCTTGACCCGTTTGTTTCTCGGGTTGCTACTGACACTTACGTTAGATCCCACAGTTGATAATTTCTTAGTAACTGACACATCTGTGAAATCAACAGTGTTATCAGTATCTTGTACTTTCCGTACATCTTCGTAATTCTTATTCCCATCTTCTTCCTGTTTCTGCTGGACCTCGCTTCTGTCCGCGTTCCAGGTACTCCTATATTCACGTATTTCTGTGCGCAACAGCGTGAACTGCTCGTTCATATGTTGTTTAACTTCTTCCTGATTACTATCTAGTTTTTCGTTAAGCAATTTATTGTTTTCACTCTGCTCTCTTCTTATTTCCTTTAAATTTGCCTTCATTACTTTGAGACTTCCATTAATTTCTTCCACCTGCTTCTCGAATACCTCATTAGTTACTTTGAGACTTCCATTGGTTTCTTCCTTCTGCTGGTCGAATTTCCCATTATTGCCCTAAGATTTTCAGCATAATGTTCGCGCATGAAGTCCATTAACGACTGTAATGTGACTTCTTCTCGTGGTTGTTGGGACTCCTGTCCCCGCGCTCTGACGTCTGACGTGTCTTCCGTCATGTTCGGCTCGACCGTCGAGTTCTCCTCTCCGTTATCGGGTATACCTAATTGGTTGTTGATTTCGAAGCTCATACTGTCTGAACTACTGGCCATTTTAGCTTTACTTCGTGTAAACATCCAGTCAAGCTAACCGTACACTACAAACCTGATTCTAATATATTACTTTACTTAGTCTAACTACTGCCTGCTCTCTTTTGCCATGCGATGGGCGCCATTTACATTTAATAAATTGAAATGTAATTTATATTTGTTGTGCCCCACGTTCTTTGGGAGCCATTTACATTTAGTGCAATTATGCTAATTTATGTATCTTATTAAATTATTCAATTAAGTTGAATATTTATCAAATCAATATAATTACGCAAATATATTATTCTGACAATTTACTGGGTGATTGAGTATGTTCACTGTTAATTAGCATAATTAATGAGACTCTTAATTATCGTTATAAGCAATAAGACAGAATTTATTGAAACATGACAAATTAATTATTTGAGGTTGATTGCAATAATGAACGCAAGATATACATAACGCAATAAATACTTATTTATTACACATTATTGAATAGATAAATTCTTGATATACAAATGAAATTATGTCCTGTAAATACATTCAAACAAAACGCGTAATAACATAAATCATAATAATATTCATTTCGTTGTTCCCTGAAAAACAACACATACAATGCTATAAAATATAACACACAATGATATAAATATGCGCAAACAATAAACAATCAAATATACTTCATCCTAAGCTAAATGCGTTCATTAATGCCCTCAGATGAGTGACTTTACTATTTAACATTATTATTATTATTTTTACGATTTATAAAGATTTTCTCGGGTGTAGCTCTTTGAAAAGAGACAGTGCAGTAGTAAGTATTAACTAGTATTAAGAACACAAGGACTTAACTCGGAAAAGCATATCCACAATTCCATCGGTGTGGTATCCTATCCATTGATGGTTCCATGTACGTGGTTGTTGCTGTTGATGGATGCACACTGACACTTTAACTCGCGATAATCCCCACTCGCGTTCTGTGTAGTGTGATGTCGGAGTTATCCGCTTGGAATAAGTGTCTTTACAGTTTTATGTAGTAAAGTGCAATCATTATTATTGGTGTAGTTTGCTTAAGTGTTTACTGTAAGCGTGATTCAGGTAGCTAGATACTTTTGTCTACCTTGGACGTGATGCACGCTATGTATGCATTAGTGTTCATGAGTGTTAATCCACTTAGTTCATGTGCTCAAAATTAGAATGATTATGATTGGATAATGTTTCATAATGTCTAAAATTGTCGCACGATGTTCTACTGTCGAAATGTTAATTCACTCGTAGCCGAACGTATTCTAAAGTTTCTCGTATACACTTGACATTTTAACGATGTTTATGTACATTCGCACTGCGTGTTACTGCGGTAAGTTCGGTAACTTGGATGATCTATCGAACACAACGTTTTGTAAAACTGAGATTGAATTGAAAATGTCTAATTTCGACTAAGACCGAGACTTGGTTATAACTGCGTCACAGACTGACTAACTGATTTAAAATTTGAGTAAGTCGGAGTAAGAAACGAGTAAAACTACCGAGTAAACTATTACAACTATTACTCTTACTATTACTACTACAGAGCTCCGCGTCCTTGTAAACAGTTTTTATCAAGCACCCTCTACCAGAATGCAATTTTCTAACGTCCACGCCTATGGCCGTTGTTGATAGGTTCAGGATTTCCTTCCACCTTGCAGATCTACGGTCATCGGTGTCCTGATTCGTCGTCCAAGTCGTCACTACTCTGTCCACCAGTTCCTTTGGAAGATGCCAAATTCTGGTTGGTCGTTGGTCATCCCCCGGAGTACCCCAGCGACGAACGTTGCGTTGTTTCTCGGAAAGTGGAGCAATTGCCTGCCTGTCCATCAATCATTTGTTTCCTTGTTGTCGAGGCTCTCTGTTATTGCCTTTGTTAACAATCTGCAGTGTTTGGTCCATTGGTCACCCTTCGTTTTTTCCCGTCAATTACCAACTCTTCGTTGGACGTCATCCCTGGACTGGTCCCACGATTTCTAGTTGTAAATCTGACTTGTCATCTTGGTTTGTTTTCACGCTGGGCCGAGTACGTATCTCGTATTCATTGAATTCCCGTCCCATTGTCTACATATTCGTCAAAACCTCTCTGCACCCTTTGTTATTGAGTATCTCATTAATATGTATGCGCGTTACAACTTAACCCCACAGCATGTGTTCCGTCTAACTTCTGCGTAGGCGGGCTACCGGGCTCTGTCTTTTGTCTGGTTTGTTTTGGTGTTGTAAATCGGAGCAGAGTTCGTCCTGTCAACGATGTTCCCAATTTCTATTGTTACGTGTAGTCGAACGTTTCAACATTGTTTCTTCACTGGCGTCGGGTCTGACGTGTGCCTAACTGTCCTTATTTACGACATTGGCCTGGGTTGTTAACTCGAGTGTGTGTGAGCGTATCTCTTGATCACAAAATTATAAATTTTGACCACTATATTGTCCCCAAATTGGATTGGATGTTGGGTCAACAGGAGACATCTGATCCAATTTCTGCGCTCTGTCCCAATCGTGGACGTCTGCCTTGGACTGGTCATGGTTGGATGACCTATTTTCTCTCATATGGTGCAACTGATAGTCATTCCATATCTTTTGGTCCTATATGATTACATGAATTTATTGCCGCACATCTGAGTGGAAATGAACGCATTTTTTACATACTATCCGTCTATATGTGGATTGTACAATATTATCTCATGTTAATAATTGAAATAAAATACCTACGTCTAATCATTAGACAGCTTGTTTCGTTTCTTACGCTACATTCTTACGTTATACATATACAACATGATAAATTAGCTGATGATCCGCTAGCAATAAAATCAATTAATCGTATATTGATGAATCACATAATAACAAACAATATTTTTAATTCACTTCTAGTGTCCTACAACTATAATCGCTAAATAAACAAATACATACATGAGATTAACTTGCGACACATATTATAATTGATTACACTAATTAAGGAAATATGCATAACCAATAAACAACTAAGGCTTCATCCTACCTCATGATATGTACCTTGTTACTTGTTCCTAAGGTTTCAAAATGATTATCTCATATTTAAATTATTAATTATACACTACTTACTCCATTCACTATATCTTTATTAATTTATTGCTTCACAATTATCTAATGTCCTGTACCATAAATGTCCCTTTTATACACGGTACATGTTGTCAAGTTATTTTATGTACATCAATGATTAGATACCTAATTGGCGTTGTAAATTAAAGAATACATCGTGATCACACAAGCAAAATTCACATTGAAGCTTAAATTATACATAGTATAGCAAAATTTACATTATTCGTTGGCTAGCTGGACCGGCCCCGCGGAACAACTACCTGATTCGTGTGTTTCCCCCCTTTAGCCATCTAGCCGTCGGTGTTCTTCTTATCTTCTTGCATAACTCGTACCTCTTTCGCCGGCTCATAATACGCCTTAATCTGCCGCACGTTGAATTTTCCTCGTATTTTATCGCTGTCGCATTCCACGAGCTCGTACGTGGCCTCATTTTAATTTCATTCATTAATATTCATATCTATTTATTTTCTTCTGTTAATGTATTCTCACACAACCAATCTTTACTTAACGTATTTTACTCAATATTATCTAACTTAATTATTAAATTTTCAGGCATTCTTAAAATCGTCTTCTTAACACGTTTCATTTATTTATTCTTAAATTTCTATTTGTGGAGACATAGTTGTATGTCTTGTTGATTTAGTGCCGTTACTACGCATTATTGTTGGTAAACATAAGGGTACTGACCTTGTGTCTTTTGTCACACATTTACCCCACGGTCGGTCGCTCGTCCCTGTTACGCTGGCACAGTGCGTCCTGTACTTAACACCTCCAAGATTTATGACGTGTCTCTTTCTCGCTCTCTGAGGGTGGGTAAAAGATATGTCACACCGTCCTTTCCGACAACTTTCCCTAGGCATGTACGCGTTGAATTCCTTACGCCGCCTCTTCCAGACCTGCTTACAATTACGTTCCTTGACTTTCACTTTTCTATCCGTGTGTTCACGTAATAATATCTTGTTTTCTAGATTCCTAAGAAATCTTACCTCGACCGCTTGAACTCTTCTCTCCGTACTGTTACCACTTTTTAAAATATTCTTGAGTCGTCCAGTAAATTTCATTCTTTTCCTCTTTCTCATAACATTCCTTGTCCAGGACGAGTATGCATACGGATCTGGTAGGTCTTTCCGCTTCACATCATCCATGGCTTGCTTAAATTTGCGTTCAGTTTCATAACATGCAGTGTTCGTTTTAATATTGAACTTTCTTTTCATGCTTTTTACTGATGCAGCTCGACTACTTAGTCGATGTATGTCTGTTCCACAAGCTGGATACTTCATCGTTGGTTTCACTGATGTAGCATCTATCCTTGTGTTGCTTAGTTTGTGCCTTTTGCGCATTCTACTAGATGGTATTAAACTTTTATTATCTCTATCCATGTTAGGATATCATCTTCCGACATCGTCAGATACAAAGAAACAAAGTCATTTCTCTTCTTGACCCGTTTGTTTCTCGGGTTGCTACTGACACTTACGTTAGATCCCACAGTTGATAATTTCTTAGTAACTGACACATCTGTGAAATCAACAGTGTTATCAGTATCTTGTACTTTCCGTACATCTTCGTAATTCTTATTCCCATCTTCTTCCTGTTTCTGCTGGACCTCGCTTCTGTCCGCGTTCCAGGTACTCCTATATTCACGTATTTCTGTGCGCAACAGCGTGAACTGCTCGTTCATATGTTGTTTAACTTCTTCCTGATTACTATCTAGTTTTTCGTTAAGCAATTTATTGTTTTCACTCTGCTCTCTTCTTATTTCCTTTAAATTTGCCTTCATTACTTTGAGACTTCCATTAATTTCTTCCACCTGCTTCTCGAATACCTCATTAGTTACTTTGAGACTTCCATTGGTTTCTTCCTTCTGCTGGTCGAATTTCTCATTATTGCCCTAAGATTTTCAGCATAATGTTCGCGCATGAAGTCCATTAACGACTGTAATGTGACTTCTTCTCGTGGTTGTTGGGACTCCTGTCCCCGCGCTCTGACGTCTGACGTGTCTTCCGTCATGTTCGGCTCGACCGTCGAGTTCTCCTCTCCGTTATCGGGTATACCTAATTGGTTGTTGATTTCGAAGCTCATACTGTCTGAACTACTGGCCATTTTAGCTTTACTTCGTGTAAACATCCAGTCAAGCTAACCGTACACTACAAACCTGATTCTAATATATTACTTTACTTAGTCTAACTACTGCCTGCTCTCTTTTGCCATGCGATGGGCGCCATTTACATTTAATAAATTGAAATGTAATTTATATTTGTTGTGCCCCACGTTCTTTGGGAGCCATTTACATTTAGTGCAATTATGCTAATTTATGTATCTTATTAAATTATTCAATTAAGTTGAATATTTATCAAATCAATATAATTACGCAAATATATTATTCTGACAATTTACTGGGTGATTGAGTATGTTCACTGTTAATTAGCATAATTAATGAGACTCTTAATTATCGTTATAAGCAATAAGACAGAATTTATTGAAACATGACAAATTAATTATTTGAGGTTGATTGCAATAATGAACGCAAGATATACATAACGCAATAAATACTTATTTATTACACATTATTGAATAGATAAATTCTTGATATACAAATGAAATTATGTCCTGTAAATACATTCAAACAAAACGCGTAATAACATAAATCATAATAATATTCATTTCGTTGTTCCCTGAAAAACAACACATACAATGCTATAAAATATAACACACAATGATATAAATATGCACAAACAATAAACAATCAAATATACTTCATCCTAAGCTAAATGCGTTAATTAATGCCCTCAGATGAGTGACTTTAATATTTAACATTATTATTATTATTTTTTCGATTTATAAAGATTTTCTCGGGTGTAGCTCTTTGAAAAGAGACAGTGCAGTAGTAAGTATTAACTAGTATTAAGAACACAAGGACTTAACTCGGAAAAGCATATCCACAATTCCATCGGTGTGGTATCCTATCCATTGATGGTTCCATGTACGTGGTTGTTGCTGTTGATGGATGCACACTGACACTTTAACTCGCGATAATCCCCACTCGCGTTCTGTGTAGTGTGATGTCGGAGTTATCCGCTTGGAATAAGTGTCTTTACAGTTTTATGTAGTAAAGTGCAATCATTATTATTGGTGTAGTTTGCTTAAGTGTTTACTGTAAGCGTGATTCAGGTAGCTAGATACTTTTGTCTACCTTGGACGTGATGCACGCTATGTATGCATTAGTGTTCATGAGTGTTAATCCACTTAGTTCATGTGCTCAAAATTAGAATGATTATGATTGGATAATGTTTCATAATGT
Organism: Magicicada septendecula; assembly: GCA_034769895.1. Classification (NCBI taxonomy): domain Eukaryota; kingdom Metazoa; phylum Arthropoda; class Insecta; order Hemiptera; family Cicadidae; genus Magicicada; species Magicicada septendecula. The sequence continues at coordinate 315,796,905 of CM068373.1, read as the reverse complement.
CTAAAATTGTCGCACGATGTTCTACTGTCGAAATGTTAATTCACTCGTAGCCGAACGTATTCTAAAGTTTCTCGTATACACTTGACATTTTAACGATGTTTATGTACATTCGCACTGCGTGTTACTGCGGTAAGTTCGGTAACTTGGATGATCTATCGAACACAACGTTTTGTAAAACTGAGATTGAATTGAAAATGTCTAAGTTCGACTAAGACCGAGACTTGGTTATAACTGCGTCACAGACTGACTAACTGATTTAAAATTTGAGTAAGTCGGAGTAAGAAACGAGTAAAACTACCGAGTAAACTATTACAACTATTACTCTTACTATTACTACTACTGAGCTCCGCGTCCTTGTAAACAGTTTTTATCAAGCACCCTCTACCAGAATGCAATTTTCTAACGTCCACGCCTATGGCCGTTGTTGATAGGTTCAGGATTTCCTTCCACCTTGCAGATCTACGGTCATCGGTGTCCTGATTCGTCGTCCAAGTCGTCACTACTCTGTCCACCAGTTCCTTTGGAAGATGCCAAATTCTGGTTGGTCGTTGGTCATCCCCCGGAGTACCCCAGCGACGAACGTTGCGTTGTTTCTCGGAAAGTGGAGCAATTGCCTGCCTGTCCATCAATCATTTGTTTCCTTGTTGTCGAGGCTCTCTGTTATTGCCTTTGTTAACAATCTGCAGTGTTTGGTCCATTGGTCACCCTTCGTTTTTTCCCGTCAATTACCAACTCTTCGTTGGACGTCATCCCTGGACTGGTCCCACGATTTCTAGTTGTAAATCTGACTTGTCATCTTGGTTTGTTTTCACGCTGGGCCGAGTACGCATCTCGTATTCATTGAATACCCGTCCCATTGTCTACATATTCGTCAAAACCTCTCTGCACCCTTTGTTATTGAGTATCTCATTAATACGTATGCGCGTTACAACTTAACCCCACAGCATGTGTTCCGTCTAACTTCTGCGTAGGCGGGCTACCGGGCTCTGTCTTTTGTCTGGTTTGTTTTGGTGTTGTAAATCGGAGCAGAGTTCGTCCTGTCAACGATGTTCCCAATTTCTATTGTTACGTGTAGTCGAACGTTTCAACATTGTTTCTTCACTGGCGTCGGGTCTGACGTGTGCCTAACTGTCCTTATTTACGACATTGGCCTGGGTTGTTAACTCGAGTGTGTGTGAGCGTATCTCTTGATCACAAAATTATAAATTTTGACCACTATATTGTCCCCAAATTGGATTGGATGTTGGGTCAACAGGAGACATCTGATCCAATTTCTGCGCTCTGTCCCAGTCGTGTACGTCTGCCTTGGACTGGTCATGGTTGGATGACCTATTTTCTCTCATATGGTGCAACTGATAGTCATTCCATATCTTTTGGTCCTATATGATTACATGAATTTATTGCCGCACATCTGAGTGGAAATGAACGCATTTTTTACATACTATCCGTCTATATGTGGATTGTACAATATTATCTCATGTTAATAATTGAAATAAAATACCTACGTCTAATCATTAGACAGCTTGTTTCGTTTCTTACGCTACATTCTTACGTTATACATATACAACATGATAAATTAGCTGATGATCCGCTAGCAATAAAATCAATTAATCGTATATTGATGAATCACATAATAACAAACAATATTTTTAATTCACTTCTAGTGTCCTACAACTATAATCGCTAAATAAACAAATACATACATGAGATTAACTTGCGACACATATTATAATTGATTACACTAATTAAGGAAATATGCATAACCAATAAACAACTAAGGCTTCATCCTACCTCATGATATGTACCTTGTTACTTGTTCCTAAGGTTTCAAAATGATTATCTCATATTTAAATTATTAATTATACACTACTTACTCCATTCACTATATCTTTATTAATTTATTGCTTCACAATTATCTAATGTCCTGTACCATAAATGTCCCTTTTATACACAGTACATGTTGTCAAGTTATTTTATGTACATCAATGATTAGATACCTAATTGGCGTTGTAAATTAAAGAATACATCGTGATCACACAAGCAAAATTCACATTGAAGCTTAAATTATACATAGTATAGCAAAATTTACATTATTCGTTGGCTAGCTGGACCGGCCCCGCGGAACAACTACCTGATTCGTGTGTTTCCCCCCTTTAGCCATCTAGCCGTCGGTGTTCTTCTTATCTTCTTGCATAACTCGTACCTCTTTCGCCGGCTCATAATACGCCTTAATCAGCCGCACGTTGAATTTTCCTCGTATTTTATCGCTGTCGCATTCCACGAGCTCGTAGGTGGCCTCATTTTAATTTCATTCATTAATATTCATATCTATTTATATTCTTCTGTTAATGTATTCTCACACAACCAATCTTTACTTAACGTATTTTACTCAATATTATCTAACTTAATTATTAAATTTTCAGGCATTCTTAAAATCGTCTTCTTAACACGTTTCATTTATTTATTCTTAAATTTCTATTTGTGGAGACATAGTTTTATGTCTTGTTGATTTAGTGCCGTTACTACGCATTATTGTTGGTAAACATAAGGGTACTGACCTTGTGTCTTTTGTCACACATTTACCCCACGGTCGGTCGCTCGTCCCTGTTACGCTGGCACAGTGCGTCCTGTACTTAACACCTCCAAGATTTATGACGTGTCTCTTTCTCGCTCTCTGAGGGTGGGTAAAAGATATGTCACACCGTCCTTTCCGACAACTTTCCCTAGGCATGTACGCGTTGAATTCCTTACGCCGCCTCTTCCAGACCTGCTTACAATTACGTTCCTTGACTTTCACTTTTCTATCCGTGTGTTCACGTAATAATATCTTGTTTTCTAGATTCCTAAGAAATCTTACCTCGACCGCTTGAACTCTTCTCTCCGTACTGTTACCACTTTTTAAAATATTCTTGAGTCGTCCAGTAAATTTCATTCTTTTCCTCTTTCTCATAACATTCCTTGTCCAGGACGAGTATGCATACGGATCTGGTAGGTCTTTCCGCTTCACATCATCCATGGCTTGCTTAAATTTGCGTTCAGTTTCATAACATGCAGTGTTCGTTTTAATATTGAACTTTCTTTTCATGCTTTTTACTGATGCAGCTCGACTACTTAGTCGATGTATGTCTGTTCCACAAGCTGGATACTTCATCGTTGGTTTCACTGATGTAGCATCTATCCTTGTGTTGCTTAGTTTGTGCCTTTTGCGCATTCTACTAGATGGTATTAAACTTTTATTATCTCTATCCATGTTAGGATATCATCTTCCGACATCGTCAGATACAAAGAAACAAAGTCATTTCTCTTCTTGACCCGTTTGTTTCTCGGGTTGCTACTGACACTTACGTTAGATCCCACAGTTGATAATTTCTTAGTAACTGACACATCTGTGAAATCAACAGTGTTATCAGTATCTTGTACTTTCCGTACATCTTCGTAATTCTTATTCCCATCTTCTTCCTGTTTCTGCTGGACCTCGCTTCTGTCCGCGTTCCAGGTACTCCTATATTCACGTATTTCTGTGCGCAACAGCGTGAACTGCTCGTTCATATGTTGTTTAACTTCTTCCTGATTACTATCTAGTTTTTCGTTAAGCAATTTATTGTTTTCACTCTGCTCTTTTCTTATTTCCTTTAAATTTGCCTTCATTACTTTGAGACTTCCATTAATTTCTTCCACCTGCTTCTCGAATACCTCATTAGTTACTTTGAGACTTCCATTGGTTTCTTCCTTCTGCTGGTCGAATTTCTCATTATTGCCCTAAGATTTTCAGCATAATGTTCGCGCATGAAGTCCATTAACGACTGTAATGTGACTTCTTCTCGTGGTTGTTGGGACTCCTGTCCCCGCGCTCTGACGTCTGACGTGTCTTCCGTCATGTTCGGCTCGACCGTCGAGTTCTCCTCTCCGTTATCGGGTATACCTAATTGGTTGTTGATTTCGAAGCTCATACTGTCTGAACTACTGGCCATTTTAGCTTTACTTCGTGTAAACATCCAGTCAAGCTAACCGTACACTACAAACCTGATTCTAATATATTACTTTACTTAGTCTAACTACTGCCTGCTCTCTTTTGCCATGCGATGGGCGCCATTTACATTTAATAAATTGAAATGTAATTTATATTTGTTGTGCCCCACGTTCTTTGGGAGCCATTTACATTTAGTGCAATTATGCTAATTTATGTATCTTATTAAATTATTCAATTAAGTTGAATATTTATCAAATCAATATAATTACGCAAATATATTATTCTGACAATTTACTGGGTGATTGAGTATGTTCACTGTTAATTAGCATAATTAATGAGACTCTTAATTATCGTTATAAGCAATAAGACAGAATTTATTGAAACATGACAAATTAATTATTTGAGGTTGATTGCAATAATGAACGCAAGATATACATAACGCAATAAATACTTATTTATTACACATTATTGAATAGATAAATTCTTGATATACAAATGAAATTATGTCCTGTAAATACATTCAAACAAAACGCGTAATAACATAAATCATAATAATATTCATTTCGTTGTTCCCTGAAAAACAACACATACAATGCTATAAAATATAACACACAATGATATAAATATGCACAAACAATAAACAATCAAATATACTTCATCCTAAGCTAAATGCGTTCATTAATGCCCTCAGATGAGTGACTTTACTATTTAACATTATTATTATTATTTTTTCGATTTATAAAGATTTTCTCGGGTGTAGCTCTTTGAAAAGAGACAGTGCAGAAGTAAGTATTAACTAGTATTAAGAACACAAGGACTTAACTCGGAAAAGCATATCCACAATTCCATCGGTGTGGTATCCTATCCATTGATGGTTCCATGTACGTGGTTGTTGCTGTTGATGGATGCACACTGACACTTTAACTCGCGATAATCCCCACTCGCGTTCTGTGTAGTGTGATGTCGGAGTTATCCGCTTGGAATAAGTGTCTTTACAGTTTTATGTAGTAAAGTGCAATCATTATTATTGGTGTAGTTTGCTTAAGTGTTTACTGTAAGCGTGATTCAGGTAGCTAGATACTTTTGTCTACCTTGGACGTGATGCACGCTATGTATGCATTAGTGTTCATGAGTGTTAATCCACTTAGTTCATTTGCTCAAAATTAGAATGATTATGATTGGATAATGTTTCATAATGTCTAAAATTGTCGCACGATGTTCTACTGTCGAAATGTTAATTCACTCGTAGCCGAACGTATTCTAAAGTTTCTCGTATACACTTGACATTTTAACGATGTTTATGTACATTCGCACTGCGTGTTACTGCGGTAAGTTCGGTAACTTGGATGATCTATCGAACACAACGTTTTGTAAAACTGAGATTGAATTGAAAATGTCTAAGTTCGACTAAGACCGAGACTTGGTTATAACTGCGTCACAGACTGACTAACTGATTTAAAATTTGAGTAAGTCGGAGTAAGAAACGAGTAAAACTACCGAGTAAACTATTACAACTATTACTCTTACTATTACTACTACTGAGCTCCGCGTCCTTGTAAACAGTTTTTATCAAGCACCCTCTACCAGAATGCAATTTTCTAACGTCCACGCCTATGGCCGTTGTTGATAGGTTCAGGATTTCCTTCCACCTTGCAGATCTACGGTCATCGGTGTCCTGATTCGTCGTCCAAGTCGTCACTACTCTGTCCACCAGTTCCTTTGGAAGATGCCAAATTCTGGTTGGTCGTTGGTCATCCCCCGGAGTACCCCAGCGACGAACGTTGCGTTGTTTCTCGGAAAGTGGAGCAATTGCCTGCCTGTCCATCAATCATTTGTTTCCTTGTTGTCGAGGCTCTCTGTTATTGCCTTTGTTAACAATCTGCAGTGTTTGGTCCATTGGTCACCCTTCGTTTTTTCCCGTCAATTACCAACTCTTCGTTGGACGTCATCCCTGGACTGGTCCCACGATTTCTAGTTGTAAATCTGACTTGTCATCTTGGTTTGTTTTCACGCTGGGCCGAGTACGTATCTCGTATTCATTGAATACCCGTCCCATTGTCTACATATTCGTCAAAACCTCTCTGCACCCTTTGTTATTGAGTATCTCATTAATACGTATGCGCGTTACAACTTAACCCCACAGCATGTGTTCCGTCTAACTTCTGCGTAGGCGGGCTACCGGGCTCTGTCTTTTGTCTGGTTTGTTTTGGTGTTGTAAATCGGAGCAGAGTTCGTCCTGTCAACGATGTTCCCAATTTCTATTGTTACGTGTAGTCGAACGTTTCAACATTGTTTCTTCACTGGCGTCGGGTCTGACGTGTGCCTAACTGTCCTTATTTACGACATTGGCCTGGGTTGTTAACTCGAGTGTGTGTGAGCGTATCTCTTGATCACAAAATTATAAATTTTGACCACTATATTGTCCCCAAATTGGATTGGATGTTGGGTCAACAGGAGACATCTGATCCAATTTCTGCGCTCTGTCCCAGTCGTGGACGTCTGCCTTGGACTGGTCATGGTTGGATGACCTATTTTCTCTCATATGGTGCAACTGATAGTCATTCCATATCTTTTGGTCCTATATGATTACATGAATTTATTGCCGCACATCTGAGTGGAAATGAACGCATTTTTTACATACTATCCGTCTATATGTGGATTGTACAATATTATCTCATGTTAATAATTGAAATAAAATACCTACGTCTAATCATTAGACAGCTTGTTTCGTTTCTTACGCTACATTCTTACGTTATACATATACAACATGATAAATTAGCTGATGATCCGCTAGCAATAAAATCAATTAATCGTATATTGATGAATCACATAATAACAAACAATATTTTTAATTCACTTCTAGTGTCCTACAACTATAATCGCTAAATAAACAAATACATACATGAGATTAACTTGCGACACATATTATAATTGATTACACTAATTAAGGAAATATGCATAACCAATAAACAACTAAGGCTTCATCCTACCTCATGATATGTACCTTGTTACTTGTTCCTAAGGTTTCAAAATGATTATCTCATATTTAAATTATTAATTATACACTACTTACTCCATTCACTATATCTTTATTAATTTATTGCTTCACAATTATCTAATGTCCTGTACCATAAATGTCCCTTTTATACACAGTACATGTTGTCAAGTTATTTTATGTACATCAATGATTAGATACCTAATTGGCGTTGTAAATTAAAGAATACATCGTGATCACACAAGCAAAATTCACATTGAAGCTTAAATTATACATAGTATAGCAAAATTTACATTATTCGTTGGCTAGCTGGACCGGCCCCGCGGAACAACTACCTGATTCGTGTGTTTCCCCCCTTTAGCCATCTAGCCGTCGGTGTTCTTCAAATCTTCTTGCATAACTCGTACCTCTTTCGCCGGCTCATAATACGCCTTAATCAGCCGCACGTTGAATTTTCCTCGTATTTTATCGCTGTCGCATTCCACGAGCTCGTAGGTGGCCTCATTTTAATTTCATTCATTAATATTCATATCTATTTATATTCTTCTGTTAATGTATTCTCACACAACCAATCTTTACTTAACGTATTTTACTCAATATTATCTAACTTAATTATTAAATTTTCAGGCATTCTTAAAATCGTCTTCTTAACACGTTTCATTTATTTATTCTTAAATTTCTATTTGTGGAGACATAGTTTTATGTCTTGTTGATTTAGTGCCGTTACTACGCATTATTGTTGGTAAACATAAGGGTACTGACCTTGTGTCTTTTGTCACACATTTACCCCACGGTCGGTCGCTCGTCCCTGTTACGCTGGCACAGTGCGTCCTGTACTTAACACCTCCAAGATTTATGACGTGTCTCTTTCTCGCTCTCTGAGGGTGGGTAAAAGATATGTCACACCGTCCTTTCCGACAACTTTCCCTAGGCATGTACGCGTTGAATTCCTTACGCCGCCTCTTCCAGACCTGCTTACAATTACGTTCCTTGACTTTCACTTTTCTATCCGTGTGTTCACGTAATAATATCTTGTTTTCTAGATTCCTAAGAAATCTTACCTCGACCGCTTGAACTCTTCTCTCCGTACTGTTACCACTTTTTAAAATATTCTTGAGTCGTCCAGTAAATTTCATTCTTTTCCTCTTTCTCATAACATTCCTTGTCCAGGACGAGTATGCATACGGATCTGGTAGGTCTTTCCGCTTCACATCATCCATGGCTTGCTTAAATTTGCGTTCAGTTTCATAACATGCAGTGTTCGTTTTAATATTGAACTTTCTTTTCATGCTTTTTACTGATGCAGCTCGACTACTTAGTCGATGTATGTCTGTTCCACAAGCTGGATACTTCATCGTTGGTTTCACTGATGTAGCATCTATCCTTGTGTTGCTTAGTTTGTGCCTTTTGCGCATTCTACTAGATGGTATTAAACTTTTATTATCTCTATCCATGTTAGGATATCATCTTCCGACATCGTCAGATACAAAGAAACAAAGTCATTTCTCTTCTTGACCCGTTTGTTTCTCGGGTTGCTACTGACACTTACGTTAGATCCCACAGTTGATAATTTCTTAGTAACTGACACATCTGTGAAATCAACAGTGTTATCAGTATCTTGTACTTTCCGTACATCTTCGTAATTCTTATTCCCATCTTCTTCCTGTTTCTGCTGGACCTCGCTTCTGTCCGCGTTCCAGGTACTCCTATATTCACGTATTTCTGTGCGCAACAGCGTGAACTGCTCGTTCATATGTTGTTTAACTTCTTCCTGATTACTATCTAGTTTTTCGTTAAGCAATTTATTGTTTTCACTCTGCTCTTTTCTTATTTCCTTTAAATTTGCCTTCATTACTTTGAGACTTCCATTAATTTCTTCCACCTGCTTCTCGAATACCTCATTAGTTACTTTGAGACTTCCATTGGTTTCTTCCTTCTGCTGGTCGAATTTCTCATTATTGCCCTAAGATTTTCAGCATAATGTTCGCGCATGAAGTCCATTAACGACTGTAATGTGACTTCTTCTCGTGGTTGTTGGGACTCCTGTCCCCGCGCTCTGACGTCTGACGTGTCTTCCGTCATGTTCGGCTCGACCGTCGAGTTCTCCTCTCCGTTATCGGGTATACCTAATTGGTTGTTGATTTCGAAGCTCATACTGTCTGAACTACTGGCCATTTTAGCTTTACTTCGTGTAAACATCCAGTCAAGCTAACCGTACACTACAAACCTGATTCTAATATATTACTTTACTTAGTCTAACTACTGCCTGCTCTCTTTTGCCATGCGATGGGCGCCATTTACATTTAATAAATTGAAATGTAATTTATATTTGTTGTGCCCCACGTTCTTTGGGAGCCATTTACATTTAGTGCAATTATGCTAATTTATGTATCTTATTAAATTATTCAATTAAGTTGAATATTTATCAAATCAATATAATTACGCAAATATATTATTCTGACAATTTACTGGGTGATTGAGTATGTTCACTGTTAATTAGCATAATTAATGAGACTCTTAATTATCGTTATAAGCAATAAGACAGAATTTATTGAAACATGACAAATTAATTATTTGAGGTTGATTGCAATAATGAACGCAAGATATACATAACGCAATAAATACTTATTTATTACACATTATTGAATAGATAAATTCTTGATATACAAATGAAATTATGTCCTGTAAATACATTCAAACAAAACGCGTAATAACATAAATCATAATAATATTCATTTCGTTGTTCCCTGAAAAACAACACATACAATGCTATAAAATATAACACACAATGATATAAATATGCACAAACAATAAACAATCAAATATACTTCATCCTAAGCTAAATGCGTTCATTAATGCCCTCAGATGAGTGACTTTACTATTTAACATTATTATTATTATTTTTTCGATTTATAAAGATTTTCTCGGGTGTAGCTCTTTGAAAAGAGACAGTGCAGAAGTAAGTATTAACTAGTATTAAGAACACAAGGACTTAACTCGGAAAAGCATATCCACAATTCCATCGGTGTGGTATCCTATCCATTGATGGTTCCATGTACGTGGTTGTTGCTGTTGATGGATGCACACTGACACTTTAACTCGCGATAATCCCCACTCGCGTTCTGTGTAGTGTGATGTCGGAGTTATCCGCTTGGAATAAGTGTCTTTACAGTTTTATGTAGTAAAGTGCAATCATTATTATTGGTGTAGTTTGCTTAAGTGTTTACTGTAAGCGTGATTCAGGTAGCTAGATACTTTTGTCTACCTTGGACGTGATGCACGCTATGTATGCATTAGTGTTCATGAGTGTTAATCCACTTAGTTCATTTGCTCAAAATTAGAATGATTATGATTGGATAATGTTTCATAATGTCTAAAATTGTCGCACGATGTTCTACTGTCGAAATGTTAATTCACTCGTAGCCGAACGTATTCTAAAGTTTCTCGTATACACTTGACATTAACGATGTTTATGTACATTCGCACTGCGTGTTACTGCGGTAAGTTCGGTAACTTGGATGATCTATCGAACACAACGTTTTGTAAAACTGAGATTGAATTGAAAATGTCTAAGTTCGACTAAGACCGAGACTTGGTTATAACTGCGTCACAGACTGACTAACTGATTTAAAATTTGAGTAAGTCGGAGTAAGAAACGAGTAAAACTACCGAGTAAACTATTACAACTATTACTCTTACTATTACTACTACTGAGCTCCGCGTCCTTGTAAACAGTTTTTATCAAGCACCCTCTACCAGAATGCAATTTTCTAACGTCCACGCCTATGGCCGTTGTTGATAGGTTCAGGATTTCCTTCCACCTTGCAGATCTACGGTCATCGGTGTCCTGATTCGTCGTCCAAGTCGTCACTACTCTGTCCACCAGTTCCTTTGGAAGATGCCAAATTCTGGTTGGTCGTTGGTCATCCCCCGGAGTACCCCAGCGACGAACGTTGCGTTGTTTCTCGGAAAGTGGAGCAATTGCCTGCCTGTCCATCAATCATTTGTTTCCTTGTTGTCGAGGCTCTCTGTTATTGCCTTTGTTAACAATCTGCAGTGTTTGGTCCATTGGTCACCCTTCGTTTTTTCCCGTCAATTACCAACTCTTCGTTGGACGTCATCCCTGGACTGGTCCCACGATTTCTAGTTGTAAATCTGACTTGTCATCTTGGTTTGTTTTCACGCTGGGCCGAGTACGTATCTCGTATTCATTGAATACCCGTCCCATTGTCTACATATTCGTCAAAACCTCTCTGCACCCTTTGTTATTGAGTATCTCATTAATACGTATGCGCGTTACAACTTAACCCCACAGCATGTGTTCCGTCTAACTTCTGCGTAGGCGGGCTACCGGGCTCTGTCTTTTGTCTGGTTTGTTTTGGTGTTGTAAATCGGAGCAGAGTTCGTCCTGTCAACGATGTTCCCAATTTCTATTGTTACGTGTAGTCGAACGTTTCAACATTGTTTCTTCACTGGCGTCGGGTCTGACGTGTGCCTAACTGTCCTTATTTACGACACTGGCCTGGGTTGTTAACTCGAGTGTGTGTGAGCGTATCTCTTGATCACAAAATTATAAATTTTGACCACTATATTGTCCCCAAATTGGATTGGATGTTGGGTCAACAGGAGACATCTGATCCAATTTCTGCGCTCTGTCCCAGTCGTGGACGTCTGCCTTGGACTGGTCATGGTTGGATGACCTATTTTCTCTCATATGGTGCAACTGATAGTCATTCCATATCTTTTGGTCCTATATGATTACATGAATTTATTGCCGCACATCTGAGTGGAAATGAACGCATTTTTTACATACTATCCGTCTATATGTGGATTGTACAATATTATCTCATGTTAATAATTGAAATAAAATACCTACGTCTAATCATTAGACAGCTTGTTTCGTTTCTTACGCTACATTCTTACGTTATACATATACAACATGATAAATTAGCTGATGATCCGCTAGCAATAAAATCAATTAATCGTATATTGATGAATCACATAATAACAAACAATATTTTTAATTCACTTCTAGTGTCCTACAACTATAATCGCTAAATAAACAAATACATACATGAGATTAACTTGCGACACATATTATAATTGATTACACTAATTAAGGAAATATGCATAACCAATAAACAACTAAGGCTTCATCCTACCTCATGATATGTACCTTGTTACTTGTTCCTAAGGTTTCAAAATGATTATCTCATATTTAAATTATTAATTATACACTACTTACTCCATTCACTATCTTTATTAATTTATTGCTTCACAATTATCTAATGTCCTGTACCATAATGTCCCTTTTATACACGGTACATGTTATCAAGTTATTTTATGTACATCAATGATTAGATACCTAATTGGCGTTGTAAATTAAAGAATACATCGTGATCACACAAGCAAAATTCACATTGAAGCTTAAATTATACATAGTATAGCAAAATTTACATTATTCGTTGGCTAGCTGGACCGGCCCCGCGGAACAACTACCTGATTCGTGTGTTTCCCCCCTTTAGCCATCTAGCCGTCGGTGTTATTCTTATCTTCTTGCATAACTCGTACCTCTTTCGCCGGCTCATAATACGCCTTAATCTGCCGCACGTTGAATTTTCCTCGTATTTTATCGCTGTCGCATTCCACGAGCTCGTACGTGGCCTCATTTTAATTTCATTCATTAATATTCATATCTATTTATTTTCTTCGGTTAATGTATTCTCACACAACCAATCTTTACTTAACGTATTTTACTCAATATTATCTAACTTAATTATTAAATTTTCAGGCATTCTTAAAATCGTCTTCTTAACACGTTTCATTTATTTATTCTTAAATTTCTATTTGTGGAGACATAGTTGTATGTCTTGTTGATTTAGTGCCGTTACTACGCATTATTGTTGGTAAACATAAGGGTACTGACCTTGTGTCTTTTGTCACACATTTACCCCACGGTCGGTCGCTCGTCCCTGTTACGCTGGCACAGTGCGTCCTGTACTTAACACCTCCAAGATTTATGACGTGTCTCTTTCTCGCTCTCTGAGGGTGGGTAAAAGATATGTCACACCGTCCTTTCCGACAACTTTCCCTAGGCATGTACGCGTTGAATTCCTTACGCCGCCTCTTCCAGACCTGCTTACAATTACGTTCCTTGACTTTCACTTTTCTATCCGTGTGTTCACGTAATAATATCTTGTTTTCTAGATTCCTAAGAAATCTTACCTCGACCGCTTGAACTCTTCTCTCCGTACTGTTACCACTTTTTAAAATATTCTTGAGTCGTCCAGTAAATTTCATTCTTTTCCTCTTTCTCATAACATTCCTTGTCCAGGACGAGTATGCATACGGATCTGGTAGGTCTTTCCGCTTCACATCATCCATGGCTTGCTTAAATTTGCGTTCAGTTTCATAACATGCAGTGTTCGTTTTAATATTGAACTTTCTTTTCATGCTTTTTACTGATGCAGCTCGACTACTTAGTCGATGTATGTCTGTTCCACAAGCTGGATACTTCATCGTTGGTTTCACTGATGTAGCATCTATCCTTGTGTTGCTTAGTTTGTGCCTTTTGCGCATTCTACTAGATGGTATTAAACTTTTATTATCTCTATCCATGTTAGGATATCATCTTCCGACATCGTCAGATACAAAGAAACAAAGTCATTTCTCTTCTTGACCCGTTTGTTTCTCGGGTTGCTACTGACACTTACGTTAGATCCCACAGTTGATAATTTCTTAGTAACTGACACATCTGTGAAATCAACAGTGTTATCAGTATCTTGTACTTTCCGTACATCTTCGTAATTCTTATTCCCATCTTCTTCCTGTTTCTGCTGGACCTCGCTTCTGTCCGCGTTCCAGGTACTCCTATATTCACGTATTTCTGTGCGCAACAGCGTGAACTGCTCGTTCATATGTTGTTTAACTTCTTCCTGATTACTATCTAGTTTTTCGTTAAGCAATTTATTGTTTTCACTCTGCTCTCTTCTTATTTCCTTTAAATTTGCCTTCATTACTTTGAGACTTCCATTAATTTCTTCCACCTGCTTCTCGAATACCTCATTAGTTACTTTGAGACTTCCATTGGTTTCTTCCTTCTGCTGGTCGAATTTCCCATTATTGCCCTAAGATTTTCAGCATAATGTTCGCGCATGAAGTCCATTAACGACTGTAATGTGACTTCTTCTCGTGGTTGTTGGGACTCCTGTCCCCGCGCTCTGACGTCTGACGTGTCTTCCGTCATGTTCGGCTCGACCGTCGAGTTCTCCTCTCCGTTATCGGGTATACCTAATTGGTTGTTGATTTCGAAGCTCATACTGTCTGAACTACTGGCCATTTTAGCTTTACTTCGTGTAAACATCCAGTCAAGCTAACCGTACACTACAAACCTGATTCTAATATATTACTTTACTTAGTCTAACTACTGCCTGCTCTCTTTTGCCATGCGATGGGCGCCATTTACATTTAATAAATTGAAATGTAATTTATATTTGTTGTGCCCCACGTTCTTTGGGAGCCATTTACATTTAGTGCAATTATGCTAATTTATGTATCTTATTAAATTATTCAATTAAGTTGAATATTTATCAAATCAATATAATTACGCAAATATATTATTCTGACAATTTACTGGGTGATTGAGTATGTTCACTGTTAATTAGCATAATTAATGAGACTCTTAATTATCGTTATAAGCAATAAGACAGAATTTATTGAAACATGACAAATTAATTATTTGAGGTTGATTGCAATAATGAACGCAAGATATACATAACGCAATAAATACTTATTTATTACACATTATTGAATAGATAAATTCTTGATATACAAATGAAATTATGTCCTGTAAATACATTCAAACAAAACGCGTAATAACATAAATCATAATAATATTCATTTCGTTGTTCCCTGAAAAACAACACATACAATGCTATAAAATATAACACACAATGATATAAATATGCGCAAACAATAAACAATCAAATATACTTCATCCTAAGCTAAATGCGTTCATTAATGCCCTCAGATGAGTGACTTTACTATTTAACATTATTATTATTATTTTTACGATTTATAAAGATTTTCTCGGGTGTAGCTCTTTGAAAAGAGACAGTGCAGTAGTAAGTATTAACTAGTATTAAGAACACAAGGACTTAACTCGGAAAAGCATATCCACAATTCCATCGGTGTGGTATCCTATCCATTGATGGTTCCATGTACGTGGTTGTTGCTGTTGATGGATGCACACTGACACTTTAACTCGCGATAATCCCCACTCGCGTTCTGTGTAGTGTGATGTCGGAGTTATCCGCTTGGAATAAGTGTCTTTACAGTTTTATGTAGTAAAGTGCAATCATTATTATTGGTGTAGTTTGCTTAAGTGTTTACTGTAAGCGTGATTCAGGTAGCTAGATACTTTTGTCTACCTTGGACGTGATGCACGCTATGTATGCATTAGTGTTCATGAGTGTTAATCCACTTAGTTCATGTGCTCAAAATTAGAATGATTATGATTGGATAATGTTTCATAATGTCTAAAATTGTCGCACGATGTTCTACTGTCGAAATGTTAATTCACTCGTAGCCGAACGTATTCTAAAGTTTCTCGTATACACTTGACATTTTAACGATGTTTATGTACATTCGCACTGCGTGTTACTGCGGTAAGTTCGGTAACTTGGATGATCTATCGAACACAACGTTTTGTAAAACTGAGATTGAATTGAAAATGTCTAATTTCGACTAAGACCGAGACTTGGTTATAACTGCGTCACAGACTGACTAACTGATTTAAAATTTGAGTAAGTCGGAGTAAGAAACGAGTAAAACTACCGAGTAAACTATTACAACTATTACTCTTACTATTACTACTACAGAGCTCCGCGTCCTTGTAAACAGTTTTTATCAAGCACCCTCTACCAGAATGCAATTTTCTAACGTCCACGCCTATGGCCGTTGTTGATAGGTTCAGGATTTCCTTCCACCTTGCAGATCTACGGTCATCGGTGTCCTGATTCGTCGTCCAAGTCGTCACTACTCTGTCCACCAGTTCCTTTGGAAGATGCCAAATTCTGGTTGGTCGTTGGTCATCCCCCGGAGTACCCCAGCGACGAACGTTGCGTTGTTTCTCGGAAAGTGGAGCAATTGCCTGCCTGTCCATCAATCATTTGTTTCCTTGTTGTCGAGGCTCTCTGTTATTGCCTTTGTTAACAATCTGCAGTGTTTGGTCCATTGGTCACCCTTCGTTTTTTCCCGTCAATTACCAACTCTTCGTTGGACGTCATCCCTGGACTGGTCCCACGATTTCTAGTTGTAAATCTGACTTGTCATCTTGGTTTGTTTTCACGCTGGGCCGAGTACGTATCTCGTATTCATTGAATTCCCGTCCCATTGTCTACATATTCGTCAAAACCTCTCTGCACCCTTTGTTATTGAGTATCTCATTAATATGTATGCGCGTTACAACTTAACCCCACAGCATGTGTTCCGTCTAACTTCTGCGTAGGCGGGCTACCGGGCTCTGTCTTTTGTCTGGTTTGTTTTGGTGTTGTAAATCGGAGCAGAGTTCGTCCTGTCAACGATGTTCCCAATTTCTATTGTTACGTGTAGTCGAACGTTTCAACATTGTTTCTTCACTGGCGTCGGGTCTGACGTGTGCCTAACTGTCCTTATTTACGACATTGGCCTGGGTTGTTAACTCGAGTGTGTGTGAGCGTATCTCTTGATCACAAAATTATAAATTTTGACCACTATATTGTCCCCAAATTGGATTGGATGTTGGGTCAACAGGAGACATCTGATCCAATTTCTGCGCTCTGTCCCAATCGTGGACGTCTGCCTTGGACTGGTCATGGTTGGATGACCTATTTTCTATCATATGGTGCAACTGATAGTCATTCCATATCTTTTGGTCCTATATGATTACATGAATTTATTGCCGCACATCTGAGTGGAAATGAACGCATTTTTTACATACTATCCGTCTATATGTGGATTGTACAATATTATCTCATGTTAATAATTGAAATAAAATACCTACGTCTAATCATTAGACAGCTTGTTTCGTTTCTTACGCTACATTCTTACGTTATACATATACAACATGATAAATTAGCTGATGATCCGCTAGCAATAAAATCAATTAATCGTATATTGATGAATCACATAATAACAAACAATATTTTTAATTCACTTCTAGTGTCCTACAACTATAATCGCTAAATAAACAAATACATACATGAGATTAACTTGCGACACATATTATAATTGATTACACTAATTAAGGAAATATGCATAACCAATAAACAACTAAGGCTTCATCCTACCTCATGATATGTACCTTGTTACTTGTTCCTAAGGTTTCAAAATGATTATCTCATATTTAAATTATTAATTATACACTACTTACTCCATTCACTATATCTTTATTAATTTATTGCTTCACAATTATCTAATGTCCTGTACCATAAATGTCCCTTTTATACACGGTACATGTTGTCAAGTTATTTTATGTACATCAATGATTAGATACCTAATTGGCGTTGTAAATTAAAGAATACATCGTGATCACACAAGCAAAATTCACATTGAAGCTTAAATTATACATAGTATAGCAAAATTTACATTATTCGTTGGCTAGCTGGACCGGCCCCGCGGAACAACTACCTGATTCGTGTGTTTCCCCCCTTTAGCCATCTAGCCGTCGGTGTTCTTCTTATCTTCTTGCATAACTCGTACCTCTTTCGCCGGCTCATAATACGCCTTAATCTGCCGCACGTTGAATTTTCCTCGTATTTTATCGCTGTCGCATTCCACGAGCTCGTACGTGGCCTCATTTTAATTTCATTCATTAATATTCATATCTATTTATTTTCTTCTGTTAATGTATTCTCACACAACCAATCTTTACTTAACGTATTTTACTCAATATTATCTAACTTAATTATTAAATTTTCAGGCATTCTTAAAATCGTCTTCTTAACACGTTTCATTTATTTATTCTTAAATTTCTATTTGTGGAGACATAGTTGTATGTCTTGTTGATTTAGTGCCGTTACTACGCATTATTGTTGGTAAACATAAGGGTACTGACCTTGTGTCTTTTGTCACACATTTACCCCACGGTCGGTCGCTCGTCCCTGTTACGCTGGCACAGTGCGTCCTGTACTTAACACCTCCAAGATTTATGACGTGTCTCTTTCTCGCTCTCTGAGGGTGGGTAAAAGATATGTCACACCGTCCTTTCCGACAACTTTCCCTAGGCATGTACGCGTTGAATTCCTTACGCCGCCTCTTCCAGACCTGCTTACAATTACGTTCCTTGACTTTCACTTTTCTATCCGTGTGTTCACGTAATAATATCTTGTTTTCTAGATTCCTAAGAAATCTTACCTCGACCGCTTGAACTCTTCTCTCCGTACTGTTACCACTTTTTAAAATATTCTTGAGTCGTCCAGTAAATTTCATTCTTTTCCTCTTTCTCATAACATTCCTTGTCCAGGACGAGTATGCATACGGATCTGGTAGGTCTTTCCGCTTCACATCATCCATGGCTTGCTTAAATTTGCGTTCAGTTTCATAACATGCAGTGTTCGTTTTAATATTGAACTTTCTTTTCATGCTTTTTACTGATGCAGCTCGACTACTTAGTCGATGTATGTCTGTTCCACAAGCTGGATACTTCATCGTTGGTTTCACTGATGTAGCATCTATCCTTGTGTTGCTTAGTTTGTGCCTTTTGCGCATTCTACTAGATGGTATTAAACTTTTATTATCTCTATCCATGTTAGGATATCATCTTCCGACATCGTCAGATACAAAGAAACAAAGTCATTTCTCTTCTTGACCCGTTTGTTTCTCGGGTTGCTACTGACACTTACGTTAGATCCCACAGTTGATAATTTCTTAGTAACTGACACATCTGTGAAATCAACAGTGTTATCAGTATCTTGTACTTTCCGTACATCTTCGTAATTCTTATTCCCATCTTCTTCCTGTTTCTGCTGGACCTCGCTTCTGTCCGCGTTCCAGGTACTCCTATATTCACGTATTTCTGTGCGCAACAGCGTGAACTGCTCGTTCATATGTTGTTTAACTTCTTCCTGATTACTATCTAGTTTTTCGTTAAGCAATTTATTGTTTTCACTCTGCTCTCTTCTTATTTCCTTTAAATTTGCCTTCATTACTTTGAGACTTCCATTAATTTCTTCCACCTGCTTCTCGAATACCTCATTAGTTACTTTGAGACTTCCATTGGTTTCTTCCTTCTGCTGGTCGAATTTCTCATTATTGCCCTAAGATTTTCAGCATAATGTTCGCGCATGAAGTCCATTAACGACTGTAATGTGACTTCTTCTCGTGGTTGTTGGGACTCCTGTCCCCGCGCTCTGACGTCTGACGTGTCTTCCGTCATGTTCGGCTCGACCGTCGAGTTCTCCTCTCCGTTATCGGGTATACCTAATTGGTTGTTGATTTCGAAGCTCATACTGTCTGAACTACTGGCCATTTTAGCTTTACTTCGTGTAAACATCCAGTCAAGCTAACCGTACACTACAAACCTGATTCTAATATATTACTTTACTTAGTCTAACTACTGCCTGCTCTCTTTTGCCATGCGATGGGCGCCATTTACATTTAATAAATTGAAATGTAATTTATATTTGTTGTGCCCCACGTTCTTTGGGAGCCATTTACATTTAGTGCAATTATGCTAATTTATGTATCTTATTAAATTATTCAATTAAGTTGAATATTTATCAAATCAATATAATTACGCAAATATATTATTCTGACAATTTACTGGGTGATTGAGTATGTTCACTGTTAATTAGCATAATTAATGAGACTCTTAATTATCGTTATAAGCAATAAGACAGAATTTATTGAAACATGACAAATTAATTATTTGAGGTTGATTGCAATAATGAACGCAAGATATACATAACGCAATAAATACTTATTTATTACACATTATTGAATAGATAAATTCTTGATATACAAATGAAATTATGTCCTGTAAATACATTCAAACAAAACGCGTAATAACATAAATCATAATAATATTCATTTCGTTGTTCCCTGAAAAACAACACATACAATGCTATAAAATATAACACACAATGATATAAATATGCACAAACAATAAACAATCAAATATACTTCATCCTAAGCTAAATGCGTTCATTAATGCCCTCAGATGAGTGACTTTACTATTTAACATTATTATTATTATTTTTTCGATTTATAAAGATTTTCTCGGGTGTAGCTCTTTGAAAAGAGACAGTGCAGTAGTAAGTATTAACTAGTATTAAGAACACAAGGACTTAACTCGGAAAAGCATATCCACAATTCCATCGGTGTGGTATCCTATCCATTGATGGTTCCATGTACGTGGTTGTTGCTGTTGATGGATGCACACTGACACTTTAACTCGCGATAATCCCCACTCGCGTTCTGTGTAGTGTGATGTCGGAGTTATCCGCTTGGAATAAGTGTCTTTACAGTTTTATGTAGTAAAGTGCAATCATTATTATTGGTGTAGTTTGCTTAAGTGTTTACTGTAAGCGTGATTCAGGTAGCTAGATACTTTTGTCTACCTTGGACGTGATGCACGCTATGTATGCATTAGTGTTCATGAGTGTTAATCCACTTAGTTCATTTGCTCAAAATTAGAATGATTATGATTGGATAATGTTTCATAATGTCTAAAATTGTCGCACGATGTTCTACTGTCGAAATGTTAATTCACTCGTAGCCGAACGTATTCTAAAGTTTCTCGTATACACTTGACATTTTAACGATGTTTATGTACATTCGCACTGCGTGTTACTGCGGTAAGTTCGGTAACTTGGATGATCTATCGAACACAACGTTTTGTAAAACTGAGATTGAATTGAAAATGTCTAAGTTCGACTAAGACCGAGACTTGGTTATAACTGCGTCACAGACTGACTAACTGATTTAAAATTTGAGTAAGTCGGAGTAAGAAACGAGTAAAACTACCGAGTAAACTATTACAACTATTACTCTTACTATTACTACTACTGAGCTCCGCGTCCTTGTAAACAGTTTTTATCAAGCACCCTCTACCAGAATGCAATTTTCTAACGTCCACGCCTATGGCCGTTGTTGATAGGTTCAGGATTTCCTTCCACCTTGCAGATCTACGGTCATCGGTGTCCTGATTCGTCGTCCAAGTCGTCACTACTCTGTCCACCAGTTCCTTTGGAAGATGCCAAATTCTGGTTGGTCGTTGGTCATCCCCCGGAGCACCCCAGCGACGAACGTTGCGTTGTTTCTCGGAAAGTGGAGCAATTGCCTGCCTGTCCATCAATCATTTGTTTCCTTGTTGTCGAGGCTCTCTGTTATTGCCTTTGTTAACAATCTGCAGTGTTTGGTCCATTGGTCACCCTTCGTTTTTTCCCGTCAATTACCAACTCTTCGTTGGACGTCATCCCTGGACTGGTCCCACGATTTCTAGTTGTAAATCTGACTTATCATCTTGGTTTGTTTTCACGCTGGGCCGAGTACGTATCTCGTATTCATTGAATACCCGTCCCATTGTCTACATATTCGTCAAAACCTCTCTGCACCCTTTGTTATTGAGTATCTCATTAATACGTATGCGCGTTACAACTTAACCCCACAGCATGTGTTCCGTCTAACTTCTGCGTAGGCGGGCTACCGGGCTCTGTCTTTTGTCTGGTTTGTTTTGGTGTTGTAAATCGGAGCAGAGTTCGTCCTGTCAACGATGTTCCCAATTTCTATTGTTACGTGTAGTCGAACGTTTCAACATTGTTTCTTCACTGGCGTCGGGTCTGACGTGTGCCTAACTGTCCTTATTTACGACATTGGCCTGGGTTGTTAACTCGAGTGTGTGTGAGCGTATCTCTTGATCACAAAATTATAAATTTTGACCACTATATTGTCCCCAAATTGGATTGGATGTTGGGTCAACAGGAGACATCTGATCCAATTTCTGCGCTCTGTCCCAGTCGTGGACGTCTGCCTTGGACTGGTCATGGTTGGATGACCTATTTTCTCTCATATGGTGCAACTGATAGTCATTCCATATCTTTTGGTCCTATATGATTACATGAATTTATTGCCGCACATCTGAGTGGAAATGAACGCATTTTTTACATACTATCCGTCTATATGTGGATTGTACAATATTATCTCATGTTAATAATTGAAATAAAATACCTACGTCTAATCATTAGACAGCTTGTTTCGTTTCTTACGCTACATTCTTACGTTATACATATACAACATGATAAATTAGCTGATGATCCGCTAGCAATAAAATCAATTAATCGTATATTGATGAATCACATAATAACAAACAATATTTTTAATTCACTTCTAGTGTCCTACAACTATAATCGCTAAATAAACAAATACATACATGAGATTAACTTGCGACACATATTATAATTGATTACACTAATTAAGGAAATATGCATAACCAATAAACAACTAAGGCTTCATCCTACCTCATGATATGTACCTTGTTACTTGTTCCTAAGGTTTCAAAATGATTATCTCATATTTAAATTATTAATTATACACTACTTACTCCATTCACTATCTTTATTAATTTATTGCTTCACAATTATCTAATGTCCTGTACCATAATGTCCCTTTTATACACGGTACATGTTATCAAGTTATTTTATGTACATCAATGATTAGATACCTAATTGGCGTTGTAAATTAAAGAATACATCGTGATCACACAAGCAAAATTCACATTGAAGCTTAAATTATACATAGTATAGCAAAATTTATATTATTCGTTGGCTAGCTGGACCGGCCCCGCGGAACAACTACCTGATTCGTGTGTTTCCCCCCTTTAGCCATCTAGCCGTCGGTGTTATTCTTATCTTCTTGCATAACTCGTACCTCTTTCGCCGGCTCATAATACGCCTTAATCTGCCGCACGTTGAATTTTTCTCGTATTTTATCGCTGTCGCATTCCACGAGCTCGTACGTGGCCTCATTTTAATTTCATTCATTAATATTCATATCTATTTATTTTCTTCGGTTAATGTATTCTCACACAACCAATCTTTACTTAACGTATTTTACTCAATATTATCTAACTTAATTATTAAATTTTCAGGCATTCTTAAAATCGTCTTCTTAACACGTTTCATTTATTTATTCTTAAATTTCTATTTGTGGAGACATAGTTGTATGTCTTGTTGATTTAGTGCCGTTACTACGCATTATTGTTGGTAAACATAAGGGTACTGACCTTGTGTCTTTTGTCACACATTTACCCCACGGTCGGTCGCTCGTCCCTGTTACGCTGGCACAGTGCGTCCTGTACTTAACACCTCCAAGATTTATGACGTGTCTCTTTCTCGCTCTCTGAGGGTGGGTAAAAGATATGTCACACCGTCCTTTCCGACAACTTTCCCTAGGCATGTACGCGTTGAATTCCTTACGCCGCCTCTTCCAGACCTGCTTACAATTACGTTCCTTGACTTTCACTTTTCTATCCGTGTGTTTACGTAATAATATCTTGTTTTCTAGATTCCTAAGAAATCTTACCTCGACCGCTTGAACTCTTCTCTCCGTACTGTTACCACTTTTTAAAATATTCTTGAGTCGTCCAGTAAATTTCATTCTTTTCCTCTTTCTCATAACATTCCTTGTCCAGGACGAGTATGCATACGGATCTGGTAGGTCTTTCCGCTTCACATCATCCATGGCTTGCTTAAATTTGCGTTCAGTTTCATAACATGCAGTGTTCGTTTTAATATTGAACTTTCTTTTCATGCTTTTTACTGATGCAGCTCGACTACTTAGTCGATGTATGTCTGTTCCACAAGCTGGATACTTCATCGTTGGTTTCACTGATGTAGCATCTATCCTTGTGTTGCTTAGTTTGTGCCTTTTGCGCATTCTACTAGATGGTATTAAACCTTTATTATCTCTATCCATGTTAGGATAATCATCTTCCGACATCGCCAGATACAAAGAAACAGTCATTTCTCTTCTTGACCCGTTTGTTTCTCGGGTTGCTACTGACACTTACGTTAGATCCCACAGTTGATAATTTCTTAGTAACTGACACATCTGTGAAATCAACAGTGTTATCAGTATCTTGTACTTTCCGTACATCTTCGTAATTCTTATTCCCATCTTCTTCCTGTTTCTGCTGGACCTCGCTTCTGTCCGCGTTCCAGGTACTCCTATATTCACGTATTTCTGTGCGCAACAGCGTGAACTGCTCGTTCATATGTTGTTTAACTTCTTCCTGATTACTATCTAGTTTTTCGTTAAGCAATTTATTGTTTTCACTCTGCTCTCTTCTTATTTCCTTTAAATTTGCCTTCATTACTTTGAGACTTCCATTAATTTCTTCCACCTGCTTCTCGAATACCTCATTAATTACTTTGAGACTTCCATTGGTTTCTTCCTTCTGCTGGTCGAATTTCTCATTATTGCCCTAAGATTTTCAGCATAATGTTCGCGCATGAAGTCCATTAACGACTGTAATGTGACTTCTTCTCGTGGTTCTTGGGACTCCTGTCCCCGCGCTCTGACGTCTGACGTGTCTTCCGTCATGTTCGGCTCGACCGTCGAGTTCTCCTCTCCGTTATCGGGTATACCTAATTGGTTGTTGATTTCGAAGCTCATACTGTCTGAACTACTGGCCATTTTAGCTTTACTTCGTGTAAACATCCAGTCAAGCTAACCGTACACAACAAACCTGATTCTAATATATTACTTTACTTAGTCTAACTACTGCCTGCTCTCTTTTGCCATGCGATGGGCGCCATTTGCATTTAATAAATTGAAATGTAATTTATATTTGTTGTGCCCCACGTTCTTTGGGAGCCATTTACATTTAGTGCAATTATGCTAATTTATGTAACTTATTAAATTATTCAATTAAGTTGAATATTTATCAAATCAATATAATTAC
Organism: Magicicada septendecula; assembly: GCA_034769895.1. Taxonomy (NCBI): domain Eukaryota; kingdom Metazoa; phylum Arthropoda; class Insecta; order Hemiptera; family Cicadidae; genus Magicicada; species Magicicada septendecula. The sequence goes on along the minus strand of CM068373.1, from coordinate 315,771,999 downwards.
GCAAATATATTATTCTGACAATTTACTGGGTGATTGAGTATGTTCACCGTTAATTAGCATAATTAATGAGACTCTTAATTATCGTTATAAGCAATAAGACAGAATTTATTGAAACATGACAAATTAATTATTTGAGGTTGATTGCAATAATGAACGCAAGATATACATAACGCAATAAATACTTATTTATTACACATTATTGAATAGATAAATTCTTGATATACAAATGAAATTATGTCCTGTAAATACATTCAAACAAAACGCGTAATAACATAAATCATAATAATATTCATTTCGTTGTTCCCTGAAAAACAACACATACAATGCTATAAAATATAACACACAATGATATAAATATGCACAAACAATAAACAATCAAATATACTTCATCCTAAGCTAAATGCGTTCATTAATGCCCTCAGATGAGTGACTTTACTATTTAACATTATTATTATTATTTTTACGATTTATAAAGATTTTCTCGGGTGTAGCTCTTTGAAAAGAGACAGTGCAGTAGTAAGTATTAACTAGTATTAAGAACACAAGGACTTAACTCGGAAAAGCATATCCACAATTCCATCGGTGTGGTATCCTATCCATTGATGGTTCCATGTACGTGGTTGTTGCTGTTGATGGATGCACACTGACACTTTAACTCGCGATAATCCCCACTCGCGTTCTGTGTAGTGTGATGTCGGAGTTATCCGCTTGGAATAAGTGTCTTTACAGTTTTATGTAGTAAAGTGCAATCATTATTATTGGTGTAGTTTGCTTAAGTGTTTACTGTAAGCGTGATTCAGGTAGCTAGATACTTTTGTCTACCTTGGACGTGATGCACGCTATGTATGCATTAGTGTTCATGAGTGTTAATCCACTTAGTTCATGTGCTCAAAATTAGAATGATTATGATTGGATAATGTTTCATAATGTCTAAAATTGTCGCACGATGTTCTACTGTCGAAATGTTAATTCACTCGTAGCCGAACGTATTCTAAAGTTTCTCGTATACACTTGACATTTTAACGATGTTTATGTACATTCGCACTGCGTGTTACTGCGGTAAGTTCGGTAACTTGGATGATCTATCGAACACAACGTTTTGTAAAACTGAGATTGAATTGAAAATGTCTAAGTTCGACTAAGACCGAGACTTGGTTATAACTGCGTCACAGACTGACTAACTGATTTAAAATTTGAGTAAGTCGGAGTAAGAAACGAGTAAAACTACCGAGTAAACTATTACAACTATTACTCTTACTATTACTACTACTGAGCTCCGCGTCCTTGTAAACAGTTTTTATCAAGCACCCTCTACCAGAATGCAATTTTCTAACGTCCACGCCTATGGCCGTTGTTGATAGGTTCAGGATTTCCTTCCACCTTGCAGATCTACGGTCATCGGTGTCCTGATTCGTCGTCCAAGTCGTCACTACTCTGTCCACCAGTTCCTTTGGAAGATGCCAAATTCTGGTTGGTCGTTGGTCATCCCCCGGAGTACCCCAGCGACGAACGTTGCGTTGTTTCTCGGAAAGTGGAGCAATTGCCTGCCTGTCCATCAATCATTTGTCTCCTTGTTGTCGAGGCTCTCTGTTATTGCCTTTGTTAACAATCTGCAGTGTTTGGTCCATTGGTCACCCTTCGTTTTTTCCCGTCAATTACCAACTCTTCGTTGGACGTCATCCCTGGACTGGTCCCGCGATTTCTAGTTGTAAATCTGACTTGTCATCTTGGTTTGTTTTCACGCTGGGCCGAGTACGTATCTCGTATTCATTGAATACCCGTCCCATTGTCTACATATTCGTCAAAACCTCTCTGCACCCTTTGTTATTGAGTATCTCATTAATACGTATGCGCGTTACAACTTAACCCCACAGCATGTGTTCCGTCTAACTTCTGCGTAGGCGGGCTACCGGGCTCTGTCTTTTGTCTGGTTTGTTTTGGTGTTGTAAATCGGAGCAGAGTTCGTCCTGTCAACGATGTTCCCAATTTCTATTGTTACGTGTAGTCGAACGTTTCAACATTGTTTCTTCACTGGCGTCGGGTCTGACGTGTGCCTAACTGTCCTTATTTACGACACTGGCCTGGGTTGTTAACTCGAGTGTGTGTGAGCGTATCTCTTGATCACAAAATTATAAATTTTGACCACTATATTGTCCCCAAATTGGATTGGATGTTGGGTCAACAGGAGACATCTGATCCAATTTCTGCGCTCTGTCCCAGTCGTGGACGTCTGCCTTGGACTGGTCATGGTTGGATGACCTATTTTCTCTCATATGGTGCAACTGATAGTCATTCCATATCTTTTGGTCCTATATGATTACATGAATTTATTGCCGCACATCTGAGTGGAAATGAACGCATTTTTTACATACTATCCGTCTATATGTGGATTGTACAATATTATCTCATGTTAATAATTGAAATAAAATACCTACGTCTAATCATTAGACAGCTTGTTTCGTTTCTTACGCTACATTCTTACGTTATACATATACAACATGATAAATTAGCTGATGATCCGCTAGCAATAAAATCAATTAATCGTATATTGATGAATCACATAATAACAAACAATATTTTTAATTCACTTCTAGTGTCCTACAACTATAATCGCTAAATAAACAAATACATACATGAGATTAACTTGCGACACATATTATAATTGATTACACTAATTAAGGAAATATGCATAACCAATAAACAACTAAGGCTTCATCCTACCTCATGATATGTACCTTGTTACTTGTTCCTAAGGTTTCAAAATGATTATCTCATATTTAAATTATTAATTATACACTACTTACTCCATTCACTATCTTTATTAATTTATTGCTTCACAATTATCTAATGTCCTGTACCATAATGTCCCTTTTATACACGGTACATGTTATCAAGTTATTTTATGTACATCAATGATTAGATACCTAATTGGCGTTGTAAATTAAAGAATACATCGTGATCACACAAGCAAAATTCACATTGAAGCTTAAATTATACATAGTATAGCAAAATTTACATTATTCGTTGGCTAGCTGGACCGGCCCCGCGGAACAACTACCTGATTCGTGTGTTTCCCCCCTTTAGCCATCTAGCCGTCGGTGTTATTCTTATCTTCTTGCATAACTCGTACCTCTTTCGCCGGCTCATAATACGCCTTAATCTGCCGCACGTTGAATTTTCCTCGTATTTTATCGCTGTCGCATTCCACGAGCTCGTACGTGGCCTCATTTTAATTTCATTCATTAATATTCATATCTATTTATTTTCTTCGGTTAATGTATTCTCACACAACCAATCTTTACTTAACGTATTTTACTCAATATTATCTAACTTAATTATTAAATTTTCAGGCATTCTTAAAATCGTCTTCTTAACACGTTTCATTTATTTATTCTTAAATTTCTATTTGTGGAGACATAGTTGTATGTCTTGTTGATTTAGTGCCGTTACTACGCATTATTGTTGGTAAACATAAGGGTACTGACCTTGTGTCTTTTGTCACACATTTACCCCACGGTCGGTCGCTCGTCCCTGTTACGCTGGCACAGTGCGTCCTGTACTTAACACCTCCAAGATTTATGACGTGTCTCTTTCTCGCTCTCTGAGGGTGGGTAAAAGATATGTCACACCGTCCTTTCCGACAACTTTCCCTAGGCATGTACGCGTTGAATTCCTTACGCCGCCTCTTCCAGACCTGCTTACAATTACGTTCCTTGACTTTCACTTTTCTATCCGTGTGTTTACGTAATAATATCTTGTTTTCTAGATTCCTAAGAAATCTTACCTCGACCGCTTGAACTCTTCTCTCCGTACTGTTACCACTTTTTAAAATATTCTTGAGTCGTCCAGTAAATTTCATTCTTTTCCTCTTTCTCATAACATTCCTTGTCCAGGACGAGTATGCATACGGATCTGGTAGGTCTTTCCGCTTCACATCATCCATGGCTTGCTTAAATTTGCGTTCAGTTTCATAACATGCAGTGTTCGTTTTAATATTGAACTTTCTTTTCATGCTTTTTACTGATGCAGCTCGACTACTTAGTCGATGTATGTCTGTTCCACAAGCTGGATACTTCATCGTTGGTTTCACTGATGTAGCATCTATCCTTGTGTTGCTTAGTTTGTGCCTTTTGCGCATTCTACTAGATGGTATTAAACCTTTATTATCTCTATCCATGTTAGGATAATCATCTTCCGACATCGCCAGATACAAAGAAACAGTCATTTCTCTTCTTGACCCGTTTGTTTCTCGGGTTGCTACTGACACTTACGTTAGATCCCACAGTTGATAATTTCTTAGTAACTGACACATCTGTGAAATCAACAGTGTTATCAGTATCTTGTACTTTCCGTACATCTTCGTAATTCTTATTCCCATCTTCTTCCTGTTTCTGCTGGACCTCGCTTCTGTCCGCGTTCCAGGTACTCCTATATTCACGTATTTCTGTGCGCAACAGCGTGAACTGCTCGTTCATATGTTGTTTAACTTCTTCCTGATTACTATCTAGTTTTTCGTTAAGCAATTTATTGTTTTCACTCTGCTCTCTTCTTATTTCCTTTAAATTTGCCTTCATTACTTTGAGACTTCCATTAATTTCTTCCACCTGCTTCTCGAATACCTCATTAATTACTTTGAGACTTCCATTGGTTTCTTCCTTCTGCTGGTCGAATTTCTCATTATTGCCCTAAGATTTTCAGCATAATGTTCGCGCATGAAGTCCATTAACGACTGTAATGTGACTTCTTCTCGTGGTTCTTGGGACTCCTGTCCCCGCGCTCTGACGTCTGACGTGTCTTCCGTCATGTTCGGCTCGACCGTCGAGTTCTCCTCTCCGTTATCGGGTATACCTAATTGGTTGTTGATTTCGAAGCTCATACTGTCTGAACTACTGGCCATTTTAGCTTTACTTCGTGTAAACATCCAGTCAAGCTAACCGTACACAACAAACCTGATTCTAATATATTACTTTACTTAGTCTAACTACTGCCTGCTCTCTTTTGCCATGCGATGGGCGCCATTTGCATTTAATAAATTGAAATGTAATTTATATTTGTTGTGCCCCACGTTCTTTGGGAGCCATTTACATTTAGTGCAATTATGCTAATTTATGTAACTTATTAAATTATTCAATTAAGTTGAATATTTATCAAATCAATATAATTACGCAAATATATTATTCTGACAATTTACTGGGTGATTGAGTATGTTCACCGTTAATTAGCATAATTAATGAGACTCTTAATTATCGTTATAAGCAATAAGACAGAATTTATTGAAACATGACAAATTAATTATTTGAGGTTGATTGCAATAATGAACGCAAGATATACATAACGCAATAAATACTTATTTATTACACATTATTGAATAGATAAATTCTTGATATACAAATGAAATTATGTCCTGTAAATACATTCAAACAAAACGCGTAATAACATAAATCATAATAATATTCATTTCGTTGTTCCCTGAAAAACAACACATACAATGCTATAAAATATAACACACAATGATATAAATATGCACAAACAATAAACAATCAAATATACTTCATCCTAAGCTAAATGCGTTCATTAATGCCCTCAGATGAGTGACTTTACTATTTAACATTATTATTATTATTTTTACGATTTATAAAGATTTTCTCGGGTGTAGCTCTTTGAAAAGAGACAGTGCAGTAGTAAGTATTAACTAGTATTAAGAACACAAGGACTTAACTCGGAAAAGCATATCCACAATTCCATCGGTGTGGTATCCTATCCATTGATGGTTCCATGTACGTGGTTGTTGCTGTTGATGGATGCACACTGACACTTTAACTCGCGATAATCCCCACTCGCGTTCTGTGTAGTGTGATGTCGGAGTTATCCGCTTGGAATAAGTGTCTTTACAGTTTTATGTAGTAAAGTGCAATCATTATTATTGGTGTAGTTTGCTTAAGTGTTTACTGTAAGCGTGATTCAGGTAGCTAGATACTTTTGTCTACCTTGGACGTGATGCACGCTATGTATGCATTAGTGTTCATGAGTGTTAATCCACTTAGTTCATGTGCTCAAAATTAGAATGATTATGATTGGATAATGTTTCATAATGTCTAAAATTGTCGCACGATGTTCTACTGTCGAAATGTTAATTCACTCGTAGCCGAACGTATTCTAAAGTTTCTCGTATACACTTGACATTTTAACGATGTTTATGTACATTCGCACTGCGTGTTACTGCGGTAAGTTCGGTAACTTGGATGATCTATCGAACACAACGTTTTGTAAAACTGAGATTGAATTGAAAATGTCTAAGTTCGACTAAGACCGAGACTTGGTTATAACTGCGTCACAGACTGACTAACTGATTTAAAATTTGAGTAAGTCGGAGTAAGAAACGAGTAAAACTACCGAGTAAACTATTACAACTATTACTCTTACTATTACTACTACTGAGCTCCGCGTCCTTGTAAACAGTTTTTATCAAGCACCCTCTACCAGAATGCAATTTTCTAACGTCCACGCCTATGGCCGTTGTTGATAGGTTCAGGATTTCCTTCCACCTTGCAGATCTACGGTCATCGGTGTCCTGATTCGTCGTCCAAGTCGTCACTACTCTGTCCACCAGTTCCTTTGGAAGATGCCAAATTCTGGTTGGTCGTTGGTCATCCCCCGGAGTACCCCAGCGACGAACGTTGCGTTGTTTCTCGGAAAGTGGAGCAATTGCCTGCCTGTCCATCAATCATTTGTTTCCTTGTTGTCGAGGCTCTCTGTTATTGCCTTTGTTAACAATCTGCAGTGTTTGGTCCATTGGTCACCCTTCGTTTTTTCCCGTCAATTACCAACTCTTCGTTGGACGTCATCCCTGGACTGGTCCCGCGATTTCTAGTTGTAAATCTGACTTGTCATCTTGGTTTGTTTTCACGCTGGGCCGAGTACGTATCTCGTATTCATTGAATACCCGTCCCATTGTCTACATATTCGTCAAAACCTCTCTGCACCCTTTGTTATTGAGTATCTCATTAATACGTATGCGCGTTACAACTTAACCCCACAGCATGTGTTCCGTCTAACTTCTGCGTAGGCGGGCTACCGGGCTCTGTCTTTTGTCTGGTTTGTTTTGGTGTTGTAAATCGGAGCAGAGTTCGTCCTGTCAACGATGTTCCCAATTTCTATTGTTACGTGTAGTCGAACGTTTCAACATTGTTTCTTCACTGGCGTCGGGTCTGACGTGTGCCTAACTGTCCTTATTTACGACACTGGCCTGGGTTGTTAACTCGAGTGTGTGTGAGCGTATCTCTTGATCACAAAATTATAAATTTTGACCACTATATTGTCCCCAAATTGGATTGGATGTTGGGTCAACAGGAGACATCTGATCCAATTTCTGCGCTCTGTCCCAGTCGTGGACGTCTGCCTTGGACTGGTCATGGTTGGATGACCTATTTTCTCTCATATGGTGCAACTGATAGTCATTCCATATCTTTTGGTCCTATATGATTACATGAATTTATTGCCGCACATCTGAGTGGAAATGAACGCATTTTTTACATACTATCCGTCTATATGTGGATTGTACAATATTATCTCATGTTAATAATTGAAATAAAATACCTACGTCTAATCATTAGACAGCTTGTTTCGTTTCTTACGCTACATTCTTACGTTATACATATACAACATGATAAATTAGCTGATGATCCGCTAGCAATAAAATCAATTAATCGTATATTGATGAATCACATAATAACAAACAATATTTTTAATTCACTTCTAGTGTCCTACAACTATAATCGCTAAATAAACAAATACATACATGAGATTAACTTGCGACACATATTATAATTGATTACACTAATTAAGGAAATATGCATAACCAATAAACAACTAAGGCTTCATCCTACCTCATGATATGTACCTTGTTACTTGTTCCTAAGGTTTCAAAATGATTATCTCATATTTAAATTATTAATTATACACTACTTACTCCATTCACTATCTTTATTAATTTATTGCTTCACAATTATCTAATGTCCTGTACCATAATGTCCCTTTTATACACGGTACATGTTATCAAGTTATTTTATGTACATCAATGATTAGATACCTAATTGGCGTTGTAAATTAAAGAATACATCGTGATCACACAAGCAAAATTCACATTGAAGCTTAAATTATACATAGTATAGCAAAATTTACATTATTCGTTGGCTAGCTGGACCGGCCCCGCGGAACAACTACCTGATTCGTGTGTTTCCCCCCTTTAGCCATCTAGCCGTCGGTGTTATTCTTATCTTCTTGCATAACTCGTACCTCTTTCGCCGGCTCATAATACGCCTTAATCTGCCGCACGTTGAATTTTCCTCGTATTTTATCGCTGTCGCATTCCACGAGCTCGTACGTGGCCTCATTTTAATTTCATTCATTAATATTCATATCTATTTATTTTCTTCGGTTAATGTATTCTCACACAACCAATCTTTACTTAACGTATTTTACTCAATATTATCTAACTTAATTATTAAATTTTCAGGCATTCTTAAAATCGTCTTCTTAACACGTTTCATTTATTTATTCTTAAATTTCTATTTGTGGAGACATAGTTGTATGTCTTGTTGATTTAGTGCCGTTACTACGCATTATTGTTGGTAAACATAAGGGTACTGACCTTGTGTCTTTTGTCACACATTTACCCCACGGTCGGTCGCTCGTCCCTGTTACGCTGGCACAGTGCGTCCTGTACTTAACACCTCCAAGATTTATGACGTGTCTCTTTCTCGCTCTCTGAGGGTGGGTAAAAGATATGTCACACCGTCCTTTCCGACAACTTTCCCTAGGCATGTACGCGTTGAATTCCTTACGCCGCCTCTTCCAGACCTGCTTACAATTACGTTCCTTGACTTTCACTTTTCTATCCGTGTGTTCACGTAATAATATCTTGTTTTCTAGATTCCTAAGAAATCTTACCTCGACCGCTTGAACTCTTCTCTCCGTACTGTTACCACTTTTTAAAATATTCTTGAGTCGTCCAGTAAATTTCATTCTTTTCCTCTTTCTCATAACATTCCTTGTCCAGGACGAGTATGCATACGGATCTGGTAGGTCTTTCCGCTTCACATCATCCATGGCTTGCTTAAATTTGCGTTCAGTTTCATAACATGCAGTGTTCGTTTTAATATTGAACTTTCTTTTCATGCTTTTTACTGATGCAGCTCGACTACTTAGTCGATGTATGTCTGTTCCACAAGCTGGATACTTCATCGTTGGTTTCACTGATGTAGCATCTATCCTTGTGTTGCTTAGTTTGTGCCTTTTGCGCATTCTACTAGATGGTATTAAACCTTTATTATCTCTATCCATGTTAGGATAATCATCTTCCGACATCGCCAGATACAAAGAAACAGTCATTTCTCTTCTTGACCCGTTTGTTTCTCGGGTTGCTACTGACACTTACGTTAGATCCCACAGTTGATAATTTCTTAGTAACTGACACATCTGTGAAATCAACAGTGTTATCAGTATCTTGTACTTTCCGTACATCTTCGTAATTCTTATTCCCATCTTCTTCCTGTTTCTGCTGGACCTCGCTTCTGTCCGCGTTCCAGGTACTCCTATATTCACGTATTTCTGTGCGCAACAGCGTGAACTGCTCGTTCATATGTTGTTTAACTTCTTCCTGATTACTATCTAGTTTTTCGTTAAGCAATTTATTGTTTTCACTCTGCTCTCTTCTTATTTCCTTTAAATTTGCCTTCATTACTTTGAGACTTCCATTAATTTCTTCCACCTGCTTCTCGAATACCTCATTAATTACTTTGAGACTTCCATTGGTTTCTTCCTTCTGCTGGTCGAATTTCTCATTATTGCCCTAAGATTTTCAGCATAATGTTCGCGCATGAAGTCCATTAACGACTGTAATGTGACTTCTTCTCGTGGTTGTTGGGACTCCTGTCCCCGCGCTCTGACGTCTGACGTGTCTTCCGTCATGTTCGGCTCGACCGTCGAGTTCTCCTCTCCGTTATCGGGTATACCTAATTGGTTGTTGATTTCGAAGCTCATACTGTCTGAACTACTGGCCATTTTAGCTTTACTTCGTGTAAACATCCAGTCAAGCTAACCGTACACAACAAACCTGATTCTAATATATTACTTTACTTAGTCTAACTACTGCCTGCTCTCTTTTGCCATGCGATGGGCGCCATTTGCATTTAATAAATTGAAATGTAATTTATATTTGTTGTGCCCCACGTTCTTTGGGAGCCATTTACATTTAGTGCAATTATGCTAATTTATGTAACTTATTAAATTATTCAATTAAGTTGAATATTTATCAAATCAATATAATTACGCAAATATATTATTCTGACAATTTACTGGGTGATTGAGTATGTTCACCGTTAATTAGCATAATTAATGAGACTCTTAATTATCGTTATAAGCAATAAGACAGAATTTATTGAAACATGACAAATTAATTATTTGAGGTTGATTGCAATAATGAACGCAAGATATACATAACGCAATAAATACTTATTTATTACACATTATTGAATAGATAAATTCTTGATATACAAATGAAATTATGTCCTGTAAATACATTCAAACAAAACGCGTAATAACATAAATCATAATAATATTCATTTCGTTGTTCCCTGAAAAACAACACATACAATGCTATAAAATATAACACACAATGATATAAATATGCACAAACAATAAACAATCAAATATACTTCATCCTAAGCTAAATGCGTTCATTAATGCCCTCAGATGAGTGACTTTACTATTTAACATTATTATTATTATTTTTACGATTTATAAAGATTTTCTCGGGTGTAGCTCTTTGAAAAGAGACAGTGCAGTAGTAAGTATTAACTAGTATTAAGAACACAAGGACTTAACTCGGAAAAGCATATCCACAATTCCATCGGTGTGGTATCCTATCCATTGATGGTTCCATGTACGTGGTTGTTGCTGTTGATGGATGCACACTGACACTTTAACTCGCGATAATCCCCACTCGCGTTCTGTGTAGTGTGATGTCGGAGTTATCCGCTTGGAATAAGTGTCTTTACAGTTTTATGTAGTAAAGTGCAATCATTATTATTGGTGTAGTTTGCTTAAGTGTTTACTGTAAGCGTGATTCAGGTAGCTAGATACTTTTGTCTACCTTGGACGTGATGCACGCTATGTATGCATTAGTGTTCATGAGTGTTAATCCACTTAGTTCATGTGCTCAAAATTAGAATGATTATGATTGGATAATGTTTCATAATGTCTAAAATTGTCGCACGATGTTCTACTGTCGAAATGTTAATTCACTCGTAGCCGAACGTATTCTAAAGTTTCTCGTATACACTTGACATTTTAACGATGTTTATGTACATTCGCACTGCGTGTTACTGCGGTAAGTTCGGTAACTTGGATGATCTATCGAACACAACGTTTTGTAAAACTGAGATTGAATTGAAAATGTCTAAGTTCGACTAAGACCGAGACTTGGTTATAACTGCGTCACAGACTGACTAACTGATTTAAAATTTGAGTAAGTCGGAGTAAGAAACGAGTAAAACTACCGAGTAAACTATTACAACTATTACTCTTACTATTACTACTACTGAGCTCCGCGTCCTTGTAAACAGTTTTTATCAAGCACCCTCTACCAGAATGCAATTTTCTAACGTCCACGCCTATGGCCGTTGTTGATAGGTTCAGGATTTCCTTCCACCTTGCAGATCTACGGTCATCGGTGTCCTGATTCGTCGTCCAAGTCGTCACTACTCTGTCCACCAGTTCCTTTGGAAGATGCCAAATTCTGGTTGGTCGTTGGTCATCCCCCGGAGTACCCCAGCGACGAACGTTGCGTTGTTTCTCGGAAAGTGGAGCAATTGCCTGCCTGTCCATCAATCATTTGTTTCCTTGTTGTCGAGGCTCTCTGTTATTGCCTTTGTTAACAATCTGCAGTGTTTGGTCCATTGGTCACCCTTCGTTTTTTCCCGTCAATTACCAACTCTTCGTTGGACGTCATCCCTGGACTGGTCCCGCGATTTCTAGTTGTAAATCTGACTTGTCATCTTGGTTTGTTTTCACGCTGGGCCGAGTACGTATCTCGTATTCATTGAATACCCGTCCCATTGTCTACATATTCGTCAAAACCTCTCTGCACCCTTTGTTATTGAGTATCTCATTAATACGTATGCGCGTTACAACTTAACCCCACAGCATGTGTTCCGTCTAACTTCTGCGTAGGCGGGCTACCGGGCTCTGTCTTTTGTCTGGTTTGTTTTGGTGTTGTAAATCGGAGCAGAGTTCGTCCTGTCAACGATGTTCCCAATTTCTATTGTTACGTGTAGTCGAACGTTTCAACATTGTTTCTTCACTGGCGTCGGGTCTGACGTGTGCCTAACTGTCCTTATTTACGACACTGGCCTGGGTTGTTAACTCGAGTGTGCGTGAGCGTATCTCTTGATCACAAAATTATAAATTTTGACCACTATATTGTCCCCAAATTGGATTGGATGTTGGGTCAACAGGAGACATCTGATCCAATTTCTGCGCTCTGTCCCAGTCGTGGACGTCTGCCTTGGACTGGTCATGGTTGGATGACCTATTTTCTCTCATATGGTGCAACTGATAGTCATTCCATATCTTTTGGTCCTATATGATTACATGAATTTATTGCCGCACATCTGAGTGGAAATGAACGCATTTTTTACATACTATCCGTCTATATGTGGATTGTACAATATTATCTCATGTTAATAATTGAAATAAAATACCTACGTCTAATCATTAGACAGCTTGTTTCGTTTCTTACGCTACATTCTTACGTTATACATATACAACATGATAAATTAGCTGATGATCCGCTAGCAATAAAATCAATTAATCGTATATTGATGAATCACATAATAACAAACAATATTTTTAATTCACTTCTAGTGTCCTACAACTATAATCGCTAAATAAACAAATACATACATGAGATTAACTTGCGACACATATTATAATTGATTACACTAATTAAGGAAATATGCATAACCAATAAACAACTAAGGCTTCATCCTACCTCATGATATGTACCTTGTTACTTGTTCCTAAGGTTTCAAAATGATTATCTCATATTTAAATTATTAATTATACACTACTTACTCCATTCACTATCTTTATTAATTTATTGCTTCACAATTATCTAATGTCCTGTACCATAATGTCCCTTTTATACACGGTACATGTTATCAAGTTATTTTATGTACATCAATGATTAGATACCTAATTGGCGTTGTAAATTAAAGAATACATCGTGATCACACAAGCAAAATTCACATTGAAGCTTAAATTATACATAGTATAGCAAAATTTACATTATTCGTTGGCTAGCTGGACCGGCCCCGCGGAACAACTACCTGATTCGTGTGTTTCCCCCCTTTAGCCATCTAGCCGTCGGTGTTATTCTTATCTTCTTGCATAACTCGTACCTCTTTCGCCGGCTCATAATACGCCTTAATCTGCCGCACGTTGAATTTTCCTCGTATTTTATCGCTGTCGCATTCCACGAGCTCGTACGTGGCCTCATTTTAATTTCATTCATTAATATTCATATCTATTTATTTTCTTCGGTTAATGTATTCTCACACAACCAATCTTTACTTAACGTATTTTACTCAATATTATCTAACTTAATTATTAAATTTTCAGGCATTCTTAAAATCGTCTTCTTAACACGTTTCATTTATTTATTCTTAAATTTCTATTTGTGGAGACATAGTTGTATGTCTTGTTGATTTAGTGCCGTTACTACGCATTATTGTTGGTAAACATAAGGGTACTGACCTTGTGTCTTTTGTCACACATTTACCCCACGGTCGGTCGCTCGTCCCTGTTACGCTGGCACAGTGCGTCCTGTACTTAACACCTCCAAGATTTATGACGTGTCTCTTTCTCGCTCTCTGAGGGTGGGTAAAAGATATGTCACACCGTCCTTTCCGACAACTTTCCCTAGGCATGTACGCGTTGAATTCCTTACGCCGCCTCTTCCAGACCTGCTTACAATTACGTTCCTTGACTTTCACTTTTCTATCCGTGTGTTCACGTAATAATATCTTGTTTTCTAGATTCCTAAGAAATCTTACCTCGACCGCTTGAACTCTTCTCTCCGTACTGTTACCACTTTTTAAAATATTCTTGAGTCGTCCAGTAAATTTCATTCTTTTCCTCTTTCTCATAACATTCCTTGTCCAGGACGAGTATGCATACGGATCTGGTAGGTCTTTCCGCTTCACATCATCCATGGCTTGCTTAAATTTGCGTTCAGTTTCATAACATGCAGTGTTCGTTTTAATATTGAACTTTCTTTTCATGCTTTTTACTGATGCAGCTCGACTACTTAGTCGATGTATGTCTGTTCCACAAGCTGGATACTTCATCGTTGGTTTCACTGATGTAGCATCTATCCTTGTGTTGCTTAGTTTGTGCCTTTTGCGCATTCTACTAGATGGTATTAAACCTTTATTATCTCTATCCATGTTAGGATAATCATCTTCCGACATCGCCAGATACAAAGAAACAGTCATTTCTCTTCTTGACCCGTTTGTTTCTCGGGTTGCTACTGACACTTACGTTAGATCCCACAGTTGATAATTTCTTAGTAACTGACACATCTGTGAAATCAACAGTGTTATCAGTATCTTGTACTTTCCGTACATCTTCGTAATTCTTATTCCCATCTTCTTCCTGTTTCTGCTGGACCTCGCTTCTGTCCGCGTTCCAGGTACTCCTATATTCACGTATTTCTGTGCGCAACAGCGTGAACTGCTCGTTCATATGTTGTTTAACTTCTTCCTGATTACTATCTAGTTTTTCGTTAAGCAATTTATTGTTTTCACTCTGCTCTCTTCTTATTTTCTTTAAATTTGCCTTCATTACTTTGAGACTTCCATTAATTTCTTCCACCTGCTTCTCGAATACCTCATTAATTACTTTGAGACTTCCATTGGTTTCTTCCTTCTGCTGGTCGAATTTCTCATTATTGCCCTAAGATTTTCAGCATAATGTTCGCGCATGAAGTCCATTAACGACTGTAATGTGACTTCTTCTCGTGGTTGTTGGGACTCCTGTCCCCGCGCTCTGACGTCTGACGTGTCTTCCGTCATGTTCGGCTCGACCGTCGAGTTCTCCTCTCCGTTATCGGGTATACCTAATTGGTTGTTGATTTCGAAGCTCATACTGTCTGAACTACTGGCCATTTTAGCTTTACTACGTGTAAACATCCAGTCAAGCTAACCGTACACTACAAACCTGATTCTAATATATTACTTTACTTAGTCTAACTACTGCCTGCTCTCTTTTGCCATGCGATGGGCGCCATTTACATTTAATAAATTGAAATGTAATTTATATTTGTTGTGCCCCACGTTCTTTGGGAGCCATTTACATTTAGTGCAATTATGCTAATTTATGTAACTTATTAAATTATTCAATTAAGTTGAATATTTATCAAATCAATATAATTACACAAATATATTATTCTGACAATTTACTGGGTGATTGAGTATGTTCACCGTTAATTAGCATAATTAATGAGACTCTTAATTATCGTTATAAGCAATAAGACAGAATTTATTGAAACATGACAAATTAATTATTTGAGGTTGATTGCAATAATGAACGCAAGATATACATAACGCAATAAATACTTATTTATTACACATTATTGAATAGATAAATTCTTGATATACAAATGAAATTATGTCCTGTAAATACATTCAAACAAAACGCGTAATAACATAAATCATAATAATATTCATTTCGTTGTTCCCTGAAAAACAACACATACAATGCTATAAAATATAACACACAATGATATAAATATGCACAAACAATAAACAATCAAATATACTTCATCCTAAGCTAAATGCGTTCATTAATGCCCTCAGATGAGTGACTTTACTATTTAACATTATTATTATTATTTTTTCGATTTATAAAGATTTTCTCGGGTGTAGCTCTTTGAAAAGAGACAGTGCAGTAGTAAGTATTAACTAGTATTAAGAACACAAGGACTTAACTCGGAAAAGCATATCCACAATTCCTCGGTGTGGTATCCTATCCATTGATGGTTCCATGTACGTGGTTGTTGCTGTTGATGGATGCACACTGACACTTTAACTCGCGATAATCCCCACTCGCGTTCTGTGTAGTGTGATGTCGGAGTTATCCGCTTGGAATAAGTGTCTTTACAGTTTTATGTAGTAAAGTGCAATCATTATTATTGGTGTAGTTTGCTTAAGTGTTTACTGTAAGCGTGATTCAGGTAGCTAGATACTTTTGTCTACCTTGGACGTGATGCACGCTATGTATGCATTAGTGTTCATGAGTGTTAATCCACTTAGTTCATGTGCTCAAAATTAGAATGATTATGATTGGATAATGTTTCATAATGTCTAAAATTGTCGCACGATGTTCTACTGTCGAAATGTTAATTCACTCGTAGCCGAACGTATTCTAAAGTTTCTCGTATACACTTGAAATTTTAACGATGTTTATGTACATTCGCACTGCGTGTTACTGCGGTAAGTTCGGTAACTTGGATGATCTATCGAACACAACGTTTTGTAAAACTGAGATTGAATTGAAAATGTCTAAGTTCGACTAAGACCGAGACTTGGTTATAACTGCGTCACAGACTGACTAACTGATTTAAAATTTGAGTAAGTCGGAGTAAGAAACGAGTAAAACTACCGAGTAAACTATTACAACTATTACTCTTACTATTACTACTACTGAGCTCCGCGTCCTTGTAAACAGTTTTTATCAAGCACCCTCTACCAGAATGCAATTTTCTAACGTCCACGCCTATGGCCGTTGTTGATAGGTTCAGGATTTCCTTCCACCTTGCAGATCTACGGTCATCGGTGTCCTGATTCGTCGTCCAAGTCGTCACTACTCTGTCCATCAGTTCCTTTGGAAGATGCCAAATTCTGGTTAGTCGTTGGTCATCCCCCGGAGTACCCCAGCGACGAACGTTGCGTTGTTTCTCGGAAAGTGGAGCAATTGCCTGCCTGTCCATCAATCATTTGTTTCCTTGTTGTCGAGGCTCTCTGTTATTGCCTTTGTTAACAATCTGCAGTGTTTGGTCCATTGGTCACCCTTCGTTTTTTCCCGTCAATTACCAACTCTTCGTTGGACGTCATCCCTGGACTGGTCCCGCGATTTCTAGTTGTAAATCTGACTTGTCATCTTGGTTTGTTTTCACGCTGGGCCGAGTACGTATCTCGTATTCATTGAATACCCGTCCCATTGTCTACATATTCGTCAAAACCTCTCTGCACCCTTTGTTATTGAGTATCTCATTAATACGTATGCGCGTTACAACTTAACCCCACAGCATGTGTTCCGTCTAACTTCTGCGTAGGCGGGATACCGGGCTCTGTCTTTTGTCTGGTTTGTTTTGGTGTTGTAAATCGGAGCAGAGTTCGTCCTGTCAACGATGTTCCCAATTTCTATTGTTACGTGTAGTCGAACGTTTCAACATTGTTTCTTCACTGGCGTCGGGTCTGACGTGTGCCTAACTGTCCTTATTTACGACATTGGCCTGGGTTGTTAACTCGAGTGTGTGTGAGCGTATCTCTTGATCACAAAATTATAAATTTTGACCACTATATTGTCCCCAAATTGGATTGGATGTTGGGTCAACAGGAGACATCTGATCCAATTTCTCCGCTCTGTCCCAGTCGTGGACGTCTGCCTTGGACTGGTCATGGTTGGATGACCTATTTTCTCTCATATGGTGCAACTGATAGTCATTCCATATCTTTTGGTCCTATATGATTACATGAATTTATTGCCGCACATCTGAGTGGAAATGAACGCATTTTTTACATACTATCCGTCTATATGTGGATTGTACAATATTATCTCATGTTAATAATTGAAATAAAATACCTACGTCTAATCATTAGACAGCTTGTTTCGTTTCTTACGCTACATTCTTACGTTATACATATACAACATGATAAATTAGCTGATGATCCGCTAGCAATAAAATCAATTAATCGTATATTGATGAATCACATAATAACAAACAATATTTTTAATTCACTTCTAGTGTCCTACAACTATAATCGCTAAATAAACAAATACATACATAAGATTAACTTGCGACACATATTATAATTGATTACACTAATTAAGGAAATATGCATAACCAATAAACAACTAAGGCTTCATCCTACCTCATGATATGTACCTTGTTACTTGTTCCTAAGGTTTCAAAATGATTATCTCATATTTAAATTATTAATTATACACTACTTACTCCATTCACTATCTTTATTAATTTATTGCTTCACAATTATCTAATGTCCTGTACCATAAATGTCCCTTTTATACACGGTACATGTTATCAAGTTATTTTATGTACATCAATGATTAGATACCTAATTGGCGTTGTAAATTAAAGAATACATCGTGATCACACAAGCAAAATTCACATTGAAGCTTAAATTATACATAGTATAGCAAAATTTACATTATTCGTTGGCTAGCTGGACCGGCCCCGCGGAACAACTACCTGATTCGTGTGTTTCCCCCCTTTAGCCATCTAGCCGTCGGTGTTATTCTTATCTTCTTGCATAACTCGTACCTCTTTCGCCGGCTCATAATACGCCTTAATCTGCCGCACGTTGAATTTTCCTCGTATTTTATCGCTGTCGCATTCCACGAGCTCGTACGTGGCCTCATTTTAATTTCATTCATTAATATTCATATCTATTTATTTTCTTCGGTTAATGTATTCTCACACAACCAATCTTTACTTAACGTATTTTACTCAAGATTATCTAACTTAATTATTAAATTTTCAGGCATTCTTAAAATCGTCTTCTTAACACGTTTCATTTATTTATTCTTAAATTTCTATTTGTGGAGACATAGTTGTATGTCTTGTTGATTTAGTGCCGTTACTACGCATTATTGTTGGTAAACATAAGGGTACTGACCTTGTGTCTTTTGTCACACATTTACCCCACGGTCGGTCGCTCGTCCCTGTTACGCTGGCACAGTGCGTCCTGTACTTAACACCTCCAAGATTTATGACGTGTCTCTTTCTCGCTCTCTGAGGGTGGGTAAAAGATATGTCACACCGTCCTTTCCGACAACTTTCCCTAGGCATGTACGCGTTGAATTCCTTACGCCGCCTCTTCCAGACCTGCTTACAATTACGTTCCTTGACTTTCACTTTTCTATCCGTGTGTTCACGTAATAATATCTTGTTTTCTAGATTCCTAAGAAATCTTACCTCGACCGCTTGAACTCTTCTCTCCGTACTGTTACCACTTTTTAAAATATTCTTGAGTCGTCCAGTAAATTTCATTCTTTTCCTCTTTCTCATAACATTCCTTGTCCAGGACGAGTATGCATACGGATCTGGTAGGTCTTTCCGCTTCACATCATCCATGGCTTGCTTAAATTTGCGTTCAGTTTCATAACATGCAGTGTTCGTTTTAATATTGAACTTTCTTTTCATGCTTTTTACTGATGCAGCTCGACTACTTAGTCGATGTATGTCTGTTCCACAAGCTGGATACTTCATCGTTGGTTTCACTGATGTAGCATCTATCCTTGTGTTGCTTAGTTTGTGCCTTTTGCGCATTCTACTAGATGGTATTAAACCTTTATTATCTCTATCCATGTTAGGATAATCATCTTCCGACATCGCCAGATACAAAGAAACAAAGTCATTTCTCTTCTTGACCCGTTTGTTTCTCGGGTTGCTACTGACACTTACGTTAGATCCCACAGTTGATAATTTCTTAGTAACTGACACATCTGTGAAATCAACAGTGTTATCAGTATCTTGTACTTTCCGTACATCTTCGTAATTCTTATTCCCATCTTCTTCCTGTTTCTGCTGGACCTCGCTTCTGTCCGCGTTCCAGGTACTCCTATATTCACGTATTTCTGTGCGCAACAGCGTGAACTGCTCGTTCATATGTTGTTTAACTTCTTCCTGATTACTATCTAGTTTTTCGTTAAGCAATTTATTGTTTTCACTCTGCTCTCTTCTTATTTCCTTTAAATTTGCCTTCATTACTTTGAGACTTCCATTAATTTCTTCCACCTGCTTCTCGAATACCTCATTAATTACTTTGAGACTTCCATTGGTTTCTTCCTTCTGCTGGTCGAATTTCTCATTATTGCCCTAAGATTTTCAGCATAATGTTCGCGCATGAAGTCCATTAACGACTGTAATGTGACTTCTTCTCGTGGTTGTTGGTACTCCTGTCCCCGCGCTCTGACGTCTGACGTGTCTTCCGTCATGTTCGGCTCGACCGTCGAGTTCTCCTCTCCGTTATCGGGTATACCTAATTGGTTGTTGATTTCGAAGCTCATACTGTCTGAACTACTGGCCATTTTAGCTTTACTTCGTGTAAACATCCAGTCAAGCTAACCGTACACTACAAACCTGATTCTAATATATTACTTTACTTAGTCTAACTACTGCCTGCTCTCTTTTGCCATGCGATGGGCGCCATTTACATTTAATAAATTGAAATGTAATTTATATTTGTTGTGCCCCACGTTCTTTGGGAGCCATTTACATTTAGTGCAATTATGCTAATTTATGTAACTTATTAAATTATTCAATTAAGTTGAATATTTATCAAATCAATATAATTACGCAAATATATTATTCTGACAATTTACTGGGTGATTGAGTATGTTCACCGTTAATTAGCATAATTAATGAGACTCTTAATTATCGTTATAAGCAATAAGACAGAATTTATTGAAACATGACAAATTAATTATTTGAGGTTGATTGCAATAATGAACGCAAGATATACATAACGCAATAAATACTTATTTATTACACATTATTGAATAGATAAATTCTTGATATACAAATGAAATTATGTCCTGTAAATACATTCAAACAAAACGCGTAATAACATAAATCATAATAATATTCATTTCGTTGTTCCCTGAAAAACAAGACATACAATGCTATAAAATATAACACACAATGATATAAATATGCACAAACAATAAACAATCAAATATACTTCATCCTAAGCTAAATGCGTTCATTAATGCCCTCAGATGAGTGACTTTACTATTTAACATTATTATTATTATTTTTTCGATTTATAAAGATTTTCTCGGGTGTAGCTCTTTGAAAAGAGACAGTGCAGTAGTAAGTATTAACTAGTATTAAGAACACAAGGACTTAACTCGGAAAAGCATATCCACAATTCCTCGGTGTGGTATCCTATCCATTGATGGTTCCATGTACGTGGTTGTTGCTGTTGATGGATGCACACTGACACTTTAACTCGCGATAATCCCCACTCGCGTTCTGTGTAGTGTGATGTCGGAGTTATCCGCTTGGAATAAGTGTCTTTACAGTTTTATGTAGTAAAGTGCAATCATTATTATTGGTGTAGTTTGCTTAAGTGTTTACTGTAAGCGTGATTCAGGTAGCTAGATACTTTTGTCTACCTTGGACGTGATGCACGCTATGTATGCATTAGTGTTCATGAGTGTTAATCCACTTAGTTCATGTGCTCAAAATTAGAATGATTATGATTGGATAATGTTTCATAATGTCTAAAATTGTCGCACGATGTTCTACTGTCGAAATGTTAATTCACTCGTAGCCGAACGTATTCTAAAGTTTCTCGTATACACTTGACATTTTAACGATGTTTATGTACATTCGCACTGCGTGTTACTGCGGTAAGTTCGGTAACTTGGATGATCTATCGAACACAACGTTTTGTAAAACTGAGATTGAATTGAAAATGTCTAAGTTCGACTAAGACCGAGACTTGGTTATAACTGCGTCACAGACTGACTAACTGATTTAAAATTTGAGTAAGTCGGAGTAAGAAACGAGTAAAACTACCGAGTAAACTATTACAACTATTACTCTTACTATTACTACTACTGAGCTCCGCGTCCTTGTAAACAGTTTTTATCAAGCACCCTCTACCAGAATGCAATTTTCTAACGTCCACGCCTATGGCCGTTGTTGATAGGTTCAGGATTTCCTTCCACCTTGCAGATCTACGGTCATCGGTGTCCTGATTCGTCGTCCAAGTCGTCACTACTCTGTCCACCAGTTCCTTTGGAAGATGCCAAATTCTGGTTGGTCGTTGGTCATCCCCCGGAGTACCCCAGCGACGAACGTTGCGTTGTTTCTCGGAAAGTGGAGCAATTGCCTGCCTGTCCATCAATCATTTGTTTCCTTGTTGTCGAGGCTCTCTGTTATTGCCTTTGTTAACAATCTGCAGTGTTTGGTCCATTGGTCACCCTTCGTTTTTTCCCGTCAATTACCAACTCTTCGTTGGACGTCATCCCTGGACTGGTCCCGCGATTTCTAGTTGTAAATCTGACTTGTCATCTTGGTTTGTTTTCACGCTGGGCCGAGTACGTATCTCGTATTCATTGAATACCCGTCCCATTGTCTACATATTCGTCAAAACCTCTCTGCACCCTTTGTTATTGAGTATCTCATTAATACGTATGCGCGTTACAACTTAACCCCACAGCATGTGTTCCGTCTAACTTCTGCGTAGGCGGGCTACCGGGCTCTGTCTTTTGTCTGGTTTGTTTTGGTGTTGTAAATCGGAGCAGAGTTCGTCCTGTCAACGATGTTCCCAATTTCTATTGTTACGTGTAGTCGAACGTTTCAACATTGTTTCTTCACTGGCGTCGGGTCTGACGTGTGCCTAACTGTCCTTATTTACGACATTGGCCTGGGTTGTTAACTCGAGTGTGTGTGAGCGTATCTCTTGATCACAAAATTATAAATTTTGACCACTATATTGTCCCCAAATTGGATTGGATGTTGGGTCAACAGGAGACATCTGATCCAATTTCTCCGCTCTGTCCCAGTCGTGGACGTCTGCCTTGGACTGGTCATGGTTGGATGACCTATTTTCTCTCATATGGTGCAACTGATAGTCATTCCATATCTTTTGGTCCTATATGATTACATGAATTTATTGCCGCACATCTGAGTGGAAATGAACGCATTTTTTACATACTATCCGTCTATATGTGGATTGTACAATATTATCTCATGTTAATAATTGAAATAAAATACCTACGTCTAATCATTAGACAGCTTGTTTCGTTTCTTACGCTACATTCTTACGTTATACATATACAACATGATAAATTAGCTGATGATCCGTTAGCAATAAAATCAATTAATCGTATATTGATGAATCACATAATAACAAACAATATTTTTAATTCACTTCTAGTGTCCTACAACTATAATCGCTAAATAAACAAATACATACATAAGATTAACTTGCGACACATATTATAATTGATTACACTAATTAAGGAAATATGCATAACCAATAAACAACTAAGGCTTCATCCTACCTCATGATATGTACCTTGTTACTTGTTCCTAAGGTTTCAAAATGATTATCTCATATTTAAATTATTAATTATACACTACTTACTCCATTCACTATCTTTATTAATTTATTGCTTCACAATTATCTAATGTCCTGTACCATAAATGTCCCTTTTATACACGGTACATGTTATCAAGTTATTTTATGTACATCAATGATTAGATACCTAATTGGCGTTGTAAATTAAAGAATACATCGTGATCACACAAGCAAAATTCACATTGAAGCTTAAATTATACATAGTATAGCAAAATTTACATTATTCGTTGGCTAGCTGGACCGGCCCCGCGGAACAACTACCTGATTCGTGTGTTTCCCCCCTTTAGCCATCTAGCCGTCGGTGTTATTCTTATCTTCTTGCATAACTCGTACCTCTTTCGCCGGCTCATAATACGCCTTAATCTGCCGCACGTTGAATTTTCCTCGTATTTTATCGCTGTCGCATTCCACGAGCTCGTACGTGGCCTCATTTTAATTTCATTCATTAATATTCATATCTATTTATTTTCTTCGGTTAATGTATTCTCACACAACCAATCTTTACTTAACGTATTTTACTCAATATTATCTAACTTAATTATTAAATTTTCAGGCATTCTTAAAATCGTCTTCTTAACACGTTTCATTTATTTATTCTTAAATTTCTATTTGTGGAGACATAGTTGTATGTCTTGTTGATTTAGTGCCGTTACTACGCATTATTGTTGGTAAACATAAGGGTACTGACCTTGTGTCTTTTGTCACACATTTACCCCACGGTCGGTCGCTCGTCCCTGTTACGCTGGCACAGTGCGTCCTGTACTTAACACCTCCAAGATTTATGACGTGTCTCTTTCTCGCTCTCTGAGGGTGGGTAAAAGATATGTCACACCGTCCTTTCCGACAACTTTCCCTAGGCATGTACGCGTTGAATTCCTTACGCCGCTTCTTCCAGACCTGCTTACAATTACGTTCCTTGACTTTCACTTTTCTATCCGTGTGTTCACGTAATAATATCTTGTTTTCTAGATTCCTAAGAAATCTTACCTCGACCGCTTGAACTCTTCTCTCCGTACTGTTACCACTTTTTAAAATATTCTTGAGTCGTCCAGTAAATTTCATTCTTTTCCTCTTTCTCATAACATTCCTTGTCCAGGACGAGTATGCATACGGATCTGGTAGGTCTTTCCGCTTCACATCATCCATGGCTTGCTTAAATTTGCGTTCAGTTTCATAACATGCAGTGTTCGTTTTAATATTGAACTTTCTTTTCATGCTTTCTACTGATGCAGCTCGACTACCTAGTCGATGTATGTCTTTTCCACAAGCTGGATACTTCATCGTTGGTTTCACTGATGTAGCATCTATCCTTGTGTTGCTTAGTTTGTGCCTTTTGCGCATTCTACTAGATGGTATTAAACCTTTATTATCTCTATCCATGTTAGGATAATCATCTTCCGACATCGTCAGATACAAAGAAACAAAGTCATTTCTCTTCTTGACCCGTTTGTTTCTCGGGTTGCTACTGACACTTACGTTAGATCCCACAGTTGATAATTTCTTAGTAACTGACACATCTGTGAAATCAACAGTGTTATCAGTATCTTGTACTTTCCGTACATCTTCGTAATTCTGATTCCCATCTTCTTCCTGTTTCTGCTGGACCTCGCTTCTGTCCGCGTTCCAGGTACTCCTATATTCACGTATTTCTGTGCGCAACAGCGTGAACTGCTCGTTCATATGTTGTTTAACTTCTTCCTGATTACTATCTAGTTTTTCGTTAAGCAATTTATTGTTTTCACTCTGCTCTCTTCTTATTTCCTTTAAATTTGCCTTCATTACTTTGAGACTTCCATTAATTTCTTCCACCTGCTTCTCGAATACCTCATTAATTACTTTGAGACTTCCATTGGTTTCTTCCTTCTGCTGGTCGAATTTCTCATTATTGCCCTAAGATTTTCAGCATAATGTTCGCGCATGAAGTCCATTAACGACTGTAATGTGACTTCTTCTCGTGGTTGTTGGTACTCCTGTCCCCGCGCTCTGACGTCTGACGTGTCTTCCGTCATGTTCGGCTCGACCGTCGAGTTCTCCTCTCCGTTATCGGGTATACCTAATTGGTTGTTGATTTCGAAGCTCATACTGTCTGAACTACTGGCCATTTTAGCTTTACTTCGTGTAAACATCCAGTCAAGCTAACCGTACACTACAAACCTGATTCTAATATATTACTTTACTTAGTCTAACTACTGCCTGCTCTCTTTTGCCATGCGATGGGCGCCATTTACATTTAATAAATTGAAATGTAATTTATATTTGTTGTGCCCCACGTTCTTTGGGAGCCATTTACATTTAGTGCAATTATGCTAATTTATGTAACTTATTAAATTATTCAATTAAGTTGAATATTTATCAAATCAATATAATTACGCAAATATATTATTCTGACAATTTACTGGGTGATTGAGTATGTTCACTGTTAATTAGCATAATTAATGAGACTCTTAATTATCATTATAAGCAATAAGACAGAATTTATTGAAACATGACAAATTAATTATTTGAGGTTGATTGCAATAATGAACGCAAGATATACATAACGCAATAAATACTTATTTATTACACATTATTGAATAGATAAATTCTTGATATACAAATGAAATTATGTCCTGTAAATACATTCAAACAAAACGCGTAATAACATAAATCATAATAATATTCATTTCGTTGTTCCCTGAAAAACAACACATACAATGCTATAAAATATAACACACAATGATATAAATATGCACAAACAATAAACAATCAAATATACTTCATCCTAAGCTAAATGCGTTCATTAATGCCCTCAGATGAGTGACTTTACTATTTAACATTATTATTATTATTTTTACGATTTATATAGATTTTCTCGGGTGTAGCTCTTTGAAAAGAGACAGTGCAGTAGTAAGTATTAACTAGTATTAAGAACACAAGGACTTAACTCGGAAAAGCATATCCACAATTCCATCGGTGTGGTATCCTATCCATTGATGGTTCCATGTACGTGGTTGTTGCTGTTGATGGATGCACACTGACACTTTAACTCGCGATAATCCCCACTCGCGTTCTGTGTAGTGTGATGTCGGAGTTATCCGCTTGGAATAAGTGTCTTTACAGTTTTATGTAGTAAAGTGCAATCATTATTATTGGTGTAGTTTGCTTAAGTGTTTACTGTAAGCGTGATTCAGGTAGCTAGATACTTTTGTCTACCTTGGACGTGATGCACGCTATGTATGCATTAGTGTTCTAATCCACTTAGTTCATGTGCTCAAAATTAGAATGATTATGATTGGATAATGTTTCATAATGTCTAAAATTGTAGCACGATGTTCTACTGTCGAAATGTTAATTCACTCGTAGCCGAACGTATTCTAAAGTTTCTCGTATACACTTGACATTAACGATGTTTATGTACATTCGCACTGCGTGTTACTGCGGTAAGTTCGGTAACTTGGATGATCTATCGAACACAACGTTTTGTAAAACTGAGATTGAATTGAAAATGTCTAAGTTCGACTAAGACCGAGACTTGGTTATAACTGCGTCACAGACTGACTAACTGATTTAAAATTTGAGTAAGTCGGAGTAAGAAACGAGTAAAACTACCGAGTAAACTATTACAACTATTACTCTTACTATTACTACTACTGAGCTCCGCGTCCTTGTAAACAGTTTTTATCAAGCACCCTCTACCAGAATGCAATTTTCTAACGTCCACGCCTATGGCCGTTGTTGATAGGTTCAGGATTTCCTTCCACCTTGCAGATCTACGGTCATCGGTGTCCTGATTCGTCGTCCAAGTCGTCACTACTCTGTCCACCAGTTCCTTTGGAAGATGCCAAATTCTGGTTGGTCGTTGGTCATCCCCCGGAGTACCCCAGCGACGAACGTTGCGTTGTTTCTCGGAAAGTGGAGCAATTGCCTGCCTGTCCATCAATCATTTGTTTCCTTGTTGTCGAGGCTCTCTGTTATTGCCTTTGTTAACAATCTGCAGTGTTTGGTCCATTGGTCACCCTTCGTTTTTTCCCGTCAATTACCAACTCTTCGTTGGACGTCATCCCTGGACTGGTCCCACGATTTCTAGTTGTAAATCTGACTTGTCATCTTGGTTTGTTTTCACGCTGGGCCGAGTACGTATCTCGTATTCATTGAATACCCGTCCCATTGTCTACATATTCGTCAAAACCTCTCTGCACCCTTTGTTATTGAGTATCTCATTAATACGTATGCGCGTTACAACTTAACCCCACAGCATGTGTTCCGTCTAACTTCTGCGTAGGCGGGCTACCGGGCTCTGTCTTTTGTCTGGTTTGTTTTGGTGTTGTAAATCGGAGCTGAGTTCGTCCTGTCAACGATGTTCCCAATTTCTATTGTTACGTGTAGTCGAACGTTTCAACATTGCTTCTTCACTGGCGTCGGGTCTGACGTGTGCCTAACTGTCCTTATTTACGACATTGGCCTGGGTTGTTAACTCGAGTGTGTGTGAGCGTATCTCTTGATCACAAAATTATAAATTTTGACCACTATATTGTCCCCAAATTGGATTGGATGTTGGGTCAACAGGAGACATCTGATCCAATTTCTCCGCTCTGTCCCAGTCGTGGACGTCGCCTTGGACTGGTCATGGTTGGATGACCTATTTTCTCTCATATGGTGCAACTGATAGTCATTCCATATCTTTTGGTCCTATATGATTACATGAATTTATTGCCGCACATCTGAGTGGAAATGAACGCATTTTTTACATACTATCCGTCTATATGTGGATTGTACAATATTATCTCATGTTAATAATTGAAATAAAATACCTACGTCTAATCATTAGACAGCTTGTTTCGTTTCTTACGCTACATTCTTACGTTATACATATACAACATGATAAATTAGCTGATGATCCGCTAGCAATAAAATCAATTAATCGTATATTGATGAATCACATAATAACAAACAATATTTTTAATTCACTTCTAGTGTCCTACAACTATAATCGCTAAATAAACAAATACATACATAAGATTAACTTGCGACACATATTATAATTGATTACACTAATTAAGGAAATATGCATAACCAATAAACAACTAAGGCTTCATCCTACCTCATGATATGTACCTTGTTACTTGTTCCTAAGGTTTCAAAATGATTATCTCATATTTAAATTATTAATTATACACTACTTACTCCATTCACTATCTTTATTAATTTATTGCTTCACAATTATCTAATGTCCTGTACCATAAATGTCCCTTTTATACACGGTACATGTTATCAAGTTATTTTATGTACATCAATGATTAGATACCTAATTGGCGTTGTAAATTAAAGAATACATCGTGATCACACAAGAAAAATTCACATTGAAGCTTAAATTATACATAGTATAGCAAAATTTACATTATTCGTTGGCTAGCTGGACCGGCCCCGCGGAACAACTACCTGATTCGTGTGTTTCCCCCCTTTAGCCATCTAGCCGTCGGTGTTATTCTTATCTTCTTGCATAACTCGTACCTCTTTCGCCGGCTCATAATACGCCTTAATCTGCCGCACGTTGAATTTTCCTCGTATTTTATCGCTGTCGCATTCCACGAGCTCGTACGTGGCCTCATTTTAATTTCATTCATTAATATTCATATCTATTTATTTTCTTCGGTTAATGTATTCTCACACAACCAATCTTTACTTAACGTATTTTACTCAATATTATCTAACTTAATTATTAAATTTTCAGGCATTCTTAAAATCGTCTTCTTAACACGTTTCATTTATTTATTCTTAAATTTCTATTTGTGGAGACATAGTTGTATGTCTTGTTGATTTAGTGCCGTTACTACGCATTATTGTTGGTAAACATAAGGGTACTGACCTTGTGTCTTTTGTCACACATTTACCCCACGGTCGGTCGCTCGTCCCTGTTACGCTGGCACAGTGCGTCCTGTACTTAACACCTCCAAGATTTATGACGTGTCTCTTTCTCGCTCTCTGAGGGTGGGTAAAAGATATGTCACACCGTCCTTTCCGACAACTTTCCCTAGGCATGTACGCGTTGAATTCCTTACGCCGCTTCTTCCAGACCTGCTTACAATTACGTTCCTTGACTTTCACTTTTCTATCCGTGTGTTCACGTAATAATATCTTGTTTTCTAGATTCCTAAGAAATCTTACCTCGACCGCTTGAACTCTTCTCTCCGTACTGTTACCACTTTTTAAAATATTCTTGAGTCGTCCAGTAAATTTCATTCTTTTCCTCTTTCTCATAACATTCCTTGTCCAGGACGAGTATGCATACGGATCTGGTAGGTCTTTCCGCTTCACATCATCCATGGCTTGCTTAAATTTGCGTTCAGTTTCATAACATGCAGTGTTCGTTTTAATATTGAACTTTCTTTTCATGCTTTTTACTGATGCAGCTCGACTACTTAGTCGATGTATGTCTGTTCCACAAGCTGGATACTTCATCGTTGGTTTCACTGATGTAGCATCTATCCTTGTGTTGCTTAGTTTGTGCCTTTTGCGCATTCTACTAGATGGTATTAAACCTTTATTATCTCTATCCATGTTAGGATAATCATCTTCCGACATCGCCAGATACAAAGAAACAAAGTCATTTCTCTTCTTGACCCGTTTGTTTCTCGGGTTGCTACTGACACTTACGTTAGATCCCACAGTTGATAATTTCTTAGTAACTGACACATCTGTGAAATCAACAGTGTTATCAGTATCTTGTACTTTCCGTACATCTTCGTAATTCTTATTCCCATCTTCTTCCTGTTTCTGCTGGACCTCGCTTCTGTCCGCGTTCCAGGTACTCCTATATTCACGTATTTCTGTGCGCAACAGCGTGAACTGCTCGTTCATATGTTGTTTAACTTCTTCCTGATTACTATCTAGTTTTTCGTTAAGCAATTTATTGTTTTCACTCTGCTCTCTTCTTATTTCCTTTAAATTTGCCTTCATTACTTTGAGACTTCCATTAATTTCTTCCACCTGCTTCTCGAATACCTCATTAATTACTTTGAGACTTCCATTGGTGTCTTCCCTCTGCTGGTCGAATTTCTCATTATTGCCCTAAGATTTTCAGCATAATGTTCGCGCATGAAGTCCATTAACGACTGTAATGTGACTTCTTCTCGTGGTTGTTGGGACTCCTGTCCCCGCGCTCTGACGTCTGACGTGTCTTCCGTCATGTTCGGCTCGACCGTCGAGTTCTCCTCTCCGTTATCGGGTATACCTAATTGGTTGTTGATTTCGAAGCTCATACTGTCTGAACTACTGGCCATTTTAGCTTTACTTCGTGTAAACATCCAGTCAAGCTAACCGTACACTACAAACCTGATTCTAATATATTACTTTACTTAGTCTAACTACTGCCTGCTCTCTTTTGCCATGCGATGGGCGCCATTTACATTTAATAAATTGAAATGTAATTTATATTTGTTGTGCCCCACGTTCTTTGGGAGCCATTTACATTTAGTGCAATTATGCTAATTTATGTAACTTATTAAATTATTCAATTAAGTTGAATATTTATCAAATCAATATAATTACGCAAATATATTATTCTGACAATTTACTGGGTGATTGAGTATGTTCACCGTTAATTAGCATAATTAATGAGACTCTTAATTATCGTTATAAGCAATAAGACAGAATTTATTGAAACATGACAAATTAATTATTTGAGGTTGATTGCAATAATGAACGCAAGATATACATAACGCAATAAATACTTATTTATTACACATTATTGAATAGATAAATTCTTGATATACAAATGAAATTATGTCCTGTAAATACATTCAAACAAAACGCGTAATAACATAAATCATAATAATATTCATTTCGTTGTTCCCTGAAAAACAAGACATACAATGCTATAAAATATAACACACAATGATATAAATATGCACAAACAATAAACAATCAAATATACTTCATCCTAAGCTAAATGCGTTCATTAATGCCCTCAGATGAGTGACTTTACTATTTAACATTATTATTATTATTTTTTCGATTTATAAAGATTTTCTCGGGTGTAGCTCTTTGAAAAGAGACAGTGCAGTAGTAAGTATTAACTAGTATTAAGAACACAAGGACTTAACTCGGAAAAGCATATCCACAATTCCTCGGTGTGGTATCCTATCCATTGATGGTTCCATGTACGTGGTTGTTGCTGTTGATGGATGCACACTGACACTTTAACTCGCGATAATCCCCACTCGCGTTCTGTGTAGTGTGATGTCGGAGTTATCCGCTTGGAATAAGTGTCTTTACAGTTTTATGTAGTAAAGTGCAATCATTATTATTGGTGTAGTTTGCTTAAGTGTTTACTGTAAGCGTGATTCAGGTAGCTAGATACTTTTGTCTACCTTGGACGTGATGCACGCTATGTATGCATTAGTGTTCATGAGTGTTAATCCACTTAGTTCATGTGCTCAAAATTAGAATGATTATGATTGGATAATGTTTCATAATGTCTAAAATTGTCGCACGATGTTCTACTGTCGAAATGTTAATTCACTCGTAGCCGAACGTATTCTAAAGTTTCTCGTATACACTTGACATTTTAACGATGTTTATGTACATTCGCACTGCGTGTTACTGCGGTAAGTTCGGTAACTTGGATGATCTATCGAACACAACGTTTTGTAAAACTGAGATTGAATTGAAAATGTCTAAGTTCGACTAAGACCGAGACTTGGTTATAACTGCGTCACAGACTGACTAACTGATTTAAAATTTGAGTAAGTCGGAGTAAGAAACGAGTAAAACTACCGAGTAAACTATTACAACTATTACTCTTACTATTACTACTACTGAGCTCCGCGTCCTTGTAAACAGTTTTTATCAAGCACCCTCTACCAGAATGCAATTTTCTAACGTCCACGCCTATGGCCGTTGTTGATAGGTTCAGGATTTCCTTCCACCTTGCAGATCTACGGTCATCGGTGTCCTGATTCGTCGTCCAAGTCGTCACTACTCTGTCCACCAGTTCCTTTGGAAGATGCCAAATTCTGGTTGGTCGTTGGTCATCCCCCGGAGTACCCCAGCGACGAACGTTGCGTTGTTTCTCGGAAAGTGGAGCAATTGCCTGCCTGTCCATCAATCATTTGTTTCCTTGTTGTCGAGGCTCTCTGTTATTGCCTTTGTTAACAATCTGCAGTGTTTGGTCCATTGGTCACCCTTCGTTTTTTCCCGTCAATTACCAACTCTTCGTTGGACGTCATCCCTGGACTGGTCCCGCGATTTCTAGTTGTAAATCTGACTTGTCATCTTGGTTTGTTTTCACGCTGGGCCGAGTACGTATCTCGTATTCATTGAATACCCGTCCCATTGTCTACATATTCGTCAAAACCTCTCTGCACCCTTTGTTATTGAGTATCTCATTAATACGTATGCGCGTTACAACTTAACCCCACAGCATGTGTTCCGTCTAACTTCTGCGTAGGCGGGCTACCGGGCTCTGTCTTTTGTCTGGTTTGTTTTGGTGTTGTAAATCGGAGCAGAGTTCGTCCTGTCAACGATGTTCCCAATTTCTATTGTTACGTGTAGTCGAACGTTTCAACATTGTTTCTTCACTGGCGTCGGGTCTGACGTGTGCCTAACTGTCCTTATTTACGACATTGGCCTGGGTTGTTAACTCGAGTGTGTGTGAGCGTATCTCTTGATCACAAAATTATAAATTTTGACCACTATATTGTCCCCAAATTGGATTGGATGTTGGGTCAACAGGAGACATCTGATCCAATTTCTGCGCTCTGTCCCAGTCGTGGACGTCTGCCTTGGACTGGTCATGGTTGGATGACCTATTTTCTCTCATATGGTGCAACTGATAGTCATTCCATATCTTTTGGTCCTATATGATTACATGAATTTATTGCCGCACATCTGAGTGGAAATGAACGCATTTTTTACATACTATCCGTCTATATGTGGATTGTACAATATTATCTCATGTTAATAATTGAAATAAAATACCTACGTCTAATCATTAGACAGCTTGTTTCGTTTCTTACGCTACATTCTTACGTTATACATATACAACATGATAAATTAGCTGATGATCCGCTAGCAATAAAATCAATTAATCGTATATTGATGAATCACATAATAACAAACAATATTTTTAATTCACTTCTAGTGTCCTACAACTATAATCGCTAAATAAACAAATACATACATAAGATTAACTTGCGACACATATTATAATTGATTACACTAATTAAGGAAATATGCATAACCAATAAACAACTAAGGCTTCATCCTACCTCATGATATGTACCTTGTTACTTGTTCCTAAGGTTTCAAAATGATTATCTCATATTTAAATTATTAATTATACACTACTTACTCCATTCACTATCTTTATTAATTTATTGCTTCACAATTATCTAATGTCCTGTACCATAAATGTCCCTTTTATACACGGTACATGTTATCAAGTTATTTTATGTACATCAATGATTAGATACCTAATTGGCGTTGTAAATTAAAGAATACATCGTGATCACACAAGCAAAATTCACATTGAAGCTTAAATTATACATAGTATAGCAAAATTTACATTATTCGTTGGCTAGCTGGACCGGCCCCGCGGAACAACTACCTGATTCGTGTGTTTCCCCCCTTTAGCCATCTAGCCGTCGGTGTTATTCTTATCTTCTTGCATAACTCGTACCTCTTTCGCCGGCTCATAATACGCCTTAATCTGCCGCACGTTGAATTTTCCTCGTATTTTATCGCTGTCGCATTCCACGAGCTCGTACGTGGCCTCATTTTAATTTCATTCATTAATATTCATATCTATTTATTTTCTTCGGTTAATGTATTCTCACACAACCAATCTTTACTTAACGTATTTTACTCAATATTATCTAACTTAATTATTAAATTTTCAGGCATTCTTAAAATCGTCTTCTTAACACGTTTCATTTATTTATTCTTAAATTTCTATTTGTGGAGACATAGTTGTATGTCTTGTTGATTTAGTGCCGTTACTACGCATTATTGTTGGTAAACATAAGGGTACTGACCTTGTGTCTTTTGTCACACATTTACCCCACGGTCGGTCGCTCGTCCCTGTTACGCTGGCACAGTGCGTCCTGTACTTAACACCTCCAAGATTTATGACGTGTCTCTTTCTCGCTCTCTGAGGGTGGGTAAAAGATATGTCACACCGTCCTTTCCGACAACTTTCCCTAGGCATGTACGCGTTGAATTCCTTACGCCGCTTCTTCCAGACCTGCTTACAATTACGTTCCTTGACTTTCACTTTTCTATCCGTGTGTTCACGTAATAATATCTTGTTTTCTAGATTCCTAAGAAATCTTACCTCGACCGCTTGAACTCTTCTCTCCGTACTGTTACCACTTTTTAAAATATTCTTGAGTCGTCCAGTAAATTTCATTCTTTTCCTCTTTCTCATAACATTCCTTGTCCAGGACGAGTATGCATACGGATCTGGTAGGTCTTTCCGCTTCACATCATCCATGGCTTGCTTAAATTTGCGTTCAGTTTCATAACATGCAGTGTTCGTTTTAATATTGAACTTTCTTTTCATGCTTTCTACTGATGCAGCTCGACTACCTAGTCGATGTATGTCTGTTCCACAAGCTGGATACTTCATCGTTGGTTTCACTGATGTAGCATCTATCCTTGTGTTGCTTAGTTTGTGCCTTTTGCGCATTCTACTAGATGGTATTAAACCTTTATTATCTCTATCCATGTTAGGATAATCATCTTCCGACATCGTCAGATACAAAGAAACAAAGTCATTTCTCTTCTTGACCCGTTTGTTTCTCGGGTTGCTACTGACACTTACGTTAGATCCCACAGTTGATAATTTCTTAGTAACTGACACATCTGTGAAATCAACAGTGTTATCAGTATCTTGTACTTTCCGTACATCTTCGTAATTCTTATTCCCATCTTCTTCCTGTTTCTGCTGGACCTCGCTTCTGTCCGCGTTCCAGGTACTCCTATATTCACGTATTTCTGTGCGCAACAGCGTGAACTGCTCGTTCATATGTTGTTTAACTTCTTCCTGATTACTATCTAGTTTTTCGTTAAGCAATTTATTGTTTTCACTCTGCTCTCTTCTTATTTCCTTTAAATTTGCCTTCATTACTTTGAGACTTCCATTAATTTCTTCCACCTGCTTCTCGAATACCTCATTAATTACTTTGAGACTTCCATTGGTTTCTTCCTTCTGCTGGTCGAATTTCTCATTATTGCCCTAAGATTTTCAGCATAATGTTCGCGCATGAAGTCCATTAACGACTGTAATGTGACTTCTTCTCGTGGTTGTTGGGACTCCTGTCCCCGCGCTCTGACGTCTGACGTGTCTTCCGTCATGTTCGGCTCGACCGTCGAGTTCTCCTCTCCGTTATCGGGTATACCTAATTGGTTGTTGATTTCGAAGCTCATACTGTCTGAACTACTGGCCATTTTAGCTTTACTTCGTGTAAACATCCAGTCAAGCTAACCGTACACTACAAACCTGATTCTAATATATTACTTTACTTAGTCTAACTACTGCCTGCTCTCTTTTGCCATGCGATGGGCGCCATTTACATTTAATAAATTGAAATGTAATTTATATTTGTTGTGCCCCACGTTCTTTGGGAGCCATTTACATTTAGTGCAATTATGCTAATTTATGTAACTTATTAAATTATTCAATTAAGTTGAATATTTATCAAATCAATATAATTACGCAAATATATTATTCTGACAATTTACTGGGTGATTGAGTATGTTCACTGTTAATTAGCATAATTAATGAGACTCTTAATTATCATTATAAGCAATAAGACAGAATTTATTGAAACATGACAAATTAATTATTTGAGGTTGATTGCAATAATGAACGCAAGATATACATAACGCAATAAATACTTATTTATTACACATTATTGAATAGATAAATTCTTGATATACAAATGAAATTATGTCCTGTAAATACATTCAAACAAAACGCGTAATAACATAAATCATAATAATATTCATTTCGTTGTTCCCTGAAAAACAACACATACAATGCTATAAAATATAACACACAATGATATAAATATGCACAAACAATAAACAATCAAATATACTTCATCCTAAGCTAAATGCGTTCATTAATGCCCTCAGATGAGTGACTTTACTATTTAACATTATTATTATTATTTTTACGATTTATATAGATTTTCTCGGGTGTAGCTCTTTGAAAAGAGACAGTGCAGTAGTAAGTATTAACTAGTATTAAGAACACAAGGACTTAACTCGGAAAAGCATATCCACAATTCCATCGGTGTGGTATCCTATCCATTGATGGTTCCATGTACGTGGTTGTTGCTGTTGATGGATGCACACTGACACTTTAACTCGCGATAATCCCCACTCGCGTTCTGTGTAGTGTGATGTCGGAGTTATCCGCTTGGAATAAGTGTCTTTACAGTTTTATGTAGTAAAGTGCAATCATTATTATTGGTGTAGTTTGCTTAAGTGTTTACTGTAAGCGTGATTCAGGTAGCTAGATACTTTTGTCTACCTTGGACGTGATGCACGCTATGTATGCATTAGTGTTCTAATCCACTTAGTTCATGTGCTCAAAATTAGAATGATTATGATTGGATAATGTTTCATAATGTCTAAAATTGTAGCACGATGTTCTACTGTCGAAATGTTAATTCACTCGTAGCCGAACGTATTCTAAAGTTTCTCGTATACACTTGACATTAACGATGTTTATGTACATTCGCACTGCGTGTTACTGCGGTAAGTTCGGTAACTTGGATGATCTATCGAACACAACGTTTTGTAAAACTGAGATTGAATTGAAAATGTCTAAGTTCGACTAAGACCGAGACTTGGTTATAACTGCGTCACAGACTGACTAACTGATTTAAAATTTGAGTAAGTCGGAGTAAGAAACGAGTAAAACTACCGAGTAAACTATTACAACTATTACTCTTACTATTACTACTACTGAGCTCCGCGTCCTTGTAAACAGTTTTTATCAAGCACCCTCTACCAGAATGCAATTTTCTAACGTCCACGCCTATGGCCGTTGTTGATAGGTTCAGGATTTCCTTCCACCTTGCAGATCTACGGTCATCGGTGTCCTGATTCGTCGTCCAAGTCGTCACTACTCTGTCCACCAGTTCCTTTGGAAGATGCCAAATTCTGGTTGGTCGTTGGTCATCCCCCGGAGTACCCCAGCGACGAACGTTGCGTTGTTTCTCGGAAAGTGGAGCAATTGCCTGCCTGTCCATCAATCATTTGTTTCCTTGTTGTCGAGGCTCTCTGTTATTGCCTTTGTTAACAATCTGCAGTGTTTGGTCCATTGGTCACCCTTCGTTTTTTCCCGTCAATTACCAACTCTTCGTTGGACGTCATCCCTGGACTGGTCCCACGATTTCTAGTTGTAAATCTGACTTGTCATCTTGGTTTGTTTTCACGCTGGGCCGAGTACGTATCTCGTATTCATTGAATACCCGTCCCATTGTCTACATATTCGTCAAAACCTCTCTGCACCCTTTGTTATTGAGTATCTCATTAATACGTATGCGCGTTACAACTTAACCCCACAGCATGTGTTCCGTCTAACTTCTGCGTAGGCGGGCTACCGGGCTCTGTCTTTTGTCTGGTTTGTTTTGGTGTTGTAAATCGGAGCTGAGTTCGTCCTGTCAACGATGTTCCCAATTTCTATTGTTACGTGTAGTCGAACGTTTCAACATTGCTTCTTCACTGGCGTCGGGTCTGACGTGTGCCTAACTGTCCTTATTTACGACATTGGCCTGGGTTGTTAACTCGAGTGTGTGTGAGCGTATCTCTTGATCACAAAATTATAAATTTTGACCACTATATTGTCCCCAAATTGGATTGGATGTTGGGTCAACAGGAGACATCTGATCCAATTTCTCCGCTCTGTCCCAGTCGTGGACGTCGCCTTGGACTGGTCATGGTTGGATGACCTATTTTCTCTCATATGGTGCAACTGATAGTCATTCCATATCTTTTGGTCCTATATGATTACATGAATTTATTGCCGCACATCTGAGTGGAAATGAACGCATTTTTTACATACTATCCGTCTATATGTGGATTGTACAATATTATCTCATGTTAATAATTGAAATAAAATACCTACGTCTAATCATTAGACAGCTTGTTTCGTTTCTTACGCTACATTCTTACGTTATACATATACAACATGATAAATTAGCTGATGATCCGCTAGCAATAAAATCAATTAATCGTATATTGATGAATCACATAATAACAAACAATATTTTTAATTCACTTCTAGTGTCCTACAACTATAATCGCTAAATAAACAAATACATACATAAGATTAACTTGCGACACATATTATAATTGATTACACTAATTAAGGAAATATGCATAACCAATAAACAACTAAGGCTTCATCCTACCTCATGATATGTACCTTGTTACTTGTTCCTAAGGTTTCAAAATGATTATCTCATATTTAAATTATTAATTATACACTACTTACTCCATTCACTATCTTTATTAATTTATTGCTTCACAATTATCTAATGTCCTGTACCATAAATGTCCCTTTTATACACGGTACATGTTATCAAGTTATTTTATGTACATCAATGATTAGATACCTAATTGGCGTTGTAAATTAAAGAATACATCGTGATCACACAAGAAAAATTCACATTGAAGCTTAAATTATACATAGTATAGCAAAATTTACATTATTCGTTGGCTAGCTGGACCGGCCCCGCGGAACAACTACCTGATTCGTGTGTTTCCCCCCTTTAGCCATCTAGCCGTCGGTGTTATTCTTATCTTCTTGCATAACTCGTACCTCTTTCGCCGGCTCATAATACGCCTTAATCTGCCGCACGTTGAATTTTCCTCGTATTTTATCGCTGTCGCATTCCACGAGCTCGTACGTGGCCTCATTTTAATTTCATTCATTAATATTCATATCTATTTATTTTCTTCGGTTAATGTATTCTCACACAACCAATCTTTACTTAACGTATTTTACTCAATATTATCTAACTTAATTATTAAATTTTCAGGCATTCTTAAAATCGTCTTCTTAACACGTTTCATTTATTTATTCTTAAATTTCTATTTGTGGAGACATAGTTGTATGTCTTGTTGATTTAGTGCCGTTACTACGCATTATTGTTGGTAAACATAAGGGTACTGACCTTGTGTCTTTTGTCACACATTTACCCCACGGTCGGTCGCTCGTCCCTGTTACGCTGGCACAGTGCGT
Organism: Magicicada septendecula; assembly: GCA_034769895.1. Classification (NCBI taxonomy): domain Eukaryota; kingdom Metazoa; phylum Arthropoda; class Insecta; order Hemiptera; family Cicadidae; genus Magicicada; species Magicicada septendecula. The sequence goes on along the minus strand of CM068373.1, from coordinate 315,732,303 downwards.
CCTGTACTTAACACCTCCAAGATTTATGACGTGTCTCTTTCTCGCTCTCTGAGGGTGGGTAAAAGATATGTCACACCGTCCTTTCCGACAACTTTCCCTAGGCATGTACGCGTTGAATTCCTTACGCCGCTTCTTCCAGACCTGCTTACAATTACGTTCCTTGACTTTCACTTTTCTATCCGTGTGTTCACGTAATAATATCTTGTTTTCTAGATTCCTAAGAAATCTTACCTCGACCGCTTGAACTCTTCTCTCCGTACTGTTACCACTTTTTAAAATATTCTTGAGTCGTCCAGTAAATTTCATTCTTTTCCTCTTTCTCATAACATTCCTTGTCCAGGACGAGTATGCATACGGATCTGGTAGGTCTTTCCGCTTCACATCATCCATGGCTTGCTTAAATTTGCGTTCAGTTTCATAACATGCAGTGTTCGTTTTAATATTGAACTTTCTTTTCATGCTTTCTACTGATGCAGCTCGACTACTTAGTCGATGTATGTCTGTTCCACAAGCTGGATACTTCATCGTTGTTTTCACTGATGTAGCATCTATCCTTGTGTTGCTTAGTTTGTGCCTTTTGCGCATTCTACTAGATGGTATTAAACCTTTATTATCTCTATCCATGTTAGGATAATCATCTTCCGACATCGTCAGATACAAAGAAACAAAGTCATTTCTCTTCTTGACCCGTTTGTTTCTCGGGTTGCTACTGACACTTACGTTAGATCCCACAGTTGATAATTTCTTAGTAACTGACACATCTGTGAAATCAACAGTGTTATCAGTATCTTGTACTTTCCGTACATCTTCGTAATTCTTATTCCCATCTTCTTCCTGTTTCTGCTGGACCTCGCTTCTGTCCGCGTTCCAGGTACTCCTATATTCACGTATTTCTGTGCGCAACAGCGTGAACTGCTCGTTCATATGTTGTTTAACTTCTTCCTGATTACTATCTAGTTTTTCGTTAAGCAATTTATTGTTTTCACTCTGCTCTCTTCTTATTTCCTTTAAATTTGCCTTCATTACTTTGAGACTTCCATTAATTTCTTCCACCTGCTTCTCGAATACCTCATTAATTACTTTGAGACTTCCATTGGTTTCTTCCTTCTGCTGGTCGAATTTCTCATTATTGCCCTAAGATTTTCAGCATAATGTTCGCGCATGAAGTCCATTAACGACTGTAATGTGACTTCTTCTCGTGGTTGTTGGGACTCCTGTCCCCGCGCTCTGACGTCTGACGTGTCTTCCGTCATGTTCGGCTCGACCGTCGAGTTCTCCTCTCCGTTATCGGGTATACCTAATTGGTTGTTGATTTCGAAGCTCATACTGTCTGAACTACTGGCCATTTTAGCTTTACTTCGTGTAAACATCCAGTCAAGCTAACCGTACACTACAAACCTGATTCTAATATATTACTTTACTTAGTCTAACTACTGCCTGCTCTCTTTTGCCATGCGATGGGCGCCATTTACATTTAATAAATTGAAATGTAATTTATATTTGTTGTGCCCCACGTTCTTTGGGAGCCATTTACATTTAGTGCAATTATGCTAATTTATGTAACTTATTAAATTATTCAATTAAGTTGAATATTTATCAAATCAATATAATTACGCAAATATATTATTCTGACAATTTACTGGGTGATTGAGTATGTTCACTGTTAATTAGCATAATTAATGAGACTCTTAATTATCATTATAAGCAATAAGACAGAATTTATTGAAACATGACAAATTAATTATTTGAGGTTGATTGCAATAATGAACGCAAGATATACATAACGCAATAAATACTTATTTATTACACATTATTGAATAGATAAATTCTTGATATACAAATGAAATTATGTCCTGTAAATACATTCAAACAAAACGCGTAATAACATAAATCATAATAATATTCATTTCGTTGTTCCCTGAAAAACAACACATACAATGCTATAAAATATAACACACAATGATATAAATATGCACAAACAATAAACAATCAAATATACTTCATCCTAAGCTAAATGCGTTCATTAATGCCCTCAGATGAGTGACTTTACTATTTAACATTATTATTATTATTTTTACGATTTATATAGATTTTCTCGGGTGTAGCTCTTTGAAAAGAGACAGTGCAGTAGTAAGTATTAACTAGTATTAAGAACACAAGGACTTAACTCGGAAAAGCATATCCACAATTCCATCGGTGTGGTATCCTATCCATTGATGGTTCCATGTACGTGGTTGTTGCTGTTGATGGATGCACACTGACACTTTAACTCGCGATAATCCCCACTCGCGTTCTGTGTAGTGTGATGTCGGAGTTATCCGCTTGGAATAAGTGTCTTTACAGTTTTATGTAGTAAAGTGCAATCATTATTATTGGTGTAGTTTGCTTAAGTGTTTACTGTAAGCGTGATTCAGGTAGCTAGATACTTTTGTCTACCTTGGACGTGATGCACGCTATGTATGCATTAGTGTTCTAATCCACTTAGTTCATGTGCTCAAAATTAGAATGATTATGATTGGATAATGTTTCATAATGTCTAAAATTGTAGCACGATGTTCTACTGTCGAAATGTTAATTCACTCGTAGCCGAACGTATTCTAAAGTTTCTCGTATACACTTGACATTAACGATGTTTATGTACATTCGCACTGCGTGTTACTGCGGTAAGTTCGGTAACTTGGATGATCTATCGAACACAACGTTTTGTAAAACTGAGATTGAATTGAAAATGTCTAAGTTCGACTAAGACCGAGACTTGGTTATAACTGCGTCACAGACTGACTAACTGATTTAAAATTTGAGTAAGTCGGAGTAAGAAACGAGTAAAACTACCGAGTAAACTATTACAACTATTACTCTTACTATTACTACTACTGAGCTCCGCGTCCTTGTAAACAGTTTTTATCAAGCACCCTCTACCAGAATGCAATTTTCTAACGTCCACGCCTATGGCCGTTGTTGATAGGTTCAGGATTTCCTTCCACCTTGCAGATCTACGGTCATCGGTGTCCTGATTCGTCGTCCAAGTCGTCACTACTCTGTCCACCAGTTCCTTTGGAAGATGCCAAATTCTGGTTGGTCGTTGGTCATCCCCCGGAGTACCCCAGCGACGAACGTTGCGTTGTTTCTCGGAAAGTGGAGCAATTGCCTGCCTGTCCATCAATCATTTGTTTCCTTGTTGTCGAGGCTCTCTGTTATTGCCTTTGTTAACAATCTGCAGTGTTTGGTCCATTGGTCACCCTTCGTTTTTTCCCGTCAATTACCAACTCTTCGTTGGACGTCATCCCTGGACTGGTCCCACGATTTCTAGTTGTAAATCTGACTTGTCATCTTGGTTTGTTTTCACGCTGGGCCGAGTACGTATCTCGTATTCATTGAATACCCGTCCCATTGTCTACATATTCGTCAAAACCTCTCTGCACCCTTTGTTATTGAGTATCTCATTAATACGTATGCGCGTTACAACTTAACCCCACAGCATGTGTTCCGTCTAACTTCTGCGTAGGCGGGCTACCGGGCTCTGTCTTTTGTCTGGTTTGTTTTGGTGTTGTAAATCGGAGCTGAGTTCGTCCTGTCAACGATGTTCCCAATTTCTATTGTTACGTGTAGTCGAACGTTTCAACATTGCTTCTTCACTGGCGTCGGGTCTGACGTGTGCCTAACTGTCCTTATTTACGACATTGGCCTGGGTTGTTAACTCGAGTGTGTGTGAGCGTATCTCTTGATCACAAAATTATAAATTTTGACCACTATATTGTCCCCAAATTGGATTGGATGTTGGGTCAACAGGAGACATCTGATCCAATTTCTCCGCTCTGTCCCAGTCGTGGACGTCGCCTTGGACTGGTCATGGTTGGATGACCTATTTTCTCTCATATGGTGCAACTGATAGTCATTCCATATCTTTTGGTCCTATATGATTACATGAATTTATTGCCGCACATCTGAGTGGAAATGAACGCATTTTTTACATACTATCCGTCTATATGTGGATTGTACAATATTATCTCATGTTAATAATTGAAATAAAATACCTACGTCTAATCATTAGACAGCTTGTTTCGTTTCTTACGCTACATTCTTACGTTATACATATACAACATGATAAATTAGCTGATGATCCGCTAGCAATAAAATCAATTAATCGTATATTGATGAATCACATAATAACAAACAATATTTTTAATTCACTTCTAGTGTCCTACAACTATAATCGCTAAATAAACAAATACATACATAAGATTAACTTGCGACACATATTATAATTGATTACACTAATTAAGGAAATATGCATAACCAATAAACAACTAAGGCTTCATCCTACCTCATGATATGTACCTTGTTACTTGTTCCTAAGGTTTCAAAATGATTATCTCATATTTAAATTATTAATTATACACTACTTACTCCATTCACTATCTTTATTAATTTATTGCTTCACAATTATCTAATGTCCTGTACCATAAATGTCCCTTTTATACACGGTACATGTTATCAAGTTATTTTATGTACATCAATGATTAGATACCTAATTGGCGTTGTAAATTAAAGAATACATCGTGATCACACAAGCAAAATTCACATTGAAGCTTAAATTATACATAGTATAGCAAAATTTACATTATTCGTTGGCTAGCTGGACCGGCCCCGCGGAACAACTACCTGATTCGTGTGTTTCCCCCCTTTAGCCATCTAGCCGTCGGTGTTATTCTTATCTTCTTGCATAACTCGTACCTCTTTCGCCGGCTCATAATACGCCTTAATCTGCCGCACGTTGAATTTTCCTCGTATTTTATCGCTGTCGCATTCCACGAGCTCGTACGTGGCCTCATTTTAATTTCATTCATTAATATTCATATCTATTTATTTTCTTCGGTTAATGTATTCTCACACAACCAATCTTTACTTAACGTATTTTACTCAATATTATCTAACTTAATTATTAAATTTTCAGGCATTCTTAAAATCGTCTTCTTAACACGTTTCATTTATTTATTCTTAAATTTCTATTTGTGGAGACATAGTTGTATGTCTTGTTGATTTAGTGCCGTTACTACGCATTATTGTTGGTAAACATAAGGGTACTGACCTTGTGTCTTTTGTCACACATTTACCCCACGGTCGGTCGCTCGTCCCTGTTACGCTGGCACAGTGCGTCCTGTACTTAACACCTCCAAGATTTATGACGTGTCTCTTTCTCTCTCTCTGAGGGTGGGTAAAAGATATGTCACACCGTCCTTTCCGACAACTTTCCCTAGGCATGTACGCGTTGAATTCCTTACGCCGCCTCTTCCAGACCTGCTTACAACTACGTTCCTTGACTTTCACTTTTCTATCCGTGTGTTCATGTAATAATATCTTGTTTTCTAGATTCCTAAGAAATCTTACCTCGACCGCTTGAACTCTTCTCTCCGTACTGTTACCACTTTTTAAAATATTCTTGAGTCGTCCAGTAAATTTCATTCTTTTCCTCTTTCTCATAACATTCCTTGTCCAGGACGAGTATGCATACGGATCTGGTAGGTCTTTCCGCTTCACATCATCCATGGCTTGCTTAAATTTGCGTTCAGTTTCATAACATGCAGTGTTCGTTTTAATATTGAACTTTCTTTTCATGCTTTTTACTGATGCAGCTCGACTACTTAGTCGATGTATGTCTGTTCCACAAGCTGGATACTTCATCGTTGGTTTCACTGATGTAGCATCTATCCTTGTGTTGCTTAGTTTGTGCCTTTTGCGCATTCTACTAGATGGTATTAAACCTTTATTATCTCTATCCATGTTAGGATAATCATCTTCCGACATCGTCAGATACAAAGAAACAAAGTCATTTCTCTTCTTGACCCGTTTGTTTCTCGGTTTGCTACTGACACTTACGTTAGATCCCACAGTTGATAATTTCTTAGTAACTGACACATCTGTGAAATCAACAGTGTTATCAGTATCTTGTACTTTCCGTACATCTTCGTAATTCTTATTCCCATCTTCTTCCTGTTTCTGCTGGACCTCGCTTCTGTCCGCGTTCCAGGTACTCCTATATTCACGTATTTCTGTGCGCAACAGCGTGAACTGCTCGTTCATATGTTGTTTAACTTCTTCCTGATTACTATCTAGTTTTTCGTTAAGCAATTTATTGTTTTCACTCTGCTCTCTTCTTATTTCCTTTAAATTTGCCTTCATTACTTTGAGACTTCCATTAATTTCTTCCACCTGCTTCTCGAATACCTCATTAATTACTTTGAGACTTCCATTGGTTTCTTCCTTCTGCTGGTCGAATTTCTCATTATTGCCCTAAGATTTTCAGCATAATGTTCGCGCATGAAGTCCATTAACGACTGTAATGTGACTTCTTCTCGTGGTTGTTGGGACTCCTGTCCCCGCGCTCTGACGTCTGACGTGTCTTCCGTCATGTTCGGCTCGACCGTCGAGTTCTCCTCTCCGTTATCGGGTATACCTAATTGGTTGTTGATTTCGAAGCTCATACTGTCTGAACTACTGGCTATTTTAGCTTTACTTCGTGTAAACATCCAGTCAAGCTAACCGTACACTACAAACCTGATTCTAATATATTACTTTACTTAGTCTAACTACTGCCTGCTCTCTTTTGCCATGCGATGGGCGCCATTTACATTTAATAAATTGAAATGTAATTTATATTTGTTGTGCCCCACGTTCTTTGGGAGCCATTTACATTTAGTGCAATTATGCTAATTTATGTAACTTATTAAATTATTCAATTAAGTTGAATATTTATCAAATCAATATAATTACGCAAATATATTATTCTGACAATTTACTGGGTGATTGAGTATGTTCACTGTTAATTAGCGTAATTAATGAGACTCTTAATTATCATTATAAGCAATAAGACAGAATTTATTGAAACATGACAAATTAATTATTTGAGGTTGATTGCAATAATGAACGCAAGATATACATAACGCAATAAATACTTATTTATTACACATTATTGAATAGATAAATTCTTGATATACAAATGAAATTATGTCCTGTAAATACATTCAAACAAAACGCGTAATAACATAAATCATAATAATATTCATTTCGTTGTTCCCTGAAAAACAAGACATACAATGCTATAAAATATAACACACAATGATATAAATATGCACAAACAATAAACAATCAAATATACTTCATCCTAAGCTAAATGCGTTCATTAATGCCCTCAGATGAGTGACTTTACTATTTAACATTATTATTATTATTTTTACGATTTATATAGATTTTCTCGGGTGTAGCTCTTTGAAAAGAGACAGTGCAGTAGTAAGTATTAACTAGTATTAAGAACACAAGGACTTAACTCGGAAAAGCATATCCACAATTCCATCGGTGTGGTATCCTATCCATTGATGGTTCCATGTACGTGGTTGTTGCTGTTGATGGATGCACACTGACACTTTAACTCGCGATAATCCCCACTCGCGTTCTGTGTAGTGTGATGTCGGAGTTATCCGCTTGGAATAAGTGTCTTTACAGTTTTATGTAGTAAAGTGCAATCATTATTATTGGTGTAGTTTGCTTAAGTGTTTACTGTAAGCGTGATTCAGGTAGCTAGATACTTTTGTCTACCTTGGACGTGATGCACGCTATGTATGCATTAGTGTTCTAATCCACTTAGTTCATGTGCTCAAAATTAGAATGATTATGATTGGATAATGTTTCATAATGTCTAAAATTGTAGCACGATGTTCTACTGTCGAAATGTTAATTCACTCGTAGCCGAACGTATTCTAAAGTTTCTCGTATACACTTGACATTAACGATGTTTATGTACATTCGCACTGCGTGTTACTGCGGTAAGTTCGGTAACTTGGATGATCTATCGAACACAACGTTTTGTAAAACTGAGATTGAATTGAAAATGTCTAAGTTCGACTAAGACCGAGACTTGGTTATAACTGCGTCACAGACTGACTAACTGATTTAAAATTTGAGTAAGTCGGAGTAAGAACCGAGTAAAACTACCGAGTAAACTATTACAACTATTACTCTTACTATTACTACTACTGAGCTCCGCGTCCTTGTAAACAGTTTTTATCAAGCACCCTCTACCAGAATGCAATTTTCTAACGTCCACGCCTATGGCCGTTGTTGATAGGTTCAGGATTTCCTTCCACCTTGCAGATCTACGGTCATCGGTGTCCTGATTCGTCGTCCAAGTCGTCACTACTCTGTCCACCAGTTCCTTTGGAAGATGCCAAATTCTGGTTGGTCGTTGGTCATCCCCCGGAGTACCCCAGCGACGAACGTTGCGTTGTTTCTCGGAAAGTGGAGCAATTGCCTGCCTGTCCATCAATCATTTGTTTCCTTGTTGTCGAGGCTCTCTGTTATTGCCTTTGTTAACAATCTGCAGTGTTTGGTCCATTGGTCACCCTTCGTTTTTTCCCGTCAATTACCAACTCTTCGTTGGACGTCATCCCTGGACTGGTCCCACGATTTCTAGTTGTAAATCTGACTTGTCATCTTGGTTTGTTTTCACGCTGGGCCGAGTACGTATCTCGTATTCATTGAATACCCGTCCCATTGTCTACATATTCGTCAAAACCTCTCTGCACCCTTTGTTATTGAGTATCTCATTAATACGTATGCGCGTTACAACTTAACCCCACAGCATGTGTTCCGTCTAACTTCTGCGTAGGCGGGCTACCGGGCTCTGTCTTTTGTCTGGTTTGTTTTGGTGTTGTAAATCGGAGCTGAGTTCGTCCTGTCAACGATGTTCCCAATTTCTATTGTTACGTGTAGTCGAACGTTTCAACATTGCTTCTTCACTGGCGTCGGGTCTGACGTGTGCCTAACTGTCCTTATTTACGACATTGGCCTGGGTTGTTAACTCGAGTGTGTGTGAGCGTATCTCTTGATCACAAAATTATAAATTTTGACCACTATATTGTCCCCAAATTGGATTGGATGTTGGGTCAACAGGAGACATCTGATCCAATTTCTCCGCTCTGTCCCAGTCGTGGACGTCGCCTTGGACTGGTCATGGTTGGATGACCTATTTTCTCTCATATGGTGCAACTGATAGTCATTCCATATCTTTTGGTCCTATATGATTACATGAATTTATTGCCGCACATCTGAGTGGAAATGAACGCATTTTTTACATACTATCCGTCTATATGTGGATTGTACAATATTATCTCATGTTAATAATTGAAATAAAATACCTACGTCTAATCATTAGACAGCTTGTTTCGTTTCTTACGCTACATTCTTACGTTATACATATACAACATGATAAATTAGCTGATGATCCGCTAGCAATAAAATCAATTAATCGTATATTGATGAATCACATAATAACAAACAATATTTTTAATTCACTTCTAGTGTCCTACAACTATAATCGCTAAATAAACAAATACATACATAAGATTAACTTGCGACACATATTATAATTGATTACACTAATTAAGGAAATATGCATAACCAATAAACAACTAAGGCTTCATCCTACCTCATGATATGTACCTTGTTACTTGTTCCTAAGGTTTCAAAATGATTATCTCATTTTTAATTATTAATTATACACTACTTACTCCATTCACTATCTTTATTAATTTATTGCTTCACAATTATCTAATGTCCTGTACCATAAATGTCCCTTTTATACACGGTACATGTTATCAAGTTATTTTATGTACATCAATGATTAGATACCTAATTGGCGTTGTAAATTAAAGAATACATCGTGATCACACAAGAAAAATTCACATTGAAGCTTAAATTATACATAGTATAGCAAAATTTACATTATTCGTTGGCTAGCTGGACCGGCCCCGCGGAACAACTACCTGATTCGTGTGTTTCCCCCCTTTAGCCATCTAGCCGTCGGTGTTATTCTTATCTTCTTGCATAACTCGTACCTCTTTCGCCGGCTCATAATACGCCTTAATCTGCCGCACGTTGAATTTTCCTCGTATTTTATCGCTGTCGCATTCCACGAGCTCGTACGTGGCCTCATTTTAATTTCATTCATTAATATTCATATCTATTTATTTTCTTCGGTTAATGTATTCTCACACAACCAATCTTTACTTAACGTATTTTACTCAATATTATCTAACTTAATTATTAAATTTTCAGGCATTCTTAAAATCGTCTTCTTAACACGTTTCATTTATTTATTCTTAAATTTCTATTTGTGGAGACATAGTTGTATGTCTTGTTGATTTAGTGCCGTTACTACGCATTATTGTTGGTAAACATAAGGGTACTGACCTTGTGTCTTTTGTCACACATTTACCCCACGGTCGGTCGCTCGTCCCTGTTACGCTGGCACAGTGCGTCCTGTACTTAACACCTCCAAGATTTATGACGTGTCTCTTTCTCGCTCTCTGAGGGTGGGTAAAAGATATGTCACACCGTCCTTTCCGACAACTTTCCCTAGGCATGTACGCGTTGAATTCCTTACGCCGCTTCTTCCAGACCTGCTTACAATTACGTTCCTTGACTTTCACTTTTCTATCCGTGTGTTCACGTAATAATATCTTGTTTTCTAGATTCCTAAGAAATCTTACCTCGACCGCTTGAACTCTTCTCTCCGTACTGTTACCACTTTTTAAAATATTCTTGAGTCGTCCAGTAAATTTCATTCTTTTCCTCTTTCTCATAACATTCCTTGTCCAGGACGAGTATGCATACGGATCTGGTAGGTCTTTCCGCTTCACATCATCCATGGCTTGCTTAAATTTGCGTTCAGTTTCATAACATGCAGTGTTCGTTTTAATATTGAACTTTCTTTTCATGCTTTCTACTGATGCAGCTCGACTACTTAGTCGATGTATGTCTGTTCCACAAGCTGGATACTTCATCGTTGGTTTCACTGATGTAGCATCTATCCTTGTGTTGCTTAGTTTGTGCCTTTTGCGCATTCTACTAGATGGTATTAAACCTTTATTATCTCTATCCATGTTAGGATAATCATCTTCCGACATCGTCAGATACAAAGAAACAAAGTCATTTCTCTTCTTGACCCGTTTGTTTCTCGGGTTGCTACTGACACTTACGTTAGATCCCACAGTTGATAATTTCTTAGTAACTGACACATCTGTGAAATCAACAGTGTTATCAGTATCTTGTACTTTCCGTACATCTTCGTAATTCTTATTCCCATCTTCTTCCTGTTTCTGCTGGACCTCGCTTCTGTCCGCGTTCCAGGTACTCCTATATTCACGTATTTCTGTGCGCAACAGCGTGAACTGCTCGTTCATATGTTGTTTAACTTCTTCCTGATTACTATCTAGTTTTTCGTTAAGCAATTTATTGTTTTCACTCTGCTCTCTTCTTATTTCCTTTAAATTTGCCTTCATTACTTTGAGACTTCCATTAATTTCTTCCACCTGCTTCTCGAATACCTCATTAATTACTTTGAGACTTCCATTGGTTTCTTCCTTCTGCTGGTCGAATTTCTCATTATTGCCCTAAGATTTTCAGCATAATGTTCGCGCATGAAGTCCATTAACGACTGTAATGTGACTTCTTCTCGTGGTTGTTGGGACTCCTGTCCCCGCGCTCTGACGTCTGACGTGTCTTCCGTCATGTTCGGCTCGACCGTCGAGTTCTCCTCTCCGTTATCGGGTATACCTAATTGGTTGTTGATTTCGAAGCTCATACTGTCTGAACTACTGGCCATTTTAGCTTTACTTCGTGTAAACATCCAGTCAAGCTAACCGTACACTACAAACCTGATTCTAATATATTACTTTACTTAGTCTAACTACTGCCTGCTCTCTTTTGCCATGCGATGGGCGCCATTTACATTTAATAAATTGAAATGTAATTTATATTTGTTGTGCCCCACGTTCTTTGGGAGCCATTTACATTTAGTGCAATTATGCTAATTTATGTAACTTATTAAATTATTCAATTAAGTTGAATATTTATCAAATCAATATAATTACGCAAATATATTATTCTGACAATTTACTGGGTGATTGAGTATGTTCACTGTTAATTAGCATAATTAATGAGACTCTTAATTATCATTATAAGCAATAAGACAGAATTTATTGAAACATGACAAATTAATTATTTGAGGTTGATTGCAATAATGAACGCAAGATATACATAACGCAATAAATACTTATTTATTACACATTATTGAATAGATAAATTCTTGATATACAAATGAAATTATGTCCTGTAAATACATTCAAACAAAACGCGTAATAACATAAATCATAATAATATTCATTTCGTTGTTCCCTGAAAAACAACACATACAATGCTATAAAATATAACACACAATGATATAAATATGCACAAACAATAAACAATCAAATATACTTCATCCTAAGCTAAATGCGTTCATTAATGCCCTCAGATGAGTGACTTTACTATTTAACATTATTATTATTATTTTTACGATTTATATAGATTTTCTCGGGTGTAGCTCTTTGAAAAGAGACAGTGCAGTAGTAAGTATTAACTAGTATTAAGAACACAAGGACTTAACTCGGAAAAGCATATCCACAATTCCATCGGTGTGGTATCCTATCCATTGATGGTTCCATGTACGTGGTTGTTGCTGTTGATGGATGCACACTGACACTTTAACTCGCGATAATCCCCACTCGCGTTCTGTGTAGTGTGATGTCGGAGTTATCCGCTTGGAATAAGTGTCTTTACAGTTTTATGTAGTAAAGTGCAATCATTATTATTGGTGTAGTTTGCTTAAGTGTTTACTGTAAGCGTGATTCAGGTAGCTAGATACTTTTGTCTACCTTGGACGTGATGCACGCTATGTATGCATTAGTGTTCTAATCCACTTAGTTCATGTGCTCAAAATTAGAATGATTATGATTGGATAATGTTTCATAATGTCTAAAATTGTAGCACGATGTTCTACTGTCGAAATGTTAATTCACTCGTAGCCGAACGTATTCTAAAGTTTCTCGTATACACTTGACATTAACGATGTTTATGTACATTCGCACTGCGTGTTACTGCGGTAAGTTCGGTAACTTGGATGATCTATCGAACACAACGTTTTGTAAAACTGAGATTGAATTGAAAATGTCTAAGTTCGACTAAGACCGAGACTTGGTTATAACTGCGTCACAGACTGACTAACTGATTTAAAATTTGAGTAAGTCGGAGTAAGAAACGAGTAAAACTACCGAGTAAACTATTACAACTATTACTCTTACTATTACTACTACTGAGCTCCGCGTCCTTGTAAACAGTTTTTATCAAGCACCCTCTACCAGAATGCAATTTTCTAACGTCCACGCCTATGGCCGTTGTTGATAGGTTCAGGATTTCCTTCCACCTTGCAGATCTACGGTCATCGGTGTCCTGATTCGTCGTCCAAGTCGTCACTACTCTGTCCACCAGTTCCTTTGGAAGATGCCAAATTCTGGTTGGTCGTTGGTCATCCCCCGGAGTACCCCAGCGACGAACGTTGCGTTGTTTCTCGGAAAGTGGAGCAATTGCCTGCCTGTCCATCAATCATTTGTTTCCTTGTTGTCGAGGCTCTCTGTTATTGCCTTTGTTAACAATCTGCAGTGTTTGGTCCATTGGTCACCCTTCGTTTTTTCCCGTCAATTACCAACTCTTCGTTGGACGTCATCCCTGGACTGGTCCCACGATTTCTAGTTGTAAATCTGACTTGTCATCTTGGTTTGTTTTCACGCTGGGCCGAGTACGTATCTCGTATTCATTGAATACCCGTCCCATTGTCTACATATTCGTCAAAACCTCTCTGCACCCTTTGTTATTGAGTATCTCATTAATACGTATGCGCGTTACAACTTAACCCCACAGCATGTGTTCCGTCTAACTTCTGCGTAGGCGGGCTACCGGGCTCTGTCTTTTGTCTGGTTTGTTTTGGTGTTGTAAATCGGAGCTGAGTTCGTCCTGTCAACGATGTTCCCAATTTCTATTGTTACGTGTAGTCGAACGTTTCAACATTGCTTCTTCACTGGCGTCGGGTCTGACGTGTGCCTAACTGTCCTTATTTACGACATTGGCCTGGGTTGTTAACTCGAGTGTGTGTGAGCGTATCTCTTGATCACAAAATTATAAATTTTGACCACTATATTGTCCCCAAATTGGATTGGATGTTGGGTCAACAGGAGACATCTGATCCAATTTCTCCGCTCTGTCCCAGTCGTGGACGTCGCCTTGGACTGGTCATGGTTGGATGACCTATTTTCTCTCATATGGTGCAACTGATAGTCATTCCATATCTTTTGGTCCTATATGATTACATGAATTTATTGCCGCACATCTGAGTGGAAATGAACGCATTTTTTACATACTATCCGTCTATATGTGGATTGTACAATATTATCTCATGTTAATAATTGAAATAAAATACCTACGTCTAATCATTAGACAGCTTGTTTCGTTTCTTACGCTACATTCTTACGTTATACATATACAACATGATAAATTAGCTGATGATCCGCTAGCAATAAAATCAATTAATCGTATATTGATGAATCACATAATAACAAACAATATTTTTAATTCACTTCTAGTGTCCTACAACTATAATCGCTAAATAAACAAATACATACATAAGATTAACTTGCGACACATATTATAATTGATTACACTAATTAAGGAAATATGCATAACCAATAAACAACTAAGGCTTCATCCTACCTCATGATATGTACCTTGTTACTTGTTCCTAAGGTTTCAAAATGATTATCTCATATTTAAATTATTAATTATACACTACTTACTCCATTCACTATCTTTATTAATTTATTGCTTCACAATTATCTAATGTCCTGTACCATAAATGTCCCTTTTATACACGGTACATGTTATCAAGTTATTTTATGTACATCAATGATTAGATACCTAACTGGCGTTGTAAATTAAAGAATACATCGTGATCACACAAGCAAAATTCACATTGAAGCTTAAATTATACATAGTATAGCAAAATTTACATTATTCGTTGGCTAGCTGGACCGGCCCCGCGGAACAACTACCTGATTCGTGTGTTTCCCCCCTTTAGCCATCTAGCCGTCGGTGTTATTCTTATCTTCTTGCATAACTCGTACCTCTTTCGCCGGCTCATAATACGCCTTAATCTGCCGCACGTTGAATTTTCCTCGTATTTTATCGCTGTCGCATTCCACGAGCTCGTACGTGGCCTCATTTTAATTTCATTCATTAATATTCATATCTATTTATTTTCTTCGGTTAATGTATTCTCACACAACCAATCTTTACTTAACGTATTTTACTCAATATTATCTAACTTAATTATTAAATTTTCAGGCATTCTTAAAATCGTCTTCTTAACACGTTTCATTTATTTATTCTTAAATTTCTATTTGTGGAGACATAGTTGTATGTCTTGTTGATTTAGTGCCGTTACTACGCATTATTGTTGGTAAACATAAGGGTACTGACCTTGTGTCTTTTGTCACACATTTACCCCACGGTCGGTCGCTCGTCCCTGTTACGCTGGCACAGTGCGTCCTGTACTTAACACCTCCAAGATTTATGACGTGTCTCTTTCTCTCTCTCTGAGGGTGGGTAAAAGATATGTCACACCGTCCTTTCCGACAACTTTCCCTAGGCATGTACGCGTTGAATTCCTTACGCCGCCTCTTCCAGACCTGCTTACAACTACGTTCCTTGACTTTCACTTTTCTATCCGTGTGTTCATGTAATAATATCTTGTTTTCTAGATTCCTAAGAAATCTTACCTCGACCGCTTGAACTCTTCTCTCCGTACTGTTACCACTTTTTAAAATATTCTTGAGTCGTCCAGTAAATTTCATTCTTTTCCTCTTTCTCATAACATTCCTTGTCCAGGACGAGTATGCATACGGATCTGGTAGGTCTTTCCGCTTCACATCATCCATGGCTTGCTTAAATTTGCGTTCAGTTTCATAACATGCAGTGTTCGTTTTAATATTGAACTTTCTTTTCATGCTTTTTACTGATGCAGCTCGACTACTTAGTCGATGTATGTCTGTTCCACAAGCTGGATACTTCATCGTTGGTTTCACTGATGTAGCATCTATCCTTGTGTTGCTTAGTTTGTGCCTTTTGCGCATTCTACTAGATGGTATTAAACCTTTATTATCTCTATCCATGTTAGGATAATCATCTTCCGACATCGTCAGATACAAAGAAACAAAGTCATTTCTCTTCTTGACCCGTTTGTTTCTCGGTTTGCTACTGACACTTACGTTAGATCCCACAGTTGATAATTTCTTAGTAACTGACACATCTGTGAAATCAACAGTGTTATCAGTATCTTGTACTTTCCGTACATCTTCGTAATTCTTATTCCCATCTTCTTCCTGTTTCTGCTGGACCTCGCTTCTGTCCGCGTTCCAGGTACTCCTATATTCACGTATTTCTGTGCGCAACAGCGTGAACTGCTCGTTCATATGTTGTTTAACTTCTTCCTGATTACTATCTAGTTTTTCGTTAAGCAATTTATTGTTTTCACTCTGCTCTCTTCTTATTTCCTTTAAATTTGCCTTCATTACTTTGAGACTTCCATTAATTTCTTCCACCTGCTTCTCGAATACCTCATTAATTACTTTGAGACTTCCATTGGTTTCTTCCTTCTGCTGGTCGAATTTCTCATTATTGCCCTAAGATTTTCAGCATAATGTTCGCGCATGAAGTCCATTAACGACTGTAATGTGACTTCTTCTCGTGGTTGTTGGGACTCCTGTCCCCGCGCTCTGACGTCTGACGTGTCTTCCGTCATGTTCGGCTCGACCGTCGAGTTCTCCTCTCCGTTATCGGGTATACCTAATTGGTTGTTGATTTCGAAGCTCATACTGTCTGAACTACTGGCCATTTTAGCTTTACTTCGTGTAAACATCCAGTCAAGCTAACCGTACACTACAAACCTGATTCTAATATATTACTTTACTTAGTCTAACTACTGCCTGCTCTCTTTTGCCATGCGATGGGCGCCATTTACATTTAATAAATTGAAATGTAATTTATATTTGTTGTGCCCCACGTTCTTTGGGAGCCATTTACATTTAGTGCAATTATGCTAATTTATGTAACTTATTAAATTATTCAATTAAGTTGAATATTTATCAAATCAATATAATTACGCAAATATATTATTCTGACAATTTACTGGGTGATTGAGTATGTTCACTGTTAATTAGCATAATTAATGAGACTCTTAATTATCATTATAAGCAATAAGACAGAATTTATTGAAACCGGACAAATTAATTATTTGAGGTTGATTGCAATAATGAACGCAAGATATACATAACGCAATAAATACTTATTTATTACACATTATTGAATAGATAAATTCTTGATATACAAATGAAATTATGTCCTGTAAATACATTCAAACAAAACGCGTAATAACATAAATCATAATAATATTCATTTCGTTGTTCCCTGAAAAACAACACATACAATGCTATAAAATATAACACACAATGATATAAATATGCACAAACAATAAACAATCAAATATACTTCATCCTAAGCTAAATGCGTTCATTAATGCCCTCAGATGAGTGACTTTACTATTTAACATTATTATTATTATTTTTACGATTTATATAGATTTTCTCGGGTGTAGCTCTTTGAAAAGAGACAGTGCAGTAGTAAGTATTAACTAGTATTAAGAACACAAGGACTTAACTCGGAAAAGCATATCCACAATTCCATCGGTGTGGTATCCTATCCATTGATGGTTCCATGTACGTGGTTGTTGCTGTTGATGGATGCACACTGACACTTTAACTCGCGATAATCCCCACTCGCGTTCTGTGTAGTGTGATGTCGGAGTTATCCGCTTGGAATAAGTGTCTTTACAGTTTTATGTAGTAAAGTGCAATCATTATTATTGGTGTAGTTTGCTTAAGTGTTTACTGTAAGCGTGATTCAGGTAGCTAGATACTTTTGTCTACCTTGGACGTGATGCACGCTATGTATGCATTAGTGTTCTAATCCACTTAGTTCATGTGCTCAAAATTAGAATGATTATGATTGGATAATGTTTCATAATGTCTAAAATTGTAGCACGATGTTCTACTGTCGAAATGTTAATTCACTCGTAGCCGAACGTATTCTAAAGTTTCTCGTATACACTTGACATTAACGATGTTTATGTACATTCGCACTGCGTGTTACTGCGGTAAGTTCGGTAACTTGGATGATCTATCGAACACAACGTTTTGTAAAACTGAGATTGAATTGAAAATGTCTAAGTTCGACTAAGACCGAGACTTGGTTATAACTGCGTCACAGACTGACTAACTGATTTAAAATTTGAGTAAGTTGGAGTAAGAACCGAGTAAAACTACCGAGTAAACTATTACAACTATTACTCTTACTATTACCACTACTGAGCTCCGCGTCCTTGTAAACAGTTTTTATCAAGCACCCTCTACCAGAATGCAATTTTCTAACGTCCACGCCTATGGCCGTTGTTGATAGGTTCAGGATTTCCTTCCACCTTGCAGATCTACGGTCATCGGTGTCCTGATTCGTCGTCCAAGTCGTCACTACTCTGTCCACCAGTTCCTTTGGAAGATGCCAAATTCTGGTTGGTCGTTGGTCATCCCCCGGAGTACCCCAGCGACGAACGTTGCGTTGTTTCTCGGAAAGTGGAGCAATTGCCTGCCTGTCCATCAATCATTTGTTTCCTTGTTGTCGAGGCTCTCTGTTATTGCCTTTGTTAACAATCTGCAGTGTTTGGTCCATTGGTCACCCTTCGTTTTTTCCCGTCAATTACCAACTCTTCGTTGGACGTCATCCCTGGACTGGTCCCACGATTTCTAGTTGTAAATCTGACTTGTCATCTTGGTTTGTTTTCACGCTGGGCCGAGTACGTATCTCGTATTCATTGAATACCCGTCCCATTGTCTACATATTCGTCAAAACCTCTCTGCACCCTTTGTTATTGAGTATCTCATTAATACGTATGCGCGTTACAACTTAACCCCACAGCATGTGTTCCGTCTAACTTCTGCGTAGGCGGGCTACCGGGCTCTGTCTTTTGTCTGGTTTGTTTTGGTGTTGTAAATCGGAGCTGAGTTCGTCCTGTCAACGATGTTCCCAATTTCTATTGTTACGTGTAGTCGAACGTTTCAACATTGCTTCTTCACTGGCGTCGGGTCTGACGTGTGCCTAACTGTCCTTATTTACGACATTGGCCTGGGTTGTTAACTCGAGTGTGTGTGAGCGTATCTCTTGATCACAAAATTATAAATTTTGACCACTATATTGTCCCCAAATTGGATTGGATGTTGGGTCAACAGGAGACATCTGATCCAATTTCTCCGCTCTGTCCCAGTCGTGGACGTCGCCTTGGACTGGTCATGGTTGGATGACCTATTTTCTCTCATATGGTGCAACTGATAGTCATTCCATATCTTTTGGTCCTATATGATTACATGAATTTATTGCCGCACATCTGAGTGGAAATGAACGCATTTTTTACATACTATCCGTCTATATGTGGATTGTACAATATTATCTCATGTTAATAATTGAAATAAAATACCTACGTCTAATCATTAGACAGCTTGTTTCGTTTCTTACGCTACATTCTTACGTTATACATATACAACATGATAAATTAGCTGATGATCCGCTAGCAATAAAATCAATTAATCGTATATTGATGAATCACATAATAACAAACAATATTTTTAATTCACTTCTAGTGTCCTACAACTATAATCGCTAAATAAACAAATACATACATAAGATTAACTTGCGACACATATTATAATTGATTACACTAATTAAGGAAATATGCATAACCAATAAACAACTAAGGCTTCATCCTACCTCATGATATGTACCTTGTTACTTGTTCCTAAGGTTTCAAAATGATTATCTCATATTTAAATTATTAATTATACACTACTTACTCCATTCACTATCTTTATTAATTTATTGCTTCACAATTATCTAATGTCCTGTACCATAAATGTCCCTTTTATACACGGTACATGTTATCAAGTTATTTTATGTACATCAATGATTAGATACCTAATTGGCGTTGTAAATTAAAGAATACATCGTGATCACACAAGCAAAATTCACATTGAAGCTTAAATTATACATAGTATAGCAAAATTTACATTATTCGTTGGCTAGCTGGACCGGCCCCGCGGAACAACTACCTGATTCGTGTGTTTCCCCCCTTTAGCCATCTAGCCGTCGGTGTTATTCTTATCTTCTTGCATAACTCGTACCTCTTTCGCCGGCTCATAATACGCCTTAATCTGCCGCACGTTGAATTTTCCTCGTATTTTATCGCTGTCGCATTCCACGAGCTCGTACGTGGCCTCATTTTAATTTCATTCATTAATATTCATATCTATTTATTTTCTTCGGTTAATGTATTCTCACACAACCAATCTTTACTTAACGTATTTTACTCAATATTATCTAACTTAATTATTAAATTTTCAGGCATTCTTAAAATCGTCTTCTTAACACGTTTCATTTATTTATTCTTAAATTTCTATTTGTGGAGACATAGTTGTATGTCTTGTTGATTTAGTGCCGTTACTACGCATTATTGTTGGTAAACATAAGGGTACTGACCTTGTGTCTTTTGTCACACATTTACCCCACGGTCGGTCGCTCGTCCCTGTTACGCTGGCACAGTGCGTCCTGTACTTAACACCTCCAAGATTTATGACGTGTCTCTTTCTCTCTCTCTGAGGGTGGGTAAAAGATATGTCACACCGTCCTTTCCGACAACTTTCCCTAGGCATGTACGCGTTGAATTCCTTACGCCGCCTCTTCCAGACCTGCTTACAACTACGTTCCTTGACTTTCACTTTTCTATCCGTGTGTTCATGTAATAATATCTTGTTTTCTAGATTCCTAAGAAATCTTACCTCGACCGCTTGAACTCTTCTCTCCGTACTGTTACCACTTTTTAAAATATTCTTGAGTCGTCCAGTAAATTTCATTCTTTTCCTCTTTCTCGTAACATTCCTTGTCCAGGACGAGTATGCATACGGATCTGGTAGGTCTTTCCGCTTCACATCATCCATGGCTTGCTTAAATTTGCGTTCAGTTTCATAACATGCAGTGTTCGTTTTAATATTGAACTTTCTTTTCATGCTTTTTACTGATGCAGCTCGACTACTTAGTCGATGTATGTCTGTTCCACAAGCTGGATACTTCATCGTTGGTTTCACTGATGTAGCATCTATCCTTGTGTTGCTTAGTTTGTGCCTTTTGCGCATTCTACTAGATGGTATTAAACCTTTATTATCTCTATCCATGTTAGGATAATCATCTTCCGACATCGTCAGATACAAAGAAACAAAGTCATTTCTCTTCTTGACCCGTTTGTTTCTCGGTTTGCTACTGACACTTACGTTAGATCCCACAGTTGATAATTTCTTAGTAACTGACACATCTGTGAAATCAACAGTGTTATCAGTATCTTGTACTTTCCGTACATCTTCGTAATTCTTATTCCCATCTTCTTCCTGTTTCTGCTGGACCTCGCTTCTGTCCGCGTTCCAGGTACTCCTATATTCACGTATTTCTGTGCGCAACAGCGTGAACTGCTCGTTCATATGTTGTTTAACTTCTTCCTGATTACTATCTAGTTTTTCGTTAAGCAATTTATTGTTTTCACTCTGCTCTCTTCTTATTTCCTTTAAATTTGCCTTCATTACTTTGAGACTTCCATTAATTTCTTCCACCTGCTTCTCGAATACCTCATTAATTACTTTGAGACTTCCATTGGTTTCTTCCTTCTGCTGGTCGAATTTCTCATTATTGCCCTAAGATTTTCAGCATAATGTTCGCGCATGAAGTCCATTAACGACTGTAATGTGACTTCTTCTCGTGGTTGTTGGGACTCCTGTCCCCGCGCTCTGACGTCTGACGTGTCTTCCGTCATGTTCGGCTCGACCGTCGAGTTCTCCTCTCCGTTATCGGGTATACCTAATTGGTTGTTGATTTCGAAGCTCATACTGTCTGAACTACTGGCCATTTTAGCTTTACTTCGTGTAAACATCCAGTCAAGCTAACCGTACACTACAAACCTGATTCTAATATATTACTTTACTTAGTCTAACTACTGCCTGCTCTCTTTTGCCATGCGATGGGCGCCATTTACATTTAATAAATTGAAATGTAATTTATATTTGTTGTGCCCCACGTTCTTTGGGAGCCATTTACATTTAGTGCAATTATGCTAATTTATGTAACTTATTAAATTATTCAATTAAGTTGAATATTTATCAAATCAATATAATTACGCAAATATATTATTCTGACAATTTACTGGGTGATTGAGTATGTTCACTGTTAATTAGCATAATTAATGAGACTCTTAATTATCATTATAAGCAATAAGACAGAATTTATTGAAACCGGACAAATTAATTATTTGAGGTTGATTGCAATAATGAACGCAAGATATACATAACGCAATAAATACTTATTTATTACACATTATTGAATAGATAAATTCTTGATATACAAATGAAATTATGTCCTGTAAATACATTCAAACAAAACGCGTAATAACATAAATCATAATAATATTCATTTCGTTGTTCCCTGAAAAACAAGACATACAATGCTATAAAATATAACACACAATGATATAAATATGCACAAACAATAAACAATCAAATATACTTCATCCTAAGCTAAATGCGTTCATTAATGCCCTCAGATGAGTGACTTTACTATTTAACATTATTATTATTATTTTTACGATTTATATAGATTTTCTCGGGTGTAGCTCTTTGAAAAGAGACAGTGCAGTAGTAAGTATTAACTAGTATTAAGAACACAAGGACTTAACTCGGAAAAGCATATCCACAATTCCATCGGTGTGGTATCCTATCCATTGATGGTTCCATGTACGTGGTTGTTGCTGTTGATGGATGCACACTGACACTTTAACTCGCGATAATCCCCACTCGCGTTCTGTGTAGTGTGATGTCGGAGTTATCCGCTAGGAATAAGTGTCTTTACAGTTTTATGTAGTAAAGTGCAATCATTATTATTGGTGTAGTTTGCTTAAGTGTTTACTGTAAGCGTGATTCAGGTAGCTAGATACTTTTGTCTACCTTGGACGTGATGCACGCTATGTATGCATTAGTGTTCTAATCCACTTAGTTCATGTGCTCAAAATTAGAATGATTATGATTGGATAATGTTTCATAATGTCTAAAATTGTAGCACGATGTTCTACTGTCGAAATGTTAATTCACTCGTAGCCGAACGTATTCTAAAGTTTCTCGTATACACTTGACATTAACGATGTTTATGTACATTCGCACTGCGTGTTACTGCGGTAAGTTCGGTAACTTGGATGATCTATCGAACACAACGTTTTGTAAAACTGAGATTGAATTGAAAATGTCTAAGTTCGACTAAGACCGAGACTTGGTTATAACTGCGTCACAGACTGACTAACTGATTTAAAATTTGAGTAAGTCGGAGTAAGAAACGAGTAAAACTACCGAGTAAACTATTACAACTATTACTCTTACTATTACTACTACTGAGCTCCGCGTCCTTGTAAACAGTTTTTATCAAGCACCCTCTACCAGAATGCAATTTTCTAACGTCCACGCCTATGGCCGTTGTTGATAGGTTCAGGATTTCCTTCCACCTTGCAGATCTACGGTCATCGGTGTCCTGATTCGTCGTCCAAGTCGTCACTACTCTGTCCACCAGTTCCTTTGGAAGATGCCAAATTCTGGTTGGTCGTTGGTCATCCCCCGGAGTACCCCAGCGACGAACGTTGCGTTGTTTCTCGGAAAGTGGAGCAATTGCCTGCCTGTCCATCAATCATTTGTTTCCTTGTTGTCGAGGCTCTCTGTTATTGCCTTTGTTAACAATCTGCAGTGTTTGGTCCATTGGTCACCCTTCGTTTTTTCCCGTCAATTACCAACTCTTCGTTGGACGTCATCCCTGGACTGGTCCCACGATTTCTAGTTGTAAATCTGACTTGTCATCTTGGTTTGTTTTCACGCTGGGCCGAGTACGTATCTCGTATTCATTGAATACCCGTCCCATTGTCTACATATTCGTCAAAACCTCTCTGCACCCTTTGTTATTGAGTATCTCATTAATACGTATGCGCGTTACAACTTAACCCCACAGCATGTGTTCCGTCTAACTTCTGCGTAGGCGGGCTACCGGGCTCTGTCTTTTGTCTGGTTTGTTTTGGTGTTGTAAATCGGAGCTGAGTTCGTCCTGTCAACGATGTTCCCAATTTCTATTGTTACGTGTAGTCGAACGTTTCAACATTGCTTCTTCACTGGCGTCGGGTCTGACGTGTGCCTAACTGTCCTTATTTACGACATTGGCCTGGGTTGTTAACTCGAGTGTGTGTGAGCGTATCTCTTGATCACAAAATTATAAATTTTGACCACTATATTGTCCCCAAATTGGATTGGATGTTGGGTCAACAGGAGACATCTGATCCAATTTCTCCGCTCTGTCCCAGTCGTGGACGTCGCCTTGGACTGGTCATGGTTGGATGACCTATTTTCTCTCATATGGTGCAACTGATAGTCATTCCATATCTTTTGGTCCTATATGATTACATGAATTTATTGCCGCACATCTGAGTGGAAATGAACGCATTTTTTACATACTATCCGTCTATATGTGGATTGTACAATATTATCTCATGTTAATAATTGAAATAAAATACCTACGTCTAATCATTAGACAGCTTGTTTCGTTTCTTACGCTACATTCTTACGTTATACATATACAACATGATAAATTAGCTGATGATCCGCTAGCAATAAAATCAATTAATCGTATATTGATGAATCACATAATAACAAACAATATTTTTAATTCACTTCTAGTGTCCTACAACTATAATCGCTAAATAAACAAATACATACATAAGATTAACTTGCGACACATATTATAATTGATTACACTAATTAAGGAAATATGCATAACCAATAAACAACTAAGGCTTCATCCTACCTCATGATATGTACCTTGTTACTTGTTCCTAAGGTTTCAAAATGATTATCTCATATTTAAATTATTAATTATACACTACTTACTCCATTCACTATCTTTATTAATTTATTGCTTCACAATTATCTAATGTCCTGTACCATAAATGTCCCTTTTATACACGGTACATGTTATCAAGTTATTTTATGTACATCAATGATTAGATACCTAATTGGCGTTGTAAATTAAAGAATACATCGTGATCACACAAGCAAAATTCACATTGAAGCTTAAATTATACATAGTATAGCAAAATTTACATTATTCGTTGGCTAGCTGGACCGGCCCCGCGGAACAACTACCTGATTCGTGTGTTTCCCCCCTTTAGCCATCTAGCCGTCGGTGTTATTCTTATCTTCTTGCATAACTCGTACCTCTTTCGCCGGCTCATAATACGCCTTAATCTGCCGCACGTTGAATTTTCCTCGTATTTTATCGCTGTCGCATTCCACGAGCTCGTACGTGGCCTCATTTTAATTTCATTCATTAATATTCATATCTATTTATTTTCTTCGGTTAATGTATTCTCACACAACCAATCTTTACTTAACGTATTTTACTCAATATTATCTAACTTAATTATTAAATTTTCAGGCATTCTTAAAATCGTCTTCTTAACACGTTTCATTTATTTATTCTTAAATTTCTATTTGTGGAGACATAGTTGTATGTCTTGTTGATTTAGTGCCGTTACTACGCATTATTGTTGGTAAACATAAGGGTACTGACCTTGTGTCTTTTGTCACACATTTACCCCACGGTCGGTCGCTCGTCCCTGTTACGCTGGCACAGTGCGTCCTGTACTTAACACCTCCAAGATTTATGACGTGTCTCTTTCTCTCTCTCTGAGGGTGGGTAAAAGATATGTCACACCGTCCTTTCCGACAACTTTCCCTAGGCATGTACGCGTTGAATTCCTTACGCCGCCTCTTCCAGACCTGCTTACAACTACGTTCCTTGACTTTCACTTTTCTATCCGTGTGTTCATGTAATAATATCTTGTTTTCTAGATTCCTAAGAAATCTTACCTCGACCGCTTGAACTCTTCTCTCCGTACTGTTACCACTTTTTAAAATATTCTTGAGTCGTCCAGTAAATTTCATTCTTTTCCTCTTTCTCATAACATTCCTTGTCCAGGACGAGTATGCATACGGATCTGGTAGGTCTTTCCGCTTCACATCATCCATGGCTTGCTTAAATTTGCGTTCAGTTTCATAACATGCAGTGTTCGTTTTAATATTGAACTTTCTTTTCATGCTTTTTACTGATGCAGCTCGACTACTTAGTCGATGTATGTCTGTTCCACAAGCTGGATACTTCATCGTTGGTTTCACTGATGTAGCATCTATCCTTGTGTTGCTTAGTTTGTGCCTTTTGCGCATTCTACTAGATGGTATTAAACCTTTATTATCTCTATCCATGTTAGGATAATCATCTTCCGACATCGTCAGATACAAAGAAACAAAGTCATTTCTCTTCTTGACCCGTTTGTTTCTCGGTTTGCTACTGACACTTACGTTAGATCCCACAGTTGATAATTTCTTAGTAACTGACACATCTGTGAAATCAACAGTGTTATCAGTATCTTGTACTTTCCGTACATCTTCGTAATTCTTATTCCCATCTTCTTCCTGTTTCTGCTGGACCTCGCTTCTGTCCGCGTTCCAGGTACTCCTATATTCACGTATTTCTGTGCGCAACAGCGTGAACTGCTCGTTCATATGTTGTTTAACTTCTTCCTGATTACTATCTAGTTTTTCGTTAAGCAATTTATTGTTTTCACTCTGCTCTCTTCTTATTTCCTTTAAATTTGCCTTCATTACTTTGAGACTTCCATTAATTTCTTCCACCTGCTTCTCGAATACCTCATTAATTACTTTGAGACTTCCATTGGTTTCTTCCTTCTGCTGGTCGAATTTCTCATTATTGCCCTAAGATTTTCAGCATAATGTTCGCGCATGAAGTCCATTAACGACTGTAATGTGACTTCTTCTCGTGGTTGTTGGGACTCCTGTCCCCGCGCTCTGACGTCTGACGTGTCTTCCGTCATGTTCGGCTCGACCGTCGAGTTCTCCTCTCCGTTATCGGGTATACCTAATTGGTTGTTGATTTCGAAGCTCATACTGTCTGAACTACTGGCTATTTTAGCTTTACTTCGTGTAAACATCCAGTCAAGCTAACCGTACACTACAAACCTGATTCTAATATATTACTTTACTTAGTCTAACTACTGCCTGCTCTCTTTTGCCATGCGATGGGCGCCATTTACATTTAATAAATTGAAATGTAATTTATATTTGTTGTGCCCCACGTTCTTTGGGAGCCATTTACATTTAGTGCAATTATGCTAATTTATGTAACTTATTAAATTATTCAATTAAGTTGAATATTTATCAAATCAATATAATTACGCAAATATATTATTCTGACAATTTACTGGGTGATTGAGTATGTTCACTGTTAATTAGCGTAATTAATGAGACTCTTAATTATCATTATAAGCAATAAGACAGAATTTATTGAAACATGACAAATTAATTATTTGAGGTTGATTGCAATAATGAACGCAAGATATACATAACGCAATAAATACTTATTTATTACACATTATTGAATAGATAAATTCTTGATATACAAATGAAATTATGTCCTGTAAATACATTCAAACAAAACGCGTAATAACATAAATCATAATAATATTCATTTCGTTGTTCCCTGAAAAACAAGACATACAATGCTATAAAATATAACACACAATGATATAAATATGCACAAACAATAAACAATCAAATATACTTCATCCTAAGCTAAATGCGTTCATTAATGCCCTCAGATGAGTGACTTTACTATTTAACATTATTATTATTATTTTTACGATTTATATAGATTTTCTCGGGTGTAGCTCTTTGAAAAGAGACAGTGCAGTAGTAAGTATTAACTAGTATTAAGAACACAAGGACTTAACTCGGAAAAGCATATCCACAATTCCATCGGTGTGGTATCCTATCCATTGATGGTTCCATGTACGTGGTTGTTGCTGTTGATGGATGCACACTGACACTTTAACTCGCGATAATCCCCACTCGCGTTCTGTGTAGTGTGATGTCGGAGTTATCCGCTTGGAATAAGTGTCTTTACAGTTTTATGTAGTAAAGTGCAATCATTATTATTGGTGTAGTTTGCTTAAGTGTTTACTGTAAGCGTGATTCAGGTAGCTAGATACTTTTGTCTACCTTGGACGTGATGCACGCTATGTATGCATTAGTGTTCTAATCCACTTAGTTCATGTGCTCAAAATTAGAATGATTATGATTGGATAATGTTTCATAATGTCTAAAATTGTAGCACGATGTTCTACTGTCGAAATGTTAATTCACTCGTAGCCGAACGTATTCTAAAGTTTCTCGTATACACTTGACATTAACGATGTTTATGTACATTCGCACTGCGTGTTACTGCGGTAAGTTCGGTAACTTGGATGATCTATCGAACACAACGTTTTGTAAAACTGAGATTGAATTGAAAATGTCTAAGTTCGACTAAGACCGAGACTTGGTTATAACTGCGTCACAGACTGACTAACTGATTTAAAATTTGAGTAAGTCGGAGTAAGAACCGAGTAAAACTACCGAGTAAACTATTACAACTATTACTCTTACTATTACCACTACTGAGCTCCGCGTCCTTGTAAACAGTTTTTATCAAGCACCCTCTACCAGAATGCAATTTTCTAACGTCCACGCCTATGGCCGTTGTTGATAGGTTCAGGATTTCCTTCCACCTTGCAGATCTACGGTCATCGGTGTCCTGATTCGTCGTCCAAGTCGTCACTACTCTGTCCACCAGTTCCTTTGGAAGATGCCAAATTCTGGTTGGTCGTTGGTCATCCCCCGGAGTACCCCAGCGACGAACGTTGCGTTGTTTCTCGGAAAGTGGAGCAATTGCCTGCCTGTCCATCAATCATTTGTTTCCTTGTTGTCGAGGCTCTCTGTTATTGCCTTTGTTAACAATCTGCAGTGTTTGGTCCATTGGTCACCCTTCGTTTTTTCCCGTCAATTACCAACTCTTCGTTGGACGTCATCCCTGGACTGGTCCCACGATTTCTAGTTGTAAATCTGACTTGTCATCTTGGTTTGTTTTCACGCTGGGCCGAGTACGTATCTCGTATTCATTGAATACCCGTCCCATTGTCTACATATTCGTCAAAACCTCTCTGCACCCTTTGTTATTGAGTATCTCATTAATACGTATGCGCGTTACAACTTAACCCCACAGCATGTGTTCCGTCTAACTTCTGCGTAGGCGGGCTACCGGGCTCTGTCTTTTGTCTGGTTTGTTTTGGTGTTGTAAATCGGAGCTGAGTTCGTCCTGTCAACGATGTTCCCAATTTCTATTGTTACGTGTAGTCGAACGTTTCAACATTGCTTCTTCACTGGCGTCGGGTCTGACGTGTGCCTAACTGTCCTTATTTACGACATTGGCCTGGGTTGTTAACTCGAGTGTGTGTGAGCGTATCTCTTGATCACAAAATTATAAATTTTGACCACTATATTGTCCCCAAATTGGATTGGATGTTGGGTCAACAGGAGACATCTGATCCAATTTCTCCGCTCTGTCCCAGTCGTGGACGTCTGCCTTGGACTGGTCATGGTTGGATGACCTATTTTCTCTCATATGGTGCAACTGATAGTCATTCCATATCTTTTGGTCCTATATGATTACATGAATTTATTGCCGCACATCTGAGTGGAAATGAACGCATTTTTTACATACTATCCGTCTATATGTGGATTGTACAATATTATCTCATGTTAATAATTGAAATAAAATACCTATGTCTAATCATTAGACAGCTTGTTTCGTTTCTTACGCTACATTCTTACGTTATACATATACAACATGATAAATTAGCTGATGATCCGCTAGCAATAAAATCAATTAATCGTATATTGATGAATCACATAATAACAAACAATATTTTTAATTCACTTCTAGTGTCCTACAACTATAATCGCTAAATAAACAAATACATACATAAGATTAACTTGCGACACATATTATAATTGATTACACTAATTAAGGAAATATGCATAACCAATAAACAACTAAGGCTTCATCCTACCTCATGATATGTACCTTGTTACTTGTTCCTAAGGTTTCAAAATGATTATCTCATATTTAAATTATTAATTATACACTACTTACTCCATTCACTATCTTTATTAATTTATTGCTTCACAATTATCTAATGTCCTGTACCATAAATGTCCCTTTTATACACGGTACATGTTATCAAGTTATTTTATGTACATCAATGATTAGATACCTAATTGGCGTTGTAAATTAAAGAATACATCGTGATCACACAAGCAAAATTCACATTGAAGCTTAAATTATAAATAGTATAGCAAAATTTACATTATTCGTTGGCTAGCTGGACCGGCCCCGCGGAACAACTACCTGATTCGTGTGTTTCCCCCCTTTAGCCATCTAGCCGTCGGTGTTATTCTTATCTTCTTGCATAACTCGTACCTCTTTCGCCGGCTCATAATACGCCTTAATCTGCCGCACGTTGAATTTTCCTCGTATTTTATCGCTGTCGCATTCCACGAGCTCGTACGTGGCCTCATTTTAATTTCATTCATTAATATTCATATCTATTTATTTTCTTCTGTTAATGTATTCTCACACAACCAATCTTTACTTAACGTATTTTACTCAATATTATCTAACTTAATTATTAAATTTTCAGGCATTCTTAAAATCGTCTTCTTAACACGTTTCATTTATTTATTCTTAAATTTCTATTTGTGGAGACATAGTTGTATGTCTTGTTGATTTAGTGCCGTTACTACGCATTATTGTTGGTAAACATAAGGGTACTGACCTTGTGTCTTTTGTCACACATTTACCCCACGGTCGGTCGCTCGTCCCTGTTACGCTGGCACAGTGCGTCCTGTACTTAACACCTCCAAGATTTATGACGTGTCTCTTTCTCGCTCTCTGAGGGTGGGTAAAAGATATGTCACACCGTCCTTTCCGACAACTTTCCCTAGGCATGTACGCGTTGAATTCCTTACGCCGCTTCTTCCAGACCTGCTTACAATTACGTTCCTTGACTTTCACTTTTCTATCCGTGTGTTCACGTAATAATATCTTGTTTTCTAGATTCCTAAGAAATCTTACCTCGACCGCTTGAACTCTTCTCTCCGTACTGTTACCACTTTTTAAAATATTCTTGAGTCGTCCAGTAAATTTCATTCTTTTCCTCTTTCTCATAACATTCCTTGTCCAGGACGAGTATGCATACGGATCTGGTAGGTCTTTCCGCTTCACATCATCCATGGCTTGCTTAAATTTGCGTTCAGTTTCATAACATGCAGTGTTCGTTTTAATATTGAACTTTCTTTTCATGCTTTTTACTGATGCAGCTCGACTACTTAGTCGATGTATGTCTGTTCCACAAGCTGGATACTTCATCGTTGGTTTCACTGATGTAGCATCTATCCTTGTGTTGCTTAGTTTGTGCCTTTTGCGCATTCTACTAGATGGTATTAAACCTTTATTATCTCTATCCATGTTAGGATAATCATCTTCCGACATCGTCAGATA
Source organism: Magicicada septendecula (assembly GCA_034769895.1). Lineage (NCBI taxonomy): Eukaryota > Metazoa > Arthropoda > Insecta > Hemiptera > Cicadidae > Magicicada > Magicicada septendecula. Next base: position 315,700,704 of record CM068373.1, on the reverse strand, counting down.
CAAAGAAACAAAGTCATTTCTCTTCTTGACCCGTTTGTTTCTCGGTTTGCTACTGACACTTACGTTAGATCCCACAGTTGATAATTTCTTAGTAACTGACACATCTGTGAAATCAACAGTGTTATCAGTATCTTGTACTTTCCGTACATCTTCGTAATTCTTATTCCCATCTTCTTCCTGTTTCTGCTGGACCTCGCTTCTGTCCGCGTTCCAGGTACTCCTATATTCACGTATTTCTGTGCGCAACAGCGTGAACTGCTCGTTCATATGTTGTTTAACTTCTTCCTGATTACTATCTAGTTTTTCGTTAAGCAATTTATTGTTTTCACTCTGCTCTCTTCTTATTTCCTTTAAATTTGCCTTCATTACTTTGAGACTTCCATTAATTTCTTCCACCTGCTTCTCGAATACCTCATTAATTACTTTGAGACTTCCATTGGTTTCTTCCTTCTGCTGGTCGAATTTCTCATTATTGCCCTAAGATTTTCAGCATAATGTTCGCGCATGAAGTCCATTAACGACTGTAATGTGACTTCTTCTCGTGGTTGTTGGGACTCCTGTCCCCGCGCTCTGACGTCTGACGTGTCTTCCGTCATGTTCGGCTCGACCGTCGAGTTCTCCTCTCCGTTATCGGGTATACCTAATTGGTTGTTGATTTCGAAGCTCATACTGTCTGAACTACTGGCCATTTTAGCTTTACTTCGTGTAAACATCCAGTCAAGCTAACCGTACACTACAAACCTGATTCTAATATATTACTTTACTTAGTCTAACTACTGCCTGCTCTCTTTTGCCATGCGATGGGCGCCATTTACATTTAATAAATTGAAATGTAATTTATATTTGTTGTGCCCCACGTTCTTTGGGAGCCATTTACATTTAGTGCAATTATGCTAATTTATGTAACTTATTAAATTATTCAATTAAGTTGAATATTTATCAAATCAATATAATTACGCAAATATATTATTCTGACAATTTACTGGGTGATTGAGTATGTTCACTGTTAATTAGCATAATTAATGAGACTCTTAATTATCATTATAAGCAATAAGACAGAATTTATTGAAACATGACAAATTAATTATTTGAGGTTGATTGCAATAATGAACGCAAGATATACATAACGCAATAAATACTTATTTATTACACATTATTGAATAGATAAATTCTTGATATACAAATGAAATTATGTCCTGTAAATACATTCAAACAAAACGCGTAATAACATAAATCATAATAATATTCATTTCGTTGTTCCCTGAAAAACAAGACATACAATGCTATAAAATATAACACACAATGATATAAATATGCACAAACAATAAACAATCAAATATACTTCATCCTAAGCTAAATGCGTTCATTAATGCCCTCAGATGAGTGACTTTACTATTTAACATTATTATTATTATTTTTACGATTTATATAGATTTTCTCGGGTGTAGCTCTTTGAAAAGAGACAGTGCAGTAGTAAGTATTAACTAGTATTAAGAACACAAGGACTTAACTCGGAAAAGCATATCCACAATTCCATCGGTGTGGTATCCTATCCATTGATGGTTCCATGTACGTGGTTGTTGCTGTTGATGGATGCACACTGACACTTTAACTCGCGATAATCCCCACTCGCGTTCTGTGTAGTGTGATGTCGGAGTTATCCGCTTGGAATAAGTGTCTTTACAGTTTTATGTAGTAAAGTGCAATCATTATTATTGGTGTAGTTTGCTTAAGTGTTTACTGTAAGCGTGATTCAGGTAGCTAGATACTTTTGTCTACCTTGGACGTGATGCACGCTATGTATGCATTAGTGTTCTAATCCACTTAGTTCATGTGCTCAAAATTAGAATGATTATGATTGGATAATGTTTCATAATGTCTAAAATTGTAGCACGATGTTCTACTGTCGAAATGTTAATTCACTCGTAGCCGAACGTATTCTAAAGTTTCTCGTATACACTTGACATTAACGATGTTTATGTACATTCGCACTGCGTGTTACTGCGGTAAGTTCGGTAACTTGGATGATCTATCGAACACAACGTTTTGTAAAACTGAGATTGAATTGAAAATGTCTCAGTTCGACTAAGACCGAGACTTGGTTATAACTGCGTCACAGACTGACTAACTGATTTAAAATTTGAGTAAGTCGGATTAAGAACCGAGTAAAACTACCGAGTAAACTATTACAACTATTACTCTTACTATTACCACTACTGAGCTCCGCGTCCTTGTAAACAGTTTTTATCAAGCACCCTCTACCAGAATGCAATTTTCTAACGTCCACGCCTATGGCCGTTGTTGATAGGTTCAGGATTTCCTTCCACCTTGCAGATCTACGGTCATCGGTGTCCTGATTCGTCGTCCAAGTCGTCACTACTCTGTCCACCAGTTCCTTTGGAAGATGCCAAATTCTGGTTGGTCGTTGGTCATCCCCCGGAGTACCCCAGCGACGAACGTTGCGTTGTTTCTCGGAAAGTGGAGCAATTGCCTGCCTGTCCATCAATCATTTGTTTCCTTGTTGTCGAGGCTCTCTGTTATTGCCTTTGTTAACAATCTGCAGTGTTTGGTCCATTGGTCACCCTTCGTTTTTTCCCGTCAATTACCAACTCTTCGTTGGACGTCATCCCTGGACTGGTCCCACGATTTCTAGTTGTAAATCTGACTTGTCATCTTGGTTTGTTTTCACGCTGGGCCGAGTACGTATCTCGTATTCATTGAATACCCGTCCCATTGTCTACATATTCGTCAAAACCTCTCTGCACCCTTTGTTATTGAGTATCTCATTAATACGTATGCGCGTTACAACTTAACCCCACAGCATGTTTTCCGTCTAACTTCTGCGTAGGCGGGCTACCGGGCTCTGTCTTTTGTCTGGTTTGTTTTGGTGTTGTAAATCGGAGCTGAGTTCGTCCTGTCAACGATGTTCCCAATTTCTATTGTTACGTGTAGTCGAACGTTTCAACATTGCTTCTTCACTGGCGTCGGGTCTGACGTGTGCCTAACTGTCCTTATTTACGACATTGGCCTGGGTTGTTAACTCGAGTGTGTGTGAGCGTATCTCTTGATCACAAAATTATAAATTTTGACCACTATATTGTCCCCAAATTGGATTGGATGTTGGGTCAACAGGAGACATCTGATCCAATTTCTCCGCTCTGTCCCAGTCGTGGACGTCTGCCTTGGACTGGTCATGGTTGGATGACCTATTTTCTCTCATATGGTGCAACTGATAGTCATTCCATATCTTTTGGTCCTATATGATTACATGAATTTATTGCCGCACATCTGAGTGGAAATGAACGCATTTTTTACATACTATCCGTCTATATGTGGATTGTACAATATTATCTCATGTTAATAATTGAAATAAAATACCTACGTCTAATCATTAGACAGCTTGTTTCGTTTCTTACGCTACATTCTTACGTTATACATATACAACATGATAAATTAGCTGATGATCCGCTAGCAATAAAATCAATTAATCGTATATTGATGAATCACATAATAACAAACAATATTTTTAATTCACTTCTAGTGTCCTACAACTATAATCGCTAAATAAACAAATACATACATAAGATTAACTTGCGACACATATTATAATTGATTACACTAATTAAGGAAATATGCATAACCAATAAACAACTAAGGCTTCATCCTACCTCATGATATGTACCTTGTTACTTGTTCCTAAGGTTTCAAAATGATTATCTCATATTTAAATTATTAATTATACACTACTTACTCCATTCACTATCTTTATTAATTTATTGCTTCACAATTATCTAATGTCCTGTACCATAAATGTCCCTTTTATACACGGTACATGTTATCAAGTTATTTTATGTACATCAATGATTAGATACCTAATTGGCGTTGTAAATTAAAGAATACATCGTGATCACACAAGCAAAATTCACATTGAAGCTTAAATTATACATAGTATAGCAAAATTTACATTATTCGTTGGCTAGCTGGACCGGCCCCGCGGAACAACTACCTGATTCGTGTGTTTCCCCCCTTTAGCCATCTAGCCGTCGGTGTTATTCTTATCTTCTTGCATAACTCGTACCTCTTTCGCCGGCTCATAATACGCCTTAATCTGCCGCACGTTGAATTTTCCTCGTATTTTATCGCTGTCGCATTCCACGAGCTCGTACGTGGCCTCATTTTAATTTCATTCATTAATATTCATATCTATTTATTTTCTTCGGTTAATGTATTCTCACACAACCAATCTTTACTTAACGTATTTTACTCAATATTATCTAACTTAATTATTAAATTTTCAGGCATTCTTAAAATCGTCTTCTTAACACGTTTCATTTATTTATTCTTAAATTTCTATTTGTGGAGACATAGTTGTATGTCTTGTTGATTTAGTGCCGTTACTACGCATTATTGTTGGTAAACATAAGGGTACTGACCTTGTGTCTTTTGTCACACATTTACCCCACGGTCGGTCGCTCGTCCCTGTTACGCTGGCACAGTGCGTCCTGTACTTAACACCTCCAAGATTTATGACGTGTCTCTTTCTCGCTCTCTGAGGGTGGGTAAAAGATATGTCACACCGTCCTTTCCGACAACTTTCCCTAGGCATGTACGCGTTGAATTCCTTACGCCGCTTCTTCCAGACCTGCTTACAATTACGTTCCTTGACTTTCACTTTTCTATCCGTGTGTTCACGTAATAATATCTTGTTTTCTAGATTCCTAAGAAATCTTACCTCGACCGCTTGAACTCTTCTCTCCGTACTGTTACCACTTTTTAAAATATTCTTGAGTCGTCCAGTAAATTTCATTCTTTTCCTCTTTCTCATAACATCCCTTGTCCAGGACGAGTATGCATACGGATCTGGTAGGTCTTTCCGCTTCACATCATCCATGGCTTGCTTAAATTTGCGTTCAGTTTCATAACATGCAGTGTTCGTTTTAATATTGAACTTTCTTTTCATGCTTTTTACTGATGCAGCTCGACTACTTAGTCGATGTATGTCTGTTCCACAAGCTGGATACTTCATCGTTGGTTTCACTGATGTAGCATCTATCCTTGTGTTGCTTAGTTTGTGCCTTTTGCGCATTCTACTAGATGGTATTAAACCTTTATTATCTCTATCCATGTTAGGATAATCATCTTCCGACATCGTCAGATACAAAGAAACAAAGTCATTTCTCTTCTTGAGCCGTTTGTTTCTCGGTTTGCTACTGACACTTACGTTAGATCCCACAGTTGATAATTTCTTAGTAACTGACACATCTGTGAAATCAACAGTGTTATCAGTATCTTGTACTTTCCGTACATCTTCGTAATTCTTATTCCCATCTTCTTCCTGTTTCTGCTGGACCTCGCTTCTGTCCGCGTTCCAGGTACTCCTATATTCACGTATTTCTGTGCGCAACAGCGTGAACTGCTCGTTCATATGTTGTTTAACTTCTTCCTGATTACTATCTAGTTTTTCGTTAAGCAATTTATTGTTTTCACTCTGCTCTCTTCTTATTTCCTTTAAATTTGCCTTCATTACTTTGAGACTTCCATTAATTTCTTCCACCTGCTTCTCGAATACCTCATTAATTACTTTGAGACTTCCATTGGTTTCTTCCTTCTGCTGGTCGAATTTCTCATTATTGCCCTAAGATTTTCAGCATAATGTTCGCGCATGAAGTCCATTAACGACTGTAATGTGACTTCTTCTCGTGGTTGTTGGGACTCCTGTCCCCGCGCTCTGACGTCTGACGTGTCTTCCGTCATGTTCGGCTCGACCGTCGAGTTCTCCTCTCCGTTATCGGGTATACCTAATTGGTTGTTGATTTCGAAGCTCATACTGTCTGAACTACTGGCCATTTTAGCTTTACTTCGTGTAAACATCCAGTCAAGCTAACCGTACACTACAAACCTGATTCTAATATATTACTTTACTTAGTCTAACTACTGCCTGCTCTCTTTTGCCATGCGATGGGCGCCATTTACATTTAATAAATTGAAATGTAATTTATATTTGTTGTGCCCCACGTTCTTTGGGAGCCATTTACATTTAGTGCAATTATGCTAATTTATGTAACTTATTAAATTATTCAATTAAGTTGAGTATTTATCAAATCAATATAATTACGCAAATATATTATTCTGACAATTTACTGGGTGATTGAGTATGTTCACTGTTAATTAGCATAATTAATGAGACTCTTAATTATCATTATAAGCAATAAGACAGAATTTATTGAAACATGACAAATTAATTATTTGAGGTTGATTGCAATAATGAACGCAAGATATACATAACGCAATAAATACTTATTTATTACACATTATTGAATAGATAAATTCTTGATATACAAATGAAATTATGTCCTGTAAATACATTCAAACAAAACGCGTAATAACATAAATCATAATAATATTCATTTTGTTGTTCCCTGAAAAACAAGACATACAATGCTATAAAATATAACACACAATGATATAAATATGCACAAACAATAAACAATCAAATATACTTCATCCTAAGCTAAATGCGTTCATTAATGCCCTCAGATGAGTGACTTTACTATTTAACATTATTATTATTATTTTTACGATTTATATAGATTTTCTCGGGTGTAGCTCTTTGAAAAGAGACAGTGCAGTAGTAAGTATTAACTAGTATTAAGAACACAAGGACTTAACTCGGAAAAGCATATCCACAATTCCATCGGTGTGGTATCCTATCCATTGATGGTTCCATGTACGTGGTTGTTGCTGTTGATGGATGCACACTGACACTTTAACTCGCGATAATCCCCACTCGCGTTCTGTGTAGTGTGATGTCGGAGTTATCCGCTTGGAATAAGTGTCTTTACAGTTTTATGTAGTAAAGTGCAATCACTATTATTGGTGTAGTTTGCTTAAGTGTTTACTGTAAGCGTGATTCAGGTAGCTAGATACTTTTGTCTACCTTGGACGTGATGCACGCTATGTATGCATTAGTGTTCATGAGTGTTAATCCACTTAGTTCATGTGCTCAAAATTAGAATGATTATGATTGGATAATGTTTCATAATGTCTAAAATTGTCGCACGATGTTCTACTGTCGAAATGTTAATTCACTCGTAGCTGAACGTATTCTAAAGTTTCTCGTATACACTTGACATTTTAACGATGTTTATGTACATTCGCACTGCGTGTTACTGCGGTAAGTTCGGTAACTTGGATGATCTATCGAACACAACGTTTTGTAAAACTGAGATTGAATTGAAAATGTCTAAGTTCGACTAAGACCGAGACTTGGTTATAACTGCGTCACAGACTGACTAACTGATTTAAAATTTGAGTAAGTCGGAGTAAGAACCGAGTAAAACTACCGAGTAAACTATTACAACTATTACTCTTACTATTACTACTACTGAGCTCCGCGTCCTTGTAAACAGTTTTTATCAAGCACCCTCTACCAGAATGCAATTTTCTAACGTCCACGCCTATGGCCGTTGTTGATAGGTTCAGGATTTCCTTCCACCTTGCAGATCTACGGTCATCGGTGTCCTGATTCGTCGTCCAAGTTGTCACTACTCTCTCCACCAGTTCCTTTGGAAGATGCCAAATTCTGGTTGGTCGTTGGTCATCCCCCGGAGTACCCCAGCGACGAACGTTGCGTTGTTTCTCGGAAAGTGGAGCAATTGCCTGCCTGTCCATCAATCATTTGTTTCCTTGTTGTCGAGGCTCTCTGTTATTGCCTTTGTTAACAATCTGCAGTGTTTGGTCCATTGTTCGGTCACTCTTCGTTTTTTCCCGTCAATTACCAACTCTTCGCTGGACGTCATCCCTGGACTGGTCCCACGATTTCTAGTTGTAAATCTGACTTGTCATCTTGGTTTGTTTTCACGCTGGGCCGAGTACGTATCTCGTATTCATTGAATACCCGTCCCATTGTCAACATATTCGTCAAAACCTCTCTGCACCCTTTGTTATTGAGTATCTCATTAATACGTATGCGCGTTACAACTTAACCCCACAGCATGTGTTCCGTCTAACTTCTGCGTAGGCGGGCTACCGGGCTCTGTCTTTTGTCTGGTTTGTTTTGGTGTTGTAAATCGGAGCTGAGTTCGTCCTGACAACGATGTTCCCAATTTCTATTGTTACGTGTAGTCGAACGTTTCTTCATTGTTTCTTCACTGGCGTCGGGTCTGACGTGTGCCTAACTGTCCTTATTTACGACATTGGCCTGGGTTGTTAACTCGAGTGTGTGCGAGCGTACCTCTTGATCACAAAATTATAAATTTTTTAAAATTTTGATCACTATAATACCAAAAATGAGTTTTATATAAGAATTTAAGTAAATGAAGTGAACCAAAACCAGCCAAAATGAGATTCGCTATATGAAACCTAAACAAAACCACATGGTAATGCCAAATAGAAGTAACAGACTAATACCCATACCACAAGTAAGATATAATACCGCTATTGTAATAGTATAAGAGTATTATAAGCAAGGAAATAATGTATAATAAGAATAATTAATGACACCTGTCATGTGACACCAGGTGTAATTACTGTTATCCAATACTATACGCTTAGGAACAGGCTAATGTATTAAAAACACTAGACTCATTATCAAGATACTACTATTGTTAAACTATTCTAACTAAATGATAATATGAAAGGACAATAGAATACCAAATAAGAATGAAAATAAATGTGCACCTCATAGTGCAATATAGAGCTCACATTAGTAACAGAAATACCAAGGAATAACAAGATATTCCCACTAACAAAGGCTCACAATAGTTGAAACCACTTATTGTTTACAACTGGGGTCATACAGAAGGTACCCAAATACCTTTGATTAAAAATAATATGTAAATACAAGTAACAGACACATAGGCTAAGGCAACGTTAACATAAGCAATATATTTTGTCAGTAGATTTAAGTAACAAGTAAGTAAGAAATGTGAGAGGACTTGGAAGGCATGCCCACAAGTAGGTATGAGTGCCATTAAATAGTTTCAATCTAAGAATAAATACAATTAATAGTGAATAGTGAAATGTGATAATCTCAAACATTAACTCCCTTAATAATGGACCAAAGCACACCATGAGAGGACTCAAAATAAAGAGCCGAGTTTTATCAATACAGTGATACGCTTAGATTTCAAATCTATGCTGTAATAAAAAAGTTATTAAAAGTATAAGATATTTGTGTCAAATCGAGCAAATGTTTATAATCTCCACACCAAACACCCCACGCTAAAAACAACAATTAAAATAATGCGCTAAGGGGGTATGTGCGTCAAATTAAAGACCAATCAGATCCAAGAAATTAGCAAAATTTTCAACGATCACAAGACGGAACGGCAGAATGAGATGCGTGTTCCTGACACTTTATAATCAACTTCAGAGGAAGGCAGACGGCTAATCGTCAGCGTAAATAAACAGCTGTGCATATGATTTGTGCGCGTCACCCTTGTAAACAAGGCAACCTAACCTCAATTTGTGCTAACACAAATACTTTAGTATCGAAGGTGTTTTAAGTGTTACAGTGCGTAATAAGGATTGCTCAGTGTATAATCCAGAGCAATTCCGGGATTTAATTTAAAATATGAAGGGAGTACAGTGATTTTTCATATTTAATTAAGAATTTGAGAAACGATATAATCGAACCGCATTCCAATAATGCATGTAAATAAAGTATATAGGTTAAGGTGTGTTATCAATATTATTCATTCAACAGTATTAAAGGCAATCCTCAACTTATTTTGAATATTCTATTGTTCAGAATTTTTCAAACAATCAATCAATTATTATGTATGAATACTTAGTGTGACATAACCACACCTAATTAAAGTTGTCATTTATTAAACATAGGTCAAACAACCATCATTCATAAATGATTGAGAATTGTCAACTGGATGAACAATTAACGAAAGTTAATGAAAATTTCAATGTTATTTATGTCTTGTAATTTAGGAAGAGTCTACTACTATAACTATTTAAATATTTATGTTTACTATGGATAAGAAACTAAGGCTGTCAAGCTACATGAATACTTGCAACTATACAATTACCCTTTTGTAGAGTCAAGCAATGATTCAGATGTTCCATTCAATAACACTGTTTCAACATATTATTTTATTGTTCACTTTTTAAACGTTTTATCAAGGGTTATTTTAACGTTAACAAACGTTCTTTAAATTATTTATTGTCAATTGAGTTTAATAATTTTGTTAACCTGGAATGTCCAAAGCAGGCATGGTTATGATTTTGAATGTTAATTATTAAGTGATGATCGAATTGCAATCATTATCAAACTGCCTAATAACGGTAGAGTAAGAGTTCTATTCAATAATTTGGTATTCTGCCAGCTAAAAGAACCCACACACACACACACATGTGGATTAAATAATTTTAACCAAAAAAGCATTTAGCCATACACTGAGATTGTAAATCAGTTCTACCACCCTGAGACAAATTTTTATAAAACAAGCAACTCATGTTATTTAATTTGAATTGAAATAATCAATGATACCTTAGATCATTGAAGAGCATATTAAACTGAATAAATTATTATTTTATACGAACAAACCACGGAGTCAGTTAGTTCATTTCATAGAATAGATTTCAGAACAGGTGCACGACTCTCATTGGATAGCTCGATACGCAGCGGTGAATTTAAATACGGTAAGTCAATCTACAGATTAGATTGCTACGTCGACCCTGCAAAATCGGCAAGACTCACCACAAGTAAGTGATTGTTCTTGCAAAATATTTATGCTTTCAGTGAGGAACCTACGTCACCATTTCGTCAAGACGACGGAAGAACAACAATTTTAAAAATAAATTAACCGAAGTTGAAAACTACTTTGCTAACTAATTTCCAGTGCATTAACCGGATTTATTTACGTTGGATTCAATGCTAGATTGAATTGAAATAAATAAATCAATAAAAATAATAAACTAAACTAAAAGTTATTGAAAATTAAAACAAAAATAAACGAGAAGTTAAAATACTTAAACAGTTAATATACAAATTGGCGATCCCAATAGTGAGGCTTAAGAATTCAACGAGAGAGCAGATCATTACAATATACATTTGAAAATGACCTGTTTTTGTTATCCTTCGGAAAAATAAAATTGTTTAATTGTACTGGTCCGTGATTTACTAAACATATCCGTAGGTTATCTGATATTACTTCAGGCCATAAGGCAAGATCATTCATTGCATCTTTAGGAATTAATCCTATTTTCATTTCTGAAGAGGAATTGCCACATTCTACTGGGTTACATTCAATAACTGGTAGAGGGGAAGACTCTGCAGACGGAACTGCAAAAATAAGACTAGGATCTTCGATATCTTCTTGATTTTCTTCTGTAACTAGATTTTCGAAAGCTGAAGATGGGCCTGTTAAAGAAAAGGTAACAAAAAGTAGGTAAATTAATCCTAAGAAGTGTACATTTTATTTCAAAAATATGATTTTTTATAGAATAGCCTATATTGTTTGTTAACAAAAAAATTGTTATTACTACATTTATTCTATATATTATAATGAATACAGTTCTAAATATTATTAAAAAATAAATTATATATTAGACTCTAATTTTAAAAAAAAAAGAAAATTATTTTAAAAGAATTTTATTCCAATGAGGGCAATGAGCCAGATCAGGGTATCAAAATATTTCGATTAATCTTTTTTCATTGCTAGTCAACAATAAAGAAAAATCTGTGTGATAGTGATGAGGTAGACGTTCACGTCATCACGTGTGTATATTTTGGGAAAGAATGTAACAAACAATTAATAATATCCCTTAAAACTGATATTACGAATAGGTCGTCCCGTCTTGCCCTTCATATGGGGCAAGAGGGGACAAAGTGCATTTTCTCAAAAAAGCGTTAATTTATTAGTGAAATAGTTAAATAATTCTTTAAAAACTAAAAACATAAAGGTGGAACGTTTACCTCCCACCGCTCCTTACAGGGTTAATAAATTAGAACAATTACCGCAACTTACTGGATTGAAGAAATTTTTTGATGGAACCTGTAAATTTCTTCGCATTTATTTCTTTTTCAACTTTTCTTTTTCGATTCTGTGCACCGGAAAGTTTTTTTTTCACATCCACATCAGCCATCTGCAAACATTAAAGTTAATGCAAATAATCTGTATTTCTCGCCGCTACCCGTGTTTCCACTGCCATATATTTTTAGTTCAGGTTAACTTCAACTATATAAATAAGATTGATAAAATAAGTAGAATCGATAAAATTTACTTACTTTTCAGCAGGTTTCAAATAAATAATAATCGATCCGGTTGAATAATGACGATAACCGACTTCTTCGCTTAGAGCTCAGAGCGACGTCTGTGGAGATCTAGAAGCAAGTATATGTTGTTTACATTCCACACTAAAAGCGCTACGAACGAATTTCGCCCACGGTAGTTCATTCGTAGTGCCTTGAGTGTGGAATGTAAACAACACCGTTATGGCGCTACGAAAATAACAGCTCTGGTGTTTTGAACGACTTTGCATAGTTGGTACTAGATCTCCACAGTGGTCGCTCTGAGTGAACAAATCGCATTCCGTGTAGTTTCCCACAATAAATTTTTATGATTTTACACCCGTAACAGTGGGTGTCGGGAAACTCTTCGATAAATAACTTTAGCAAATATGCACCGATTTTCACTTATCAAAATTTAATTGAATAAAAATTGAATTTAAGTTGAAATCTGAATAATTATCATGCCTGATGTGTTATACGTATTTAAGTCGTACTAAACAAAAATTAACCTAAACTAATTAGAGTATATTTCCTACTTAAGGCTTCGGCGCCCTGGTGCCGTGCACCACTTGCACTTATGGTAGGGCCGCCCCTGCCTCTCGCAAATGTTTATCACCGTAGCGTAATTCTAGAAGTTTTATCAGCTCGGCATAGGTGTTCTGGCTGTCAGGTGGCACTTTCTGTAGTAATTCTGCCGCAGGTCCTTTTAATGAGAGAACGAGTGAAACTGCCTTGTCTTTCTCCGTCCAATTATTTGCGCATGCAGCAGCTTCGAATTGGCGTAAATACGTCGTCCAGTGCGTGCTTCCAACAAAGGTTGGGGCCTTGACATGAACTGTCCCAACCGCAGGCGAGGTGACCTTCTCTATTGACTTATTTTCTGTCTTTCTCTGTCTTTATCATTGGTACAGTGTGTTCACAAAGTTGTTTTGGTTGTAACTTCAGGCACTGCTCGACTTCATTTTTAATCTGCTCTTTTATTTTTGTAATCGAGTCGTCTATTTTTGTTGACATAGCTTTTTCCACACTCAAGACAGATTTTTCTACTTCAGCTATTTTATTTTACATGGATTCTTCTACGTCAGATAGTCTGGTAATTTGATTGTTAACCTCACCTTGTAATTCACCTACGTCACCACGTAGGAGACCCAATTCTGCTGTAGTATGTTCTTGCGTCTGCTTTTGCTCTTGAATTAACTCTTTGATGTCACCTGCTTCACGTTTACGTTCCTCTTTTTGTCTTTCTTCTGTTTCTAGCATTAGTGCTTTCTGACGTTCCTCAGCCTCTTCTCTTTCTTGTCTTCGTTCTTCTTTTTGTCGTCTTTCTGCTTCTTCCGCCTCCTGCCTGCGTTTCTCATCCTGTCGTTTCTCCGTCTGTAACAGCAGCGCCTGTAAATTTTCCATCATCTGACTGGCATCCATTGTTTTCCGATTAATTACGAATTACACTTGTCTTGTACAAAATGTCCACTGTTTCCACTGTTAACCGTTCTATCCCACTTCTGACACCACTGTTACGACGATCAAGTAGACCGTCATAACAGTGGTGTCAGAAGTGGGATTGAATAGTTAACAGTGGAAACAGTGGACACTTGTACAAGACTAGTGTAATTTGTAATTAATCGTACTCAATGTATGCCAGTCAGATGATGGAAGCTTTCCAAGCACTTCTACTACAAACAGAAAAACGACAAGACGAGAAAGCAGAAGCGAGACAGAAAACCCTCCTGCTGGAAGCAGAAAAAGAATGACAGAAAGGACTAATACTGCAAACCATGGGTGTAACTTGGGGCCTGACTTTGGGGGGCAGGGTAAAGCTTCATAAATTCAAGTGTGTAGTGAGACCATCTATATAATAAAATTAATAAAATATATTATATACAAAATTAGAAAGTTTAGTAATAATTCTTAGCAAGTAAACGAGGGACAATTTCATTTTTTAATGATCAACAAAGCTTTCTTCAAAAGTTGTACTTCCAGTTATATTTACCTAGAACAAATATACTGTAGGCCTATAACCATAAACAATTTCAGTTCTTCCAATTCTTATACCCAGTTTTCGTAAACGCATCCTCTTCCTTAGGCACACTGTCACAAAATGCTCGGCAGTAGTAAGCCGAATCAGTCACAACAAAAAGAAATTTTCAAATTGCCAAGTCAGGCAATTTTCAAAGAAATTAAGCAGTGTTACTCCTTTGCGTTTCTTATCTCTCATTTCCCAGCACTTATTAACACAAAAAACCAAAACAATCACAACAATTACGAATTAAGAAAGAGACAAGCGATTTGTTCTTTAACGGACTACATACACGACCGAGTAACCGACCACACTTGTATCAGTAATCATTAACAAATAACAGTTCCAAACGACCGTCTTTTAAGATTCGTGAACAAAGCCATCGACATCTTGCGGTGTTCTAAAACAAGTCTTTGTTTGTGTAAAAGGCACGCATTGTATTCCAGTTAATTAGATCTCTATGGTTTTTTCGAACAGAAATATTGTTTTGACGTATATCATTCAAATCTGTCGAACATTCCCCTTACAAGTTTCTTTGAAAGAAATCAGAATAATAAATTTATGCCAACTAGTCGTCTGATAACAGTACAGACGTTGAGAAATAGTGCTTACTGTACTCGCAAGCATAGAAACTGTCTCCTGTTTGACTATTTGTTAGTTTTTATTTATAAACAACTGCAAACAAAATTGTATAGTGCTCGGAACATTGGGGGGGTGCCCCCTTGCCGCTCCCAAGTTACGCCTATGCTGCAAACACAAGAATGGCGGAAAGCACTAATTTTTGAATCTGAAGGACGACAAAAAGAATAATGTAATCAGGAGGCAGAGGAACGGAAGCGTGAAACAGAAGACATTAAAGAGTTAATACAGGGTAAAAGCAAACACAAGAGCAAACCGCTGCAGAGTTGGGTCTCCTACGAGGTGAGCTTAATAAACAAGTTACTAAAATGTCGGAGGTACAAGAATCAATGACACTAAAAATAGCTGAAGTAGAAAAAATCTGATTCGAGTGTTGAAGAATCAATGACATTTAAAAATATCTGCAGTAGAAAACTCAATAGCAAACATAAGACAACAAATTAAAAGTGAAGTTGAGCAGTTCATGAAGATACAACCAAAACAAATTTCTGAACTGACTGTACCAATGATAAAGACAGAAAAAACAATAGAGGAAGTCACCTTGCCTGCGGTTGGTACAGTTCATGTCAAGGCTCCAACCTTTAACTGAAGCAGTCACTGGGCAACATACCTCCCCCAATTTGAAGCTGCTGCATGCGCAAATAATTGGGCAGAGAAAGACAAGGCAGTTTCACTTGTCCTCGCATTAAAAGGACCTGTGGCAGATCTATATATCCAATTCAGCACTATAAATATAAATTTACCATGGTTTTAGTTTCAAAAGTAGAGTCTTTTTTTTACACTAATTATGGAAATTTTTGTTAAAACTTAAGTTTCTTCTAGTACCAACTAATCATTTATTTGTTAAAACCATATAAAAAAGTTTACAATATTTGTATATCTTACACATAACCTCCACGAATTCTTGGATTTTGTTTTCCATGACGTGTCCTTTAATTAACTAAATATAATTAAATCACTACCGACTCGGAACGAACAGTTATTTTTATGGGTAAAAACATAAAAGTTTTACTTTATAGCCTGAACCAGTTTTCGCTTTTAAAAAGCATCTTCAGCTTCAGAGGCCGTTGGGAGCACTGGTCTGTCTTGTTCTTAGCGACGGTATCGACTTTTGAAGGATCGATGTTGTGTGTGTGGGGTGTGATGTATTGGAATAATGCATGTGATTTGAATTGTGTCTGTTCGTTTAATATGTCGTTTTTATGTGTTTGTATATTTCCAATTGTTCAAGAGTGTCTAGTTTTCGGCCTTGAAACTATAACATGTGTGTACGTGTAGAATATCCATGTTATTCTCGATGTTTTTGTATGTGTGGTTTGCTTCAATAAGGTGGTTTGCAAAGGTGGATTCGGTAGTGGAGATCATTGTATAAACAAAGATACATTGAACACACAAAGGCACTACACTCCACTCCCGAAAATATTACTCTTACAAAAAAATAATATTAAAATTTTTATTGTTGTAATTGTTTACAATACATTGTCTGTTTCCAGCGAATTGATCGAAATTTAAGGAAATTATTTATTTTAATTCAAACTGGCAATAACTACAGACGTCTCATCATGTCTCTGCAGATAAATTCATCTCGTGTGGTATGTTTACCCACTGTGAAATACTCGAGCTACATGGTATTTTTATTGTTTTGACTGTCATGCTTAGGGCATGGATATCACACTCACACACACCCGTTTGGCGGACACATGTCCCGCGTTGCAGTCTGTGTCCAACACGCACTCTGGTATGCGCACGCATGTGTCGCCCACGTGTACAGACTCACACCGCACTGCTTGAGCCGACACATGTTCTGCGATGCAGTCTGCGTGTTGGGAATCAGTGCGAGCGCGAGCGGCTTGCATTGATTCCAACATGCACTCTGGCATGCGCACGAATGTGCGCTCGCGGTGCACACTCATGCTTTGTCGTTTTAATCGTGGCAATCAAGGTAGTAAAACTGTCCAACTGGAGTATTTTCACAGTGGCCAAAAACAGCCAGGGATGAATTCATTGCAGAGACACTAAACATCAAAACACATTACTATGCAATCACGGTTCACTAAACAAATATATATATATTATATACTGTATGTCTCGGAGGGATACTAACAGCATATTATAACGCTAAAAAAAAAGAGAGAAAACTATGTGTCGGCGCTTTCAATGACATTGATGTATGGAGAGAAACTAAGAGAGGAAGTTAGTACAAAAGAGTGTGAAATTCTTGAACGTCGACGTGCATGTATATGGACGTATCGTAAATCAACAGGGTAACTGAACGCTAGGAGAAACTAAGGGGTTGTTCTGGCTAAAAGGCATATAAAAACGCCAGGGAGATTTACGATTATGATATACCGAGAAGGCCGCAGCAGAGGTGATTGAACTAAGGATAAGAAAGAAAAGGGGAATAGAGGTCACCTATCAGAAAACAGCTTTGGAGGTAGGTGTGTTTCCAGGAGCGAAATTTGCTGGAAGAAGAGAGAGAAGGACCAATTAAAACTGAACAAAGTGAAAATTAGGAAACTAGGGGGGGAATTATGACTGTTGAATATATACAATTAACTTAGGCGTGATCAGGGGAGTCTATTTTAATTTTCTTAGAGTCAACATGAGTGAAGAGTTTGTGTAACGTATTTAATTATTGAAAAAGTGAGAACTGAGAGTTTTGTTAGTAAGAAGGAAAAATCGAGAGAGTCTATCATGTGTTAGTTTCGTGACTCGTGAGAATCGGATTATATCATGTGTTACTAACGATATCTAAACTATTGAAACAGAATAATTACTTTGCTAAATGTAAATTAACGTAATGAGAGTAACCGTTGTAACTAATGAACAGTATTTACACTAAAGTAAATATCGCAAGAAAGCCGATATACTTAGGTAGAGTGAAGTGATTAAAGTGTTTACGAATCGATCACTACGAGAGCGAACCACACTATGATTCATTCAAATGATCGTGTGTTCAAAGAAATCGGGAGAGAATCAACATCTACTAGACGCACCTAAGAAGCCGGAGATGAGATCACAGTACATCTGCCCACCGTAGACAGGATTATGCATACCAACAGTACAAATTTTATGTACTAATACTATTTTAAGATACACCTGTCTGTCCTTCTAAAAGAACTCACATATGAATTACACATTAAAACTTAAATTCATATGATTAGAATATAAAAGCGAAATGTGAAACTTCGCTAATTCGGACTAATGCGGACCAAGCTCAGTCCGAATTGTTGAAAGTCCGAATTATAGAACATTACGAACTGATCGCGAGTTTTTGCGTGTCTATCGGTTACCGAAGCAGACAATATAAAAGAAATCATTCTGAAACCCAATTTGAATTTACAAGAGGTCTACTGCATGTTCTTGTTAAAAATACTGTATTTAATACCCAATTAATTAGTAGTAGAAGAGGTATAAAATAAGAAATAACGTACAGTACCTGTTTATGTGCTTAACTTAAATACAGTACTTAAATACAAAACACTATTTTCACTGCACAGTACGTATTCTAGCAAGCCTACAGCTTCTTAAAAAATGCACTAACTTTTTTTTCTGCGTGTATTTTGTTTTTAGCTGTTTTCTCACAAAATCCTGTTTTATTTCACTTAAAACAAAAAAAAATATTTGCTTAAGTCAGAGTTTGCAGGCATTTCTACGAACTTCAACAAGGATTGTACGTTTTTTATTGCATCACTTATTTTAACATTCTCACTTTCTTCGTGATCGTTTTCTTCCTCATCGTCATCATCATCACCATTTTGATCGTCTGTCATCAGTCCCTTAGTTTGGCGACCTTCTATAGTAGCAGCTATTTCTTCTTCCAACTGCACAACGTACCCTACCTCACCAGCATCTTCATCCAGCCACTCTCGAATATTTTCTGTGTTTGTCTCATGTTCTCCTGCATTTTCTAAAATATCTCTGTAATCATCTTCTTCAATTCCATTAAAATCCTCTTCTTCGTTATCTTCAGGGTTAAGAGTTTTTTCCAAGAATTAGCAATCGTCGTGGCTTTCACCTCCTTCCAACTTGAAGCCCAGTTAGGCCTAAATAAAGCATTTTTTTGTTGTAATTTTTCATATTGATTAAAGTCTGTTCACCTAAACTGGTACTGTAACCCTCCTCATCTTCAAAAAATACGAGACAGTCTTGTAGCTGTTTCTTTCTGTACAGCCGTTTGCAAGTATAGATTACTCCTTGGTCCATTCGTTGTATTAGTGCCGATGTATTAGGAGGCATGAATAGACATTTTATTTGTAATTATATAATTACCTTATTATCCACTTGGTGATACAAAGTTTCGTCAGTTATGACGCGTTTCGGGACTAAGTCCCATCCTCAGATAACACTTAATTCAATAAATTAATACATTAAAAAATCGCGACCATGATACTGGTCGAGTCAATTAAATAAAATAAAATCACAAATCGCATGTGATATGTTTTACTAACCACGGCCGGAGCTCCCGCATGCTTTCACCCACAACCGCGATCGTCACGCGACTGCTCAAAGATTAAACCAAACCGATGGCAGTGTCGAACAAGTAGTTTGATGCAAAATTTATCTGGTCATTTAGTAAACTGTTTTTAGTGGTACTATTTTTTATAGCTTTATAAATTTCAAATTCCTCCAGACTATCCATCCGTTTACCTTTTTTACAAAAATGCAACGCTGTTAAATTTTCGTCGAAGCTCGTATATTTATGTCCGCTTGATATTAAATGTTGCGCAAAATTGGACTTAGTATTACTTGGCTTGGGAATATGTTCTAAAAATCTTGTATAAAAACATCTGCCTGATTGACCGATATAGAACGCATCACAATCATCACATTTTATTTTATATACACCACATTTCTTTTTTAAAGGTACTTTGTTTTTGTTTTTGACATAATTTCCCAAATTATTATTCGTTTTAACTGATAAGATATAGTTATTATCTTTGAGAACGGGTCTTAAAATCTTTGGCATAATACCTGTGAAATTAGCAGAAAGATATTTATAACTTCTATTACTTGCTTTTATACAGTTTGAATTTTTATTTTCTAAACGTTTTCTCTGTCTATTTATTACTTTGTCAATTATTGTAGGTTTATACCTGTTATTTATAGCTATTTGTTTGATAGTGCTAACCTCATTCAAGTAGTCCTCCTTTTCGAGGGGAACATTTAAAAGTCTGTTGACAAGACTGTTAAATACTGCCATCTTTTGTGTAACGGGATGATGTGAATCATGGTGTATTACTGTGTCAGTACTAGTGTGTTTTCTAAATATTTTGTATTTTAAATAATTCCCGTTATGTAATACTGTTAGGTCTAAAAAATTGATAATTTTGTTGTCTTCGATCTCCATAGTAAATTTTAATTTGTTATGAATTTTATTTAAGTAATTTTTAAATAATTCTATTTGTCTGGCATTCCCGTTAAAAATAATAAAGTTATCATCAACATATCTGGAATAATGGATGATTTTATTGGCGAAATAATTATCTTTTAGTCTGGATAGTCTGGAGGAATTTGAAATTTATAAAGCTATAAAAAATAGTACCACTAAAAACAGTTTACTAAATGACCAGATAAATTTTGCATCAAACTACTTGTTCGACACTGCCATCGGTTTGGTTTAATCTTTGCCCAGTCGCGTGACGATCGCGGTTGTGGGTGAACGCATGCGGGAGCTCCGGCCGTGGTTAGTAAAACATATCACATGCGATTTGTGATTTTATTTTATTTAATTGACTCGACCATTATCATGGTCGCGTTTTTGTAATGTATTAATTTATTGAATTAAGTGTTATCTGAGGATGGGACTTAGTCCCGAAACGCGTCATAACTGACGAAACTTTGTATCACCAAGTGGATAATAAGGTAATTATATAATTATATAATAAGTGATACGGTACGCAAAAAATAAAATAAGTAATTTTATTTGTCCATTATCACTTCGTAAAATGTCCTCTGCAGGATGCACTGGAGCATTGTCCAGTAACAACACTGCTTTAAATTCTTCCCTAGCAACATTGTTTTCTTGTAACTGAAATGTTGTGACTGATGGAATAAAATTGTTATGAAACCAACAACTGAAAATTTCACAGCTGAACCACTCGTTTCTGTGAACTTTATAAATCACAGGAAGATCAGTCTCGTTTATATTCTTCATTGCTCTTGGGTTTTTAGATTTTCCTATAACGATAGATTTTAATTTATGCGTACCATCGAAACTGGCACACAGTAATGCAGACATCCTCATTTTATTTATTTTATGTCCAGGTGTATGGGTTTCTTTTTTACTCGATTGTGTATTTTTTGGCATTGCTTTCCAAAACAATCCCGTCTCATCAGCATTGTAGATCTGCCATGGTTCAAGTTCATTATCATTAATAATCTTTTGTAATTTATCCTTATATGGTTGAATAGCTTCATGATCTGCACTTAAAAGTTCTCCACAAATCGATCGGTTTGCTATGCCATGTCGATTCCTAAATCTAAACAACTACCCTGTACTTGCCTTAAAATCTTGGTTTTGAAATCGAGTAGCAAAACGTTCAGCAGCAGTCTGCAATTCTATCCCACGGATCGGTACGCCAGCAGCTCGTTGTTGTTTATACCACGTCCAAACAGCTTCGTCAATGTCAGACGTTTTGGCAGGAGTCATCCGTTTTCGCTTAATTTCACTGCCACTATCAAAGTCTCTATTCAATGGAAATTTGTAATTGCTGATCTGCTTTTTTTAATATCGTAAAATGTCGATTTACTGATACCGAAATCGCATAAAACACTCTGAACCGAATCACCTTTGTCAATACATTTTAAAACTTCTATCTTTTGTTCTATCGTGAGCGATTTATACGAACCACGTTTACTCATTTTTGAACACAGTAAAAGATACGAACACTATGGAGTCAAAACGTAAAGTGACTGGCTATGGGACGAACGTTCACAATGATGACAAATGTGGAAGTCTGTATGAGTCATATCCATTGTTATGAATTGTACATTACTGTTCAGAATTTCCAGGAAATGTATACGACACTGCTTTTCGTTATCGCTGACATACCAATTAATAATCCCAGCTCATGGAAATACACTATGTACAGTATTTCCGGCCTTTCTCTTCTCAAGTAGGCTAAATCTACACTTGATTTTGAATGTTTACATATGTACGTATAAATTACAGTTATAGTGCTCAAAAATTTCAAAAATTTATAATTTTATGATCAAGAGGTACGCTCGCACACACTCGAGTTAACAACCCAGGCCCGAGTTGTAAAAAAGAACGATTAGACACACGTCAGACCCGACGCCAGTGGAGAAACAATGAAGAAACGTCCGAGTACACGCGACAATAGAAAACTGGGAACATCGTTGACAGAACGAACTTAGCTACGATTTACGACACCAAAACAAACCAAACAAAAGGGCAGAGTCCAGTAGCCTGGTTACGCAGAAGCGAGATGGAACACATGCTGTGGGGGTTAAGTTGTAACATGCGTACGTATGAATGAAACACTCAACAACAAAGGGTGCAGAGAAATCTTGACGAATATGTAGACAATGGGACGGGTATTCAATGAATACGAGATACGTACTCAGCCCAGCATGAAAACAAGCCCAACGTCAAGTCAGATTTACAACTAGAAAGCGTGGGAGCCGTCCAGGAGTGACGCCCAGCGAAGAGTTGGTAATTGACGGAAAAAACGAAGGGTGAACGAACAATGGACCAGAACGCTGCAGACTCTTAACTAAAGCTATATCAGAGATCCTCGACAACATGGAAACAAAAGGTTGATAGACAGGCGGGCAATTGCTCCATTTCCAAGAAACAACGCAACGTTCGTCGCTGGAGTACTTCGGGGGATGCCCAACGACCAACCAGAGTTTGGCATCTTCCAAAGGAACTGGTGGAGGAGAGAGTAGTGACGACTTGGACGACGAATCAGGAAACCGATGACCGAAAATCTAAAAGGTGGAAGGAAATTATGAACCTATCAACAACGGCCGTAGGCGTGGAGGTGAGAATATTGCATCCTGGTATATGGTGATTGATAAAAACTGTTTACGAGGACGCGGAGCGGCGGTAAGACGGCAGTAATACGGCAGTAATACAGTAGTAATAGTAGCGGCAGTAATATAGTAGTAATTGCTCAGTAGTCAGTGGTATAGTTATAACCAAGTCTCGGTCGTAGTCGAACTTAGACATTCAACTCAATCTCAGTTCTACAAAACGTGTGTTCGATAGATTATCCGGGTTACCGAACTTAACGCAGTAATAAGCAGTGCGAATATACATCAATATCGTTAAATGCCAAGTGTATACGAGGGACTTTCGAGTACGTTCGGCACGCAATATAATGCAGTATGAGTGAATTTACATTTCGATAGTAAAACATTGTGCGACCATTTCAGACATTATAAACACCATCCAACCATAATGATTCTAAATTTTGGGCATACGAACTAAGTGGATTAACACGAACACTAGTGCACACATAGCACACATCACATCCAAGGTAGACAAAGTAATTAGCTACCTGAAACACGCTTATAGCAAGCCCTAAATCAAACCACACCAATGCTGATTATTGCATCTATAACACATAAAACTGTAAAGACACTTATTTCCAGCGGGTAAATTCCGACACCACACCACACATAACGCGAGTGGAATCATCGCAAGTGAAAGTGTAAGTGCGCATCGATCAACAACGATAACCATGTACAGGGAACTCATCAATGGATAGAATCTCCCACCGATGGAATTTGTGGATATGCATTTTACAAGTTAAGTCCTTATGTTTTTAAATACTAGTTGATACTCACTACTGCACTGTCTCTTTTGAAAGAGCTACTCCCGAGAGATCGATATAAATCGTAAAATTAATAATGTTAAATATTAAAGTCAACCATCTGAGGGCATTAATGAACGCATTTAGCTTAGGACGAAGTATATTTGATTGTTTATTGTTTGTGCATATATATATATTATTGTGTTGTATTTTATAGCATTGTATGTCTTGTTTTTCAGGGAACAACGAAACGAATATGATTATGATTTATGTTAATATGTGTTTTGTCTGAATGTATTTACAGGACATGATTTCATTTGTAGGTCAAAAATTTGCTTAACCAATAATGTGTAATAAATAAGTATTTATTGCGTATATATATCTTGCGTTCATTATTGCAATTAACCTCGAATAATTAATTTGTCATGTTTCAAGTAATTTTATCTTATTGCTTACAAAGAATCTCAATAATTATGCTAATTAACAGTGCATACACTCAAATCCCCCATTGAATCATCAGAATAGCATACTTGTGTAAATTATATTGATCTGATAAATATTCAAATTAATTGAATAACTTAATAATCCGCATAAATTAGCATAATTGCATTCAACATAAATGGCGCCCATCGCATGGCAAAAGAGAGCAGGCAGTAGTTAGACTAAGTAAAATAATATATTACAATAAAATTCATAGTGTAGGGTTAGCCTGACTGGATGATAACAAGGAGTAAAGCTAAAATGGCCAGTAGTTCGGACAGTATGAGTTTCGACATCAACAACCAGTTAGGTATACCCGATAACGGAGAAGAAAACTCAACGGTCGAACCAAACATGACTGAGGAGACGTCAGACGTCAGAGCGCGGGGACAGGAGTCCCAACAACCACAAGAGGAAGTGACACTGCGTTCACTGATGGATTTCATGCGTACACAGGAGGAAGAAATTAATGAGAAATTTGAAGTAATTAATGACAATCTAGAGGAAGTCAAAAGGGAACAAAATGAAAAGTTTGAAAAACAGGATGAAAAGTTTGACAAAATAAACGAAAAACTAGATAGTCATAAGGAAGAAGTCAGGCGACAGATGGCCGAACAGATCGCGCAAATACAAGCAGAAATGCGTGACCACAAGACCATTTGTGATGACAAAGTAAGTGAAGTCCAGAAGAAACAGGAGGACACTATGAAAGAATTAAAGGACGACACTACAAAAAAGTTCGAAGAAATGTGGGAAACCAGGGAGTCAGATCGTCAAGAAGTAAAGAACCTCGCACAAAACACTCAAACGAGTATTAAGAAGGTCCACAATAAATTAGACTCGCACATCAATAATAACCACAAGAAACAAGAAGAATTAAAAGCCGAAGTATACCACACACTTAAGCAGCAGCAACAAGAACTGGGAGAAACAAACAACATACTACAACAAAAAATTGAAGAAGTAGACGGCAGGCAGAAGACGACAGAGCAGAAACTGGACGAAAACGTCAAAGAGAAGACAACCCACATTCAAGAACTGAAGTGTCAATTAGAAAGATTGCGGCGGCAGATAATCGAAGGGGAGTCTGGGCCAAGTAGAACGGTCAACGGACAGATACAGGTGGAACTAAAATACGATGGAACCGACAGATTCCCGATGGAGTTCCTGAAGGAATTGTCGGAGTTCCAGGAGCTGTATTATTCAAACAGTGATGTTAAATGGATCGGGAAGCACCTAGAAAAGGACGCTAGTATATGGTTGCGCGTAATCAGGGACCAGATATCCACGTTTGAAGAGTTCAAGGAGGCGTTCACATTGAAATATTGGGGTTTAGAGCGACAAGATATCATCCGTGATAACCTTGAATATGGGAAATTCGAGTGGCACGGACCGATTACGGCTACTCAGTATATCGAGAGGATCCTATTAGGAAGCCGACAATTAACTCCCACGTTGACTGATCGACAGTTAATAAGGAAAATCTCTAGGCATTTTGGTAGAAACCTGCAGATCGCTGTAATCACGAGCGGGATCACCACGATACCAAACTTTGAGGCTTTAATCACGGAATACACAAGTATTCAGCCGAACAATGAAAATAACAGGCGAGCACATTACCGGGCAGCTAATGAAGAAAGCGGAACCACCAACCGAGTCAAGGGTAACTTTTCAAATAAGAGTGAAAGTGACAAGAAACTGGTTTGGCAGGAGAGACCACAGGGCACCCGCTACGGTGACAAGCAGTACAACGGAATAAACACTGTTGATTTCGTTAACAGTTCGGCGAGCACGAGTAGAGCGGTCGACGACATCACCCCAAGGACGAATACCGACAACAATGGTAAAAAAAAACACCCCTGCACAGCGAGTGACTTAGTTTTTGTAAACAAACCCGACCCCACCAATAATGTCAACATTCTATTACCGGACTTGAGAAATGACCTGCTACAAGAAGATGACGAAGAAATTATTAAACAAATATTAAATTGTCCCGAAATACTTGTCAATTTAACAACGGCATTACTGTGTCGGCTCTGATTGACACAGGCTCTGTCATCAACGGCCTATCAGAAGAATGGTTCAACGTGAATAAGAAGGACATTGAACCCTACGAGATTTTACCAATGACTAATTCCCTCATCACTAGTGCCGTTGGGAACAAATCTAAATTAATCAGAAAGCAGATACTGTGCGATATTGAAATTGACGGAATAAAAAATGAATGTGTTTTCTTGGCAATACCAGATCTCATTAAGCCATGCATATTAGGAATAAGTTTTTTACAGGAAGTGGGATGTCGCATTGACATCGGAAAGAAGAAGATCGAATTAAGGAATGCAGCTAATGAAGAGATGCGCGCTGTACCCATCATGAACATCGAACTATTAAATAATGGAGAGGAAGAAGAGATTCTGAGGAATATCAACGAGAAGATAGGAAGCATGGATTGTCAAGATGAAGAGATATTAGAACGATTGAGGGAAATACTAATAAAGAATAGGAGAGTGTTCAGGGAATACCCGGGAAGGATAGAAGGATACGAGCATGAATTTCAAGTCAGGGACAGGACGCCCTACTTTCAACGGGGTTGGCCTGTACCACTTGCTTATAAGGAAAAGGTAAAGGATGAGATTGACAGGATGCTGCGGTACGGAGTGATAGAACGATGCACCAGCCCGTTCATAAATCCACTCGTCACAGTCATCAAAAGAGATGGAAGAGTCCGTTTATGTCTCGATGCAAGAAAGATAAATGGCGTAACGATACCCGACTATGAAGGCGTTTCCCCGATCAACGAAATTTTGACAAGGTGTAGTGAGATGCGCTACCTATCTAGCGTTGATTTATCCAGTAGCTTTTGGCAGGTGCCATTGAAACAAGAATGCAAAAAGTACACCGCGTTCATGTATGAGGGAAGGTGCTACCAATTCAATGTAACACCATTCGGCCTCAGTACCAGTTCGGCGGCACTGACACGCGGATTGGATATAGCCTTGGATGAAGAAGTTAAAAGAAACACACTCATATACGTTGATGATTGCTTGTGCTATTCCAACGACGTTCAAACGCACCTGGCACATCTGGAAGCACTGTTAAATAACCTCAACAAAACAAACTTAACCGTTAACCTCAATAAATCACAGTTTTTCAGACAAGGAATCTCGTATCTTGGATACCAGCTGACGACACGTGGAATCCAAGCTACAGACGAGACAATAAAAGCCATTATGGATTTCCCGAAGCCTAAGAACCAGAAACAGTTAAAAGGTTTCTTAGGCCTCACTAATTTCTATAACCGCTTCACAAGTAAATATGCAGAGACCACGGAACCTCTACATGAATTATAGAAGAAAGGTCGCAAGTTTTCATGGACAGCTGAGTTAGACGATTGTTTTATGAAAGTTAAGAACTTATTTTCTGATGCCGTAGTTTTAAGATTTCCGCGCCCAAACTAGAGATACTATATACAATGTGATGCTAGCGATTTCGCATACGGGGGCCAACTTTATCAGCATGATGAAGAAGGGGAGATTGGCGTGATTGCCTTCACAAGTAAAACATTCAAAGGCGCCGAGCGGAACTACTATACCACAGAAAAAAGAACTCTTAAGTATTGTCAGGTGCTTAGAAAAATTCCGCATGTACATTCTCGGTCAACCATTGATAATAATAACTGAAACAAGGCATTGACGTTCATGAATAAATGCCATCTGAATAATTCGAGGATTACGGCATTGACGTTCATGAATAAATGCCATCTGAATAATTCGAGGATTACGCGATGGATTCTAGCTGTACAAGAGTATAAATTCGATATCATCCACTGCAACAACAAAGACAATATTGTAGCAGACATTCTAAGCAGGTACTCGCACGATACGAAACTAGACGAAGTTTATGACAATACACACGAATACTTGGTCAATCACTTCACCATTAAAATGAAATACGAAGTACGAAAAATTATCAAAGATATTGGAAAACACCAAATGGAGGATAACAAACTCAAGATAATTATTAATAAAATAAAAGATGGAAGTTTAGATCAAAATTTAAATAAATTTTATAAGTATGTCAATAATAAATTATATAGGCGGCAGCGGAACGAGTGGAAACTATACGTTCCTGATAACGTATCGAGGGATATAATCGCTGAGATTCATTAGATGTTTGGACATTTGGGGACGAAAAAGTGCGTGAAGATGCTCCAGGAACATTTCACATTCGACCGGATGTTGAAAAGGGTCAAAACTTATATCCAAGCGTGCGACGTTTGCCAGAAGTGCAAAGATACCAACAACAAAGTGCTGTTTGGTGGTACCCGTGCGGTGGTACCTACAGCAAGAGGAGATCTGGTAAGCGCGGATTATTATGGACCCCTACCGACAGGAGCAGGTGGCGTTAAATATTTGCTCGTGATGGTAGATAATTTCACGAAGTACGTCAAGTTATTTACGCTCCGAAGGGCAACGACCACCACGACGTTGCGGAGAATAAAAAGTTATTGTGAAGAGTTCAGACAACCAAGGGCCATTTTGACGGACAACGGGACCCAGTTCACTTCCAAAAAGTGGATCAACGGATTAAAGGAATTAAATATACAACCGAAGTTTACCGCAATACGAAACCCTTGTACTAATCTTGCCGAGAGGATTAACCGGCAACTTGGCAACTTGTTCCGGATCTTCGTGAATGACCGACATACTAAATGGTCTCAATACGTAAAGACGATAGAAGCGTGCTTGAACGAGGTGTACCACGAGGCAATCGAAGTTACCCCTCATGAGGCACACCTCGGTAAAGACCGACACGAGCATGGGAACAATGCTTAGACAAAGGAATTATTAATATTGAAGGAAAGCCCGATAATAATATATTTGTAAAGATCAAGGAGAAAAGGGAGAGGCACGCGAAGCGTTGCAACGAGAGCAAAAAAATAACAAAGTTCGCAATAGGCGACAAAGTGTTGGTAAGAACATACCAAAAATCGGACGCTATGATGAAAAAGATCGACAAGTTCTTTGAACTATTTTCAGGACCTTATAAGATTAACCGTATCCTCGGCGAGGCCACGTACGAGCTCGTGGAATGCGACAGCGATAAAGTACGAGGAAGATTTAACGTGCGACAGATTAAGGCGTATCATGAGCCGGCGAAAGAGGTACGAGTTGTGCAAGAAGATAAGAACAACACCGGCTGCTAGATGGCTAAAAAGCGGAATACACGAATCAGGTAATTGTCCCGCGGGGCCAGTCCAGCTAGCCAACGAATAATGTAAATTTTTGTACTACGTATAATTTAAACTTTAATGTCAATTTGTTTGTAATCACGATGTCTTCTTTCATTTAGAATGCCAATTAGATATCTAATCATTGATGTACATAAAATAACTTGATAACGTGTACCGTGTATCAATGGGACATTTATGGTACAGGACATTAGATAATTGTGAAGCAATAAATTAATAATGATAGAGTGAATTGAATAGGTAGTGTATAATCAATAATTTAAATATGAGACAATCATTTTGTAACCTTAGGAATAAGTATCAAGGTACATATCATGAGGTAGGATGAATCCTTAGTTGTTTATTAATTATGCATATTTCATTAATTAGTGTAATCAATTATAATATGTGTCGCAAGTTAATCTCATGTATGTATTTGTTTATTTAGCGATTATAGTTGTAGGACACTAGAAGTGAATTAAAAATATTGTTTGTTATTATGTGATTCATCAATATACGATTAATTGATTTTATTGCTAGCGGATCATCAGCTAATTTATCATGTTATATAGGTATAACGTAAGAATGTAGCATACGAAACGAAACAAACTGTCTAATGATTAGATGTAAATATTTTATTTCAATTATTAACATGAGATAATATTGTACAATCCACATCTAGACGGATAGTATGTAAAAAATGCGTTCATTTCACTCAGATGGGCGGCAATAAATTCATGTAATCATATAAGACCCAAAAGATAGGGAATAACTATCAGTTGCACCATATGAGAGAAAATAGGTCATCCAACCATGACCATTCCAAGGCAGACGTCCACGGCTGGGACAGAGCGCAGAAATTGGATCAGATGTCTCCTGATGACCCAACATCCAATCCAATTTGGGGACAATATAGTGCTCAAAAATTTCAAAAATTTATAATTTTATGATCAAGAGGTACGCTCGCACACACTCGAGTTAACAACCCAGGCCCGAGTTGTAAATAAGAACGATTAGACACACGTCAGACCCGACGCCAGTGGAGAAACAATGAAGAAACGTCCGAGTACACACGACAATAGAAAACTGGGAACATCGTTGACAGAACGAACTTAGCTACGATTACGACACCAAAACAAACCAGACAAAAGGGCAGAGTCCAGTAGCCTGGTTACGCAGAAGCGAGATGGAACACATGCTGTGGGGGTTAAGTTGTAACATGCGTACGTATGAATTAAACACTCAACAACAAAGGGTGCAGAGAAATCTTGACGAATATGTAGACAATGGGACGGGTATTCAATGAATACGAGATACGTACTCAGCCCAGCATGAAAACAAGCCCAACGTCAAGTCAGATTTACAACTAGAAAGCGTGGGAGCCGTCTAGGAGTGACGCCCAGCGAAGAGTTGGTAATTGACGGGAAAAACGAAGGGTGAACGAACAATGGACCAGAACGCTGCACACTCTTAACAAAAGCTATATCAGAGAGCCTCGACAACATGGAAACAAAAGGTTGATACAGGCGGGCAATTGCTCCATTTCCAAGAAACGACCAACGTTCGTCGCTGGAGTACTTCGGGGGATACCCAACGACCAACCAGAGTTTGGCATCTTCCAAATGAACTGATGGAGAGAGTAGTGACGACTTGGACGACGAATCAGGAAACCGATGACCGAAAATCTACAAGGTGGAAGGAAATTATGAACCTATCAACAACGGCCGTAGGCGTGGTGGTGAGAAACTTGCACCCTGGCATATGGTGATTGATAAAAACTGTTTACGAAGACGCGGAGCGGCAGTAATATAGTAGTAATTGCTCAGTAGTAGTGATAGTAGTAATATGATTAACAGTCGTAATAGTTACTCGGTACTTACTCCGACTTACTCAACTTCCAAGTCAGTTAGTCAGTCAGTGATATAGTTATAACCAAGTCTCGGTCTTAGTCGGACTTAGACATTCAACTCAATCTCAGTTTTACAAAACGCGTGTTCGATAGATTATCCGAGTTACCAAACTTAACGCAGTAACAAGCAGTGCGAATATACATCAATATCGTTAAATGCCAAGTGTATACGAGGGACTTTCGAGTACGTTCGGCACGCAATATAATGCAGTACGAGTGAATTAACATATCGATAGTAAAACATTGTGCTACAATTTCAGACATTATAAACACTATCCAACCATAATGATTCTAAATCTTGGGCATACGAACTAAGTGGATTAACATGAACACTAGTGCACACATAGCACACATCACATCCAAGGTAGATAAAGTAATTAGCTACCTGAAACACGCTTATAGCATGCCCTAAATCAAACCACACCAATGCTGATGATTGCATCTATAACACATAAAACTGTATAGACACTTATACACAAGCGGATAAATTCCGACATCACACTACATATAACGCGAGTAGAATTATCACAAGTGAAAAGTGTCAGTGCGCATCGATCAACAACGATAACCATGTACAGGGAACCCATCAATGGATAGAATCTCCCACCGATGGAATTTGTGGATATGCATTTTACAAGTTAAGTCCTTATGTTTTTAAACACTAGGTGATACATACTACTGCACTGTCTCTTTTCAAAGAGCTACTCCCGAGAGATCTATATAAATCGTAAAATTAATAATGTTAAATATTAAAGTCATCCATCTGAGGGCATTAATGAACGCATTTAGCCTAGAATGAAGTATATTTGATTGTTTATTGTTTGTGCATATATATATATATTATTGTGTTGTATTTGATAGCATTGTATGTTTTGTTTTTCAGGGAACTACGAAACGAGTATTATTATGATTTATGTTGATATGTGTTTTGCTGAATGTATTTACAGGACATGATTTCATTTGTAGGTCAAAAATTTGCTTAACCAATAATGTGTAATAAATAAGTATTTATTGCGTGTATATATATATATATTGTAATATAATGTAAATATTACAAATATAAAAATAAAAATTTATATTAAATAATGGAATTGTGTAGAAAGATATTGTGTGTGTATCTTTGGTGCTAACAAAGGTATTGTGCTCTTCCTTTAGCCCCACTAGTTGGGCAAGCCAATTTGTGATATAATTAAAATATTACAAATAAAAATATAAAAATAATTATTAAATTGAATTGTGTTGATACGTATTGATATTTTATCACTGGATCAGTCTGACTCCTTAAAGTCTCACTGGTTAGGCTAGTCAAATGGTAATATAATTTCAAATTTAATAATAAATAGAATATAGAAATATTGATGATAAGAAAATGTTATAACTAGGTGTGTTTGATTGATAAATAATAAATACATCAAACTTTAAAAATTCTGCAAATATTTTTTCTCGTTCTTGTATAGAGTTTGTTGGAATGATTTAATTTAATTAATTAACAATTAATTAATTAGTTGAATTTGTAATTTCCTTCTTTGTCTATTCTCTCAATGTGAATTATGTTTTTACTTAATAAAAAAAATAATAATAACATTAATGGTAGAAATAAAAACAATGCTGGTAACTGAATACTGATTTGCGTTTATTCATTCAAAATTGTGCGCCAGTCAAACTGCGCATGTCCCAGGCACTGGCTAATATTCGCCACAGTCGGCAGTGAGAAAGATTAACAAATATATTTTTTACAAGTTTAAATTTATGGTTCTTTTAACGAGTCGAAATGGTCAGAGGGCAAGGAACAAGATACATTTAACAGGTATTCTTAAACTAAATGTTAATATCTGAAATAGAACAGAATTATTATTACAATTGTCAATTAGAAAGAAATTATTTAAATTTCGAACCAAGTCGAAGAAATGACGTCACTCTGCTCCAGGCAGCACTGGTCGATCGTCAGTATAGAAATTCAGCAATGGCCACCGTCTGCTCGTTTTAACTGCTATGACGCCGTTGGAATTGAAGATCTTCTCCCACAGAAATAAAATGATGTTCCCTTTTTCTGCAAAGTGGTGTTGGTCCAAAATATCGTGTTGAATGTCCCCTCGTCGTCTGCGATGTCGAATTCTGGATGGATCTCTTGTGTAGTGTAGTGTTCAAATATGCGTGTTGGTTTTGTGTGAATTCGTTCCAAAAATTGTTCAAAAATGGCTGTCGATTTCTGGTGTTGCGTTTTTATGGTGTTATTCTGTGTTTTTGGAAACTTGTGAAGTGTTAGACATAGATAAATAATGTTATTTCACTTGTTAGTTCATCTCCGTTACACGCCACATAACCACACTTGGTTTTAATATAAATTATTTGGGTTTCAAAACTCCACTAATACATTTTTCAACCGTTCAGCTTTGCGATTAACAATAGACTAAACGACGCAACGTCGTCGTTTTAGGGCAATTTGTGGTATGTCTTTTTCCTCTTCATATTGTTTAATTATAAAATATCTGTCTAAGACTTGTTTCACTATCTAACTATACATAACAAGTTTTCTTATTTTTTACTGTATTTCCAATATTTCTTAATTTTACATGAATCTAACTATTCAGTAATATTGATTATTTAATTTTACATCTTTTGATATATAGCTGGGTTTGTTTCAAACTCATTTAAGCCCAAAAATTACAATTTTAGATAATTATTGTATGTCCCATATTTTGTACAAATTCAGTGTTTTAAAGGTTTTTATTTGTTTTTTCGGTATAATATTTCCATGGAATACACCTAATAACTCCGTAATTACTTTGTTGTTAATAATTTGGTTATTAAAACATTTCAATATTGATTAATTTGCTGTTTAGTCTGATTTGATTACTATCATAAGCCTATTTTTGACTGTTTCCAAAAGAAGTTAGTTTTCTTTCTTTTGTCATTCTATTTGCTATTAACTGTATCTGTATTAATTATATTTTCAATTTCTGTATTGTATGTATTGAATTCTATTCCTATTACATAGATTAATTCTTTGATAGATAGTTTTTTTTTTTTGTTTATAGGCCATTCTGTGTTTACAAACATAGTGTCTTGGTGGGTCTGTTTGTACATTATACATGGTTTACTGATTTGAATAAAACTACTACATTTTTATGCCCTACTTGCCTCTCTGACTTACACAATGGAAAATTAAATGACATGATTTTAATTACAATAGAATATCTTGTATCTACTAAACTTTCTTTATACTAATAACATCATTGAACCATAACATGAACATCTTATGCCTAATTTTAACAAAAACATCTTATTATCAACTATTTTCCATATATCACCTAATTTTAACAAAAACATCTTATTCCTATTATTTTTTCCTGTATCATCAAATGATAACAACATAGCTTATCCTAGACATAATTTAATTAGAAAACATAAAAAACTCCTATTACTAGTAACACTGTCAGTCACTAACTGTCTTGTGTATGTATTATTCTTATGAAAACACTTTAACTGTGATAAAAAACCTCGTGTATCTATTTACACCTTACATCTAAAATATTATTTAATTAATAATAAATAATAAACATCTTAATATTAGGCATACCTTCAGTTATGAACTGTCCTTTGGTATTTTTGTCCTCACCATTTATTTAGTTATAATTAAAGAAAACATTTTATATGTAATAGTCCTTCTTATATCTAATTTAAAACTCTTATTACTAGTAATGTTGTCAGTCCTTAGACCGTCTTTCATTTCAATGGTTTTATTATTATTATTCTACACTCATGGTAGTCTTTTTATAATACTTAAACCTCATTGAAGATTTTTTCATAGATTTTTTAACTATGTTTCTCACTGTACACTCTGTAGTTCCTTAATTTTGTTATCTCACTTCACTTTATTGTATTCTACACTCTGGTAGTCTTTTTAGTGAGTTCTACTCTATGGTAGTCTCTTTTGACATATTTTTTGACATGTTACACTTACAACTAATATACAATTTGTTTTTATAGTATTGTATCTTGTAACTTGTTTGGGGTTTACCTATATCGGTTTCAATTTTGTCTCATGGTATTTATTATATGATTAACATTTTGTTTTGGCATATCTCTTCCTGTTTCTGGTCTCTTTGTTGGAATCTTGATATGTTTCGTCCCTTCTTCAAATATCACATTAGTAGTTTCCTTATTAAAATGGTTTTATGACAGATTATTTCCTTTTTTATGGTCCTTCCCTTTTTGTACTGCTTCCCCAATCTACTGGGTATACCGCTGGTTTAACTGGTTTTTTCATAGTAGGTTATTTTAATTAATGGTTTTCTTTATTATCTTCCATTTTTATTAACATTTTATAGACTTAATTATACAGTTTCTAGTGTAATCCTTAAACAATTTATTCTTCTCACTCACTATGGAACTTTCTCTTTTATTCATGTAACATTAATTCAAATGTTTAGTGTGATAATTTTGTTATGTTACATATGCTCTCCTGTAAAAGTGATTAGTTCAGATCATACTCTGTATGGATGAAATAATTACTACTAATTCTTTTGTATTTACATTTTCTCCGTGATTACATGTTTTCACTTTATATACCTTCTTTTTCCACCATTGCTTCCTCTCAGCTGATGTGTATCTCCTTCATTAGTTTCTTTTTTCATTGATAAGTGATCTTCAATCTTGTGTATAACATTATCATTTTATATTCCTTCTTATTTGGTGCTTCCTCACCAGTATGTTTACTCCCTAACAAATTAATTGGAACAGTTCAGAGTGGCACTTTTGGCTTCAATCCCTGCTGTCCAATACTTCAATTGAGTCCAGAGGTATTATCATCTCTGCTCAACACATGAGACTGATGGCATTTTCTACATCCAGTCATAAAATAAATAAACAGTAAAAGTAGTCATTTTTGACTAAAATAAACATCTTTAGATTCTTCACTTCATAATACGTTATATTAATTAATACTTTTATACACTTGACTCTTCTTCTCTCTTAAAGCTTATTCCATATTAGGTGGTTTAGGTATGTGGTATCATATACATTTCATCATGTTTACATAGTAAGTAGTATTTATATTTACTCTTTCTACCATCTGGTATCCATTGAGTTACTTTTATTGCTCATGGTATAACATGAATTAATTCTTTATCACTTTCACTATAACAGTGGTTGTTGTAACAGCATTATCATTATTAGTATCAGGTTTTTGTTTTTTGGTTTCTGGTCTCACTATTTGGTCTTTAGTGAGCTGGTCCTTCTTCATTGTTCCATTTTTATTAAATTATTTTCTTTGTGAGTTTGGTTAATTTGTTCGATTAAGTCATATGACATTCTGGTTTCCTTTCTCCCTTAGAATTTTGTATCTCTTTCTTACAAAATCTTTTTTCATATTTCAGAGTTATTTCTCATCATTTGTATGAGTAATGATGTGAGTTTAATGTTTTTTTTTTTTTTTTTTTTTAATTTTAGACATTTTTATTCAACTACATTCTTTCTTGTTCATAGTTGTTTTTCAAATATTTTGGTATAAGTTGTACTTATTATTGTTTTGAATTTTGAAATTATTATTCCTCAAAATTCTTTTTGCATTCATAATAGTCTTTGAATGTTTGTGTAAGTGGTACTTACTAATTATTTTGAATTTGGACAATTATTATCTGCATCCAAATTCTTTTTACTTGCATAATAGTCTTTGAATATTTGTGTAGCTTGTACTTACTATTGCTTTTGAATTTTGAAGCTTATTATGTTCAAAATTCCTTTTATTTATTCACAATAATCTTTTAAATGTTTTGTGTAAGTTGTGCTTACTGATTTTTGAATTTTTGTAATTATTTATTTATCAAAATTCTTTTTTTTTTTTTCATCATTCACAATTGTTCGATTATTTGGTGTAAGTTGTACTTACGGATTTTTGAATTTGGTAATTTTTTATTCTTACCAAAATTCTTATTTTGTTCACAATATTCTTTCAGATATCTAGTGTAAGTTGTGCTTACTAATTTTTGAATTTTGTAATCATTTTTATCAAAATTCCTTTTGCATCATTCACAATTGTTCGAATATTTGGTGTAAGTTGTACTTACTAACTTTTTGAATTTGGTAGTTTTTTCTTATCAAAATTCACAATTTCTTCATTCTAGTTTTAACTTATAATTATGAGTCCTCCAAATATTTTTTAATGGATAACTGATTATAAGTTCCTTTTACTTTATTCGAAATGATATCCTTTAGTACATATGTATTATTATTCTTGTTTTTAATAATCAGGTATGGGCCGGTATACAGCAGTAATAACTTTTTGGTAATGCCTTCCAAAGTACTGGGTAATTCCCTGTTTTTTAGCAGTACCTTTTCTCCGACTTCATATCTTATTATTTTCTTAACAGCCTTTTGATATTTGTTCTTGCGCCTTTCCTGGTCTTCAGCCAATTTATTGTAGAATCTGATTCGATTGAACTTGTATTCTTGACTCCTGGGGAACTCTATTATGTCTTGTATTTCTCTCGGAGGTGGTCTTTCATACATTGCCGTGTATGGCGTGGTACCAATAGCGGTGTGATATGACAAATTAAGGAATTCTTCAGTCACTAATAAATATTCTTGCCACTTCTTTTGTTGATTATAGCAATAAGTCCGTAATATTCTTCCGACCTCTCGCAGTACCCTCTCCGCTGGATTGCTGCTGGGGTGGTAGACAGACGTCTTGTATGTCTTAATGCCCAATGTATTCAGAGTGTTTCTCCACCGCCAACCCTTAAATTGCGTTCCATGGTCGGTGATTATGGATGTCGGGCTTCCTACCTCTGGAATGTAATGATTTGTTATTATTTCTAGAGTCTTCAGAGTGGTGGCTCTGTTCACAGGGTATAGTTTTGTAAATTTTGTAAAATGATCCATCATAATAACAATATACTTGTATCGATGGCGTCCACCACTGCGGGGAAATGGACCACATATGTCCAGAAAGACCTTTTCCAGTTTGGCTTGTGAGGTAATTGGTATCATCATACCTTCCTTTCTCTCATTGTTGGTTTTCACCAATTGACATATCATACAGGTTTTAAGGTAGTTTCTAGTTTTTCTATTGATACCTTTTATGTGACAATTCTCTTCTATTGCCTTGATCACCTTCATGGCTCCCATGTGACCGTATCGTAGGTGATAGTCCAGGATGATATCCTTTTCAATTGTAGTAGGGATCATGATCTTCCAAACGTCTTCGTCAAGGGATGTCTTGATGAATAAAATCCCATTATGTATACAATAAAATTTGTTTATTGTGTCATCTTGGTTGGAGAGACGAAGTTTAATAGAGTTTAACTTCGGATCGGACTGCTGGTGTTTGCTGATGTCCTGCACTATCTTCTCTAAATCAGATCTGTCCTTAATAATGTTATAGATTTTCAAAATGCTCTCCTTTTCGCCTTCGAATGTTTGTTCTTCTAGATTCACTCTTGACAATACGTCGGCTACTACATTTTTACTTCCAGGAACATACTCCCACTGTATATCGTATTCCTGCAGGGCGAGTACCCATCTGGTCAATCTACCGTGGCTTAATTTGCATCTTCTTAGAAATGATATTGACTTGTGATCTGTTCGGACGGTCACTGGATATCCGAGGATATACGTCCGAAACTTCCCGCAGGCAAAGACTACACTTAGCAGTTCTTTTTCCGTCACATTATAGTTCTTCTCACACTGGTTAAGGGTTCTGCTAGCAAAGCTCACTACTAGATGGTTTCCACTTTCATCTTCTTGGTACAGTGTTGAACCCAAGCTAAT
Source organism: Magicicada septendecula (assembly GCA_034769895.1). Lineage (NCBI taxonomy): Eukaryota > Metazoa > Arthropoda > Insecta > Hemiptera > Cicadidae > Magicicada > Magicicada septendecula. Next base: position 315,661,632 of record CM068373.1, on the reverse strand, counting down.
ATTACTAGCGTCACAGTTTAGAAAGAAGGGTCGGTTAAAATCTGGATGGTTGAGCATTACTGCATCTAAGAATTTCTCTTTAATTGATTTGAAGGTCTCGTCTTGTTCTTGACCCCATCGCCATTTATTCTTGGACGATAACTGGTACTGAAACTGGGCTGTTAGTTCGGAATAATTATTCTGAAACTTCCTATAATAGTTACATAGGCCCAAAAATGATTGTAGTTGCCTTCTGTTTTTTGGTGTAGGGAATCGTTGTATGGCGTCTACCTTTTCCGTTGATGGTGTTATTCCTTGACTGTTTAGCTGGAAACCCAGGAATTGAACTTCTTTAGCTATAAGCTTGGACTTGTCCAGTTTAAGGGTGACATTATTTTCAGCAAGCTTCTTCAAGACATACTCTACACGATAACAGTGTTCCTCCCAGCTGGTTGATGTTATTAGGAGATCATCAACATATACAGTTGTGAATTGGAGCGCTTCTGGTCCTAGTATATGATCCATACAGGCGACAAAAACAGCTACTGAATTAACCAACCCGAAGGGCAATCTCTTAAACTGATAATTGCGCCCTTCGAAGATGAACGCCATATATTGCCGGCTTGCTGGGTGCAACTCCACTTGCCAATAGCCGCATACCGTATCCCAGGTGGTAATGAATCGTGTTCCGTGGAACCTCTTCAAAATTTCATCAATTTCGCCAGGTGATGTACGATCGTTTATTATCATCTTATTTATCTCCCGAGCGTCAAGGCAAAGTCTTACCTTCCCATTTTTCTTTTGTATGGCCACAATTGGGCTTGTGTATGGCGATTGACTGCTCTCGATGATATCTCTACGGATCATATTCTGGATCTCTGATCGTACGGCTTCTTTCAAAGATTGTGCTATTGGGTATGACTTTCGGTTGAATTCTACCGGTTCTCTGAATCGTATTGAGCATTGGTAGTTCCGGATCTTTCCAGGTTCGTCAGAAAATACAGCTCGATATTTCTCATATATTTCTACCAATTGATTCTGCTGGTCTTCCGTTAGTTGCTCGTTAGTATTGTGGCACTGGAAGTTACGTATCTCTTGGATCTTTTGTTTCCATAGGTCTTCCTCCGAATCTTGATGTACTGGCTTGTTGTTTGTTGAGTGGTTGGATAAGTAATTCACCTTATTTTGGTGGTCGAGAAGTCGTTTGGAGTCTAAAGTCTTGTTATCAGTTAAATTGGCTATCCAGGTTGAACCTTCAGCAAAGAGTGATACCCTTCCTCGGCACAAGTCGATAATTGCTGAGTTTCGGCGCAATATGTCGCATCCTATCATGATGTTGAAAGGTAATCCGGCTGCAACAAGAAATATCATATCCACACTAATGCCCTGACTTTTGACATTGAGGGATACCTGCTTTCTTATGGTCTTGTTCTGTCGGCCGGTAGCTCCTACAAGTACAATGTTATTAATAGGTAGTACCGGTAAGTTTTTATGGCATTCCTGCTGTATCCGGTCCAATTCATTTCGATTTATTATGGAGACATTGGCTCCAGTGTCTATCATTATAGGAACAGAAATACCTTCAATTTCTGCGATTATGTATATTATTTCATTATCATTATTGTTAATATTAAGCTCACTTTCTTCTAATAGGTCCTTACGGATATCCTTTAAATAATTGCTGTATATTATGGTAAAATTTTTTCTGTTCTTCTTCAAATTCATACCTACTTGATTAAATCCAGCAGATTGGAGCAGTAAAGGGTCATTAGATTTTATTACTGCCTCCGTTCGTTTAAATGTTCCGCTTCATTACGGATCAGGCCGTTGGAAGCGTCAGCTTGAAGTCCTGAGGCTGTTTCGTTTGGTTCTGCTCGATCGTCTGGTTGGGCTTCTGTTATAGGTAGTCTTCGCTGATTATCCAGGCTGGAACTACGTCTGGGCTCGTACTCTCTGTACCTATTACTTCCCTGGCTCCCTTGGAAAGTCTCGTACTCGTAGTATCGGCTCCTCCGTTGAGGCTGGTATCTTCTGTGTCCACTGCCTTCTGCTCGGATGTAATTAACATTAGGTCGATATGCCCTGTAATTGTGGTTACCTCCATTTGGGTAATTTCGGTTATAATTACCATGATAATTATTATTATTAGAAAGGTTGGGGTTCCTCTGACCATTTTGAACATAGTTACTATTATTATTGTAATAACCGTTGTTATTTTGGGGACGGCTATTATTATTATTATTATTATTGTTGTGGTTGTTGTTATTATTATTTATACGAGGAATATTACTATTATTATTATTGTTGTTAAAACGGGGCAAATTATTGTTATTTCTGGGGTTATAATTGTACTCGGCATTATTCCGATTTGCGGAGTTATAATTATTATTATTACCCACATTCTGCCGATTATTATTATTATTCAAATTATTGCTGTTATTCCTTGGTTCCAGCTTTTCATACCTCCTGCGACTTTGACGGTAATAGTCTTCGTGCTCGTACATTTCTAAAAGCTCGGTCATGGCTTGCACCGTCTTTATTTGACTATTTCGTCTGGCTCTGATAATATCCTCCTCGTAGTGGTATGAGAGTTTGCTGACCAGGCATTCTTCCGGTATTCGGGGCTCTAGATGTTTGGCCACGCACACCTTTCCCAAAAAGTACGCCGTTAAGGTTTGGTTTCCATATGGGTTGTACTTCCCATGACATATCCCGTCTCTGGCGATATTTTGCGTTGATTCCGACCAATATTTGGCTTTGAATAGCCTTCTGAATTGTTGATAGTCGGTCACCTCGTCTCTTATTGCCATCCACCAATTGTCTGCTATCTCCTTGAACGATTCGTCCAGCACCTCTTTATTCTCCCTCCAGCGATTACCTCTGTGTTTGGCAAAGTATTCCTCGATTCTTGCTAGGAATTCCATGGGTTTATTTTTATAAAACCTGAAGTTAATCCCTTCACGATTTTCACTGTTGGGACAACTGGTAATGGTTGTCGGTCGACTATGGAATAGGTCTATATCTGTCTGGTTCTGTCTTACCTGACTGTTGATGCTGGTTACAGCAGCTTCAATGCCGTCGCATTTTTCTGTGAATCGGTCCTGCACTCACTCCCAGTCTTCCCGTGTTTCCTTTAGTTTTTCCTCCAATGTCTTCCTAGTCGTTTCTTCAATGGTGTTAACCTTCGTATTTATTTCTGTTCTGATACTCCGTACTTCTTGTTCGGTTTGACTCCATTTTTCGTCAGCTCTGGCAACCCTTTGTTCGATTACCGTTATTTCCTCTTCTACTTTCTTGCTGATTGTCTCATTGTTTTCAGCTATCTTCTGGCTTAATTCATCCTTCAATATTTCCATTTTTCCGTCTAACCGGTTCATGTTCTCCTGGTTCGTCTCCTTCAATTCTTCTCTCAATTGCTGACTATTATTCTCCATCTTTTTATTGGTTTCTTCCAGTTTCTGGCTTATCTGGGTCAATTCCTCCTTCGATTGTTTATTGTCAGTTTTTATTTCCTCCATTTTCTCCTCCATCTTCTGGATATTTTCCTCCATCTTCTCCTCGATCTTCTTAATATTTTCCTCCATTAGTAATTTATTTTCGTTTTTTATTTCGTCCACCTTCTCCTCCATCTTCTTACTGGTATCTCCAATTTTATTACTTAATTCCTCCTTCAATCGTTGGTTATCATTTTCCATCTTCTTACTATTTTCTTCGATTTTCTTGTTGGTATCTCCGATTTTATTACCCAACTCTTCTTTCAATTGTTGGTTATCGTTCTCCAGCTTCTTACTATTTTCTTCCATCTTCTCCTCCATCTTCTTACTATTCTCCTCCATCTTATTACCCAACTCTTCCTTTGTCGTTTTAAATTCTCGGAGTAACATCTCCATCATTTGATCAAATTTTGTATCTTCCTTTGCGGTGGATTTCTCCGGTTGTTCCTTCTGTGGTGCAGGCTTATTTGGTTCTGCTGGCGGTAACATTAACTCCACATCTTCCACTGGTGTCGCTTCTTTATCCTCCATGTTTATCTCCTGCTCGGCCTCCATAGCCCTTTTTCTTGATGTAGCTCTCCTGTGCATCTCGCTCCCTCTTCCGACCTGTTGACCGTTGCCAAGCTAAAAATAGGAATTTTGGACAATCGTCCTTATTTTACAACACTATTATCTCCTATTTAAAGCCCCATGTTGGGCGCCAATTTGTAATTAATGTAAATATTACAAATATAAAAATAAAAATTTATATTAAATAATGGAATTGTGTAGAAAGATATTGTGTGTGTATCTTTGGTGCTAACAAAGGTATTGTGCTCTTCCTTTAGCCCCACTAGTTGGGCAAGCCAATTTGTGATATAATTAAAATATTACAAATAAAAATATAAAAATAATTATTAAATTGAATTGTGTTGATACGTATTGATATTTTATCACTGGATCAGTCTGACTCCTTAAAGTCTCACTGGTTAGGCTAGTCAAATGGTAATATAATTTCAAATTTAATAATAAATAGAATATAGAAATATTGATGATAAGAAAATGTTATAACTAGGTGTGTTTGATTGATAAATAATAAATACATCAAACTTTAAAAATTCTGCAAATATTTTTTCTCGTTCTTGTATAGAGTTTGTTGGAATGATTTAATTTAATTAATTAACAATTAATTAATTAGTTGAATTTGTAATTTCCTTCTTTGTCTATTCTCTCAATGTGAATTATGTTTTTACTTAATAAAAAAAATAATAATAACATTAATGGTAGAAATAAAAACAATGCTGGTAACTGAATACTGATTTGCGTTTATTCATTCAAAATTGTGCGCCAGTCAAACTGCGCATGTCCCAGGCACTGGCTAATATTCGCCACAGTCGGCAGTGAGAAAGATTAACAAATATATTTTTTACAAGTTTAAATTTATGGTTCTTTTAACGAGTCGAAATGGTCAGAGGGCAAGGAACAAGATACATTTAACAGGTATTCTTAAACTAAATGTTAATATCTGAAATAGAACAGAATTATTATTACAATTGTCAATTAGAAAGAAATTATTTAAATTTCGAACCAAGTCGAAGAAATGACGTCACTCTGCTCCAGGCAGCACTGGTCGATCGTCAGTATAGAAATTCAGCAATGGCCACCGTCTGCTCGTTTTAACTGCTATGACGCCGTTGGAATTGAAGATCTTCTCCCACAGAAATAAAATGATGTTCCCTTTTTCTGCAAAGTGGTGTTGGTCCAAAATATCGTGTTGAATGTCCCCTCGTCGTCTGCGATGTCGAATTCTGGATGGATCTCTTGTGTAGTGTAGTGTTCAAATATGCGTGTTGGTTTTGTGTGAATTCGTTCCAAAAATTGTTCAAAAATGGCTGTCGATTTCTGGTGTTGCGTTTTTATGGTGTTATTCTGTGTTTTTGGAAACTTGTGAAGTGTTAGACATAGATAAATAATGTTATTTCACTTGTTAGTTCATCTCCGTTACACGCCACATAACCACACTTGGTTTTAATATAAATTATTTGGGTTTCAAAACTCCACTAATACATTTTTCAACCGTTCAGCTTTGCGATTAACAATAGACTAAACGACGCAACGTCGTCGTTTTAGGGCAATTTGTGGTATGTCTTTTTCCTCTTCATATTGTTTAATTATAAAATATCTGTCTAAGACTTGTTTCACTATCTAACTATACGTAACAAGTTTTCTTATTTTTTACTGTATTTCCAATATTTCTTAATTTTACATGAATCTAACTATTCAGTAATATTGATTATTTAATTTTACATCTTTTGATATATAGCTGGGTTTGTTTCAAACTCATTTAAGCCCAAAAATTACAATTTTAGATAATTATTGTATGTCCCATATTTTGTACAAATTCAGTGTTTTAAAGGTTTTTATTTGTTTTTTCGGTATAATATTTCCATGGAATACACCTAATAACTCCGTAATTACTTTGTTGTTAATAATTTGGTTATTAAAACATTTCAATATTGATTAATTTGCTGTTTAGTCTGATTTGATTACTATCATAAGCCTATTTTTGACTGTTTCCAAAAGAAGTTAGTTTTCTTTCTTTTGTCATTCTATTTGCTATTAACTGTATCTGTATTAATTATATTTTCAATTTCTGTATTGTATGTATTGAATTCTATTCCTATTACATAGATTAATTCTTTGATAGATAGTTTTTTTTTTTTGTTTATAGGCCATTCTGTGTTTACAAACATAGTGTCTTGGTGGGTCTGTTTGTACATTATACATGGTTTACTGATTTGAATAAAACTATTACATTTTTATGCCCTACTTGCCTCTCTGACTTACACAATGGAAAATTAAATGACATGATTTTAATTACAATAGAATATCTTGTATCTACTAAACTTTCTTTATACTAATAACATCATTGAACCATAACATGAACATCTTATGCCTAATTTTAACAAAAACATCTTATTATCAACTATTTTCCATATATCACCTAATTTTAACAAAAACATCTTATTCCTATTATTTTTTCCTGTATCATCAAATGATAACAACATAGCTTATCCTAGACATAATTTAATTAGAAAACATAAAAAACTCCTATTACTAGTAACACTGTCAGTCACTAACTGTCTTGTGTATGTATTATTCTTATGAAAACACTTTAACTGTGATAAAAAACCTCGTGTATCTATTTACACCTTACATCTAAAATATTATTTAATTAATAATAAATAATAAACATCTTAATATTAGGCATACCTCAGTTATGAACTGTCCTTTGGTATTTTTGTCCTCACCATTTATTTAGTTATAATTAAAGAAAACATTTTATATGTAATAGTCCTTCTTATATCTAATTTAAAACTCTTATTACTAGTAATGTTGTCAGTCCTTAGACCGTCTTTCATTTCAATGGTTTTATTATTATTATTCTACACTCATGGTAGTCTTTTTATAATACTTAAACCTCATTGAAGATTTTTTCATAGATTTTTTAACTATGTTTCTCACTGTACACTCTGTAGTTCCTTAATTTTGTTATCTCACTTCACTTTATTGTATTCTACACTCTGGTAGTCTTTTTAGTGAGTTCTACTCTATGGTAGTCTCTTTTGACATATTTTTTGACATGTTACACTTACAACTAATATACAATTTGTTTTTATAGTATTGTATCTTGTAACTTGTTTGGGGTTTACCTATATCGGTTTCAATTTTGTCTCATGGTATTTATTATATGATTAACATTTTGTTTTGGCATATCTCTTCCTGTTTCTGGTCTCTTTGTTGGAATCTTGATATGTTTCGTCCCTTCTTCAAATATCACATTAGTAGTTTCCTTATTAAAATGGTTTTATGACAGATTATTTCCTTTTTTATGGTCCTTCCCTTTTTGTACTGCTTCCCCAATCTACTGGGTATACCGCTGGTTTAACTGGTTTTTTCATAGTAGGTTATTTTAATTAATGGTTTTCTTTATTATCTTCCATTTTTATTAACATTTTATAGACTTAATTATACAGTTTCTAGTGTAATCCTTAAACAATTTATTCTTCTCACTCACTATGGAACTTTCTCTTTTATTCATGTAACATTAATTCAAATGTTTAGTGTGATAATTTTGTTATGTTACAATATATATATTGCGTTCATTATTGCAATTAACCTCGAATAATTAATTTGTCATGTTTCAAGTAATTTTATCTTATTGCTTACAAAGAGTCTCAATAATTATGCTAATTAACAGTGCATACACTCAAATCCCCCATTGAATCATCAGAATAGCATACTTGTGTAAATTATATTGATCTGATAAATATTCAAATTAATTCAATAACTTAATAATACGCATAAATTAGCATAATTGCATTAAACAGTACTGACAACCCCAGTCCGAATTATAGAAATTCCGAATTAGTGAAGTCCGAATTAGCGAAGTTTCACTGTACATACATTATTTACAAAACATAACTTCAATTAATTATATTCATTCATAGTTTAATGAATCCATTTGAATATATATATATTTCGTAACATAATAAGTAACCAGATGTATTATTTCATGCTTATATACAGAAATTCAAAGGGACACTGAGATATAGAGATATTAGCTTATAATTGTCTATTGGTAGAAATCATGTTTAAATTAATTAATGATAATAATATGTCAAAAAGCATAGAAAGCTGGTATTAATGACAGTAATTTTAAATATAATAAATTTGTTGGTAGACAGATAAATGTGTCTTGTTTTTCATTTATTAATGATCAACCTTATGGATATTATACAACACTATTACTTGAAATAGTTTCTTTAACACCAATAAATCAATTATAAGAATTAGTCTTCACCACTTCTGATTAAACAGTTAATACTTGAATTTTTTATTTTTTATATATTCTTTTTATATAGCCTAAAGGTACCATATAATGTTATTATTTATATTCTTAATACTTGAATTTTTTATTTTTTATATATTCTTTTTATATAGCCTAAAGGTACCATATAATGTTATTATTTATATTCTTAAAGCGATCGATTTTGGTCACAGACCATCGTCAGGTTATATAGCACAATTGTGTTCACAATATTATAAAACACTACTATTTATAAAAACGAATTAAAAAAAAAATTCGTTTTTATAAATAATAGTGTTTTATTATAATATTGTGAACACAAATGTGCTATATAACCTGACGATGGTCTGTGACCGAAATCGATCGCTTTAAGAATATACATACTGTAATAACATTATATGGTACCTTTAGGCTATATAAAAAATAAAAAATTGAATTATAGGTACCATTAATAAAAAACAATAAGTGTAAGTATAAAATACATCACATTATCATTAGTTAATACTTGAGTTTCATACTATTAATTTTCACAACTACCAATAAAGTTTAAAGTGTTAAAATATAGAGCTTTTACTAAACATTTTTAACAAATCATAAGTTTGAATTTCTTTGTCTAACAATTAATAATTAAATACACTTTCACTTGTGTTAAAAACTTTTCACAAGTGAAAGTGTATTTAATTATTAATTGTTAAAGTACTGTGAAAGAAGTGATGATCATTCAAAATAATATTTCTTTGTCTATATTGCTTAACATAATTCTGTAATTAATATAGGGAGAACATGGTGGGGCAGAACATGGAAATTAATTTTAAAACATTTTTTGGTGGTATAAATAAATTAGAAAATTCAGATTTTTAACACAAAATAATTTATTACAATGTTAAGTCAATAAAACTTACAATAAATCAAAGTTTACTTATCAGGTTTCTAGTAAATTAACACTTTTTTCAGAAAATGCAACTTGCCCCATTTTGCCCCATATGTGGGGCAATATGGGGTGCCTTATTCTAACATCAGTATTAAGAAAAATTGGCTTTTAAAATGTACGAAACTTTGTAAAACTAATTTAAATTCAAATATTACAGTAATTAAATCAATACAACTCGTTTGGACTAATTGAATGAACTCATTGTTTACTTATTTTACTCCTTCCCTCACTCATTTACAAAATTAATTAAATTTGTTCATATTAACTCACTCATTCAGATCATCAATTCAAACTGACCAGGCTAACTCTAAATTGTTTGTTAAATTCATTCACAAAATATACACACGCGAACGGCCTCCTCATCTTCACTTTCAACACTTGCGCACCTATTGTGAACCCATTTCTGACAAACACAGCACCTTATCCAGCCCTCTGCTGAGAAATCGTGGCAGTAGAGGCAGTCATCATCTTCTTCAATTTCTTCACTGTCACTGGACGAAGAAGTCTGTCTCAATTGCATTGACTTTTTAAAGCTTGGCTTAGTTTTCTTAGTTTTGTCAGGCTTTGCTGGACCTTTCTTTTTCTTTGGTGGTGCAGCTTCTTCAACAGCCTGTTCTAAGTTAAGGGACGTTTTTGTTGCCTTCACAGACTTGTTTTTCTTTTTTTCTTTCTCTTCCTCAGCTTGAATCAACTCCAATTTATAGGGTGAAGAAGTTAAAATGCCTGTTTTGCCTCTCTTCTTGGGTACTCTTTTATTGGTTCGTGCCACTTTGGGGATAGCCAGTACGGAGGATGGACTTGAAAACCTGAAACTAGGAAACACGTTCGATGACTGTGAGGATAGGCGTAATGGAGTGTCAACTTCTGCTGAAGTCGACGAAGTTGCCAGGTCTGTTGAAGTCGAAGAAATCACCACAACTGCTGAAGTCGATGGAACTGCCACATCTACGGAGGTCAATGGAGGAGCAAGCTCGATATCTGTAATAGCTGATGGTAAGAAATCTGCCTCGCCAAAGACATTTCTATCAACAAGCCAAATTCCACATTTCTGGAATCCGTTAGCAGCATTTAACATCAAAGAGGCCTGTAGATATGCAGAACCAAACAATACCCCAATCTGAAACAGTGTGACTACTTTTCCTGGGTTTGATCTCATCCTCGTAATATTTGCTCAGGGGCTTCATGTAGGCTACATCCAAAGGCTGGAGGCTATGTGAAGTGTGCGGTGGTAAACACAACAGTATAACCCCATTCTCTCTTGCAAAATCAATCAGTTGTAAGCTTTTAGTATGCGTAGAATGGCCATCTAGGATTAAAAGAAATGGTTTTACTTTCTTTGCCCCTGTGAACGATACAAAGTGTTTAAACCATTCTAAGAACAGTTCCTTATTCATCCATCCAGACTTGTGAACCTGTGCTACAGCACCTGTTGGAAGACCTGTCTGAAACTCCTGTCTCATCCACTTCCTGCGAAAAATTATCATAGGAGGGACATACACTCCTGCTGCAGAAAAACAAATCTCCATTGAGACTGTTTCACTGCTCTCGGCAGATGTGAGTGCCCCTACTTGCCTGCGTCCTTTCTGAGCAATTATTTTTGAATTACCTTTAGGGTTTACAGATATTCCAGTATCATCACTATTAAAAATTCTGTCTCCTGTAACCTTGTGAGTGTCAACAATACTGATAAGCAAGTCAAAGAATTTGTAAACCACTGGTTTATTAAACCCCATAGCATGAGCAGCTGACGTACCTTCTGCCTTCCGCAGACTCAATCTTTGGTGTCTGCCCATAAACCCTCTTACCCATTCTATACCTGCTTTTCCACTTTCACCAAAGGGGTGAGGGAGTTGGTTACGATCTGCCAATTCATAGGCTAATTCTCGAAGCTCATTTATTGTGAGTCCAAAAGGTTGAGCTTCCATCGTTGTCAAATAATCAGCTAGCTCAGCTTCCTGTTCAGGAGTGAAAACACAAGTGAAACGACCCATAGTTTTAGAAACAGTATAATCTTGATTTTGACGTTTTTTCTGTACATGGGGTTCCAGCGTAGTTTGTGGTTGGTTATTCGCCTTGGATTTGTTAATTTCCTTGTTGATTTCATACAATTTGCATTTATTTGTTTCTGACAGTTAGGCATATCATAGGCCTAAGTAGCCATTGATTATATTTACTTATTTTATACAAATTATATCTCATTTTATTCTAATGTGTTTTGTTTTGTTATGATAATGGATCGGTTTATTTGTGGGTGTGTTTTGGGTCTGTTTTTATCCTATTTTTATATTTCTATTATTTTTTACATAACTGATTTTCTAGTGTAGTTAGAACTGTATTGTTTCAACTTCTTATTTATCTAATTTGCCTTGGTTAACAATATGGCTATTACTTACTATTAAAACATAACATCTAGGCCTATGGTCTGTACAATTTCTCCAGCCATATCCTATTCATAAATTTAATTAAACAAATTTCTGAACAGTTATTATGTAATGTTTGTTTACAATTCTTATTATCTTGTGGGTGATAAACATCATCACTCTTTTTAAACTTATTCATTTAATTATCCCTTATAACTTGGGTGTTTATTTATTTCATTTCTAATTCCTTACTTCTACACAACCTCTATCTTCAATCCATGGTAACACCAACTGTTTACCTTTCATGGGATTCTCCCTTTTAAATACTAGTGTATACAATTTAACTTAATTTTATTATTACTAAGATTCTTATTTTAATAATAATGTCACCATCACTCCTCAGTGTTTATTTCATATTATTAAGTGCTTACATCTAATACTATCATTAATAACATTATTAATTATTAATGTGGTTCACTATTAATCATTTAGAGTTTGTTTATTAAGTGTTTTTTCCAATTAATATTGTTTCTAATTATTTTGGGGTTTTACACTTTCACTTTTGCACTCCTTAAATGTTTATATTAAGTGTTTATTAGTGGGTAATCCCTATAATTACTTTTTCTTTGTCACTTAGTTGGTTTTATATTCTCACTATCTCTCTCATTACAAATATGATTTACATTATTAATAAGTTCATGTCGTTATAGAGTTTTTTGTTACATCTAACTCTAATTCTGGGGGTTAGTGTACTTTTAATTTTTCACATTACGTTATTTGGTTTTATCAAATCATTTACATTCATTTTTCAATTGATAATAATAATTATTCTGGGTATTGGTTAGTTATTGGGTTCGTTTCCAATATTACTTTTGAGTGTACCATTTCTCCTCTTCATATTCTAAATTGTTTGTCCGTGTTTTCTCATTCGGTTTCACTTTGTTTCCTTTATACTTGGTTAGTTTCATGTTCATTTTCCTTCTTCACTTTCATCTTATTTTGTTTCATTTTATTTTGGTTTTCACCTTCTCATTTGGTTTCATTTTATTTGGTTGTATGGAGTCATTCACTTACTTCTATTGGTATTATTCTTGTTTGGGTTTCGTCTTCTCCCTTCTTCTTTTGTTTCTTTTTATTTGGTCAATCACTTGGGTTAGGTCATGTCGTCGTTTGTCGTGTCATCGTCATTTTATTTTCTTTATATTAAACATTTTATTTGATACGAATTATTTTTTTATATTCATGATTCATCTTTTTTATCCCTGGTATTGGGGTGGTTTATTTGTGTTGTAACAGTTTGTATCAGTGTATTTACAAAGTCTTTAGTATTTTAAAAAGTTTAATACATATTACTTGTATATGTTTATTTGTTAAATTGTATCCATAATAAACTATAAAATATGAATGTTTGTGTAACTGGGATATTAAAAAATATTATTTTAAAACTCAAATTATAGGTACAGGTGATGGTGACGTCATATATCGTTTGGACGATGTTTGGAAGGTGGCACTATCTGGTAACAGAAATAGAAATTGTCCTACACAGTCATTACCTCAGTGTAGTCAACTTAGGGGTTTCTCCCCTAAGTTTAGGGGTAAAGAAATCGCAACGGGGTTTTTAGGGGGGGTCAAAATATTTAGGGTTTTTAGGGGTTTAAAAAATTCTCTGTTTAAAGGCATCCGAAAAAAGAAATTCATCATTTAATTTCGAAACCATGACTAATCGAATGTCGCCAGATCTTTCATTAAGTCGCTAGGAATCTAGATTCTTTTCGTACTGCAAAGTCAAATTTCAGTGTCCTCATTTGTACTTACTTTCCGTGTCTTGATTTGTACTACATGTTTTCTTCACAAGTAACTAATGGCAGGTTACGGAGGTTATGTACGACAATGTAACTTAACTAAAATTTCCTTTGTTAGTGTACATTAAAAGGCTGTATTTATTGGAAGTACAGAAATTAAAACATTTATCGCACAAAAAAGGCTGTATATAACATTAAAGGCTGTATTTATTCGAAGTACCAGAATTAAAACCTAGTTCCAATTACTACGGTCTGAATTAATGCAAACAAAATTGGAGAATCTCATAAACATATTAAAGAATGCTTGTATATTACACACAAAATTATTACAGTACGGACCTTTGTTAATGAATAGAAACAAATAGGACTCTATACTTTAGTATGTATCAATAAAATTCACCTTTCTTCAAGTACAGTATCTATTGTTTTTTCATACTCTTAAAAAAAGGCCATTAACAATATTTTAGTTACTTGTGAAGAATACAGATATAACATTTCCAAACAAGAAATCTTCAATTCCCTCCCTATTTGTTTTATAAAAACTGGAGTTTCTACTGCAGGTTTTTAAGTCCACTAACTACTTAATTTAATATACATAATTGTTCCTGATCTTGTTGGGTAACATTATATTAATACACCTGCTTCCTACTCATATGTGCAAACAATGTTTTTAATGTACGGTCCTAAATATCTTTAAATTTAGACAAAGTCTAATGAGCAATTTGACCTAACCTGAATTACTACATCTAAGAATATCTTATTAGGTCATTTACCTTTATTTATAAATTTAATGCATCTTAATTAGTAGGCCTACACTAACAGCACTGCTCTGTCTTCCAGTAACACAACACGTTACACCAACTCAAAAGAATTTCTTGTTTTCAGTTTAAGAGAGTTGAAATTGTGTATTTCTTTTCTTTTCCATCCACTTTTTGTGAAATGTGCTTTACATTAATATGTGTACACTTACTATATAGAAATCCAATGTTCACTATCCAATAATTACAAATTTTGTGGAATTGTGAAATTAGTAACACTATGTACTAATGTTGTTGTAACACTATGTGTGCCTTAATAAGTTATTGATTATTCTAACTGATACATTGTCATGCCATTATCATATGACAATTCTCAGAGGTTCAGAGGGTCATCTTTGCTGTTAACATGGACACATTTTGCATATGTTCATTTCTTACAAGTTCTTCTCTTTACAGGACTAATATTTTTGTAAAAAACTCAACTGTTTGTTATTACATTTTCAATTGTTACCCTTAACATTTCGACCTCATCATAAAATAACTGTTGAGAAACTTATAGCTCTTTTTTAAAAAGAATTTTCATTAGTAAAGTTACTTATAAGTAGGCATACATTTGTACTCATAATATGAGGTTAAGAATTAAGAAAAGGTGAAACCACCTCGTTACACTGAAAAACTTCTTTGCACTTTTTTTCAAATCTTTTAACACCATGGATTCTGCGTTTATCCACAGTTATTCACCCTTTTTAACATTTTATCAACTTGTGTTCCCAGAGTCACAGTATTCTAAATTGTTCTTAACATTTCTATTTAGGATTAGACCCATCCATACTTATCTGTAGCACAGATGCAAATTTATTCCTAGTAGAGTTATCTTTGAATCCCATAAAAAACCTTAAAGATTACTTTAGAACAGGAAGTCAAAGAAACACAGAATTCAAGTAGCAAGTTTCCACTACTTTGTAAAATATATCCTAGAAACAACCTGTGACATCCAGTAACTGTTGCTGAGAAATCTTACTAAGGGGCTTATAAAAAAAAAATACAAGCTTGCTCTTTTGAACATCTTATGAAAAGATTTTGTAAAATGTACCTAACCTAAAAATATACAATGCTCGACTTGTCTTTGTATTCCATACTCCTAGCAGTTTTACATGATATATTGCTAACACGAATAAGAAAATTTTTAATCTGCTGAAGGACTAAACAAATGATAGTTATTTGCAGTCTGACAGGGATATAAAATAATTCTAAAAGAATTGTTGCTTTTACAACACCATTCTTTATCAAGTGACTACTCAAATCTGCCAGTTTTTCATAGCAAACTGGAGTTTGACTATTAGATCCATCATGACCTAGTGATGCTCCAAACATTTCAAGGATTCTCCTAGCCTTAAAAACTAGACTGGGCCCATTGATTGACATTATTAATGTTAAATTAACTTTGGGATACTTCCAAACATAATGCAGTTTACAATAAACAAAATTTTATGACTATCTAATTTTTCCAGAACTGTATACACATAATTTGATCTGGATAGAACATTTATTAAACAATAATACTATTTGATGCAAATAATTAAAATATCGGTAAGGAGAACCATACATGACTTCCATGTTTTAAGATTTATATTTAAAATCATTTTAGAAATGAAATATTTCCACAGAAACTACTTCTATCTTCAGCCTCAACCACAGAATTGTGGTACCACCTCACGTTAGCGCACTCGATTTTCACTGACGATGGCAGTTGATGACACTTCCAAAACGTCTGGTTTTGCAGAAAACATTGGACCACGGCCAAACAGCCCGGGAAGGAATTTTATCAACAAACTACTTCTTTGTTGCCGATAACGTAGTACACATATATAAAATTATCCCCTCCCCTTTACCTATCATTTTCATTTATAGAAAATTATCCTCTCCCCCTTCAACTTCCCCCTACCCCTTTTCATTTATAGATATTTCATCTACCTTTATACAGTGGATTATTATGACCTTCTTTTCAGGATACTTTATTTATGAAAATTAAGCATTTTACTCTTGTTAAAACACAAAATGTTGGAGGTAAACTACTCCTTCTCCTTAACCGATCTTCACCAAAATCAACAGATCTTGAGTCCTCTACATTATGCAAAAAATTATTTGAATTTGCGGCAGTTATCGTTCGCCATAGACAAAATTCTACACACAGACATCTTTCAGAAAATGACTTTTCTTTATGTTTTGAGGGTAGTACAATCAGAATCAGCCCTTATCTCGAACACAATTTTTTTTGCCATCCATTTCCTTATGGAACATGGAAGTAAAAACAATATCCTTCTTTTTATAATATGTATTGCACATGTTTTCTAACATGGGACACTAATTATTAGATAAAATGTTTACCTTCATTTAAGCCAGCTCGTATTGTTCAGTTGTGTTGAGTGAAACATATAAACACCACACAACACAACCAAACAACATACTCAACGATCAATTACAATATAAATCACATACACTTTTTGACACAATTATACAGAAAACAAACAGTAAATTGAATCCCCGCGCCAATCCCCTTCCGCCACACACCACCCCCACTTCACCTTCCACACAACCGTTACAAAATGCTGGCAGTCTGTTACCAAAGCTGAAGAAGGCGGATACTAAGCCGAAACGCGTCCGATAAAATAGTAAGTTTTTCACATGAAAAAAGTTCATTTTTAGTTAAGTGTTAAGTATAAGTATATTTAATCCTGAGAGAAAATGAACAATTAACACCAGTTTTTGAAAAAACCATGAAAGGAGAGAAGATGAGCTTGTGTACGAAATGCAAAGTGGAGTATCTTATGTAGAGATGAAAGCTCAAAAGTTCAAGGCAAATACATATGAATGGAGATGATTGGTAAAATCTGGGACCTGTCACACAACAGAACACCATACAATGATGATACTGTGTATGTATGCTGTAATGTGCCTGCTTTTAATATTTTCAAAGGATTTTAATACTTTGTTTCGACTGGTTTCACTGTGTAAATTACAAACCTGAATATAGTGCTGGAATACATAATCGATTTTTCCATTCACAGCCACGTTTCGCATTAAATCACAGAGCTCTGAATATTCTGGTATTTCCAATTCTCTGTTCAGAATCAGAAAAATAAATTATATCATCGGACACACAAAGTACTGACATATGAACATTAATCAATTATTTTGTTTAATCAGTCAACATTCTAGGATTAAAGGGTTTACAGATTATTGACCCGTCCACCAAAACACACACACACACAGGTTCTGATATGTGTTACAATTCTGTCTTATTTTCAGCCAACCGTTCTTTTACAGGAAGAGGGGGATATAAACCCCGTACCAATTTATCCAGAAACGATGAAGGCCAAATCGTAAGTGACAGCGCCACTATAAAATTTACATGGAGAAATTATTTCCTCCACCTATTGGGAGAACAACCGCATGATAATGCAAACAGGACAGGCTCGGAACATCTAAACCAAAATCAAGAAAGCGAATTAGAAGACACCCCCCATCCAACGCTAGATGAGGTTGTTATGGCCATTGAAGAAATGAGAAAAAATAAAGCCCCAGGTATAGACGGTATCCCGGCAGAAATATTTAAAGAAGGAGGACACACCCTCACACAGAAACTGCACAGTCTGATATTAGAGATATGGAATATGGAGGAAATTCCTGTAGATTGGAAAAAATCAATAATTTGTCTGATATACAAGAAAGGTGACAAATTAAATTGTAAAAATTATAGAGGCACTCGCTGCTATGTGTGGGCTACAAAATATTCACCTGGATAGTAAGTAGAAGAATAAGTATTTACACAGAAGGTATTATAGGAGAGTATCAGGCAGGATTCAGACCAGGAAGATCCACCATTGATCAGCTGTTCTGTGTTAAACAAACCCTAGCTAAAGCATGGGAGCATGGCGTTGACGTTCATCAGATTTTTGTGGACTTTAGACAAGCATAAGACTGTATAAATAGAGAAAAACTGTACACAATATTACATAAGTTTGGCATACCAAATAAATTGGTAAAACTAATCCAAGCTACAATGGACCACACACAAGCGTTCATTTGTATTCAAGGCCAACTAACAGATCCTTCTGAAATAACAAGGTGATTAAAACAAGGAGACGGGCTGGCCCCGGTTCTCTTTAACATATGCATGGAATACGTTATAAGGAAAACATCCTCCAACGCTTGCAATTTACTATTTAATAAGTCTACACAAATTGCAGCATATGCTGATAATGTGAATCTAATGGAACGGTCAGTAAGAGATATTACGGAACTCTACTTGGAACTGGAGGAGAATGCAAAAACAATAAGTCTGACTATCAATACAGACAAAACCAAAGCTATGACCCAAACAAGAAAACGTCGAATAGCACAGAATCTAACAATTGGAGAGGAGAACATTGAGACGGGGGAAAGATTTACATATTTGGGAGTGGAGATGACAAGGGACGGCAGCGAGGAAGGAGAGATAAGAAGAAGAGTCACACTAGCAAACAAAGCTTACTTCTCTTTGTCACAAGTATTCCGGTCAAAAGAGATACATAGGGCCATAAAAATCCGAATATATAAAACTATTATCTGACCAATAGCCACCAATGGCGCAGAAACCTGGATAATGACAGAAAAAATAACAAACTTTCTCAACACCTTTGAAAGGAAAATTTTAAGAAGAATTTTAGGCCCAATTAACGAGAATGGAGTGTGGCGGATACGTTTCAATCATGAGCTTTATCAGCTGTATAAAGAGCCCACAATAACAACATATATAAAAATCCAAAGGTTCCGTTGGGCAGGGGACCTAGTTAGAATGGAGAGGAGCAGAGCACCTAACCGAGTGTTCAACGGAAGAATGGAAGGCCGCCGTCCAGTTGGAAGACCCAGAAGGAGATGGGAAGATGAAGTGAGTGAAGACTCAAGATTGCTGCTACATATCGACAATTGGAAAAGAATGGCAAAGGACAGGGATGCCTGGAGGCATAAACTGGAGGAGGCCAGGACTCAAATTGGGCTGTAGCGCCATTGGAAGAAGAAGAAGTTCTTGGATTTTGTTGTCCATGACGTGTCCGTTACTTAACTAAATATCACTATTGTTTGACGACTCGGAACACTAAGTTTTTTATAAGTAAAATCGTAAAGATTTACCTTACAGCCTAAACTGGGTTTCACCTTTAGAAGGCTTCATCAGAGGCTGCCGTAGGTAGCGCTGTCCGTCTTGTTGTTGGCGACGGGATAGTTTTTCGAAAGATCGATGCTGTGTGTGTGTGTGTGTGGTGAGATGTGTTTGAATAATGCGTGCGATTTGAATTGTATCTGTTCGTTTAGGATGTCGTTTTTATTTGTTTTTGTGTGTTTGTATATTTCTAATTGTTCTAGAGTGTCTATCTAGAACAATTAGAAGTATACAAACACACAAAAACAAATAAAAACGACATCCTAAATGAACAGACACAATTCAAATCGCACGCATTATTCGAACACATCTCACCCCACACACACACACAGCATCGATCTTTCAAAAAACTATCCCGTCACCAACAACAAGACGGACAGCGCTACCTACGGCAGCCTCTGATGAAGCCTTCTAAAGGTGAAACCCGGTTTAGGCTGTAAGGTAAATCTTTACGATTTACTTATAAAAAACTTAGTGTTCCGAGTCGTCAAACAACAGCGATATTTAAAGAAGAAGTTCTTTTACAGGTGAAATCAGTACAATTATATCTCGTGAGTATAAGGTTAGTTTAATCTGTAACCTATGATATTAAAAATAATAATACACTGAACATGATTATTACACTTTATATGATATCAGCTTTTTGGCTTAATATCCACTTGTAAAAGAAAAAATACAAAATGATTATTATTTTATAATTAACTTTGTTATAGCTGCTGTGAAGTTGTTTAGATTAAATAATGTAACCTAACCTACTTTTAAGTACTGAATACTTTTAATGTGTCATGTACTGTGTTCAATAAGGAAACAAACTACTTTTACAGAGTACTTAAATCCTTGAAAATGGTTTTGGATTAAGCTTGAGCAATGAATAATTAAACTAAGCACATTGAAGTATTTTCAGTTATTATTTATTAATTTAAAATTGATTTTATCTGTAAGGTTCAATCCAGGAATTCGTTTAGTGTACTTCAGCAGAGAACAATGGGCAAATACAAATAACAAAATGCGTATATCAAGTAAAATATAACACTATTTATTTTCTTTTGATAACATAAAAAAGATCATGAACACAATTATTCCGCCTTAAGGCATAAAACTGATTTCCAACAACTATTACATCAAAATACGAATACGTATATCAAAAATTATGCAAACTCAACACTTCTTGTTAGGCCTAGGCCTATATTTTTTCATTCACTCAATCACGCACACTTTCACACTTCTACATTTCTTTTTATTGAGCTCAATTTAAAAAATGCCAGTATTTAATTATTACTTCCCTTGATTATGATGCGTAGAAATCCGCCACATGGGACGTCTCCTTGGGCAGTGCACTGTTTCGTTGTTTTCACTTTTTACATCTTACGGCCGAACTGTCAATTTATTCCCAATCTTTTTACTGATCACTGATTGTTTACATGATTTATATTTACGTTCTAATATTAGTTAAAATTTCACATTTGTTAATTAGCGTATCATGCTGTTTATGCGGTCGATGCGGAAACTATTCAGCCGGCGGCCGAGCGAATCGCTCGCGTCCGCTTTGTTTAGATGTTAATTGCTGACTGGCGTTCAGTGTTAAAATTTCCATTTGTGTCGTCTTAAAACTGGTTCACTCCGCTCCCCGCCATACGTCTCGTCCTCAGTATTGAAAAGTTTCGCTGAACTTAGTATCACCTTTTTAACTTGCCACGAACTGTTTTTCGTCAACAACATTCCTCCATTGTTAGTCACTGACTGCAAATAAACTCGAGATTTGCTGCATAACCATATACGGTCATGAAAACATTTACTGGCAATCGACTCATCTTAAAAGTCCTCATCTGCACATGTTATAGAATTCATAAAATATGAAAATAATATTTATGTAAATGTAGACCCATTACAATACCCGCCCAATGAGAGGTTTTACGCCGAAGCATAAAAGCTCTCATTGACACTCTCATACTTCCTAAATGGATCAGCCAAGATATGTCGCCACAACCCCCTCTACATTTTATTCAAAATTGTGGTTAACTTACCCCTGGTCCAGTGACTGTGACCGCACCTGAATGACCTTACTGGACTTCTCTCTCGAGATCCCAACACCGCAAGGCCAGACAGGCACTTGACGCTCCTGCTCTGGCGCGCAGGCCAGCACAGGACCGCTGCCACAGCATCACCAGACACTGAAACATGAAATCAAAAAATATCAAATAATGGCCTGGTATTATAACATATCCCTAACTGATCTGGTTCCCCTTAGCTGTGTTGGTTTGCGTTAAGAAGTACTGAGTTTTTTTTCTTTATCCTATATATGGATGAATACTTAGTCTAAGTATAATACATTATAAGAATTCCATACCAACATTCTGTATAACCTTCTCTCGTTAACTTTTATCCCAAAATTCAAAATGATCGCTCTGATTCCCATCAAAATTTAAATAAACATTTCCATTACAACGTATAAATACTTTCCATTATATAATTCACATTTCAAAATTAATAAACTCCCTATATAGAGTAAAACACATTAAATCAACATCAGAACAAATTACTTACTTAACAATCGTTAAGCATCTTCATATTACTCCTTAATACATCAAAATAAAATGCTCCTTGTCAACACAACATCATTCATTTATATCAGAAAATCAATTATACACTCTACATTACCGATGTAACTCATTTTAACATTTAATAATTCGTTACTAACAACCTAGTAACCACCTTCTCCATCATCACACAATTTATTATAATTTATTAAATTATGAATTTATTTTAAATTCCTTCCACACACACTAACATAATACAACATAGTAAACACTCACAATGAACATAAACCTCATTACATTAAAATAAACATCTCAGTTGCATCTGAATAAAATTTCCAAACATACCAAAACTTTAATTTCAATTGAACGTGTTAATACTCAACCTTTAATTATTTACCACTTCTTAAACCATTAGATTCTCCAAAAATTAAAATTTATTATCAACATTCATTTTACATAACATTTTATTCATTAAACATTGAGATTATTACCTCAAAATAAACAATTCATCTTTAAATTTGCTTATAAAATTATAGACATTACACTTTAATTTCAATTGAACTTTTTACTAATCAATCAACAATTATTTAGCATTTACTATACCACTAAATTCTCCAAAATTTTTAATTTGTTATTAACATTCATCTTATACAATATTTCATTTATTATCTCCTTTCAAATTAATTCAATTAATTTATCGAATACATTTCATTACTTTAACAAAATTCGCAAAGTTGAGTAGCCTATACTTTACCTTGTTACATCATTACATTTAATATCAACACAAAAGTATATACAACCCTCATTATTATCTGTTATCGTTTACCACAAATCATTTCATAAAACAGTTCATTTCAAAACACCCTGCTCACATAGTTAAACATTCATAAACACTAATGGTTTACCCCCCATCATCGTATAATAACCTGGTCTTACGTCTACACAATCCATTTTTTATTAGATACATTATATTATATCCATCAATATCACAACTATTTAAATTCTCATACTTTCCTACAATACCATAATAATTAACAGGATTATTCCATATTATTACATCATATAATTTGTCACCATCAAGTATAGTCAAGTCACCTTTAGTATGATTTGTTACAATTAGGTCAATTATAATTTCATCATTATTATCATCTGCTGCTATACCAGTTACATCACAAGGTAAGTAATCAATATCATCAACCTTATCACCATTTGCTGCACTAACTATTTCGCAAGGTAAGTACTCAACATTATTAACTCTCTCAATATCTAACCTCTCTACTAATACTTTATAACCTCTATTAACCTCAAACAATTCTATCTTCCTATCAAAATACCTTTTATCATAACACCATTTCGTACTTTTTCTATCATCCCATGCAGGGGGTATTGAATCACACCTCCTGGCTTCTCCAGGGCAACTACAAAAAATTAAGGGACTACTTGAAAACACATTGTTTTCCAATAAGGGACATTCGCCCTTCAAAAACATTTGTAAACATCTTGGTTCACAATAAACCTGGGGAAAATTCACCCTCTGCCTCATATTCACAAAATAATTCTCTTCATATTCTCTCTCTAACTTATAAACACTGATTTCTACTCTCTCACTACTCTCTACTCCCATTATTCTCTCATTCCCTCTCACTGTTTCTATATTATCATCATCACTATCTATTTTCACTGTATTACTTTTATATATCTCATTTTCAGCTATCTTACCACTATTACTTGTTAATTCATTTTTGTAACTAACACTTACCTCGTTAATTATTTCTTCGTAATTTTTCCATCATTATTCTCACCTGTATTGATGCCATGGTCGTCGGTTACTTCGTTATTTTCATTTTCGTCACACTCACCCATGTCGTCATTATTTTGGACACCACTACACCCACTTATGTGGTTTAATTCAACTTCTTATATCAGGGTGTCTACCAACTCATCATAAAAGAATTCCCTGAATATTCCCTGATTTTTCCAGGATAAGTAAGAAAATTCCCTGAGTAACATAAGTGACCAAAATACAACGCATTTACAAAACAAAGAACTTGAGTGGACTACTGATGACCATACGATCAGCCACATTGTAGTCGTGAGCAACTAAAGGTCAACTGCACCGAACACATTTAGCTCAGTGCGCTAAGGTGTGACTTGTAGCATGCAGGTTGTAGCAGGTTCGAACCCTGCCTCGGCCAACCCGAAGATGGTTTTCTGTTTTGAACACCAGGCAAATTCTGCGTCAGTACGCTAAGGACAAATTCCCCCCCAAATCCCTCCTATTTCTAACCATGGAGAATGTCACCAAACTGAGTGCACCCCGTAAAAGATGGATTAAAGAAAAAAAGCTCAACATTTTCAGCTTTTGTTACAGCTATTGACTGCTACATTGTGCAGTAAAGTGTTCCAAGACAAGACGAATGGAAGATTTGAAAACAGAGCAGAGTAGGTTATTTAGGTACCGTATTTATAGATATTCAGGGCTTCGCTTAAAATCATTTTAAATTTTTTCCCACCAAAGGTCAAACTGTGCCAATGTGTTCCATTTCACTCATCATATATGCTACAAGAGGAATCAACACTCAAAACTGCATTTATTTTAAAATATGTATTCATATGAGAGGGGCCTTTCACTAATGTCATGGCAATTTCTCACAATCATATTTTTCAGAATGACAAAAGTAACATGAACAAGTGGCCTGTGGCCGGGAGTATATGTAAGCGATTTTACGAGAAGGCATGAATATCCATAAATACGGTGCCTAAATAACCTACTCTGCTCTGTATATTAATACCAGTTATTTGCCTTGAAGATGAACAATAATAGATGAAGATCGATTGACAACATTAAAAGCTTTTAAAAAAATAAAAGATACTTACATCTTCCCCATCTACCCATCCAGAGCAGGAACTACTCAAATCCAGAGAAGCAAGAGATGATTTACTCAGACTTCTATTCCACAGATGCTACGCTAGATTGCAACTGGACAGGACCAAATAATTGTAAGCTCAGCGCTCTCACCAGATTGGCTGTACACGGCTTCCACCACAAGGCAAGCGTACAAAAGGATTCCATGAACGAAGTACCAGTGTGTATATGTTTTGTACCGGACTTTATGCGATCGTTTTTATTTTAGCATGTGCCGTGAAAGAAGTAAATCACTGATTGAGTATAGAGAATGTTAGATCAAATCAAACATATTTGTGTACGTAAGCTTATGGCCATTTGGCTGAAATAAATTCTTATCATCACCTTCCCCATGCCTTAATAATTCAAGAACAGTGTTTATAAAGTTTTAAAGTTTTCAAATTTCTTTAAATTGCACGCACCACACAGCACTGTGCCTCACAAAATAGAAATAACAATAACACAATGTTTGTTTTAATTAAACACCAAGCACTTTTTACACTTATGTAAAATTGCAACAGAAGTCTGCTTCCATTTACTTGTTTGATTCTTCAGCCAACTTCTTGATGTTTTCTTCAAGCAGTTCCAGCTCCTTATCCTTTTCTTCCCTAAGTTTTGCTCTCTTGGCTTCCAACTCCATGATCTGCAGTTCAACCTGCCTTTTCTTTTTGAGCTTTAGCTGCCTTTCCTCATCTTCGGCTTTCTTTCTAGAAATTTCTTCCATATAGCGACTTCTTGCATTTTTCGTGGAATGTATCAAACTCTTATCGATCACGAGGTCCTGTACATTGGGGCCCACTATTGTGTTCACAGAGTCATACAACAATCGCCTTGCTACCAGGGTCTCGTTGGCCATGTTATCAATAAGATCTTCCTTATTAACAGAGAAACCTCGTTCTAAACTGGAATTACCATGGGAAATGACAAGAACCATTTTCATGACTTTTAGAATCCTCAATTCTGGACTGCACCTTCCAAAAAAAACTCTCCAAAAGTGGTCTGCACGATCTGACAATCTATCGAATGATTTTAGTCTATCAGAGGCACTGGGCTGGGACACAAAGTTTGAGAATTCTCTCGCAGCTTGATCAGCTGTAGGACCATCGATCCATTTATTTTCCACTAAAATGGAGAGCAAGGTTTGTAATCTGCTCTCTGCCAATGATTTTGATGAACTAACTAATTGCGGGTCAAAGCAGGAGACAGCTTTTGTAAATTTATACGAAAGAGGCGAGCGAGTCACCAGTTTCTGACAGATTTTTACGAGACACTCTCTACAATCTCTTTTGAATGTCATCACATCCAATTCCTTCAGTTTCTTTACCTTCTTCAGCTCTGCCATCGTGGCATATCCCACCTTCACGTGTTTCACTGGTAACAGATTTTCATTTTGAGTTACGTTGATGCAAGAAGGATTGCTGGCTTCCTCCAATACTTCCTTCTTGACAAATCTGTCCATGATAATCCTCAGAGCCCCACACAATGCAGAATACAGAAATGGTATCATAGGGCGATTGCATTGGAATTCTGTCATAAAAGGTTCCAGATCCGATGCCACTGTTCTGAAGAACGCAAGTTTTGGTGCAAGCAAAGAATCCTGTAATGCTTTCTTCACTTCACCAAAGCTCATACAAGAGGGTGCAGAATTCCCTTGCTCAATTCCTCTCACATACACTTTCACATTCGGGAGAATTTCTATTGCTCGTTGAGCTACATTTGCGCACTCTAGCCACCGGACCGCTGAAAATTTCAGTGGAAAGATGCTACTATTCGTTAGGCGTCTGTAGTCTGCGCGTCTAGCTGGAACATTTTTAAAAAGATTGAACAAAGCCCTCAGAAATTTCACCAACATCCATCCCGTTTCTTGAAATCCAGCTTTATAGGCACAATGCATTGTATGCAAGCCGCAACTTCCCACCTCAAGCAAAACAGGGCCTTCAATTTCCTTGATGGACGCCTTGAAATCTCTAAAAACTTAAAATTTACATTAGGGCCATCCATTGATATATTAATTACCTTCTTCATAAAATGGGGCAGAATCTCCTTGTTGAATGCTGCAAGTAAATCACTTGCTGTTGTGTGACCAAGAAAAGCAGAGGACCAGTAGCGTACTACTACTTCATCCTTGGAATTGTCCCAATAGCGGATATCAATGTCCATCTGTTGCATCTGAGAAACTTTATTCAGCGATTCGTCAAAACCAACTGTTATAACATCCGCTAGCTCAATCTCGTGAAATAATCTGGTTTTGAAGTATGGAGCAATTCCATGAACAATTACATACCCCATTTTGTCTTTTTGGAGCTGAATCTTGGTTGCAATTTCACTATCGGAAAACATCCGTTTAAAAACACCAACAGCCCTGGCAGCAGACCTCATGGTTCGGTGATTCATCACTACCTGAATACACCACAAAATTTCAGCCCTAGTGGAGTCTTCTTTAATCAAAAAATCATTCACTCTTGAATTTCTTCGAAGCAATGAAGAATCATTTCCATCGTCGGTTGCAACAGGCTGAGAAGTGCTAGGGTCAGGGTTATTAAACTGCGGCTTAGCATCACAGGTGAACTAAAATAATTAGTAATAGCGGCAGAATTTTTTGCAGCAATTTTATGTTTGGAGCCCTCAGCATGGCTACTAACTGCACGCCTGCCCATATTGCTTAATGAAAACGAATACCGACATAACCTACAACTCGCCCGAAAAGGGCTGTCTTTCACTGCTTCTAGCCATGATTTAAACTTTGGGTCATTCAACCACTCTGACTGAAAACGAGTTTTGCACGCCATAATAAAACGGAATTTTCAAACGACTTTGCACAGTCACGAATTTGGATGCCCACGTGTTTTTAACAACGAACGCACATCACACTAAAAGCATTTTAATCCGCACCACTAAAGAATTAAGAGCACGCAATTAATTGCAAAGCTTCTGATTTAGATTTCGCGCACAACGCAACAGATTTCAAGAATTTCAAATCACAATAACACACTCAAGCGCGAACGCAACACATACAGTAAGCACCGGTAAACAACAAATGAAGAGATGTAAACACTATTACGGCGCGAAATCACGAAAGTGTAGCCAACACTCAAAACTTTTCAACGTTGCGAAAATAGTTGAAATTCCGATAAAACTCTATATTCACAATATAAATAACAATATTCTTCCCGCTGTGGAAGGTCGAAAATCCATTAAATCCCTACACTTTCATTGTTAAATTTCCAAAACGTCCCCGCTAAACAAAAACTTAAATCTGCAAGATTGAGCGGGAAACCCGCAAAGTTGACAATACTGAACAGACAACCCCCCCAAGGTTGCGTCAAATACCAATCAGCGCTGGGAACCAATCAAATAGCATACTTCAGTCCCGCGCTGGGAACGAGTGTTCATTGGCTGACTACGGGAATCGAGTAGCGATCGATTACGTCCCGCAAAATTCGAAAGTACAGTAAACCCTCGATTTAACGGACTTCGGATTTAACGGACAGAATTTAACAGGAAAAAAAAACGAAAATGTTTTTAGGCTTTTGAAACGTATAATGTGCATAAACTGCAGAGTCTCCTGTTCTGGCGATGTTGCTTGGCTATCGCAGCATTCTTTCGTTTCTTGTTTTGAAACACGCACATTTTCTCATCTCCAATTGTATTTGATGAGAACGGAGATAAGAATTAGATAAGAATTCATTTAATTCTTCACGATCCCCGTCTTTGCGTTGTCATTGACGCAGGCGTCACACACGTTCAGTGGAAGACATCACGACGACTAACACTGAACAATATACACTGATATGCATCTTATTTCACTGTGACCAAATTTATTTATTACTAACATCACCTGGAGCGTTACATTTTTCGATGACGTTACACATTTTGCATCACGCATTTTGTGGAATGACCGCCAGCCTAAAAACATTATCATGTTAAAAAAACATTTTGACACGAAAAAATCACGATTAAGTTTTTGAAGTCCATGGTTGTGATTTAAATTTGGTGGTAGTTCATAACCATAGCAACGCATTTTCACTCTTGAATATTCGGCTATTTTCGTGATAATTCGTATGCACGCGCAGTTCACATTCGTACAGCGTCGCATCAGTTTATTCAGAGAACACAGCGTGTACGCTACATGTGTTTCTATAGTACGAACCTTGCACGTGTTAAATAGAGTCTTAACGAGTTTATACTTGCGTTGTTACAGCAAGGTCCATTACTTTATTAGTGAATTACAGCATAAGTATGTCTGGCGTTACGAAAAAACGTGTGAACTTGAGTATAAAGCAAAAGCTTGAACTAATAAGTAAACTTGAAGGTGGCGCGTCTGTTGCACATGTTTGTGAAGTGTACGGTGTAAAGAAACAAACCGTTTCAGACATTCGAAAGAATAAAGATAAACTTATTCAGTTTTCGCTAAAGTACAGTGTTGATAGTTCGAAGAATGAGGGAGAAAGAAAACACATTAAATTAGCCAAACACAAACAATTAGAGGATGCTGTGTACAAATGGTGTATTCAACAACGTTCTAGTGGCGTCGTTGTTCGTAGTGTCGAGTTGCGGGCTGCTGCTGATAAACTGGCGAAACATATTGGTATCCAATTTCAGGCGAGTGGCTTTGGCGTTTTCGTAAACGGCATCACAAATAGATCAACATGTGGTGAAGCGCTGAGTGCAGACACTGAACAAGTTGAGGCTTTTCGTCAACATATAAAGGAAACGATCGAATCTGAGGGTCCATTTTGTCTCAGGTCTACAATGCTGATGAGACTGGTCTCTACTTTCGTGCTGTGCCTGAAAATACTCTGGCACACAAACATGAAACTAGCACACCAGGCCGTAAACTCAACAAGGAGCGGCTTTCTGCCCTACTGTGTGCGAATGCTGATGGTTTGCATCGACTTACTCCAGTCATAGTCGGAAACGCAAAGAAACCTCGTACGATAAAGAAGATAATGAACCAGTTGCCAGTCATTTATGAAAGTTCAAAAAATGCTTGGTTTACCTTCAGTATTTTTTCAGACTGGTTTTTTAATCATTTTGTGCCAGAAGTGCGACGTTTTCAAGAAGAGACTATGAAAATTCCATCGCATGCAGTGAAAGCCGTCTTACTACTGGACAATGCACCGGCCCATCGCAACTCCGAGAAGTTAGTTAGCAACGACGGAAAAATAAAATGCGTCTTCCTCCCTTCGAATACCACTTCAATTTTACAGCCAATGGACCAAGGAGTCATTGTTGCCTGCAAAAGGCTGTACAAGAAGAAGTTTCTTGAAGAGGTGATGGTTGTCTTGGAGGACGAACAAGACCATGAAAACGACACGAGAGGAGCTAGAACGCTGCAAAATCTGCGTGCATACAACATCAAGTCCGCCATCTTTAATTTTGCTGCCGCATGGAAGGAGATGAAGGAAACAACATTGGCTAATGGGTGGACACAGTTACTGAATGGGACTGAACCGGAGTACGATTTCAGAGGATTTGAAACATCCGATTTCTGTGAAACCGTAAAGAAGGCTGGTGAAGACGTAAACGAGAATGACATAGAACAGTGGCTAAACTTGGACGAGGGTGATCCAGGCTACCAAATCCTGAGTCAGGAAGAGATCGCGGAATCTGTTCTACACGACGATCAAGAAGATGGAGATGATGACGATGAAGAAACATCTGTTACAGGAGGCCCTAAATTATCAGCGATAAGAAACAGCATGGACGAAATTATCGCGTACATTGGGGAGTCTTTAGATCCGGAAGTGTGTGCTTATTATGACCATTTTAGACAGTTTAGATCTTTAATAATAAAGAAGCAACATTCTAGTGGAAAACAACTGACTCTTGATGCTTTTATCCAGAATAAATAAAGGTGTGTACATAACATTGTATTTGCATGATATTAATAGTACGTATTAAAATACAGATAAGCGATGTTGTCGCTGTTACAATAGAAAACCACACTGGCAGTTTACCCGTTATTTAGAAACATGTTACTCACACCCCCTCTACTCATCCTTTGTCTTGCCGCCTACGGAAGGGTCCGAGCACGCACGCATGCGCAGGTACGTACACTTTTCTTCCTATTCATTGTTCAGTTTGCTGTTAAAACGTACGGTTGCAGTCATAAATCATAATGCCAGCGTTAACAACAGCCAGGCAAATTGCTGTTGCTTACGCAGTAAACAACTCATAGATACCAAAAGCGTTCGTCCCGCCAGAAGTCAGGTATAACTTCGAATTTCGTTAGTGCGCGAATGCAAGCCGCAGGCCAATTTAGCGACCATGTTTTTAGGAGAAAAGTGCGGCTTGTATTCGGAACAATACGGTATTTGCATGATATTAATAGTATTAAAATTTCAAGTGTTATAGGCCTATTTGATTTAAATATATCCTCAAAAAACAAAATTTGGGATTTAACGGACTTTCGATTTAACGGACACCCCTCAGCCCCAATTAGTCCGTTAAATCGAGGGTTTACTGTATCGCTACTACGTTTACGGAGAGCAGCCCAAGAGGAAAATCCCTGATTAACGAAGAAATTCCCTGATTTTTCCCTGATTATTCCACAAATTCTTAATTCCCTGAAAATTCCCGGTTTTCCCGGGTCGTAGACACCCTGTATATTCTCTAGTTTATTATTTATTTCAACAAACTTCTTATTCACTCCATTAAAACTCTCACTTATATTTTAAAATTGGTTATTCATACTTAATTTACTCATTTCTATTTTGCTTCTTATATTCACGAATTCATTATTCATGTCTCCTAATTTCTTGTCTTGTTTGTCAAGTTTATTATTCATTTCAGTTTTGAATTCATTCAAATCCGTGTTCAAAGTATCATTATTCTTAATTTGTTGTTCAAACTTATTATTCATTACTTCCATAATCAACGCTAATTGATTAAATATATTTACCTCGTTATTTTTACTACACTCAACTTCGACCGTTTCATTTACATTTGCTATCTCGCCTACATTCTCGACATTTTCATTCGTGGTTACCATATTATCTTGCGTAACATTCAACACTGACCCCACATCTGCACTTTCATCTAAATTTGTATTTGCGTCTTTCACTGCCATTTTTCGACTAAATTGTAAATCAACTTTAATTTACAATGTCCCTGTTCGGGCACCAGTTGAAGTATTTTCAGTTATTATTTATTATTTCTTTTATGAATTTGCTAACTGCTATAATTTTTTTATTGTTCGACTAAGCTTTTCGTCATTACTGACATCTTCAGGTCTTAAACAGGTCTTTGTTGTTTAAGACCTGAAGATGTCAGTAATGACGAAAAGCTTAGTCGAACAATAAAAAATTATAGCAGTTAGAAAATTCATAAAAGAAATAGTAAGGATGACTGCTAATTTAAACAATATTATTCATTAATTTAAAATTGATTTTATCTGTAAGGTTTAGTCCAGGAATTCGTTTAGTGTACTTCGGCAGAGAACAATGGGCAAATACAAATAACAAAATGCGTATATCAAGTAAAATATAACATTATTTATTTTCTTTTGATAACATAAAAAAGATCATGAACACACTTATTCCGCCTTAAGGCGTAAAACTGATTTCCAACAACTATTACATCAAGATACGAATACGTATATCAAAAATTATGCAAACTCAACACTTCTTGTTAGGCCTAGGCCTATATTTTTTCATTCACTCAATCATGCACACTTTCACACTTCTACGTTTCTTTTTATTGAGCTCAATTTAAAAAATGCCAGTATTTAATTATTACTTCCCTTGATTATGATGCGTAGAAATCCGCCACATGGGACGTCTCCTCGGGCAGTGCACTGTTTCGTTGTTTTCACTTTTTACATCTTACGGCCGACCTGTCAATTTATTCCCAATCTTTTTACTGATCACTGATTGTTTACATGATTTATATTTACGTTCCAATATTACTTAAAATTTCACATTTGTTAATTAGCGTTTTATGATGTTTATGCGCAAACTAATCAGCCGGTGGCCGAGCGAATTGCTCGCATCCGCTTTGTTTAGATGTTAATTGCCGACTGGCGTTCAGTGTTAAAATTTCCGTTTGTGTCGTCTTTAAACTGGTTCACTCCGCTCCCCGCCATACGTCTCGTCCTCAGTATTGAAAAGTTTCGCTGAACTTAGTATCACCTTTTTAACTTGCCACGAACTGTTTTTCGTCAACAACATTCCTTCGTTGTTAGTCACTGATTGCAAATAAACTCGAGATTTGCTGCATAACCATATATGGTCATGAAAACATTTACTGGCAATCGACTCACCTTAAAAGCCCTCATCTGCACATGTTATAGAATTCATAAAATATGAAAATAATATTTATGTAAATGTAGACCCATTACAATGTGATTTCAAAGTCAATATCATTATGAAATACGTATTCTAAATAGAACATACTTACCAAAATTGATAATAGGATTACCTATGGGACCTTCATTATCCCCTATTCTTGCAGAAATATACATGAATGATTTAGAAAAGCAATTAATAAGTTCCACTAAGTATAAAGAGAATATAAAATTATGGACTAGATACATTGACGATGTGTTAGTGATTTGGGAAGGAAACATAGAAGAAGTGCATGAGTTTATAAATGAAGTAAATAATAAGGATAAAAACTTACAATTTAAAGAAGAGATAGGAGGTAAGAAAATAAATTACTTAGATTTAAACATAGAAATTAAAGATAATGAGAAACTACAGTTTGGGATATTTAGGAAAGAATCGTATTCCGATATAATTATACCAAGAGAGTCTTACCACCCTTATAGATATAAAATGACAGCAATCAATTCATTTTGTTATAGAGCTCAGATGCGTGTTTAAAAGAGACCGAATCAAAAGATAGGGAGTTAAAAACGATAAAGGGAATTGTAAGGAATAATAACTATAACACCAACAAAGTGGATAAAGTTATGAAAAGGGTTAACATACAAAAAGCTAAAATAGAACCAGAACAAAAGAATTATGGAGGGTCATTGACATACATAGGTTCACATACCGGTACTAGAAAAATTATAAAATGTTTTAATAAATACGGAGTAGATATAGCTATTAAAAAATGTGAAACAGTATTTGATAAGATAAGGAATAAAAATATAGAAAAAATCCCAGTATTACAGAAAAGCGGAATTTATAAATTAAAATGTAAAGACTGCAACAAAGTGTACCTAGGTGAGACAGGACGAAAATTCGTATGCAGGTTGTCTGACCACAAACGTGGAGAAGGTAATAGAACAACGATTCGTTATATGCAAGACATTTCATAGAAGACAACCATAAGTTTGTTAATCCTTTGGAAGACTACGAAATTCTAAAAGTAGTAAATAACACAGTTGAAAGGAAGCTTAGGAAGGAGTTAGAAATATTGAAGCAAGCCTTTTAAAGGTGAAAACCGGTTCAGGTTGTAAGGTAAAACTTTATGTTTTTACTTATAAAAAACTTTGTGTTCCGAGTCGTGAATATAATAGTTGTATTTAGTTAAGTAACGGACACGTCATGGACTACGAAATCCAAGAATAGAAATATTGAAAGAAAGAGAAAAAGGGTTAGACAATTTAATTAATACTAAAATTAAAGTGATAATGAAGAAATTATTTTATAACATAATTAAGAAGTAAATGATAGAGGACAGATAGATAAGATTAAGAATTAAATTGCATAGGACTAATTAGGAGTTTTTAAAATAAGGGTGTGTGACTGGCACACATGTGTGGATGAGAAAGACTAGGTTTAAAAGGAATGCACACACACACACATAAGGAATTTGCTAGAAAAATATGTAACTGTCCAGATGGTAGGACAGGGCTGAAGGTGGGGAAGGGACATTGAGTTATAGCTTGTTGTGTGTGAGAAGGGAGGGGAGGGGTGGGGGTGAAGGGTTTGTTTTCAGGTTATTTGTTTCATATCCGATCTGACGATGAGCTGTGAAGCTTGAAAGCGCTAATCGGAATAACTTTTATATAGTGGTGTGCAATAGCGATAATTCTGCTTGTGATTTTAACCACTAACACAACTTTCTTCATTAAAAATCATATTTGTTTTTAGTAAAAAGGGGCCTCATATTTGTTGATAATTTCCAGCATGTTCTGGAACAAATCCTGATTTCCATTTCTTGTTCGCCACATGAACTCACTTAAATAGCAATCTAAGCATTCCCTTCTCATACCACATTCAATCATGTTTCGGCGTTTACAGGACCGCCACATGCTTTCTACACCTTGTGTATGTGCTCCCGTTTGAGGATCCACAAAGTTATAACTATGGTTTACAGTCAAATGACTGTACTGTTGTGGCAAATTAACAATCTGACGGTATGAACGCCACACATCTGACATTACAGTGGATCCTGGTTCAATATTTGCCACTATGAGAGGTAGGAGGGTAGCTGCTGACCGATCTTCGACACGACACAAGAAGCATTCCTTGGTTTCTCAGCAGTATCCACCGAATACCCACTGTTGTGGATACACCCGGCCAACATTATTTTTTCTCTTGGCAAACACACTCTCGTCAATTTCGACTGTTAAATTCGGTCCTCCAATTTTCTGTGGGTTGCTCATGATGTCTAAGGCACAACAGATATATCTTAAGTAAGCCGTCCACCCTGTGTGTATGCTGGCGTTGATTTTCAGTTGATTTTTACTGTTTTTCATACTACTAAGCCCTTCACACCAGAAATAAATAAATTTTATTATTTTGTCCAGCGGTAATCTGGCCCCTCTAAAAATGTGCCCTTGCAAACTACCTTATACTCACGGCAAGTAGACTTATTGCAACACCAACGCTGATGCTGCCCAAGGGCTAAAACCATGTCATGTCCTCGTTCACATTGACGAGCATTGTGAACCAAACCTTTTTCTTGAAGAAAAGAAATTGCATCCTCTTCTGTACTAATAACACTCGACAGTTCATCATAGCTAATCATTCTTAATTAAATTAATGTAAAACTCACAATACAACACTGATTAAAAATGTAATAAAACACGCGAACAAGCATCACAACCATTCGTGGGTACGCCATTGTAACAACACAATTTTACCACATGGTGTACAAATGGCATTGGGTCTTTGGCTATTCTAAGCAAAATTCAAAAGCTTTAGGAAAAAACTTTAAAACAAATTTAAATACTCCCTGTATTAAGTCTTTTAATGTCTACTAAAATTAACGTTTCTTTTTCATACACGTTATTTCAATTTATTTTCATAGCAATTAAAATTAAAAGTGCTAACTGAAAATAGAGACACACCATACATTTGCGGTTAGGTGGGGAAATTGTAAACGGAAAATGGATTGAAACATTTTGATTTATTAAAAATTGTGTATACGTTTTAAAATTGAAATAACTGCAAATATTTCAACCTTTGTTATTATGTTGCATACAAAAAATTGTTTAAATATAAATAATAAATACAGCTCTAAAATTCAATTTACAATTACCCTTGAAATCTTAGAGGTAATTGTAAACAAGTGTTTTCTTTATCCTTTGAAACTAAAAAACTGACACTCCTCTTGAAATTGAAAAAAGGATTTTAATATACTTGTTTGGTTATACGTTAGATTGTACTAAGATAAATTGGAAGTAGGTTTTAATTCCGGTACTTCGAATAAATACAGCCTTTAATGTTATATACAGCCTTTTATCCTTACAATAAATACACACACTAACTAAGGTTTATGGAAGTATGGAATACAAGGACAAATCGAACATTGTACGTTTTTATGTTAGGTTCACTTTACGAAACCTTTTCATCAGATGTTCAAAAGAGCAAGCTTGTAATTTTTTTTATAAGCCCCTTAGTAAGGTTTCTCAGCAACAGTTACTGGATGTCACAGTTTGTTTCTAGGATGTTTTGCAAAGTAGTGGAAACTTGCTACATAAATTCTGTGTTTCTTTGACTTCCTATTCTAAAGTAATCTTTAAGGTTTTTTAAAGGATTCGAAGATAACTCTACTAGGAATAAGTCTGCATCTGTGCTACAGATAAGTATGGATGGATCTAATCCTAAATGGAAATTTTAAGAACAATTCAGAATACTGTGACTCTGGGAACACAAGTTGATAAAATGTAAAAAAGGGCGAAATAACTGTGGATTAACGCAGAATCCATGGTGTTAAAAGGTTTGAAAAAAAGTTCACCCTGAGTTATCTTGTCTTTTCCAATCAGTAGTAGTATACCTAGAAGTTTTTCAGTGTAACGAGGTGGTTTCACCTTTTCTTAATTCTTAACCTCATATTATGAGTACAAATGTATGCCTACTTATAAGTAACTTTACTAATGAAAAGTCTTTTTAAAAAAGAGCTCTAAGTTTCTCAACAGTTATTTTATGATGAGGTCGAAATGTTAAGGGTAACAATTGAAAATGTAATAACAAACAATTGAGTTTTTTACAAAACTATTAGTCCTGTAAAGAGAAGAACTTGTAAGAAATGAACATATGCAAGATATGTCCATGTTAACAGCAAAGATGACTATTACTGAACCTCTGAGAACTGTCATATGATAATGGCATGACAATGTATCAGTTAGAATAATCAATAACTTATTAAGGCACACATAATGTTACAACAAATTAGTACATAGTGTTACTGATTTCACAATTCCACAATATTTTTAACTATTTGATAGTGAACATTGGATTTCAATATAGTAAGCGTACACATGTAAATGTAGGTCGTTTCACAAAAAGTGAATGGAAAAGAAAGGAAATACACAATTTCAACTTTCTTAAACTGAAAACAAGAAATTCTTTTGAGTTAGTGTAACGTGTTGTGTTACTGGAAGACAGAGCAGTGCTGTTAGTGTACTAATTAAGATGCATTAAATTTATAAATAAAGGTAAATGACCTAGTAAGATATTCATAGATGTAGTAATTCAGGTTAGGTCAAATTGCCCATTAGACTTTGTCTAAATTTTAAAGATATTTAGGACCGTACATTAAAAACATTGTTTGCACATATGAGTAGCAACCAGATGTATTAATATAATGTTACCCAACAAGATCAGGAACAATTATGTATATTAAATTAAGTAGTTAGTGGACTTAAAAACCTGCAGTAGAAACTCCAGTTTTTATAAAAAAAATAGGGAGAGAATTGAAGATTTCTTGTTTGGAAATGTTATGATTTGTAATCATGTTTTCTCATAACTCATCTTAGAGTTACAGGTGTTTTCTTTATCCTTTGAAATATTGAAACAAAAATAGTGACAACTGTAAACTAGTTGTCAATGTACTATTTCAAGTTGTGTTTATAATCCTAACTGCATGTTTACAATTACCAGTACCCTGTCTTCGTCTATATGGAAAATAAATGGAAACAAGTTAATTCAAATACTATGTATATTAAAAATCATAAATAAATTATAAAGAAATGTTGTTCTGTTACGTAATGTAACAAGTAAATGATTGAATAAAAGTTTATCATTTTTCAAACACTTCCAGGGAACTCGTAGACAATTTGTCTGTCAATTTCCTTCATTTCCGTATTGGGCAAAATTGTCAATATTTGTTAAAAGCTAACAGTACTTTCATCATTTTCATTTAATGTAAACTTTGTAGAAATTCCATTTTTGCTATGTTATGGAAAAATTAGATACGCATAACATTTTTTTGGTCTCTCTCTCTCAAGTTATATTGTTAAACGTAGACACAACCTCCCAAAATCGTCTCTGTACCGTAATTATGTGCGATAAATGGAAACTAATTTCTGTACTTCCAATAAATACAGCCTTTTAATAAAATATGTACCTATAACGTACTAGGTTATACGTTCTAAATTGTAAGTAGCTTTTAATTCCGGTACTTCGAATCAGCCTTTAATGTTATATACAGCCTTTTATCCATACAATACATACAGCCTTTGAATGTACAATAACTAAGGAAATGTTTGTTAAGTCTAATTAATTTTAAAAATCTAACAGGTTAATTTAGATAATTAAACGTAGACACAACCTCCAAAAATCGTC
Source organism: Magicicada septendecula (assembly GCA_034769895.1). Taxonomy (NCBI): domain Eukaryota; kingdom Metazoa; phylum Arthropoda; class Insecta; order Hemiptera; family Cicadidae; genus Magicicada; species Magicicada septendecula. The sequence continues at coordinate 315,622,850 of CM068373.1, read as the reverse complement.
TCTGTACCGTAATTATGTGCGATAAATGGAAACTAATTTCTGTGCTTCCAATAAATACACCCTTTTAATGTACACTAACAAAGTTACATTGTCGTACATAACCACCATAACGTGGCATTAGTTAGTTGTGAATAAAACAGATGTAGTACACATCAGAACAGCGCAATAAATACAAATGTGGAAAAGAAAGTTATATTGCCACAGGCTAACCTTCAAGACCCCGAAAAGAATCTTAGATCTGAGTTTTGGGGTCTTTCACTATAGCCTGCGGCCAAAGACAACTTCCGTCTCCGCGTTTGTATTTTTTTCCGTGTTCGATGTGTACTAGTACTGTTTTCTTCACAAGTAACTAATGCCAGGTTATGGAGGTTATGTACAACAATGTAACAAATAAAATTTACTTTGTTAGTGTACAATAAAAGGGTGTATTTACTGGAAGTACAGAAATTATTTTCCATTTATCGCACATAATTACCGTACACAGACGATTTTTGGAGGTTGTGTCTACGTTTAACAATGCAACTTAACCTTTTAGATTTTTAAAATTAATTAGATTTAACAAAAATTTCCTTTGTTAGTGTACATTAAATTATTGTATGGATACAAGGCTGCTGTACATAACATTAAAGGCTGTATTTATTCGAAGTACCGGAATTAAAACCTAGTTCCAATTTAGAACGTAGACCTATAACCTATTTGCATATTTTATTGGGGTTTATTGGCACATATTTTATTAAAAGGGTGTATTTATTGGAAGTACAGAAATTAGTTTCCATTTATCGCACATAATTACGGTACAGAGACGATTTTGGGAGGTTGTGTCTACGTTTAATTATCTAACTTAGATAATAGGCTTCGTTATTGGTGCATATTTTATTGGGGTTTATTGGCACATATTTTATTAAAAGGGTGTATTTATTGGAAGTACAGAAATTAGTTTCCATTTATCGCACATAATTACGGTACAGAGACGATTTTGGGAGGTTATGTCTACGCAGAGGCGGCTCACTCATAAGGGCACATGGTCACGTGCCCCACCAAAAAAACACGAAATAAATAAATAAATATTGTAGAAACGTCCTCGTTTTAAAAATGATAGCAATAGTTTGTAACAGTGCGAAGTCTGGAGAACTGTGGCAACGCGAAAACAAATGTGGCAACATAGCGACGGTCACAGAGACGTTGTGACCCAATATTACTACTCCCTTCCTCTTCACTACTCTCTTGTGGTGGGAGAGCGTAATGCTAAAATCCCATAGCATTCGGTCACACCAGACTATGTGACCATTGACCAAACATTTACAGTCTTCAAGTAGTAAACTCTGAATCCTGTAGGTGCGCGACATTACTGCAACTAACGGATATGAATCGGAGCTATTTAGTAGACTATTACATTTTACCGCCATCTGAGCTGTTCTATAATACTAAAAATTACTGTTACTTTCTTAGTGTATATTGTTACGAAATAATGTTATTATAATGTTTCTATCGTGAATATGATTATAATAATTTTTGCGATTTTATATAATTTTAAATTATATTCTCATTGAAGGAAATATTAAAATAGAACGTGTACCTAGAGCGGTTATGTTATGTGCTACACGATAGCTGTGGTGGCAGTGCTTATAGTAATTGTATAAATTGTAGTGTTACAAGTTTACGAGTGGTTTTCAGTAATCAGTGTTACGCACGCGTGTAAATAACGGTGTTGAAAATATTCAAGTGTTGGTATTTTGTGTGCTTGTGTAAATCTCTGAGACAAAATGAATGATGTCAAGTATTTACAGAGTAAAACTTTGTGCTATGAAGATAGGTTAATAGCAAAACAATTGGGTCCACCAAGACCGCAGTTGTCTATCAACCAAGTGTTTAAGGACAAAAACAGAACCTATAATAGAACTTTCAATACCACAGTGTACGAAAAATGGGAATGGATGTGCGGATGCCCCACAATCAATGCTTTATTTTGCTTTGCTTGTCTTCTGTTTGGCAGTGAAGACACGTGGACTAAGTCGGGCGTTAAAGATCTGAAACATTTACCAGAAAAGAGTAAGAAGCATTCGCTGTCTAAATGTCATTTAGACAATGAAATGAGTTTAGCCGTGCTAGGTATTGTAAATATTAGATTGCAACTCAATAATGGTTACAGAATTTCTGTTCGTAAACATAACGAACTTGTAGACAAGAACAGATACATCTTGTCTCGAATAATTGATGCGATTAAATTTTGTGGGGAATTTGAATTAGCTTTACGTGGCCACGATGAAACGGAAGAAGCAGACAACAACCCAGGGATTTTTAAAGGACTAATCAATTATACTGCAGCACTTGACAGTGTTTTGAAAGATCATTTAGAAAATTCAACAGTGTTTAAAGGAACCTCGAAAACAATTCAGAACGAACTTTTAGATGCCATTTTGTCAGTGTGTAGAAAAAATATTGTGACTGAAATTTCTACGATAGACTTCATATCATTTCAGGCTGATGAAACAACTGACAGTTCGTGCAAAACACAGATGGCACTGATTTTGAGATATCTCATTGAAGGGAGAATAATTGAAAGGTTTTGGGTTTTTTTTGAAGTCCCTTTTGATAAAAGTGCTCGAAGTTTAGCCTCGACAATTTTAGGACAGTTGGAAGAAATAGGAATATACAAGTCCCCGGAAAAACCAATTTGTCAGACTTACGATGGTGCATCTGTTATGAGTGGTCAGAAAGGAGGGGTACCAGTGTTTGGTTAAAGAGAAGTATCCAAATGCAAATTTTATTCATTGTTATGCCCATCAAGGGAATCTGATTCTTCAAAACTCAACATCGTCTGCCTCCCAGAGTAGAATATTTTTTCAAGACCTGCAAGGAATAGGACCATATTTTTCAAGATCTCCAAAGAGGATGGATTATTTAGTAGAAATTGTAAAAAAAAAAATTGGGTCTGTGCCTCCTACAAGATGGTACTTTCAACACAGGGCTGTTAATACTGTGTTTTAACATAAAGATAATCTAATAAAATGTTTTGAACACATTAGGGACATAGAGATTTCTGACAAAAGTGCTTCTAGCCAGGCTGCAGGATTTGTACGAACTTTGAGGGATCCTCAGTTCATTTTCTGGTTGACTTTTTTCCACAAAATTATGCCTCATGTGGCGATTTTCTTTGATTGCATTCAACAAAGAAACATTGATGCAATAAAAATGAGAACATTTGTTAAACATTTTGTGAGTGCAGTGGTTAATATTTGTAAGACCTATGAAGACAGTGAAGTGTCTGTAAGTGAGCCTGTGACTAAGAGACAGTGTGTTGAACAATTAAGTAATAGGAGCAACCGTGTGGCCGCTTTGGAAGTATGTGATATGATTGTGAACAATATTAATGAAAGATTTCAATTTTCAGATCATTTATGTATTTCCAAATTGTTTTTAGTTGAAAAGTTCCCACAGTACTGTGTTGAGTTTCCGGAAAATGATTTTCAGACTACAATTAAATTTTATCCAACAATAAATGGTCTGAAACTGAGAACCGAACTAGAAGTGTTATACAGTCGTGAAGATTTACGCATTGCTTCTGGTGCAACACCCTTATTACAGTTTTTCCTTGATAATAACATGTTTCGTACCTTCTCAGAGTGTGTGACTATTTTAAAGATAATTGTTACCATACCGATGACAACTGTTGAAAGTGAAAGGTGCTTTTCTACACTGAAAAGAATAAAAACATTTTTAAGAAATTCCATGGGCACTGACAGACTGAATGCATTGGCTATGCTATCCACAGAAAAAAAAATGATTCATGGAATTCAAGATTTCAACAAACAAGTGATAGAGGAATTCGCTACATCTAAAAACAGGAGAATGGAATTGTTATACAAAAAGTGAAATACCAGGTAAGACATTCTATATTTTTTTACCTAAGTACTAATTACCGCGAATGGTGGCCCACCTTAGATCCTCCCCACTGTGTGCCCCTCCCATTTCATTACTCATGAGCCGCCACTGTGTCTACGTTTAATTATCTAACTTAACCTTTTAGATTTTTAAAATTAATTAGACTTGTAGGGGTGTGCATGGCAAAACTACTTGTAGGGGTGGGCACCCACTTTATAATCATATTTTTGGTAACACTGAGAACTTTAAGCCTTCTTTTATGCTTAAACAAATTATATATACACTTAATTATAGAAAAGCAAAAAGCAAATATGTAATTCAAAAGACTAATTGGCTCTAATAAACACATGCTGAAGTTAAAAACAAAAGAGTTTTTACTTGCCTAACTAATCATTAGTTACTAATGTGACAGTTGGGGCTGCTTTTTCTGCAAAAGCTGGGGTATGTTGGATTCAAGATTGGTTAAATTAAGTCATAAATCTGAGTGTGCGTCAAGTCTATTTCTGTGCTTGCTTTTCACTTGAGATGAAAATCCCATTTCACTCAAGAATGAGGTGATGAATGGGATGAGGAACTCCGAAAGTTCAGGATATTCATCTCTTAAAGATATCCAGAACTTTGTTAAGTCAGAATCTAAAAGTTTATGGATTTTGTTGTCCATAACATGTCTCATGTTATCACTAACTATACAAAATAATTTACTAAAAATTTAGTTTTAATCCCAGCATCACAGATGATATCACACAATTGCTCATTTAGTTTTACTGAGAACATGTTAGAACTTTCAAAATACAAGAATGGGTCTTGAATCAAATTGAATTCACTGTATACCTCTGGGAAGCAACTTTCAATCTGGTTATAGAGAGTTAAACATCAGAGCTGGTAAAAAGCAATGGTAGAGCATGAATAACAAAAATGTACAGTTTAGACTATGTACAAAACAGGTTGAATTTAAATTGTTAAAATGATATATCTTAGTTATTTACATGTAGTAGGTTTTTAAGACACAGTAAATAAATTTCCGAACCTGACTTTGCAACCCTCCAAATGCCCTCTCGGGACCCAACAGTGGCTCATGCCCAATAGGTTAAGAAATGCTGAACTAAAGGCATGTTTGTGGAGTGAAACATAAAAGATAACCCAGACTTCTAAAATGCTCTTAGTGAAATGGGATTTTCAGGAGTAACAACACACTATTTGATTAACAAGCACATTTTACTAATATTGTAATACCAAGTCAATTAGATAGCTTAAATGTGTAGTACTCTATGTGATGCTGATCACATACTGTTAATCAGCAGCACTGCAGAATATTCTAGAGCCACACTCTTGGCATTCATCTGGAACTTTCTCACATTAGCCTGATAATTAGGATGTTGCCACCAGCTGAGTTTTAGAAAGTTGGTGTAGTAGGTTGTGCATTCATATAGGATGATATTAGACAGCAGTTTTTAATGAAAGTGACAAATGATCATTTGTTTATTTGTGTTGCAAACTATTGTGATTTTTTTATTACTGTTTGTAGGCTATACAGTGTGTCCTGGATAATTATATAAAGAGAACTGTTGTAATATAAGTGTGTTTGTTTTAGCAATTGAGAGTATCTGGTATTCAATAATTCATTCCACTGTTTTAAGTTCATAATTCTTGTCACTGGTTGTAAGAATATTATTTTCATTAATTTTCCAATTCTATGAAGTCTTCAGTAGTTTTACCACGATGAGACTCAACTTTATCACTGAAGATGCCACATCACTGAATGAGCAAACCTTTTTGTTAATAATCTCAACAAAGCATGGTTATCAGCTGAAAAAAAGTTTTAGTATTAAAAGTTTTGATCACGCAAATCTATAAGGAATACTAAAAAGAAATAACATAATAATTGTATTGGACATAAAGTTATGTCCACACAACAGATTTTGTTTGAAATAAATAAAACACAATTTGACACAAATATTAATTTTATGAATACTTGTTTGGCACATATTACAGAAGGTTACACCATTAAATGAGTTTGCCTAAGTATAAAATTCTTGTCAGATGAAAAACGTGTACAGTCAGAATACTATTTGCTATGTACAATACAAATGATTCACTATGGGTAGCAGTGACACATAAACACTAGACATTGACACTGAATTGTACTTGTTTTGAATGATTCATTGTGTGCTACCTGACCAGAGTACAGGTATTAACCAAGAGATGTTTAGTATACTGCTGTGTAACTGCTACAATGATGAATTATAAGTAGTACTTTTTGTTTTGGTCATCAACCTTGAAAAGGATAATAGAAACTTTGTATACCATACTTCCAGCAGTTTTACATGATACATTCCTAGCACAAATAAGAAAAGTTTAAATCTGCTGATGATCTAAAGGAGTGATAGTTATTTGCAGTCTGACAGGGATATAAAATAATTCTAAAAGAATTGTTGCTTTTACAACACCATTCTTTATCAAGTGACTACTCAAATCTGCCAGTTTTTCACAGAAACTGAAGTTTGATGATTTGATCCATCATGACCTAGTGATGCTCCAAACATTTCAAGGATTCTCCTAGCTTAAAAAAACGACTGGCCTATTTTGATTGACAAGATTAAAGTTAAATTTACTTTGGGATACTTCCAAACATAATACAGTTTAAAATAAACAAAAACAAATTTTATTTCTAATTTTTCCAGAACTGTATACACATAATTTGATCTGGATAGAACGTGTATTAAACAATAATACTATTTGATGCAAATAATGAAAATATCCGTGTGGAGAACTATACATGACTTCCATGTTTTAAGATTTATATTTAAAATCGTTTTAGAAATGAAATATTTCTACAGAAACTACTTCTATCTTCAGCCTCAACCACAGAAAACACACACACACAATTCCTTTTTTTCTTTATTTAATTTGAATTCTATATTAGAACAAATGTTTTCAGAGTTTACAATTTTTTTTTTAAATTTCTTGAATTAATTTTTTTAATTTTATGCAATGTGGACACATACAGAGGAGTGTTAGTTTTTATGTTTTTTTCAATAAATAAAAATGAGAGGAGTGAGAGAGAGAGAGAGAGAGAGAGAGAGAGAGAGAGAGAGAGAGAGAGAGAGAGAGAGAGAGAGAGAGAGAGAGAGAGAGAGAGAGAGAGAGAGAGAGAGAGAGACCAAAAATAACACATACAGAAATTTGATCAGAACCTTTCCTTTCTAATAGTAAAAATATAACTAAATAATGAATGAGAAAGAACATTAACAAAATTAATGGAAATTATAGTTATTATTTGTTGTCTAATAAACAGGTACTAGTAATGGCTTCATATACTTCACATCTTAAATTATAATCACACATTAGTACATAGTGTTACTAATTTCACAAGTCCACAAAATTTGTAATTATTAAATTCCACTCTAACCCATTATTAATACGTAATCATTTGCGTGTTAACAGAAACTGCACATTGCTTTTTATTGCATTATGTTGAAAAAAGGATTTTAATGTACTTGTTTGGTTATACGTTAGATTGTACTGGGTTCTAAATTGGAAGTAGAATTCTTGAAAAGAACGAATCCATAATATTTTTACCATGTGGGGCGCATTCCTTTAAACATGTGGGTGTTAATGCTGCAAAACTCAATGCAGATGTGATGACATTTTTCGGGCATGTTGCAAGTCTTTACTCATTTTTCTCTAGCAGCCCTAGAGAAAAATGTTGGGAAGTTTTGAAAAAGCACATTCCTTTATCACTGCAGAGCTTCCCTGAAACAAGATGAAGTGAGAGGATCCAAGCTGTCAAACCAATAGTTAAGCACTACCCAGGAGTACTTAAATTGTTGGATATATTTTAGAAGAGATGTCTTCTGGGCTTAAGAAATATTTCAATTTCACAAAGAGCTTAATGTTGGCATCTTTTTGGTTCAAAGTGCTTTCATATATTGACTAAAAAAATGTTGTTATTCAAAGCAAAGGAATCACACTCAATGTTGAAATAACTCTAGTGGAAGATTTGCTGACAGAATTGAAATTGTTGCGTGATAATCCAGACAGCATAATTGAAGAACCAAACTTAATTGCAAAAGAACTAATAAAAGTTCCTCCTGAATCTCCCAAAAGGTGGAAAAAAAGTACAGATCAATCCAATAGTGATTTTTCAGTAAACAAAGATCAAGAAAATAAATTTAAAACCTCAGTCATGAACCCAGTATTAGAGTTTGTAATGGGCAACATAAAAACACGATTCACTGCAATTAGTTCAATTCATGACTTGTTTCCACCAGTATGGAACTTTACGGACATGGAAAATTATGAATTAGAATTGAAAGTAAAAGTTCTCATTAGCAAGTTTAAAAAGGAATTGGCAATGGATCTATTTGAAGAAATATTACACTTGAAGAACATTTATAAAACAGAGTTTGAATCAGAAAAGAATCCACTAAGCCTACTCCAAAAACCTTCAAGCTGTATTTGTAAACTTCTGTCTTGCCTATAGGCTTTTCTGTACTATTCCAGTTACAGTTTCGTCTCCTGAAAAATCTTTCAGCAGGTTAGCGAATTCACTGAAAACTTGGCAGAGAAGCACTACATACCAAGAAAGGCTTAATAATTTGGCAATTTTAGCTATTAAAAATGAATTGGCTAACAGTATTAATTTATCAGTCAGATGTTATTGACAAGTTTGCTCAAATGAAAGCAAGAAAAAAACTTTGCACTACTTAAGCCGTTTTAGAAACGGGTCTCTCACTTATAATTGGTTATACTCTTAGACATATTTTTGTTTATCTTTGTAACAACTGACTTATGTATCACTTATGTGTTGATAAACACAGATTATGTTTATTTTTTGTCTTAAATTTAGACCATAGTAACATTGAATTCCACTCTAACCCATTATTAATACTTAATCATTTGGGTGTTAACAGAAACTGCACATTGCTTTTTATAGCATTATGTTGAAAAAAGGATTTTAATGTACTTGTTTGGTTATAGGCCTACGTTAGATTGTACTGTGTTCTAAATTGGAAGTAGGTTTTAATTCCGGTACTTCGAATAAATACAGCCTTTTATCCATACAATAAATACAGCCTTTGAATGTACACTAAGTTAGGAAATATTTGTTAAGTCTAATTAATTTTAAAAATCTAAAAGGTTAAGTTAGATAATTAAAGGTTGACACAACATCCCAAAATCGTCTTTGTATTTATTGTTTAATACATGTTCTATCCAGATCAAATTATGTGTTTACAGTTCTGGAAAAATTAGACAGGCATAACATTTTTTTTGTTTATTGTGAACTGTATTATGTTTGGAAGTATCCCAAAGTAAATTTAACTTTAATCTTGTCAATCAAAATAGGCCAGTCGTTTTTTTAAGCTAGGAGAATCCTTGAAATGTTTGGAGCATCACTAGGTCATGATGGATCAAATCATCAAACTTCAGTTTCTGTGAAAAACTGGCAGATTTGAGTAGTCACTTGATAAAGAATGGTGTTGTAAAAGCAACAATTCTTTTAGAATTATTTTATATCCCTGTCAGACTGCAAATAACTATCACTCCTTTAGATCATCAGCAGATTTAAACTTTTCTTATTTGTGCTAGGAATGTATCATGTAAAACTGCTGGAAGTATGGTATACAAGGTTTCTATTATCCTTTTCAAGGTTGATGACCAAAACAAAAAGTACTACTTATAATTCATCATTGTAGCAGTTACACAGCAGTATACTAAACATCTCTTGGTTAATACCTGTACTCTGGTCAGGTAGCACACAATGAATCATTCAAAACAAGTACAATTCAGTGTCAATGTCTAGTGTTTATGTGTCACTGCTACCCATAGTGAATCATTTGTATTGTACATAACAAATAGTATTCTGACTGTACACGTTTTTCATCTGACAAGAATTTTATACTTAGGCAAACTCATTTAATGGTGTAACCTTCTGTAATGTGTGCCAAACAAGTATTCATAAAATTAATATTTGTGTCAAATTGTGTTTTATTTATTTCAAACAAAATCTGTTTTGTGGACATAACTTTATGTCCAATACAATTATTATGTTATTTCTTTTTAGTATTCCTTATAGATTTGCGTGATCAAAACTTTTAATACTAAAACTTTTTTTCAGCTGATAACCATGCTTTGTTGAGATTATTAACAAAAAGGTTTGCTCATTCAGTGATGTGGCATCTTCAGTGATAAAGTTGAGTCTCATCGTGGTAAAACTACTGAAGACTTCATAGAATTGGAAAATTAATGAAAATAATATTTTTACAACCAGTGACAAGAATTATGAACTTAAAACAGTGGAATGAATTATTGAATACCAGATACTCTCAATTGCTAAAACAAACACACTTATATTACAACAGTTCTCTTTATATAATTATCCAGGACACACTGTATAGCCTACAAACAGTAATAAAAAAATCACAATAGTTTACAACACAAATAAACAAATGATCATTTGTCACTTTCATTAAAAACTGCTGTCTAATATCATCCTATATGAATGCACAACCTACTACACCAACTTTCTAAAACTCAGCTGGTGGCAACATCCTAATTATCAGGCTAATGTGAGAAAGTTCCAGATGAATGCCAAGAGTGTGGCTCTAGAATATTCTGCAGTGCTGCTGATTAACAGTATGTGATCAGCATCACATAGAGTACTACACATTTAAGCTATCTAATTGACTTGGTATTACAATATTAGTAAAATGTGCTTGTTAATCAAATAGTGTGTTGTTACTCCTGAAAATCCCATTTCACTAAGAGCAATTTAGAAGTCTGGGTTATCTTTTATGTTTCACTCCACAAACATGCCTTTAGTTCAGCATTTCTTAACCTATTGGGCATGAGCCACTGTTGGGTCCCGAGAGGGCATTTGGAGGGTTGCAAAGTCAGGTTCGGAAATTTATTTACTGTGTCTTAAAAACCTACTACATGTAAATAACTAAGATATATCATTTTAACAATTTAAATTCAACCTGTTTTGTACATAGTCTAAACTGTACATTTTTGTTATTCATGCTCTACCATTGCTTTTTACCAGCTCTGATGTTTAACTCTCTATAACCAGATTGAAAGTTGCTTCCCAGAGGTATACAGTGAATTCAATTTGATTCAAGACCCATTCTTGTATTTTGAAAGTTCTAACATGTTCTCAGTAAAACTAAATGAGCAATTGTGTGATATCATCTGTGATGCTGGGATTAAAACTAAATTTTTAGTAAATTATTTTGTATAGTTAGTGATAACATGAGACATGTTATGGACAACAAAATCCATAAACTTTTAGATTCTGACTTAACAAAGTTCTGGATATCTTTAAGAGATGAATATCCTGAACTTTCGGAGTTGCTCATCCCATTCATCACCTCATTCTTGAGTGAAATGGGATTTTCATCTCAAGTGAAAAGCAAGCACAGAAATAGACTTGACGCACACTCAGATTTATGACTTAATTTAACCAATCTTGAATCCAACATACCCCAGCTTTTGCAGAAAAAGCAGCCCCAACTGTCACATTAGTAACTAATGATTAGTTAGGCAAGTAAAAACTCTTTTGTTTTTAACTTCAGCATGTGTTTATTAGAGCCAATTAGTCTTTTGAATTACATATTTGCTTTTTGCTTTTCTATAATTAAGTGTATATATAATTTGTTTAAGCATAAAAGAAGGCTTAAAGTTCTCAGTGTTACCAAAAATATGATTATAAAGTGGGTGCACACCCCTACAAGTAGTTTTGCCACGCACACCCCTACAAGTCTAATTAATTTTAAAAATCTGAAAGGTTAAGTTAGATAATTAAACGTAGACACAACCTCCCAAAATTGTCTCTGTACCGTAATTATGTGCGATAAATGGAAACTAATTTCTGTACTTCCAATAAATACACCCTTTTAATAAAATATGTGCCAATAAACCCCAATAAAATATGCACAAATAACGAAGCCTACTATCTAAGTTAGATAATTAAACGTAAACACAACCTCCCAAAAACGTCTCTGTACCGTAATTATGTGCGATAAAAGGAAACTAATTTCTGTACTTCCAATAAATACACCCTTTTAATAAAATATATACCAATAAACTCCAATAAAATATGTACGAATAACGTAGCCTACTAGGTTATACGTTCTAAATTCGAAGTACGGATAGGTTTTAATTCGAATAAATACAGCCTTTTATCCATACAATAAATACAGCCTTTGAATGTACACTAACAAAGGAAATTTTTGTTAAATCTAATTAATTTTAAAAATCTAAAAGGTTAAGTTACATTGTTAAACGTAGACACAACCTCCAAAAATTGTCTGTGCACCGTAATTGTGCGATAAATGGAAACTAATTTCTGTACTTCCAATAAATACACCCTTTCAATAAAATATGTGCCAATAAACCCCAATAAAATATGCAAATAGGTTATAGGTCTACGTTCTAAATTGGAACTAGGTTTTAATTCCGATACTTGGAATAAATACAGCCTTTTATCCATACAATAAATACAGCCTTTGAATGTACACTAAGTAAGGAAATGTTTGTTAAGTTTAATTAATTTTAAAAATCTAAAAGGTTAAGTTAGATAATTAAACGTAGACACAACCTCCCAAAATCGTCTCTGTTTCGTAATTATGTGCGATAAATGGAAAATAATTTCTGTACTTCCAATAAATACACCCTTTTATTGTACACTAACAAAGTAAATTTTATTTAAGTTACATTGTCGTACATAACCTCCATAACCTGGCATTAGTTACTTGGGAAAAAAACAGTTCTAGTACACATGGAACACGGAAAAATATATAAACGCGGAGACGGAAGTTGTCTTTGGCCGCAGGCTATAGTGAAAGACCCGAGTGTTGTTATTAATAATCAAGAATTGTTAAAGTGATGCCGAAAACAAAAGATAAAAAATATTATCAAAAATATACAAAAGCATGGGAGCATAATACGGGTCTTGGGGAATATTCAGCGGCAAAATGTAACTTCCGGCGCCGCGCGTGTATATATTGTGTACATCCAACTGTTTTCTTCACAAGTAACTAATGCCAGCTTATGGAGGTTATGTACGACAATGTAACTTAAATAAAATTTACTTTGTCACTGTACATTAAAAGGGTGTATTTATTGGAAGTACAGAAATTAGTTTACATTTATCGCACATAATTACGGTACAGAGACGATTTTGGGAGGTTGTTGCTACGTTTAACAATATAACTTGACCTTTTACATTTTGAAAATTAATTAGACTTAACAAACGTTTCCTTAGTTAGTGTACATTCAAAGGCTGTATTTATTGTATGGATAAAAGGCTGTATATAACATTAACGGCTGTATTTATTCGAAGTAAGTAATGCCAGCTTATGGAGGTTATGTACGACAATGTAACTTAAATAAAATTTACTTTGTTCGTGTACATTAAAAGGGTGTATTTATTGGAAGTACAGAAATTAGTTTATCGCACATAATTACGGTACAGAGACGATTTTGGCAGGTTGTGGCTACGTTTAATTATTTAACTTAACCTTTTAGATTTTTAAAATTAATTAGACTTAACAGACATTTCCTTAGTTAGTGTACATTCAAAGGCTGTATATAACATTAAAGGCTGTCTTTATTCAAAGTACCGGAATTAAAACGTACTTCCAATTTAGAACCTAGTACAATCTAATGTATAACCAAACAAGTACATTAAAATCCTTTTTTCAACATAATGCAATAATAAGCAATGTGTAGTTTCTGTTAACATGCAAATGATTAAGTATTAATGATGGGTTACAGTGGAATTGAATGTTACTACGGTCTGAATTAATGCAAATAAAATTGGGAGAATCTCGTAAACATATTAAAGAATGCTTGTATATTACACACAAAATTATTACAGTACGGACCTTTGTTAATGAATAGAAACAAATTTGACTCTATACTTTAGTATGTACCAATAAAATTCACCTTTTTTCAAATACCAATATCTGTTGTTGTTTTTCATACCCTTAAAAAAAGGTCATTAACAACATACATTATGAGAAAACGTGATTACAAATAACCAGCCATTAGTTACTTAGAAGAAAATAGATATAACATTTACAAACATCAAATCTTCAATTCTCTCCCTATTTGTTTTATAAAAACTGGAGTTTCTACTGCAGGTTTTAAGTCCACTAACTACTTAATTAAATATACATAATTGTTCCTGTATCTTGTTGGATAACATTATATTAATACATCTGCTTCCTACTCATATGTGCAAACAATGTTTTTAATGTACGGTCCTAAAATCTTTATCAACACTTTATATCTTTAAAATTTAGACAAAGTCTAATGAGCAACTTGGCCTAACCTGAATTTACATGACCTGGCTCAGAACAGCTTTATTTTGGCAAATACAAAGATGAAGACTGGTTGCAATTTCTTCAGGGCTCACACCTGCTGCCAGGCCTAGTTCTATAACATGATAAGGAAGAAATAAATCAGCCCAAACCTGCAACCGCTGTGGGAAGGCTTTTACACCATTACCAATAAGATTAATGATGTCATCTAAGAATAACTCATTAGCTTTATTTTTAACTTTCATTAGTTTTATCTTTTTTAACAATTTTTAATGCAGTTTACTGGAGTAAAATCTTCTTATTGATAATGTTCTTATCAGTTTCATTACATTATTCTTATCTCTTTTTATTACCGTATCTCAGACAATATTTATAGTATACAATTTAGTTAATGACTTAGTATTTTGTTCTTCATGTATCATGGTCATGAAATGGTTTAAGTTGGGGCCTATTTTATGTAAGGGGAAAACATAACGTTACAATATTGTAATTACTTTTATTTCTATAATTATTTATAAGTATTACTTTGTACAAACAAAACTGGCTTAGAAATGGGTCTACTTAGGAAATTATGGAATTCTGCTGAAATTTCGAATAGTTCTGGAGGGGAATTTATCCCCTGATAACCCCCCTCCGCAAGTTACTCCACTGATCCCACTCTACACAGTTCCAAGAAATCCTGTATTTAGTAGAACTTCCCTTATGTTTGCCTGGTAAGTGAAGGAGAAGGGATCTATTTAACGTGCAAGTTGAAGAATATATTTAATTATTGCACTTAACTTGATATAAGTACTGATTACATTTCAGGATTATTATTTTCAGAAATAATGTATGTAAACCAGTTTTCCCCATATAAAGTTAATTAAAATTCTTTAATGCATAGCATTCCAGGCATTTACAGTAGTAGATTCGTTTTACTAAATTTGAATTTACACAAATAATTCTCTTTGATTAACCAGAGTTACACACACAAACTAAATGCTGAGTGTCCTCCTAGTGTATAAATTCAGCTAAAACAGTATTCCAAAAACTTACCTTGTTACTAGAATATGTGACATGATGAACTTTTCATCATGTGTTCAACTTTGTGTTGGGAGTTAAGCATTTTAATAATTTATATTTATGCAGGCGTATAGCAAAATCTGATCATCATGGAAAAGGAATAAGGCATTTTGTAATAGCAATTAACTGATTAGTTCCTGCTGTATTACCGAATCATATTACAAGACCAATTTTTGTTTAATTGAAAAGATATATTTTAATTGCTTCTTTTGGTGCAATCTGTAAATTCCATGACACACGTCCATAAAGGTTTGAAAATATGCTTACTCCAGTTTGATAGGAATAAATTTTCAAAAAACTAATACAAATTTGTTATGTCTGATCACACCAGCTATCCTGTCTATTGGCAATGAGACTTTTATCCAAATTTATCATATAGTATTGTGCTAAGATGTTACACTACATTTGTATACTGTAATACAGTGTATTATTTGCAGACTGACAGGGTTATAAAAAATTCTGAAAGAATTGTTGCTTTTACAACACCATCCTTTATCAAGTGACTACTCAAATCTGCCAGTTTTTCACAGATCCCCTAGTGATGCTCCAAACTTTTCAAGGATTCTCCTGGCCTTAAAAAACTGGACTGGCCTCATTGATTGACGTGACTAATATTAAATTTACTTTGGGATACTTCCAAACATAATACAGTTTACAATAAACAAACAAAATATTATGCCTGTCTAATTTTTTCCAGAACTGTATACACATAATTTGATCTGGATAGAACATTTATTAAACAATAATACTATTTGATGCAAATAATTAAAATATCGGTATGGAGAACCATACATGACTACCATGTTCTAAGATTTATATTTGAAATCATTTTAGAAACGAAATATTTCTATAGAAACTACTTCTACCTTCAGCCTCAACCACAGAATTGTGATCACTAACATATACCACCTCATGTTCATAAAACAGTATTCCAAACACTTACCTTGTTACTATGGTGTCTTCAACAGGTACATTGGTGTATAAATTCGTTATGTCAAATGATGCTAATGTTGAGTTGTGTGGTATATGGATGTGTTCTAGTTTTTTGACAAGTTCTATGTTGTTTTTAACAGAAGTGTTGTTTGTTGGTTAGATTTATGTTGTTTGTTGGTTAGATTTATATGTTTTCTGATTAGTTTATCTAGGTGTCTGGCGATTTTGTGGGAGGGTGCTTGTGTGTTATTTATCAAAGGTCAAATGGGTATATTGGGTTTGTGTATTTTTGGTAATGCGTTTAGTTTTGGGGGGTTAGGTTTAATTTCTTTTTAGGTATTTTATGTTTTCTGTTTGGATTATGTATTTTGCATTATTTATGAATTTGTTTTTGGTATTTTATTGTGGGATCTTTGGTTATTTGAGTTATATTGTTTTCGGAGAAGAATTTCTCAGTTTTATTGTTTATTTCTTAAATATTAGAATTACCTTGGTTCCTTCTTTGCAATTATGTTTATTTCTTGTTTGTTCATTATGACTGTTGTAATTTCTATAGGTACTTTTGGTGTGTTTGTTGTAATTTTGTGTTTTACATAATCTTTTGTGATTAAATCATTTGGTGTAAAATGTTCCAGATTATAAAATACACCTAACAGTTTTAACATACAATATATATATAGTAACACCTCTATACATAGTAACAGGTATATCAATATACCTGTAATCACAGGTATGGGAAAGTAATGGCAAATCTTGCATAATCTTGTTATCAGTTATTGTTATTATTCGGCTAGTGCTATTAAATTCATATTGGCCCAAAGTGATCACAAAAGGAATTTATTATATTTGTTTACAGTCATCGGTGTTGATTCCAAGTGGATTTGAAATTTATATAAATTAATTTTCACTCACATGAATGAAGTTGCAACCGTAAAGAAATACAGAATATATTTTCTATGACAGCAGACAAGACAGGACACTTGTATTTTGCCTTTTATGTGTGTACATACATTCAGACATCATTTATTTGGATTGACTTCTGCAAGCTTGAAATCAAATACTAATAATGTTTTATGAATATTAATTACTACACTTTCACATGTGAAACTTACTTTGTTTATTTTCCTCGTACGACATTTCAGTGTGGTGTTCGCCTTCATCAGCGGGGTATGATACAGAATGTCCGGAACTTGTAACGGTTTGTTTAGTTGGTAGGTTGTGTGGGGGAGTGTGGAGGTGGAAGGGGGTTATGTAAAATATAATCCTCAAAGTATAATATTGAATTAATTGGGATGTTTTGTTAAATTGTTACGACGGTCTCACCGATCGTCACATAGTACAGTGGAAACCAAAATAAAACACACTTATGAATTTGCAAATTACATTTATTATATTTTTAATTGGTGTTGTTACATGCTTGTTCACTTCTTTTGTTACATTTTAAATCAGTGTTGTGTTGTGATTAGCTACGATGGTAGTGTTATTAGTACAGACGAGGATGCTTCAGTTTCTTTTCTTAAAGAAAAAGATTTGGTTCACAATTCTCGTCAATGTGGTAATGGACATGATATGATTTTAGCGCTTGGGCAGCAACAGCGTTGGTGTTGTAATAAGAAGACTTGCCGTGAGTATAAGCCAGTTCGCAAGGACACATTTTTAGAGGGGTCCAAATTACCCCTGAGAACAATAATAAAATTGATTTATGACTGGTGTGAAGGCCGTAGTAATGTGAAAAACAGTAAAAATCAACTGAAAATCGACAACAAAACACACACACATTGGACGGCTTACTTAAGACATATCTGTGCTGAAGACATCATGAGCAACCCAAAGAAAATTGGAGGACCAAATTTAACAGTTGAAATTGACGAGACTCTCTTTGCCAAGAGAAAAAATAATGTTGGCCGGGTGTATCCACAACAGTGGGTTTTCGGAGGATTCTGTCGAGAAACAAAGGAATGTTTCTTGTGTCCTGTCGAAGATCGATCAGCAGGTACTCTCCTACCTCTCATAGTGGCAAATATTGAACCAGGGTCCATTATAATGTCAGATGAGTGGCGTTCATACCGTCAAATTGTTAATTTACCACAACAGTACACTCATTTGACTGTAAACCATAGTTATAACTTTGTGGATCCTCAAACTGGAGCGCATACACAAAGCATAGAAAGCATGTGGCGGTCCTGTAAACGCCGAAACGTGATTGAATGTGGTACGAGAAGGGATCGCTTAGATTCCTATTTAAGTGAGTTCATGTGGCGAACAAGAAATGCAAACCAGGATTTGTTCGAGAAAATGCTTGAAGATATAAAAAAATATGAAGCCCCTTTATGATTCTTGTTTTACATGACTTTGGTAAGTATTATCAATTTGGTATGTTCTATTTAGAATACGTAGTTAATTATGATATTGACTTTGAAATCATGTGCTTAGTTTAATTATTCATTGCTCAAGCTTAATCCAATACCATTTTCAAGGATTTTAAGTACTCTGTAAAAGTATTTCGTTTCCTTATTGAACACAGTACATGACACATTAAAAGTATTCAGTACTTAAAAGTAGGTTAGGTTACATTATTATTCTAAATAACTTCACAACAGCTGTAACAAAGTTAATTATAAAATAATAATCATTTTGTATTTTTTCTTTTACAAGTGGATATTAAGCCAAAAAGCTGATATCATATAAAGTGTAATAATCATGTTCAGTGTATTATTATGTTTAATATCATAGGTACAGCTTAAACTAACCTTATACTCACGAGGTACAATTGTACTGATTTCACCTGTAAAAGAACGGTTAGCTGAAAATAAGACACAATTGTAACACATACCACAACCTGTGTGTGTGTGTTTTGGTGGATGCGTCAATAATCTGTAAACCCTTTAATATTGGTCTCTTAGAATGTTGACTGATTAAACAAAATAATTGATTAATGTTCATATGTCAGTACTTGGTGTGTCCGGTGATGTAATTTATTTTTCTTTGCAGGCATTCGTGATTTAATGCGAAACGTGGCTGTGAATGGAAAAATTGATTACCGTATGTATTCCAGGACTATATTCAGGTTTGTAATTTACACAGTGAAACCAGTCAAAACAAAGTATTAAAATCCTTTGAAAATATTATTAAAAGCAGGCACATTACATGGTAGGAGATGTGATGAAATAAGTGATACACACTATCATCATTGTATGGTGTTCTGTTGTGTGACAGGTCCCAGATATTACCAATCATCTCCATTCATATGTATTTGGTTTGAACTGTTGAGCTTTCATCTCTACATAAGATACTCCACTTTGCATTTCGTACACAAGCTCATCTTCTCTCCTTTCATGGTTCTTTCAAAAACTGGTGTTAATTGTTCATTTTCTCTGAGGATTAAATATACTTATACTTAATATTAAATACTTAAAAGTTGGTTAGGTTACATTATTTAATCTAAACAACTTCACAGCAGCTGTAACAAAGTTATTTATAAAATAATAACTGTATTTTTTCCTTTACAAGTGGGTATTAAATAAAAAACCGATATCATATTCTTATACCATAAGAAGTAATATAATCACGTTATGTTCATGATGAGTTCTATTTCTTGTGTATAGTGTGTTTCAGTGTTTGCATTAAACAAAACATTTTTAAATCAGTGTTGAACCTTTGCCAAGTAGTGTGCATGATATTTTCCAACAAATTCGTATACTGTATGAGAGTAGACTCTTGATGTATACTACTTTACATGTCAGAAGTATAACGATATATTTACAAATTACTTTATTTTATATTCTTATGTTATTATTATTATTCAATAAAAAATAAAATACTGTTTAACAACAATACACTTTTATTTTAATTATTGTATTGTATTCAATTATTCAGAAACATAAATATAATTAAAGTAAAAATAAATAGTTGTAATAATTTAATTAAAAAGTATATTTTTGTTAAAAGGAATATCTTAATTATTCAACAATAATATATAACTCTCTCTCTTCCCCCTCCCACTCTCTGTGGGGGGGGTTGAATATATGAGTGATAGTTTAATCTTGTTTTCAACAAATTCCAGTTACATTGCAATCTGATAGGTTAGAGTCTGTACTTAAAATGGACAAATTTTTGGTTAAGTGACCAAAATACTAGGTAAAGTGGTAAGTAAACAGCCATTCCATTCTAATCAGCCTACACATACATATTGTTACATTATTACATTACATTTAATGCAAACAGTCTTCTTTACAATTGAATTAAAGGTACACAATTTAACTATAACGTTAGTTGAGACTGACGAATACAAAAACAATACCAATACATCTATTACAATATAGAATACTACAAGGACAAGATACTACAGATTTAAAGGTAAGAAAAAGGGATAAACGTTACAATATATATTATTGCCCATCTTCTTTATTTACAGTGTGGAACAGTAGATCCTGTTACAGTATACTGGACTTAGTACTTAGTTGAGGCACAGATACTTCCTAAATAATACATCTACTCTACATGAGTGTTGTCGTTGGTTAGGTAATGATAGTACATTGTTGTGTGTGTAATGATAGTACATTGGGTTTGATGTTTCTTTACAAACCCAATTGACTCTGTAGTGCTCAATTCTACGTCTTTCGACCTCACTGTAACTGTTTATTCTCCGTTTCTTCCAGCGGTTGTTCATGTAACCTGTCTTGTATGTTACTGTACTAATTTTTAAAATAAACACTTACGTATCTTGTAGCATAAGCTATTAACCGTAGTGCATACTCCTTCTTTATCTAAAAAGTGGTAGATATTGTTAAGCCCCTTACCTTTTACTTCCATGTCCTTAAGGAAATGGAAGTATGGTGATGGCAAAAAAAAAATCCTGTTCGAGATTTTTGCAGATTCTGATTGTACTACCCTCAAAACATGAAAAGTCATTTTTCGAAAAGTATGTGTGTGTGTGTTTGTGTGATTTTTTTCTATGGCAAATGATAACAGCCAAAAATTCAAACAGAATCGAATACTTGGATTTCGTTGTCCATGACGTGTCCATTAATTAACTAAATATAATTATTACACTACAACTCGGAACACTATAGTAGTGTAATAATTATATTTAGAATCAAATATTTTTTTACATACAGCCCTGATTTCTATAGTACTCAAGACCTATTGGTTTTGGTGAAGATCGGTTAACGGAAAGGGGTAGTTTACCTGCAACATTTTAACAAGGGTATTTTCTGTGGCAAACGATAAGAGCCGCAAATTCAAACTGAATAAAATAATTTTCTGCGTACAGCCCTGTGTAGAGTACTCAAGACGTATTGTTCTTTGTGAAGATCGGTTAAGGGAAAGGAGTAGTTTGATTATGTGATTTGATTAATGCTTGTGACTGTGGTTTGATTATCTGAAATTAATGCTTCTATTACCTTCCAACACTAATATTACCTTAAAACAGGAATTATAGACATGCTACTTTAGAGTTGTGTCTTTATGGCTGGGATTACATTGATTGATGGGATTATTACTTATTACAAACTGGTTTACATTCCATAGTAGTAATTTTTTCCTTAGTTTGCCAAATTTTGTTGACTGATTAATTCTATTTAGTGTGTCTGAGCCTAATTTAGGTATCTATGGTATTTTATACATAACAGTGTGTCTATTTTCTTATAACCTTTTTCTTCTTTGACAATTCATAATAGCCATAATAGCATAATATTCTTAATAGCAACATTACTAACATTATTACACACAAAACATATTTAAACATAACTAACTCTTAATACAATTAATTAAACAAATTGAACCTTCTAATTGTAGTCTTTTCCCTTGAAACAAATATGGGACTTGGGTTTAAATCCTAATTAATACAATGTTGCTGAACATTCAGAATAATATAAATCATGTCTCCCTTAATCTTACTTATAGTCTACGTTTCATTTGTTTCATACATTTGGGGTGAATCATTAATTTTAACAGTCTTTTCTGTTATTACTGATCATTCATTACATTACACCTTTTCTTCCTTCACTTAGCACTTTTTCCCACAGTGTTCAGCTTATAATTATTTACAATATTGTTACAGGTAGTCGTGAGTGGTAAGGAGGTGACTCTACACACTTCTACATTAATACAGCGAGTTAAGTGTCTGTGAATCCCCAGATTGTTCCAGTAACTACACAATTATTGTCGATGCATCACCTGGAAAGATATTCTGGACCTCTGCGGACCTCCACATGAACTCGAACAAATCCTGGTTTGCATTTCTTGTTCGCCACATGAACTCATTTAAATAGGAATCTAAGCGTTCCCTTCTCACACCACATTCAATCACGTTTCGGCATTTACAGGACCGCCACATGCTTTCTACGCCTTGTGTATGTGCTCCCGTTTGAGGATCCACGAAGTTATAACTATGGTTTACAGTCAAATGAGTGTACTGTTGTGGCAAATTAACAATTTGACGGTATGAACGCCACTCATCTGACATTATAATGGACCCTGGTTCAATATTTGCCACTATGAGAGGTAGGAGGGTAGCTGCTGACCGATCTTCGATACGACACAAGAAACATTCCTTTGTTTCTCGACAGAATCCTCCGAAAACCCACTGTTGTGGATACACCCGGCCAACATTATTTTTTCTCTTGGCAAAGAGACTCTCGTCAATTTCAACTGTTAAATTTGGTCCTCCAATTTTCTGTGGGTTGCTCATGATGTCTTCAGCACAGATGTGTCTTAAGTAAGCCGTCCAATGTGTGTGTGTTTTGTTGTCGATTTTCAGTTGGTTTTTACTGTTTTTCACACTACTACGGCCTTCACACCAGTCATAAATAAATTTTATTATTGTTCTCAGGGGTAATCTGGACCCCTCTAAAAATGTGTCCTTGCAAACTGGCTTATACTCACGGCAAGTCTTCTTATTACAACACCAACGCTGTTGCTGCCCAAGCGCTAAAATCATATCATGTCCATTACCACATTGACGAGGATTGTGAACCAAATCTTTTTCTTTAAGAAAAGAAACTGAAGCATCCTCGTCTGTACTAATAACACTACCATCGTAGCTAATCACAACACAACACTGATTTAAAATGTAACAAAAGAAGTGAACAAGCATGTAACAACACCAATTAAAAATATAATAAATGTAATTTGCAAATTCATAAGTGTGTTTTATTTTGGTTTCCACTGTACTATGTGACGATCGGTGAGACCGTCGTAACAATTTAACAAAACATCCCAATTAATTCAATATTATACTTTGAGGATTATATTTTACATAACCCCCTTCCACCTCCACACTCCCCCACACAACCTACCAACTAAACAAACCGTTACAAGTTCCGGACATTCTGTATCATACCCCGCTGATGAAGGCGAACACCACACTGAAATGTCGTACGAGGAAAATAAACAAAGTAAGTTTCACATGTGAAAGTGTAGTAATTAATATTCATAAAACATTATTAGTATTTGATTTCAAGCTTGCAGAAGTCAATCCAAATAAATTATGTCTGAATGTATGTACACACATAAAAGGCAAAATACAAGTGTCCTGTCTTGTCTGCTGTCATAGAAAATATATTCTGTATTTCATTACGTTGCAACTTCATTCATGTGAGTGAAAATTAATTTATATAAATTTCAAATCCACTTGGAATCAACACCGATGACTGTAAACAAATATAATAAATTCCTTTTGTGATCACTTTGGGCCAATATGAATTTAATAGCACTAGCCGAATAATAACAATAACTGATAACAAGATTATGCAAGATTTGCCATTACTTTCCCATACCTGTGATTACAGGTATATTGATATACCTGTTACTATGTATAGAGGTGTTACTATATATATTGTATGTTAAAACTGTTAGGTGTATTTTATAATCTGGAACATTTTACACCAAATGATTTAATCACAAAAGATTATGTAAAACACAAAATTACAACAAACACACCAAAAGTACCTATAGAAATTACAACAGTCATAATGAACAAACAAGAAATAAACATAATTGCAAAGAAGGAACCAAGGTAATTCTAATATTTAAGAAATAAACAATAAAACTGAGAAATTCTTCTCCGAAAACAATATAACTCAAATAACCAAAGATCCCACAATAAAATACCAAAAACAAATTCATAAATAATGCAAAATACATAATCCAAACAGAAAACATAAAATACCTAAAAAGAAATTAAACCTAACCCCCCAAAACTAAACGCATTACCAAAAATACACAAACCCAATATACCCATTTGACCTTTGATAAATAACACACAAGCACCCTCCCACAAAATCGCCAGACACCTAGATAAACTAATCAGAAAACATATAAATCTAACCAACAAACAACATAAATCTAACCAACAAACAACACTTCTGTTAAAAACAACATAGAACTTGTCAAAAAACTAGAACACATCCATATACCACACAACTCAACATTAGCATCATTTGACATAACGAATTTATACACCAATGTACCTGTTGAAGACACCATAGTAACAAGGTAAGTGTTTGGAATACTGTTTTATGAACATGAGGTGGTATATGTTAACGATCACAATTCTGTGGTTGAGGCTGAAGGTAGAAGTAGTTTCTATAGAAATATTTCATTTCTAAAATGATTTCAAATATAAATCTTAGAACATGGTAGTCATGTATGGTTCTCCATACCGATATTTTAATTATTTGCATCAAATAGTATTATTGTTTAATAAATGTTCTATCCAGATCAAATTATGTGTATACAGTTCTGGAAAAAATTAGACAGGCATAATATTTTGTTTGTTTATTGTAAACTGTATTATGTTTGGAAGTATCCCAAAGTAAATTTAACATTAGTCATGTCAATCAATGAGGCCAGTCCAGTTTTTTAAGGCCAGGAGAATCCTTGAAAAATTTGGAGCATCACTAGGGGATCTCTGAAAAACTGGCAGATTTGAGTAGTCACTTGATAAAGGATGGTGTTGTAAAAGCAACAATTCTTTCAGAATTTTTTATAACCCTGTCAGTCTGCAAATAATACACTGTATTACATTATACAAATGTAGTGTAACATCTTAGCACAATACTATATTATAAATTTGGATAAAAGTCTCATTGCCAATAGACAGGATAGCTGGTGTGATCAGACATAACAAATTTGTATTAGTTTTTTGAAAATTTATTCCTATCAAACTGGAGTAAGCATATTTTCAAACCTTTATGGACGTGTGTCATGGAATTTACAGACTGCACCAAAAGAAACAATTAAAATATATCTTTTCAATTAAACAAAAATTGGTCTTGTAATATGATTCGGTAATACAGCAGGAACTAATCAGTTAATTGCTATTACAAAAAGCCTTATTCCTTTTCCATGATGATCAGATTTTGCTATACGCCTGCATAAATATAAATTATTAAAATGCTTAACTCCCAACACAAAGTTGAACACATGATGAAAAGTTCATCATGTCACATATTCTAGTAACAAGGTAAGTTTTTGGAATACTGTTTTAGCTGAATTTATACACTAGGAGGACACTCAGCATTTAGTTTTTGTGTGTAACTCTGGTTAATCAAAGAGAATTATTTGTGTAAATTCAAATTTAGTAAAACGAATCTACTACTGTAAATGCCTGGAATGCTATGCATTAAAGAATTTTAATTAACTTTATATGGGGAAAACTGGTTTACATGCATTATTTCTGAAAATAATAATCCTGAAATGTAATCAGTACTTATATCAAGTTAAGTGCAATAATTAAATATATTCTTCAACTTGCACGTTAAATAGATCCCTTCTCCTTCACTTACCAGGCACATAAGGGAAGCTCTACTAAATACAGGATTTGTTGGAACTGTGTAGAGTGGGATCAGTGGAGTAACTTGTGGAAGGGGGTTATCAGGGGATCAATTCCCCTCCAGAACTATTCGAAATTTCAGCAGAATTCCATAATTTCTAAGTAGACCCATTTCTAAGCCAGTTTTGTTTGTACAAAATAATACTTATAAATAATTATAGAAATAAAAGTAATTACAATATTGTAACGTTATGTTTTCCCCTTACATAAAATAGGCCCCAACTTATACCATTTCATGACCATGATACATGAAGAACAAAATACTAAGTCATTAACTAAATTGTATACTATAAATATTGTCTGAGATACGGTAATAAAAAGAGATAAGAATAATGTAATGAAACTGATAAGAACATTATCAATAAGAAGATTTTACTCCAGTAAACTGCATTAAAAATTGTTAAAAAAGATAAAACTAATGAAAGTTAAAAATAAAGCTAATGAGTTATTCTTAGATGACATCATTAATCTTATTGGTAATGGTGTAAAAGCCTTCCCACAGCGGTTGCAGGTTTGGGCTGATTTATTTCTTCCTTATCATGTTATAGAACTAGGCCTGGCAGCAGGTGTGAGCCATGAAGAAATTGCAACCAGTCTTCATCTTTGTATTTGCCAAAATAAAGTTGTTCTGAGCCAGGTCATGTAAATTCAGGTTAGGCCAAGTTGCTCATTAGACTTTGTCTAAATTTTAAAGATATAAAGTGTTGATAAAGATTTTAGGACCGTACATTAAAAACATTGTTTGCACATATGAGTAGGAAGCAGATGTATTAATATAATGTTACCCAACAAGATACAGGAACAATTATGTATATTTAATTAAGTAGTTAGTGGACTTAAAACCTGCAGTAGAAACTCCAGTTTTTATAAAACAAATAGGGAGAGAATTGAAGATTTGATGTTTGTAAATGTTATATCTATTTTCTTCTAAGTAACTAATGGCTGGTTATTTGTAATCACGTTTTCTCATAATGTATGTTGTTAATGACCTTTTTTTAAGGGTATGAAAAACAACAACAGATATTGGTATTTGAAAAAAGGTGAATTTTATTGGTACATACTAAAGTATAGAGTCAAATTTGTTTCTATTCATTAACAAAGGTCCGTACTGTAATAATTTTGTGTGTAATATACAAGCATTCTTTAATATGTTTACGAGATTCTCCCAATTTTATTTGCATTAATTCAGACCGTAGTAACATTAAATTCCACTGTAACCCATTATTAATACTTAATCATTTGCATGTTAACAGAAACTACACATTGCTTATTATTGCATTATGTTGAAAAAAGGATTTTAATGTACTTGTTTGGTTATACATTAGATTGTACTAGGTTCTAAATTGGAAGTAGGTTTTAATTCCAGTACTTTGAATAAAGACAGCCTTTAATGTTATATACAGCCTTTTAATGTACACTAACTAAGGAAATGTCTGTTAAGTCTAATTAAGTTTAAAAATCTAAAAGGTTAAGTTAAATAATTAAACGTAGCCACAACCTGCCAAAATCGTCTCTGTACCGTAATTATGTGCGATAAACTAATTTCTGTACTTCCAATAAATACACCCTTTTAATGTACACGAACAAAGTAAATTTTATTTAAGTTACATTGTCGTACATAACCTCCATAAGCTGGCATTAGTTACTTGTGAAGAAAACAGTTGGATGTACACATCGGACACCGAAATACAGTACACGCGCGGCGCCGGAAGTTACATTTTGCCGCTGAATATTCCCCAAGACCCCATAATACAAATATTAAATAACTGTTAAAATAATAAGTAGGCTATTATTCAATTATTTTTATACTTTTTGTAATAATTGTCATTTGATTCTAAACCTAAGTTCATAAATTTTAAGGTCTGGGTCTTTCACTAAATCCTGCGGCCAAATACAACTTTCGTCTCCGCGTTTGTACTTCTTTCCGTGTTCGATGTGTACTAGAACTGTTTTCTTCACAAGTAACTAATGCCAGGTTATGGAGGTTATGTACGACAATGTAACTTAAATAAAATTTACTTTGTTAGCGTACAATAAAAGGGTTTATTTATTGGAAGTACAGACATTATTTTCCATTTATCGCACATAATTACGGCACAGAGACGATTTTGGGAGGTTGTGTCTACGTTTAATTATCTAACTTAACCTTTTAGATTTTTAAAATTAATTAGACTTAACAAACATTTCCTTACTTAGTGTACATTCAAAGGCTGTATTTATTGTATGGATAAAAGGCTGTATTTATTCCAAGTATCGGAATTAAAACCTACTTCCAATTTAGAAAACAGTACAATCTAACGTAGGCCTATAACCAAACAAGTACTTGGATTTCTTTGTCCATGACGTGTCCGTTACTTAACTAAATATCACTATTGTTTGACGACTCGGAACACTAAGTTTTTTATAAGTAAAATTGTAAAGATTTACCTTACAGCCTAAACCGGCTTTTACCTTTAAAAGGCTTCTTCAGAGGCTGCCGTAGGTAGCGCTGTCCGTCTTGTTGTTGGCGACGGGATAGATTTTCGAAAGGTCGATGCTGTGTGTGTTTGTGTGTGGTGAGATGTGTTCGAATAATGTGTGCGATTTGAATTGTGTCTGTTCATTTAGGATATCGTTTTTATTTGTTTTTGTGTGTTTGTATATTTCTAATTGTTCTAGAGTGTCTAGTTTTCGGCCTTTTGTGTGTACGTGTAGAATGTTCATGTTATTGTCAATGTTTTTATATGTGTGGTTTGCTTCAATCAGGTGGTTTGCAAAGGTGGATTCTGTAGTGGTGTGGAGTGCCTTTGTGTGTTCAATGTATCTCTGTTTGAAGCTACGTCCTGTCTGGCCTATGTAGAATTTATTGCAATTTGAGCAATTTAGCTTGTATATACCGGGTAGGTCGAATTTGTTTTGTGCTTTGTGTATGCGTTTTGATAGTGTGTGTTCTGTTTTGTTAGTAGTTTTGTAAGCGATTCTGTATCCTGTTTTTTGAATTTGTGGGCAATTTTTTCAGTTTGTTTGTTGATGTATGTTAGTGTTATGAATTTGTTGTTTTCTGTCTTTGTCTGTTGTTTGTTTTGTGTAGGAGTTTACTGACTATTGTTCTGTCATATCCGTTAGATTTTGCTAGATATTTTATCGTGTTTAGTTCGTCTTTGTAGTCTTTTTCATCTAAGGGGATGTTGTTAAGTCTATGTATCATGGTTCTAAAAGCAGCTAGTTTGTGTCGTATTGGGTGATTGGAGGTGTTGTGTATTAGTGTGTCAGTTGTAGTTGGTTTTCTGTATATACTGAATTTGTGCCTGTGTTCTAGTTTCGTGATGGAGAGGTCTAAGACGTTTATGGTATTGTTGTGTTCGTATTCGGCAGTGAAGGTTATATTTTTATGTATTTTGTTTATGTGTTAGTAACTGTTCACCTTGTCTTTTGTTTCCCCTGTATAGTATTAGAATGTCATCAACGTATCTGTGCCAATATAGTATTTTATGTGAGTGTCTGTCATTGTTTGTGAGTATTTTTGTTTTTTCTAAGTGTTGGAGGAAGACTTCTGCTAGAATGTTGGATATGGGGGAGCCCATGGGTAAGCCATCGTTCTGTGTGTAGTATTTATTGTTATAAGTAAAGTAGTTTTGTTTTGTGATAATGTTCAGAGTTTCTGTCTACAAAACAAACTCAAACAGAACAACACGCCAGACGAACTTATCAACGAAATAACAGATGGGTACATGACTGAGGTTTTAAATTTATTTTCTTGATCTTTGTTTACTGAAAAATCACAATTGGATTGATCTGTACTTTTTTTACACCTTTTGGGAGATTCAGGAGGTACTTTTATTAGTTCTTTTGCAATTAAGTTTGGTTCTTCAATTATGCTGTCTGGATTATCACGCAACAATTTCAATTCTGTCAGCAAATCTTCCACTAGAGTTATTTCAACATTGAGTGTGATTCCTTTGCTTTGAATAACATTTTTTTAGTCAATATATGAAAGCACTTTGAACCAAAAAGATGCCAACATTAAGCTCTTTGTGGAATTGAAATATTTCTTAAGCCCTAATATGATGTTGTAGGCAGAGGGAGTTAGACTAGAAGACATCTCTTCTAAAATATATCCAACAATTTAAGTTAAACATTGTATTTGCCTCCAAAAGCGTTTTAAGACTATAAAACAGGTTAATTACCTACCATCCGAAAACAGGATTACTCGAGTTTCGACACATTAAGTGTCATCTTCAGATCCTCGATGAATATAAGTTAAAAATACATTTGTTGATGTATGCACATCCCGTCAGATAATAAAAACAACACAAACATAACAACAAAAATACTTAAATAATTTAACACATATTAAAACCGAGACAAAACAGAATGAAAACACGATACACGCGGCCAACGCGGACCTGCGCAGGAACACGTTATGCAATATTGATTTTATTTATTTTATTAATATAAAATCAATATTGCATAACGTGTTCCTGCGCAGGTCCGCGTTGGCCGCGTGTATCGTGTTTTCATTCTGTTTTGTCTCGGTTTTAATATGTGTTAAATTATTTAAGTATTTTTGTTGTTATGTTTGTGTTGTTTTTATTATCTGACGGGATGTGCATACATCAACAAAAAATGTATTTTTAACATATATTCATCGAGGATCTGAAGATGACACTTAATGTGTCGAAACTCGAGTAATCCTGTTTTCGGATTTCAAAAAGCGTGACGGTAGGTAATTAACCTGTTTTATGGTAACAGTTTAAGTACTCCTGGGTAGTGCTTAACTATCGGTTTGACAGCTTGGATCCTCTCACTTCATCTTGTTTCAGGGAAGCTCTGCAGTGATAAAGGAATGTGCTTTTTCAAAACTTCCCAACATTTTTCTCTAGGGCTGCTAGAGAAAAATGAGTAAAGACTTGCAACATGCCCGAAAAATGTCATCACATCTGCATTGAGTTTTGCAGCCTCAACACCCACATGTTTCAAGGAATGCGCCCCACATGGTAAAAATATTATGGATTCGTTCTTTTCAAGAATTCTACTTCCAATTTAGAACCCAGTACAATCTAACGTATAACCAAACAAGTACATTAAAATCCTTTTTTCAACATAATGCAATAAAAAGCAATGTGCAGTTTCTGTTAACACGCAAATGATTAAGTATTAATAATGGGTTAGAGTGGAATTTAATAATTACAAATTTTGTGGACTTGTGAAATTAGTAACACTATGTACTAATGTGTGATTATCAGTTGAATTTCTGAATTCCTTTGATTCATTAATAAATTTTACTAATTTGTTTCTTTATGTCTATTTAATGATTTCTTATTAGTTTTTAATCTTTGTGTTTTCATTATTCATTTGTAAATTCTTGGATTTTGTTGTCCATGACATGTCCATTGATTAACTAATTATCATTAAAACACACAGAGGACTGATCTTCTTTTGCAAGATCACAAGTATGTTTCAAGACCATTTGCAGGTCAGGCATTGTTCTGTCTCTTCACTTTCTGAAAGTGGTTGAGGAGCAAGGGGGAAGATGTCTCCATTAAAACACACACACACACACGCACACACACACACACACACACACTAGCATGCACACAATTCCTTTTTTTCTTTATTTAATTTGAATTCTGTATTAGAACAAATGTTTTCAGAGTTTACAAGTTTTTTTTTTTAATTTCTTGGATCAAACAATTTACAGTGTTTGATTTGTTCTTGTATTCCATACTTCCAGCAGTTTTACATGATACATTCCTAGCATGAATAACAAAAGTTTAAATCTGCTGATGATCTAAAGGAGTGATAGTTATTTGCAGACTGACAGGGTTATAAAATAATTCTGAAAGAATTGTTCCTTTTACAATACCATCCTTTATCAAGTGACTACTCAAATCTGCCAGTTTTTCACAGAAACTGAAGTTTGATGATTAGATCCATCATGACCTAGTGATGCTCCAAACATTTCAAGGATTCTCCTAGCCTTAAAATATTGGACTGGCCTCATTGATTGACACGATTAATGTTAAATTTACTTTGGGATACTTCCAAACATAATACAGTTCACAATAAACAAAAAAAATGTTATGCCTGTCTAATTTTTCCAGAACTGTATACACATAATTTGATCTGGATAGAACATGTATTAAACAATAATACTATTTGATGCAAATAATTAAAATATCGGTGTGGAGAACCATACATGACTTCCATGTTTTAAGATTTATATTTAAAATCGTTTTAGAAATGAAATATTTCTACAGAAACTACTTCTATCTTCAGCCTCAACCACAGAATTGTGGTCACTAACATATACCACCTCACGTTAGCGCACTTGATTTTCACTGATGATGGCAGTTGATGGCATTTCCGAAACGTCGGGTTTTGTAGAAAACATTGGACCATGGCCAAACAGCCTGGAAAGGAATTTTATCAACAAACTACTTCATTGTTGCTGATAACGTAGTACACATATAAAAAATTATCCCCTCCCCTTCACCTATCATTTTAATTTATAGAAAATTATCCCCTCCCCCTTCAACTTCCCCCTACCCCTTTTCATTTATAGATATTTCATCTACCTTTCTACAGTGGAT
Organism: Magicicada septendecula; assembly: GCA_034769895.1. Taxonomy (NCBI): domain Eukaryota; kingdom Metazoa; phylum Arthropoda; class Insecta; order Hemiptera; family Cicadidae; genus Magicicada; species Magicicada septendecula. The sequence continues at coordinate 315,590,241 of CM068373.1, read as the reverse complement.
TATTATGACCTTTTCTGGATACTTTATTTATCAAAATTAAGTACTTTACTCTTGTTAAAACATAAAACGTTGCAGGTAAACTACCCCTTCTCCTTAACCGATCTTCACCAAAATCAACAGACCTTGAGTCCTCTACAATATGTAAAAAATTATTTGAATTTGCGGCAGTTATCGTTCGCCATAGACAAAATTCTACACACAGACATCTTTCAAAAAATAACTTCTTTATGTTTTGAGGGTAGTACAATCAGAATCAGGCCTTATCTCGAACACGATTTTTTTCGCCATCCATTTCCTTATGGAACATGGAAGTAAAAACAATATCCTTCTTTTTATAACATGTATTGCACATGTTTTCTAACACGGGACACTAATTATTAGATAAAATGTTTACCTTCATTTAAGCCAGCTTCCACTCACTGTGTACTTTCTCAGAGACCATAACATGTTCTTTTTAACGTTGCCGAACATAAATTGATGTTGAATTAAAAATAAAGTAAAGGATTGGCACCTAAAGTTTGCAATGTGCAAGTTGAAGAATCTATTTAATTATTGCACTTAACTTGATATAAGTACTGATTACATTTCAGGATTATTATTTTCAGAAATAATGTATGTAAACCAGATTTCCCCATAAGATTTCCCCATTAAAATTCTTTAATGCATAGCATTCCAGGCCTTTATGGTAGTAGATTTGTATTACTAAATTTGAATTTACACAAATAATTCTCTTTGATTAACCAGAGTTACACACACAAACTAAATGCTGAGTGTCCTCCTAGTCTATAAATTCAGCTAAAACACTGTTCCAAAAACTTACCTTGTTACTAGAATATGTGACATGATGAACTTTTCATAAATATCACTATTACTTTAACGACTCGGAACACCAGGTTTATTATAAGTAAAAGCAAAAAGTTTTACCTTACAACCTTAACCGGTTTTCCGGAGGCGGAGGAGTTAAGGTAAAACTTTTTGCTTTTACTTATAAAAAACCTAGTGTTCCGAGTCGTTAAAGTAATAGTGATATTTAGTTAAGTAACGGACACGTCATGGACAACGAAATCCAAGAAATTTCATGTTAAATAGTTTAAATACTTTGTGTTGAGAGTTAAGCAATTTAATAATTTTTATTTATGCAGGCGTATAGCAAAATCTGATCATCATGAAAAAGGAATAATGCATTTTGTAATAGCAATTAACTGATTAGTTCCTGCTGTATTACTGACTCATATTACAAGACCAATTTTTGTTTAATTGAAGATATATTTTAACTGTTCCTTTTGGTGCAATCTGTAAATTCCATGACACACATCCATAAAGGTTTGAAAATATGCTTATTGCAGTTTGATAGGAATACATTCTCGAAAAACTAATACAAATTTGTTATGTCTGATCACACCAGCTATCCTTTCTATTTGAAATGAGCCTTTTATCCAAATTTATTACATAGTATTGTGCCAAGATATATCACTACATTTGTATACTGTAATACAGTAGTGGTAGAATATTATCATTCCACTAATATTACCCTAACATAATAAATGAAAATACATTATATACACATCTTTTGACATAATCATCCTTTCACTTATCACTTTTTGCCTATCAATTTATTTGATGAATATATATTTAACGATTTATGTAAAATACAACAGGTGTTTAACGGACACGTACTATGTGTAGACCTCTTATTTCCCTCCTCGGCAGGTCGAAGCTCAACTGGCACTAGAGTTGGGTATGAAATTATACATGCTCATAGTCTGTCTGTTAGCAGCTAGTGGCATCTATTGACATTTCACTCATGTCAAATTACAGAGTCGGTAAAGGATGTTCGAAATTTGAACGTAAACAAATTAATAGTTAAATAATTAATATAATGGAAGTATCACATATATAATGTATGTAAATGTAATTATGAAAAAAATGATGTAGGGCCTACTTCATATACAGATCAGAAGTAAATGATGAACTGTTATATGTTATAAGCCTTGTTACTAAACAATATATATTTTTAAAAGCTTCTTATCATATTGAAATGAAATGGAGCGGCATTTGAAACATCTCTTAGGTATAAAAACAACATAACGACCTTTACAAAATTTGCCGCCCATAGGCAGTTGCCTACTTTGCCTATGCATAAATCTGCCTCTGGTGTACATGCTAAATGCATCTGAACAGTAGTAAGAATGACTTAGTATCCTGTTGAGTTATTCACTGTTCTGACGGATGATACGCAAATACTGGAAGGTAGGATGTGAGAGCCAGCAATAACCTTAAATAAAACTCTCATATATTTCAGTTATTACACAGTGTTCTGTTCATTACAGACAAGTGCTTGGTTTGATCATTTTTTTAAATAAAATTGTATATTTTAATGTAGCTTTACAGTAGCTTGACAGAAAGTGTAAAAATGTAAAATAAAAACGGCATGACTTAAGTGTAAATAAAAAGTGAACACTTTACAGTAGCACAAAGAATGACAAAAAACTGAGACAATGAAATGCTACAGTTCAGTTAAAAATATTGCAATCTCCCTCACACAAAATTTTAAAGAATAAAGACATATCAACACTACAAAATATTTCTTTTGGAGCAAAAGGAAACACAATGGAAAGGCATCTCAGGTAGCATTGCTTTGAAATTATGGTTTCAAAATGTTTAGTGAAAAGAATAAAAAAATGCTAGCATTAACAATCCAACAATGTATCGAAAACATCAGGATCTTGCTAGGTACATTATAGGGAAAATTGGTTTTGTAGCTGCTAGTGGATGTTTGTTTCTATAAAAAATAATTGCAGTATCTAATAAATTATGGAACATATTTAATCATTTATTGAATAATTTGTCATTTATATAATTTTGTTTATTTTTTAATTTCTATAGATACTTTTGGTGTGTTTGTTGTAATTTTGTGTTTTACATAATCTTTTGTGATTAAATCATTTGGTATAAAATGTTCCAGATTATAAAATACACCTCACAGTTTTAACATACAATATATATAGTAACACCTCTATACATAGTAACAGGTATATCAATATGCCTGTAATCACAGGTATAGGAAAGTAATGGCAAATCTTGCATAATCTTGTTATCAGTTATTGTTATTATTCGGCTAGTGCTATTAAATTCATATTGGCCCAAAGTGATCACAAAAGGAATTTATTGTATTTGTTTACAGTCAACAGTGTAGATTCCGTTGATGATTTGAGATTTATATAAATTAATTTTCACTCACATGAATGAAGTTGCAACCGTAAAGAAATACAGAATATATTTTCTATGACAGCAGACAAGACAGAACACTTGTATTTTTACCGACTTTGAAAAATGAGGAGGTTCTCAATTCAACCTTTATATTTTTTTTTTCTATGTTTGTTCGCGCATTACTCCGAAACTACTGGACCAATTTGAATTAACTTTTTTTTAATGAAAGAGGATGATCCCATGGTGGTCCCATTCCAATTTTGTAAGGATTGGTCCAGTATCTGACCAGTAATTTAGTTTTTTCTAGATATTTTTCCGTACTTTTCGGCCGCTGCCGACTCTGGTACCTGTACTGAATTGCATACATACAAACTCGGACATGGCTGAATGTTATATAATGTTCATGGACATGGCTAATATATAATATATAATTTTATTTTTATATTCAAAAACAAAAAATAACCCAGAACTCACCACGTGGAGGTGGCTGCACTTCGAGTTCCACCTGGCTTCTACCCAACCGCCCTGCCAAATGTAGGAACACGATATGACAAGTATGAAATTAAATGTCATCTCTACGTGGCAGACTTCTCAATCTTTGCATTTCTTTAAGCGCTTTTGCATCATGGGGATTTTTTAATAATTTATTGCTGTCTAGATCAGATATCGCTATGCCATCCAAAGTTTTCACTCTACTGAGGGCTACGTAAGCTTGGCCTTTGGCAAATAATTTTTTGCCAAGGTCAATAACAGCCTTATTCAGTGTGACGCCTTGCAATTTATGGACTGTCACCGCCCAACTTAGGATGTGGGGAGCATTCTGCGCTCAACGTCTCCATATCCTTTTGTTGCTTGGTATGTTGTAGTGACGGGAGCGACTGCAACTAAGCCATTAGCACCTTTTGTCCGAGCTCCTATTGTGTCATCATCAAACTTTATCGACACCGCTTCTGGTAATTCTCCAGCTTCTAATTGGTCTTTTCGCAGTGCTGGCCATTTAAACTGCTCGACTGCTCCCATTGCACCATTAACCAGTCCATCTGAAATTGAAATATTGCGTCTAAGCATCACACGTGACCCTTTGGCTAGCTTTATCGTATGCAGGAGTCCTCCGCAGTTATTCACGTCCGCTGGAATTACGTTGCTCGGCGGTTTTCTTCCGTACGACGCAGGCTCACGAGATTCATCGACTGCATTCATGACATAAATATGAGAAGATTCGGCAATGATGTTGGTCATTTTCAAGTTGTATCCATTGACCAATCTGATCGTTGGATAAATTCTAACCGCCGCACCATCTGCGAAATCTCCTGTTAATGCGACTCTTCTCCTCTCGCACAACAATTCTAATTGGGCGGTGGTTAGTTCGCCGAATCGCAGGTTGTTCAACAAATCTATGAACTCAACATCGTTCTGCTGTCTCATATTAATGGTTAATTCGCAGAAAGAGAACTGACGCCATAGATGTATTTCTGCTGCACACCATGATGGTTGTTCAAAACACCAGTGACCTTTTGCTGGAGGAAGCTGCAGAATATCACCAAACAGCAATATATTCACCCCACCAAATAACTTGTCATTGTTTTTAAATTCTTGCAGTCTCCGGTGTATCATACGTAGAATCTCATAAGAAACCATGGATATCTCATCTATTATCAGCCATTTGATGTAATGCCATTTCCTTCTCTCTTGTTCGAGTAGTTGGCCTGTCATCTTTCGGTACGTCATGGTCTTACCCTTTTCAATTGGTAGAGAAAAAACTGAGTGTAAGGTTTTGCCAAATATCTGGCGAGCAGCGACACCAGTCAAAGCAGCTACTTCGATAAACTGTGGTTTTACTAACACGTCTACTGTAGGTCCATAACAACGTTTGACGTGTTCAACCAACAGTTTCAAAGTTAACGATTTGCCACTGCCCGCACCACCCATTATTAATTGCAACATTTGAATATCATCGCCTCTTATATCTTTTTCGATAGCTGCAGTAACTTCACTGAAAAGCTCTTTTTGTTGCACATTTAGACTTCTGACACCATCTACATATACACCATCAGGTATTCCTGCAATTTCATCTTCTGCTAAACAGAAATCATCTGGGTCATATATTGTTTGTTCATCCGCATGGATCACAGGTTCATCATTGTTTAATCCACTCACAGCTTCACATACAACGTTAAAGACTATGGCTTGGGCCAAAGCCTGCTGAATAACCTGTTCTACATGAGCAAACTCTTCTGTAGTTAAATTTCCGAGTAACGGCCTCAGCTCATGTTGTCATCTAAGGAAACAGGCTTCTGCAGACTCGTTGTCCAGTAGAAGTTCGTTTTCATTTCGAAATGGTATATGACACACGATAAACTGTAGTAATAGCCCTCTCTATCACTGTTCAACGTATAATATCAAGTGCGCAGCACGGCTGGCTTGTTTCTTATTCGCATGCGTGTACGATTCCTTAAAAATATATACCTTGAACTTTCTTCCTCGATGTTTTCATTCAGTTCAACATCTTCATCATCTTCTGCCCAAACCTTACTCGACATCGATTCGTATCTGACAGCAAATTCAGCCAAGCTTAAATCGTCAAGTTCATCTGGTCTCTCAATGTAGCAATCGAAAATGTTATTGAACGTTGAAGCTTCATCACCTAATCGTAGAATTCGAAATCTTTGATCAGGCTTGCAGCTATTTATAAAAACAGCTTTGCGTGAAGACATTTTGAGTGGAAGGTGACACAATCTAAAAGCGCATTCGGGGGCACTGACTAACCGCAAAGAAAGAATTGCCATTGATACAGAAAATAATTGATTCCATACATTTCCGCCTCGTCTTTTAGCCTTTTGTATGGCTTCTTTAACGACATCGCCAGTGTCATTCGGCTCGCACTTGCTGGCATACTTCGCCACATAATATGCAACGGCGGTGATAGAACCGCATGGTTGTACATCCATATTTCCTTCCCAGAGAGTTAGAAGATCCGGATTATAATTATTTACAAGAACTTCGTCTGCAGTTCTTCGCAGGATGCAAAAACGTCCGTTATTCGCAAGGGTTTCGTCTGGACCTAGACACACTGTTTGATCACTGACTGGTCTGGGAAACCCGAATCGACAGGTAGAGTTGTTGCGGTCTTTGTAACAAGTAGCAGTGTGTTTGTGCATTTGTACACTTTCCACTATATGTCGTAATACTCCATCGTCAGAATCCAATGAGCAAGACACAACTTTGTCAATCACATCCATGCCCTGCCTTGTAGCAAAATCGGGAACGTTTTCACACCAGACCAACATGTGCAAATGAGGACTTCCTCTGTTTTGAAACTCTATCCTGTACCAGAAATCTTTTATAGCGCCACCCAAGCAGTCCGGGTTATTTTTTAAATATCGGGTTAGTGCATTAACTCGTACCATAAATTGCCGTGCGACAATTACTGGGCAACGTTGAACCAAGGACAGTCTTTCGGAGAATGTCAAGTTTTTAGCTTCACTCGGATTACAACCAGCAGCAATGAGTAACGCTTCCAGCATATCCAACCAGTTCAAGTCATTGCAGGAGAAGGTTAGAAACCATGTAGGAGCTCCCAGGCTCCTGACCATTGCAATTAATTCCGAACAAACCCGTCTCCAGTATAATGCGGATCCTCTTATATTTCGCATAATGAGATGCATGTTATCTATCAAACCCTACGGTGTGTGATCTCCTTGTCGCATTCTACATGAGACGGATACACTAGCTTTAGCACAAAAGTATTCGACAATAGATAAAGCAAAGACAAGGTAGTCTGTCCATTGAAATCGTCTGTCACTGCCCATGACGCGTGCTTGAAAATAATCCAAGGGGGTTATGGGAATTTCTCGCTGCTCTCCGAACCCATTTTTACCATCAGGAAAAAGAAAATACCAAGCCAACTCTTCCATGCGTCGTTCTCTTTTAATATTTAGAGGCGGTGCTGTTTTTCTTCGTACATCGACTAATCTTACTTGACCATCGTTCAAATTATTATTATCAATAGTAATAACACTTTCAACATCAGGTATTCCATCATCTATCGAGTGAAGCATGTTGGTGGTAAAAACAGCTTGCATTTCTGCATATTCACCAATAGATTCTGCTGCTCTAACATCTATTTCATTGATATCCTTTTCGATTAAGGGAGGATTTCCGTCTTCCGTCAGCCGAAATTCAGATGAAGTTGAATATCTGAAACCGAAATTCAGGTGAAGAAATCTTCACGTGGTTGAATATCTATATTTTCTGGTATTACCTCTAACGGAGTCAAAGAGTATATATTCAAACTAAGTAAATGACCAGTTTTAGTGTACAAGTTTCGACGTAAAATTTTGTGTAAATCGTCAATATTTTTGAAACGCATGCAGCAAGGGTCACCTCTCGTTGGTGCTTTATAGCCTTTGGGTCCTCTCGAATGCGAATCAAATAACCAGAAATAAGTAACATCAGCCTGGTTATTACGATATAGAGCAACGATGTCAAGTTAGCTGTAAGTATTCCACATGTATATTCAGAGAAAAACGTGATTAGAGCATTTTTCAAGTTTGGGAATCCAGCATCAGTATCATCATTAATGAGATGGCCATCTAAAGCAAGTTCATCACAAACATGGATGTCAACATTACGATTGTTATATGTCGTATGAGATTGGAGCTCTGTCACCCGCAAATATTCGGTATTCGCTTCCGCTGGATCAGGAGCGACCCGGTTCGCTATACATTCTCAGTATAACCTATCTCCCATAACGAGTACATAGTCGATATCACTTGCACACCACATGTTCGGATCGAGTAGACAAAATGCAATGCAAGCAATCGCTGCTATTGCAGTACATTGATTTCCACGAGAACTGATATCAAATCTGTCGTTGGCTTGATGGCATCCACCACGCAAAATTGACACGTTCTCCGACAAAATTACGTATCTACTCATCGTATCAGGTTCTACTCCTTGAACATCTTCATCTGGATTCCTAATTATAGGATCACCAACAATTTGTGTTAGTTGAGCAACGTCAATATTATCGGGGAAGAATGGAACCACATCATAATACAGAGGATTATTCTTCATTAGCCACTGCAAGGCTACTTTTAATTTGTGAATGTCGACTTTCAGTTGTCTTATGCGCTGAAGATTTTCCAGACTTTCCACCACTATAACAATTCCAGCTTGGCTCAATTGTAGCGGAAGTTGCTCAGCCAATTCAACAACATCTTGCGCAAATAGAATAACTTGCCCTCTGCACCAATCTTGACTGAATCGATTGTGAACTTTAATGATTTTGAGATGAGGCACAATTCTGCTCAGGAGTCTCTGTTCAATGTCTGATAAATTGGCCAATTCTTCAGGCCCAGATGATATTTCCATTTTATTCCAGAAGGCTTGAGGTGGAATTTTTCGTTTTTTAAGATTAGTTGCACAGCGAGAGCAGGCCACAACACTCCTCAGTTCAACTAGATCTGAATGTATCATTGATGAGAATTGAGTTGTATTCAAATTGCGCCGCTGTTGTGGATAGAGTCTTTTTACATATTGCACAGGGCACATCGCAAAATATATTGATTGCTTTCTTGAAATCGGACGTATCGAATGACTGCCTTTTCTTGCTGATTGTTTCACGCATTCGTTGTAAGCGACTACTTCTCTCATCAGCCATCTCTTTCTGCTGGATGTCATTATTACGTTCACGTATGTTAGAGTCATTGTGAATGTTCTTCAGCAGTCTCATTTGAAAGCCGGTTATGAATCAACGAGAGGCGATGTGCTCGTTCATCGGCAGTCTCATTTGAAAGGCGTTTCTGAATCAAGGAAAGACGGTGTGACCGTTCTTCTGTTGATTCATTTGATAGTCGATGGTGTGCTCGATTAAGTCGGTGTTTTTTTTCCTGTTCTGTCTCCTTCGAATATCTATAATTCATGTATTCTTGCATCCGTGCGAGTCTCCACATATTTGCTGGGAGACTCTTCGCAGTGAACGTCTGCCATTTTCTTCTTCACTCGAGAAAGGCGCTGATTTTGACTCTTGCGTTTCGCGCAAACGGTTTTTCTTTATACGCGCGGCATTTTTTGTTGGCCGACCCATGTTTCCATGTCAATGAAATGAAACTCGGTCGTTACAACTAAAAAGTCTGAAATAAAAACATTTTTTTGGGAAAAAAGAACCGACTTCGAAAAACGCACTAAAAAGTATGAAATAATCGATAAAAACCTTTTTGAAGTCGGCGCCGTATTTCAAACTGACTTATAGAATTTTGCTCACAAATACAAATTAGAGCTTATACTGGATTGGGTCCAAGTGTAAACTGTAAGCAACTAAGAACACACAGTGCTGAGTATATATATTATAAATGATTATACATATACTTTTTAGTGCGTCTTTCGAAGTCGATTATTACACGATCAACGTGACGGTCACGACCATTATTAAATTGCTCGAATCACGTCAGTTCGTTGATGAGATTAGTATAATTTTGTATAACCCTTTACAGGTCTCAAGTAGAATCTTTTATGGCTAAGTTGCAGGCGGTCGTCAGTAATTAATTAGTATTTATCTTATCAATTCTATGGAACGCATTCAAGCTGGCTGTTACTATACACCACAGCACAGACCGGTTCAAGCAGTCCCCTGCACACACACTATCACACACTCACCCACATACAGACTCACGCACGCACCACCGGAAAATGAGAGCATCCGTGGAATGAACAATCATACAAGACAGCACATTCAAAGCGATCACAAACAACAAACAGTACCGAACAAAAACAGAGATATCAACAACCAGTAAACTAAGAGAATGCACTGAACTGAGGTCCGCTCTTTACGATGTCTAATCCACAACGTAGAAAGAGATAGAAACACAATTACTGGTGCGGTTTGGAAGCTCTTGAATAATCGCGAGTTATTCCAAAGACGCTAATGAGGAAGGCTGGATCGTTTGTTAGAAAGAAGTGGACTGTATTTAAGATATTGAACATGCGTTTATTGAATAATTTGGTTTGTTAGTTACGATCGGCACGTGCGGATGCATTTGAGGCAATAACGCCCGAAATCAACTTTGAATGAAATCGTGGTCCATTGTAGATGGACGCAGGTAGATGATTAAAGTTGAATGTTATAAATGTATGCTGAATAATAGCCAAAAGCCGCGGCTGTAAGAGAAGTGTTTTACGAGAGTTGCGCTCGGAGTCGTGTTATAAACTGAACTAAAACTGGCTTGCAGTCGGCTAGGCTGGCCGGTTGCAAGGTTTGATAAACGCGTGACGTCATCCGCGCGTGCCGTGCAATGTTAGTAGACTGCTTACAGCTGATAAAACAGTACAAAGTTTAAACATACTGCCCGCCAAAATCGGGACGATTTTGTACATTAAAGGTTAAATTGAACAATATAATAAGTAGACTTACATGCCGTAAGCGATACAATAGTTGGCGCACTGGCCAGAGAGCATAGACATAATAAACATAATATACTTAAAGACTTATATATAAAATTTGTAGAAAACAAAAATCATTAATCTAGCACAAAGCTTAAGTCAAAACAAAACAATTTCTGTGCTAGAAAAGGTACAACAAATAAAAAATCATGATAAAAATGAACCTTTACATAACTGAACATGATCTCTCTTGAAGCATAACATATGGATAAAAATACATATATTTAAACCTTGACAAACGTAAATAATAATCTTAAATTATATAAGAGAAACCATCTTGATCACTGCTTCATATATAGTAATAGAAATAATAGAAACATAATGTTATCATAATCGTATCAAAGTTCAATGGTACATGACATTGAAAAATACAATACACACATAGAATAATTGACACTATAAATGACACTTGTGGTTCTCAGAATTTGAATCACACAAACATATTAACAATACACAACATCCATAATAATTGATAGTACATATGAGACACAGTCACTATTTCTGTAATAGCTAGCGACACTTAACAATGTTACAATGCTTATGATACAATTGACTTGTATGCTCGCCCCGGGGAATGTCCCGGGCGTGTTCCATGCAATGTGACACGCACACACTCATACACACACACACACACACACACACACACACACACCGTAAGGCACGCAAACGACTAGCTTGTTGCCACCGGAAGGGGGCATAATTTGTGGATGGGTCGGCGTAAGATACCTAGCGCGGTGCGTACTTCTGCGACGCGTACTAAGGAATCTTGACCCGGAAAAACATTGGTAATTACCCCACGCTTCCATTCTAGAGGGGGGGAATTGTCATCCAAAATGAGGACAAGTTGTCCGACCTTCAAATTTTTAAATGGGGTGCGCCATTTATTGCGCTGCTGCAGCTGGTGCAGATAATCCCGAGACCACAGTTTCCAGATGGTCTGCGTAAATTTTTGGAGCAGAAGCCATCTGCCCAAATGAGTATTATTGCCTTGTGTATAGTCGGGTTCCGGAAGTGCCGTCAGTGGAGCACCGACCAAAAAATGAGCGGGTGTTAAGGGTTCAGGGTCTCTAGCATCGTCGGACACCGCGCATAACGGGCGTGAATTAAGGCAAGCCTCAATTTGAGAAAGAAGGGTAGAATATTCCTCAAAATTCAAGATCGTACCGCCAATTACGCGACGTAAATGGAATTTAACACTCCTTACACCACTTTCCCACAAACCACCGAAATGAGGGGCTGAAGGGGGGATAAAGGACCATTTAATGCCGTGGAGACCGCAAAACTCCAGAGAAGATTGTTCAACTTCCTTGGAGGTTAAAAATTTGTACCAATCATGCAACGTGTGGTTGGCACGACGAAAATTCGTGCCATTATCCGAAAATATTTGCGCGGGAATACCTCTGCGCGATATGAACCTTTTTAAAGCCGCTATAAAGGCGTTGGAAGTAAGATCCGACACCAATTCTAAATGGATGGCCCTAGTACACATGCATATAAATAGAGCGATATATGCCTTGGTCGTGGACTTAGAGCGCTGCCCGCCATGGCGCAAAAGCACCGGACCTTCGTAATCCACGGCCGACTGTGAGAATGGCCTTGACGGCGTGACCCTAGAAGAGGGTAATTGACCGAGTAATTGATTCGCGCCTTTAGCCCGGAAACGAAAACAAGTGACACACTTATGTATCACTGAGCGGATATAGGACTTATCGTGTATGATCCAATACTTACGCCTAAGCGAAGCTTGAGTTGATTGCACTCCAGCGTGCAACAAACGGATGTGTTCGTATTCAATTATTAATCTCGTGAGATGAGAGTGCGGGTGTAAAATTATTTGGTGTTTAGTCTCGTAGCTAAGTGGGGAGAATTGCAAGCGTCCACCCACTCTTAAAATGCCTGATTTATCCAGGAATGGGTTGAGAGCAAGAATTTTACTACTGCGTGGAAGGCACCGGTGTGTCTCAAGTTCCCTAACCTCTACGTCGAAATGCAACTTCTGAGATTGCCGGACAAAAACCAAGAGCGTGTCAGACAATTCTTGAGCCGACAAAAAGGACGTGTCTCTATCAACCACCGCGAGCCTAGAATTGCGAAAAAATCGACGGCAGTATGCGAAGACGCGAATAAGCCTGGTAAGAGATGAATAATTTTCAATATAACTATGTGTTGAGGACGCGACAATTAGTGAGGTTTGAGCCTGCTTGCGACGTTCCTCTTCAATGTCGGGAAAGGTACAGGGAGTATTAATGTCGAACGCGCTGACCGGCCATGAGGCCGCATCACGAGCCAACCAGGAGGGACCATGCCACCATTGAGCATGACAGTGCAGACTACGAGGGAGGCAACCGCGCGATAAAACGTCGGCAGGGTTGTCATTCGATACTACATGACGCCAAATTCCCCTGCTGCTAACAAGACGCTGTATTTCCGCGACACGGTTAGCCACAAATACCTTCCAGCGGGAAGATTGCTGATGTATCCAGTACAACGCTATCATCGAATCCGAATAAAGATATAATCCGTCAAAATTGTAATCGACGGCATTTAAAACCTTGGACGTTAATTGAGCCAACAATAAACAAGCACAAAGTTCAAGTCTAGGAAGCGTTATCTGTTTCAGCGGAGCGACCCTAGATTTAGCACACAACAAGTTTGATGATATGGCGCCGTTCGAATAGACCGCCCGCACATAAATGCAACACGCGTAACCTTTAACCGAAGCGTCGGCGAATCCGTGCAGCTGCAATGAACTAACCGGGTAACTGTTCGAACTCTTAACCGACCTCGTAATCTCAAAATGAGTGTCGGAGACTAATTGGGCGTATAATTCCGACCATTGATTGGCTAGTGACCCGGACAAGGGTTCGTCCCAATCAGTGCCAGCCAACCACAACTGCTGCACGAAATGCTTGCAGCAAAATGTGATGGGAGCGATTAGACCTAGTGGATCATAGATCCCGGCAATGATTGCCAACACGCTTCTCTTGTTGAGAACGGTTAAATTGTCATCACCCCTAACGGTGTATAAAAAGTTATCCCCCTCAACATTCCACTGTATGCCCAAGGTACGCACGTTTTGACCCTTGCTGAAGTCACGGGTTACTTGGGCGCGAAGAGTCATAATCTTATGGTGGTTAGAGAACCATTTGTGTAACGAAAAACCATACCTCCTCAACAACTTCTCGATCTCGCATTTCATTTCAGCTAAGCTGTTCGGATCATCCGAACCCGTTATGAGATCGTCTACGTAAAAGTCATTTGCTATGGCCTTAGCAGCGGTAGGGTAGTCGGATTTATTTTCATATGCTATTTGAGCCAGACAACGCGTAGCAAGGAAGGAGGCACTAGCAGTGCCATATGTAACCGTCCTTAACGCGTAATGTCGCAATTCCTTATGCGGTGCATCACGCCAAACAATGCGTTGCAAGTTTGAATCCTTAGGATTAACAATGATCTGGCGATACATCTTTTCAATGTCCGCAATAAGTACGTATCGGTGGGTGCGGAACCGAACCATTATCGAAAACAGATCCTGCTGGATCGTAGGACCGACCATTAAAGTATCGTTAAGGGACAAATTATTGGTGGTTTTAGCGGATGCGTCAAATACCACGCGCAATTTAGTGGTTAAGCTAGAGTCTTTGAAGACTGCGTGATGGGGCAGATAAAAGATCTCTGACCTGTCAAGCGACAGATCGTATTCATTAAGCGGCGACATGTGGCCAAGTCTTAAGTAGTCACTCATGAACTCACTATAATCCTTATAAAGGGTAGGGTTCTGCTTGAATTTGAATTCTAACGATTGGAATCTGCGTATTGCTCCGCGGAGAGAATCTCCCAAATAAGATTTATCAGATCTGCGGGGCAGGGCTACCACGAATCTCCCGTCGCGATTGCGGCTAGTGTTTTCCACGAAATGCCTTTCACACGGTGAGTCCTCAGATCGGGTTTCGCGACTAGAGATCTCCTCCAACTTCCAAAATTCCTTTAGTTGCGAGGAAACCTGATTATCATCCTTACAGACCATAAATGAAGAAACCGTTTTAGTCATATCGACGTTGAATGGTAAGTCACCGGCCAAAATAAATCCTAACTTGGTTTCCTGAATTATAGGAAAGTGTGGTCCGCGCGTATATTTCACAGGTTCAATTAATTGTAGAAAATATTGAGCGCCGATTAATATATCGACTTGCGACGAGCAATGTAGGTGAGGATCCGCCAAGAATATGCGCTTGGGTAAATTTAAAGAGGTAAGATTGAACGACTCCGCCGGTAAATTATTAGTTATACTGGGTAATACGGCACAATGTACGTTTAACGTGAAGGGTTTATAGCTTGAATGTAGCCTTACATTAGTACTGAAGTCAGCCTGGGAAAGCGAGTTGTTTATACCCGTGATGGGCAATTGCGATTTAACTAATTGGAGGCCCAACCTGCGGGCGAAATCCATTGTGCAAAAGTTCGCTTGAGAACCGGAATCCAGTAATATCCTAACGGGAAATTTTTTGCCGACTTTATTGTATGTCATACAAACGGCGGTAGATAACAATACCGATTTATTGGTCTGTGATTTCAGTGAACACTGGTTGTTAACAGAAGTTACGTCCCTGTTGGGAACATGAATCGTGGTGTGGTGACGCCTAGAACATTTTTTACATGAGAATTTGGAGGGACATTTTGAACCCTCGTGTCCCGAACGGAGACAGTTTAAGCAAAGTTTGTTTTTTAGTAACGCATTTTTTCTATCAGGGATAGACAGCGATATAAATTGTGGGCAATCGCTAAGTCTATGTCCACCGTTACACAGCCTGCATAAATTGTTTCTAACATGTGAGTGGAATGCGCCCTTTGGAGCGCTTATCTGTTTAACTGCTTTGCGATAAGGAGACTTATCGCTTTTGTTCAACCTGCTCGTTGGGCTAGTCGCGCTATCGATATTTTGCAGTAGTTTCCTACGTGAATTTAAAAAATTTATAAAATTATTAAAATCAGGGAGTTTATGCTCCGATAAACTCTCTTTCCACAAACGTAAAGTGTAACTGTCAAGTTTTTCGGTTAGATAATTTACGACAATAATTTCAAACGTGTTGACTGGCAGTTTGAGATTATTTAAAGCGTTTATATTTGCAGAGATTTGATCAATAAATTGCGATATGCTACCTTGGGATTCTTGCTGAACTAATGGTACGTCTAGGACATTCCACACGTGGTGAGCGGAGACAATCAGCTTACTATCATATCTATTCCTCAACAGATCGATAGCCACCGCGTAATTCTCATGTGTTATGGGCAACGATTTTATTACGTTAAGCGCCTCGCCATGTAATGACGAGTGCAAATAATGAAGCTTCTGTATATCTGTCAGGTCTGTTCTGACATGAATTAGTTCCATAAAAATATGGTAATAATGTTGCCATTCCACAATACTACCCTCAAACCGTGGTAATTTTATTGGTTCCAATTGAATGGGGGGTGTTTTAGGCTGTTTACCATCAGTATTAATTACTGGTTTTTGGTTCAAATGCTCAGATTGCTCCAACAAGTGTTGCAATTTACATTCTATAGCACAGAGATCGTCCTCCGTTTGCACTCTATCACTTGTTAACGCAACGTCTGCTTCCTCAGCCTCGATTTGTGACTGTATCTCGTCATATTTGGTGGATAATTCCATCAAATGACGCAGTTTTATTTTGAGCGCATGAGGATCGCTGTTTAACAAATCGAAATTATCCGCGAAGGTATTTATTCGGGATATTGAGGCCTTAATTGTACCTCGTTTTTTTATTAGAGCCCTTACATCGGCCATTATTACAGTTTAAGATAAAAAAGGGAAAGATATTTAGAAAGCAATTGAGCATCGAGCATGTGAACCACAAACTTAATTTTGAATGAGTTTAAATACGTTTGGTAGCTAGCGATCGTTGGTTTGAACATAAACTTACTCTCTCTAACTAATCAAACTCGTTGGCAGTTAAATTATTGAAATTATAAATCTAAATGATTACAAAGTATAGCTTTATCTTTAAAGTTCTGACTGATAATGAGCTGCCAACCATTTATTAATTTGTATTGTGTAATAAGTTATTTGTTTATATAAATATGTCAAAAAATACACACTGAGTGAAATATTATTAAAAATAAATCAAATATAGGTAAAGTTTATAGTCACGTGGCCGTCGATCCAATCGTGATGAAGGAATCCTTCGATCCCGTTTGTAGCTGCTACACCTCCTGTCTCTGCCGGTCAGCCGATGCCTCATGTTGTACCCTCCATCAATTAAAGCTGTGGAATCTCGTAAATGTTGTCCTGTTTCGTCCCGTCGTCTCTGGTCTACTGCTTGGCTGAATCTTGTCGAGATGACTGCGACGTGATTCACGATAATGGTGTCGCTCAGGACGAAAATGATGCCCGTATGTCGTGATTAACTTCAGATTGTTTTTTCCAGAAATGACGTGTATAAATAAATGTTGTCGCCTGTGTACTCAGGTATGAGAAATCTGTGCCGTGGGGACCAAAAATGATGTAGTTAGTTTTGGCCTGAAAATATGAAATCCTGCCTGATTGGACCAAAAATGATGTCGTTTTTGGCCTGGAAATATGAAATCCGGTCCGGTGGGACCAAAAATGGTGCGGTTTGGAAGCTCTTGAATAATCGCGAGTTATTCCAAAGACGCTAATGAGGAAGGCTGGATCGTTTGTTAGAAAGAAGTGGACTGTATTTAAGATATTGAACATGCGTTTATTGAATAATTTGGTTTGTTAGTTACGATCGGCACGTGCGGATGCATTTGAGGCAATAACGCCCGAAATCAACTTTGAATGAAATCGTGGTCCATTGTAGATGGACGCAGGTAGATGATTAAAGTTGAATGTTATAAATGTATGCTGAATAATAGCCAAAAGCCGCGGCTGTAAGAGAAGTGTTTTACGAGAGTTGCGCTCGGAGTCGTGTTATAAACTGAACTAAAACTGGCTTGCAGTCGGCTAGGCTGGCCGGTTGCAAGGTTTGATAAACGCGTGACGTCATCCGCGCGTGCCGTGCAATGTTAGTAGACTGCTTACAGCTGATAAAACAGTACAAAGTTTAAACAATTACTACATACTGATAGCGCACACACGCACACGTACATAACACAAGACAGTAAATATATAACGGCGAGCACTGATCATACTTCGCGGAACACGTAAGATAAACATTACCGCAATAAAGCACTATACATCCACACTCGGTGAAGGCTCAAAGTACTGACATATGAACATTAATCAATTATTTTGTTTAATCAGTCAACATTCTAGGAGACCAATATTAAAGGGTTTACAGATTATTGACCCGTCCACCAAAACACACACACACACACACACACACACAGGTTCTGCTGTGTTACAATTGTGTCTTATTTTCAGCCAACCATTCTTTTACAGGTGAAATCAGTACAATTATACCTCGTGAGTATAAGGTTAGTTTAATCTGTAACCTATGATATTAAAAATAATAATACACTGAACATGATTATTACACTTTATATGATATCAGCTTTTTGGCTTAATATCCACTTGTAAAAGAAAATATACAAAATGATTATTATTTTATAATTAACTTTGTTGAAGCTGCTGTGAAGTTGTTTAGATTAAATGTAACCTAACGTACTTTTAAGTACTGAATACTTTTAATGTATCATGTACTGTGTTCAATAAGGAAACAAAATACTTTTACAGAATACTTAAAATCCTTGAAAATGGTATTGGATTAAGCTTGAGCAATGAATAATTAAACTAAGCATGTGATTTCAAAGTCAATATCATTATGAAAACGTATTCTAAATAGAACATACTTACCAAAATTGATAATACTTACCAAAATCATATTTGTTTTTAGTAAAAAGGGGCCTCATATTTGTTGATGGTTTCCAGCATTTTCTGGAACAAATCCTCATTTCTATTTCTTGTTCGCCACATGAACTCACTTAAATAGGAATCTAAGCATTCCCTTCTCGTACCACATTCAATCATGTTTTGGCATTTACAGGACCGCCACATGCTTTCTACGCCTTGAGTATGAGCTCCAGTTTCAGGATCCACAAAGTTATAACTATGGTTTACAGTCAAATGACTGTACTGTTGTGGCAAATTAACAATTTGACGGTACGAACGCCACTCATCTGACATTATAGTAGACCCTGGTTCAATATTTGCCACTATGAGAGGTAGCGGCTGATCTATCTTCCACACTACACAGAAAGCATTCCTTCGTTTCTCGGCAGTATCCACCGAATACCCATTGTTGTGGATACACTCGGCCAACATTATTTTTTCTCTTGGCAAACACACTCTCATCAATTTCAACTGTTAAATTCGGTCCTCCAATTTTCCGTGGGTTTCTCATGACCTCTACGGTACAGATATATCTTAAGTAAGCCGTCCACTCTGTGTGTGTGTTGACACCGATTTCCAGTTGTTTTTTACTGTTTTTCACACTACTACGGCCTTCACACCACAAATAAATAAATTTTATTATTGTTCTCAGCGGTAATTTGGACCCCTCTAAAAATGTGCCCTTGCGAACTACCTTATACTCACGGTAAGTTCTCTTATTGCAACACCAATGCTGTTGCTGCCCAAGAGCTAATACCATGTCGTGTCCTTGTTCACATTGACGAGGATTGTGAACCAAACCTTTTTCTTGAAGAAAAAAAATTGCATCCTCTTCTGTACTAATAACACTCAACAGTTCATCGTAGCTAATCATTCTTTAATTAAATGAATGTCAAACTCACAACACAACACTGATTAAAAATGTAATGAAACATGCGAACAAGCCTCACATCTATTCGCGCGTCAGCCATTGTAACAACACAATTTTACCACGTGGTGTACAAATGGCATTGGGTCTTTGGCTATTCTAAGCAAAATTCAAGAGCTTTAGGAAAAAACTTTAAAACAAATTTAAAGACTCCCTGTATTATGTCATTTAAAGTCTACTAAAATTAACGTTTCTTTTTCATACATGTTATTTCAATTTATTTTCATAGCAATTAAAATTAAAAGTGCTAACTGAAGATAGCGACACATGAATTAATTGTATAAAAAAAAGGAAAGTTAATTAACAATGGCTACCCGAACAGCGACTTTATATAAAAATTATTTTTTATATAAATAAGCCAGAGTACAGAAACAGAGTGGGTACCGAAATGGTATAACATAACATTACAATAGTTAGGTTATGTTGTTGTGAGGTTAAGTAGATACAAAACAACAGTTCAAAAGAAATAGACTTTTCTTTTTCGATTCAATTGGCAAACAACAATGAAAGTGTCAGTCTAAATGACACAGAGACAGAGTCGATGATTATGAATAATGTGGAAATACAATCTACTCCAACGACAACTACAATAAAAGAGTTGTCGGTGGACGATGTGTTTAACTTAATAAAAACAATATCCGATAACTTGAGTAGTGATATCAATAAAAAATTAATAGTAATATCAACATAAAATTTGACGCTCAGAATAGCGAAATCAAAGAAATAAAAAATAATTTTAACGATAAATTCCTTGAGCAAAATGTAATATTTGATAAGTTTGATGAAAAATTTAACCAATTGGATGAGAAGTTCAATGAAATAAAAAGTGAAATTAAAAAACGAAATGATAATTTTGATAAACAATTTGACGAAGTGAATAAAATGTTAGATGAGAGATTAAGTCAAATAAGGAATAAGAAGGTAAGTAGCAGTGACAATAGGACGAAAAATAAGGAAGAAAGAATTAATAACAAGGTGAGTAATAATGATGATTTGAATAATGAGTTTACAAGTGATAACAATGAAGATAGAAGTAAAAATATGGTATTAGAGAATAAAGTGGTGAATGTTGATAGTGATAATGAAATATTAGGGAGAGTAGAATATGATAATGATGGAATGGTAGTGTGTGATAAATTAGAGAGAAAGTATAAAGAGAATTTACAAGTAGAGGGGTTGCAGGGGGTAAAATGTTCCCTTAATGTTGTAGTAGGGGGTGAAGAAATGGCTTCACGTGAGTATTTGGAAGACGAAAGGTCTGCAAATAGAGTTCCCTGGATTTTTTGTGCACTTCATAGGTGGTGCAGTAATTATGAGTTAGTGTCCCCTGCATATATTGAGAGAGAGAGTGTAGATTGGTGTTATGGTGAGAGATATTTTGAGAGAGAGAGAGACAGAGATTTTTAAAGTGAATAGAAACTATGAGGAATTTATAGAAATGTTAGGTGGAGAGAGGAGTGATAGTAATAACAAGTACTTACCTTATATTGAAACTGGAGTAGTAGATGATGTTATAAAAGATGATAATATGACTTACCGGAGTGTGACAGGCAATACTAAAGGTGACAGGACCATACCCGATCATGACGAATTATATGAGATTGTGGAAAATTATAAAAGATTGAATAGTTTGTACATTTATAATAATAATATAAGGTATCCAATAATAAATAAGTTATGTATACCTAAGATTAGATTATTATTTGATGATGGTGGATAAATTGTTTTATTGTGTAACGAACATTTACATATGTGGACAGTGGTTTTTAAAATGGATTGTTTTGGGAACTGATTTATGGTCAATGGTAACAAAATAAGTTGGATTCAGTGGCGGCTGGTAATGTTTTTGACTGGGGGGGGGCAAAATTTAGTTGTACCCATATATTATGTAAAAAAAAACAGTAGAAACTAAATTATTGCTATTATCATCAAATAATTATTGTAAAATTGAATCTTTTGCTTCACTACTAAAATTATTGTTAATATCAAAAACCTACCTTGCAAACTACCAATATTTAAACAGCGTTTGAAACTAAAATTATTTAAATTATTTATTTAAATCTTGTTGATCCATCCTCTTCGTTCACTTTATAAAATATTATTATATACATAAACTTTCACATATGAACTTACTTTCTTTATCACTTCCCCAGACGTGTCAAGGTGATGTGCCTCTTCCTCAGTGGGTGTAAATACTGTCAGTAAGTTCATATGTGAAAGTTTATGTATATAATAATAAAATTATTTATAACCCCGTTTTATAATTTTGTTGTGTAATATCTAAATTCGGTTTTGGTGGCCCTAATTTTTTTAGTTCTATTTTCTTTTCGTAAGTAAGTGAATTTGAAATAATCAATCGTTTAATATTACTTACCGAATTCATAGCCATTTTAATCATTTCTAACAAATATGCACAGAACACACAGGCTCAGGCTTACACAGAATAAGTTACACGTTTATGTAGGCCTACACAAGGTTCGACAAAAACACTATCGTACACAGAATACACTGCCTAATTAAGAATAAATTATTAGAACATTACGTTTACACAAAAAGTATAACAAGAACACAATCAAAACTATATAAAACACAAGAGAAAATATATGCACCTTAAACAGCAACAGAGACGTTTTGAAAACGCTCCGTTCTCTATGAATTTAGCCGCGAAATCAGAAAGCGGGCACAGCCCCACCTCTAATGGTGGATGCTCATTTAAATGCATAGACATGTGTACACGTCTCTTGCCTCGCTCCCCGAAAGGCCGGCCTATGCAGGGAGGACGACAGCGAAACCGTCCCGCCTGCGGGGCCATGCCGAAAACATCGGGTGATCGCTATTAGTCGCCCCAAAAATATCTTTCAATAAGGATACTACACATTATCACATTATAGTTATATTATTGACAAGTTTAATTTGCAAATTTAGTGGGAGGGCTGCGCCATTTTGCCCTCCCTGTACGAGCCGCTACTGGTTGGATTGTAAATTTTTTTGTGTATTAATGTCCAGGTATTGATGTATTCTTTATGTTGTGTATTATATGTATGTTTATGTAAACCAGGTATGTAATAGGAAGTCATAGTGAAATTGCTTTAATAATACTTATAACATTTTGTTCTCAGATGAAAGTAATGGTGAAATTTTTTAAATAATTGAATTAAATAATTGAAGATTAATTAATTTAAAACACTGTATGAGAAAGATTTGATGATGAAGTTAAATAATTAAAAGTTTGATATAAAAGAATTGATGGAAATGATAATAGTAGTGTTTATAATTTTTATACAAAATATTTCCAATTTGAATTGTTTAATATTAATGTTCAAAATTAATGTTTAATGTTCAATGTTTTACTATGTTTTATTATTAAATACGGTAATAGTGTGTGGTTAGGAGGTTGCTACAGGGGTAGCAACGGTAGCCAAGGTTAAGTATTAAATAAATGATGTTAATAATGGTATTGAACACAAAACTAGTTCTGATTCTGTGGTAAAGAAATATTGAAATCAGTAAAGCTGATAGATAAAAGTTTAAAAGTTAATTGGTTTGCCATGATAAAAGTTATGTTTTGAATTTTATATGATAGAAATAGATAGTTGTTGTTTTTGAAAGTTTAAAAAATTTGTTTTACGTGTTATGATCTTAGTATAAGTATATATTTTTTCTCTTATGGTGACAAGGAGTAAAGTAGTGTTGACTGGAGTCCAGTCTTGGTAGAGATCGTAATGTAAACGGAGAAGGCATTTTGTCTTAAATCTTGTTTGTTATTTGAAACTTAGGGGTAAGAAAACCAATGCCTCTGGGCATAAACCAATGTAGCTAAGGGGAGACATATCAGTTACGGATATGGGATTATACAAGGCCACTATTTTAAATTTTGTATTCAATGTTTCAGCGTTTGGTGATGCTGTGACGGCGGTCCTGAGCTGGCCTGCGTGTCAGAGCAGGAGCGTTAAGTGCCTATTGGCCTTGCGGTGTTGGGATCTCACCTGAGAAGTCCAGCAAGGTCAGGCATGTACGGTCATCATAATTGGACCAAGGGTGAGTTATTGTATTTCTTTTTTTTTGTAAACACTACAGGGGGTTGTGGTGCCATATCTGGGCTGGTCCCTTTAGAATGTATGAATGAGTCAATGAGAGTTTTTATGTTTCGACATAAAACCTCTCATTGAGGGAGTTTTGTGACAGTACAAAAGTCCGTCTTAGGATTCATTGGTACAGAGAGAATAATTTTATTGTATTTCTATATATGTTTAAAAGTGGTTAGGTTAGCTTTCCCAAATGCATTACATACGACGCAGTTTTGCCAGTATGAGTCAACTCCAAGGTCATGGCGTACGTGCGATTCTACACACATATTTGGACGAAGCCAGTTAAAACCACTGTTGAGACGTCATCAATCATGTAAAACGTAACAAATTTGACGCAGAACAATGGCGTCATCCACTTAAGACAATAGAACTATGACGAGATAATCCCTTCCACCTGCGGAAATTACACCAGTATGGCACTCCCAGTCTACAGAATACCTTCATGGCATTAACACGCTAAAATCTCGCTGGTGTATTTTACCAGCTAAAGTGTATTGAATCATCAACAAAATGTAACTACAAGTAGACAGTGTTATTAAAATAATAATCAGCATAATGTAAATTCAGTGCACAGAGGACAGACAAAACTGGAGAGTATGCCGAACACCGGGCCTGCCATGGAGAACGTCTGAACCGCAACAATCACACTAAATCAGGAAAGTCGAAATTTCAATAATCTCTGTTTATTAAATGTTGTAACAGTACATAAAGGCCCGTTACCTTAATTATGGGGTTTGAGGATGTTTTATAATGTTTTATTGTATCAAAGTTAAATAAAGTATGGTTAGGTCCATTGTCCCTCTGTAAGAACGAACAACGCATATTCAGTAAGAGGAGCATAGTTCCAAGGTCACCGGTGGATGAGCAAAGTCGCGCAGAGATAATGGCGGTGTATGTGATGACGAACTCTTAATAATAATTATGACTGGTTCACAAAGCTGTGTCGTCATTAATAAACAACAATGACGCAGGAACAACAGCGTATGAAACAAGGCGTTGGCCAAGCAAACAAAAGACGGTGACGTCAAATGCACTAATACATACGAAAATTTGCATATTTCCCGTTCTCAGTTCCACACAGCACATCAAAGGGTCAGCAGCGATGTATCGCTATTGACTTAGTTTTCATCAGAAGTTTTAGACAAATTAATATTCATCATAAAAATTTAACAATGGAGTTTTAAAGACTCGAACAACAGTTAATATTTAAATATCAGATGTAAAATCAGTGCTAGCCAAACCAATAGACGAGAGGCATGAGGCGACGACCTGCCATGCAAATACATAAGATCTAACACCAGCGAAGGAGCTACCAGAGTCTACTTATAGAGAAGTCGAAACAATTATCATATTTTTCATATTTAAATGAGCTCATTTAAATAATAAATCTAATAAAATGTATCTGTGAGAGTGTGAGTGAGTGCATGAGGGAGTGAACGAATGGCCATGATAATAGAATAAATAGGGCATTGGGTTGTGGAATATAAAAATGTTAAATTAATCACATGTTATTAGAGCTGCAGCTAAAAGCAAATTTAAAATATGACCAAGCTTCACCATAACATAAAGTAATAATTAATAAATAGGGCATAAGAAAATGTAGACGCCATTTTGTTTTGGTATTTGTATGTGACGCCATCTTTGAGTTATGATTCAGTATATATTTTAATTTTGGAAATTAAAAAACAAGTTAGTTATATTCAAATGGAAATCAGCGTTGTTATTTCTATTACCTCTTTGTGTCTGAATCTCGCCGAGAGTGAACCCTGGCCCCTTAAAGAGAAATTTATATTGGAGACGAACCACGTGCTCATACATAAAGTGATGGTAAGTACATGTGTTTACTTTATATCAGTACATAAACATATAAAATTAAATGTGTGTGATTGGGTGTGAGATAACAATTGGCCCCCGAACAGCGGACTTTATATAAAATTATTTTATATAAAATATAAGCCAGATTCAGAGACAAAGAGAGTGATGAAATAGTCCATAACCTAATATACAAGAGGTTATGTAGGTTATATTGACAAAAGCATATCAAAGACAAGTGTAATCAAATAGTTATTTTAATATTAGAAGAAAAAAAAAGTTTACCAAAATGGCAGAAAATAATGAAAGCATAGAAATGAACAACACAGATACAGAATCAATTATATTAAACGAAATAAGTGCCAATTCAACACCTAGGGCAATTGATAATAAGGTGTCATTAGAAGATTTATTTATATTAATTAACACACAAAATAACCAATTTCAATTATTAAGAGAACAGATTGATGAGAAATTTGACGAAAAGTTTAACTAGATGAATAGTAAATTTAGTGTAAAGTTTGACAGTTTTGACACCAAATTAAACGAACTAAAGAAACAAAGTAACTTGCAAAATGTAAAATTAAATCAATTAGATGAGAAATTTGAAGAATTAAAAAATGAAATGCACAAACGAAATTTTAATGTTGACAAGAGAATTAATGAGATAGAGTTAGAAAATAAGAGGGGAGTAGACAAGTTAGAGATAAACAAAGACAAGGTAAGTAGGGGAGAGAATTGTAACAATATAAATAAAAGTATGATATTAGAAAATGATTATGTAAACAGTGATAATGAAATTGTATGGGGAATAGAATATAATAATAATGGAGTGATAGTGTGTGTTGAAGGGTTAAAGAGAGTGTGTAAAGAGAGTATAATTGTAAAAGAGTTGCAGGGGTTAGATTCTTCCCTTGATGGTGTATTTGGGGGTGATGTACATGTGTTTAGGAAGGATGAGAGTGCCTTTGATGTATATTTGGGAGACATAGGGTCTACAAATAAAGTTGTCCTTGGTTTTTTTAGTGCACTTCACAGGCGGTGCAATAGTTGTGAATTAGTGTCCCCTGCAAACGTAGAAAGAGAGAGATGTTTTAAAAATGAGAGGTATTGTGAGAGAAAAAGAGAAGTAGAGATTTTTAAGATAAGTACAGATTATGAAGAGTTTATGGAAAGGTTAGGAGTAGAGATGATATATAATAAATATAGTAAGTACTTACCTTATAATAAAACTGAAGTAGTAGGAGATAATGAAAATAATGACTTGGCAAATTACCTAATTATGACTAATTATACCGAAGGTGACAGGACCATACCGAATGTTGACAAGTTTTATGATATAGTAATGTGGAGTAATCCTGCAGAGTATTACTATGATATAATGGACAAAATAAATTTAAATAGTTATTATATTACAAAAGATGATATAATGTACTTAATTAAAAATGAGTTATGTATACGTAAGATAAGATTATTATTTGACGATGGAGGTTAATTATTTTATTGTGTTTATGAACATTTAATTATGTGGACAGTGTTTTGAAATGGACTGTTTATGACTGATTTTGGTAAATGATCAAATGATAATTTGGATTGTATATTTTTTTTGTGTATCGATGTCAATGTATTTGTGTATTTTGCTGTTGTGTATTTTATGTATTTTTTTGTGTACTGTAGAATTTTAAATATTAAAGAATAGGTAATTATGAGGATGATTTTAAATAATTATGGAATTGAGAGTCTAATGGGTAGTAAATGATTACGCATATGATATATTTGGATATTGAGTTGTTTTAGGATTGTAAGATAAGTGATGAATTTTCTAGTGATATATTAATGTAAAATGTTGTAAAGAGGTTTGGGGATAGTGATAAATAAGGGCATTGGAGTTAGTTAAATAGAGTTAATGGGAGTTAGTGAAAATAAGAATGTTGAGATTGTAACTTATGTCCCTGTTATTACGGGCGCAATTTGTAACTTATGGCTTTTATTGTTTTATTAGTTACAATAATCTTGTGTGTACTAGTAAATTAATTTCACTTTTGAAACCGGACGCCATGTTGTCAGATTGGGCAACATACAAATTTACATTTAGGGCCAGAATTCGTGCAACACGAACCAGATTTGTCAAACATACTACCTGAAATAATTGTACTCAAGATAACATGTACAAGTTACTTTTTATTTTTTTTAAATGAATCTAAATACATACTGGAAACTGACTCGAATATGTACCCCACATATTATGCCATGGGCGTTAGCAAAAACAATTTTAACCCTCCAAAATAAACATTAAATATGAGACATTGAATATGCAATTATGTAACATTAAACAAATACATTTATATACCTCGCACAACCCAGCACTTAGAAATTTAAGGCACTCTCTCTCTCACTCTCTGGTACAATTGATTTATTTTATTGAGCTCATTTTAAAATTTTAAAGAAGATTTAGTTTCATTTTAACATTGAGCGACTTTTGAGTTGGTCATTATATTGAATTATGTTGTTTTATGTGAAAATAAAAATGATGTTGGAACGTTCTCACCCAAATTTTTGTACAGTCTCAGCTGCGGTTTTCCGTATGGTAAAACTTCGCACACCGCGAGTTTACCGATTGCTACCGGTCACATCTCGGAGTAATGCACCTTAAACACTCTTGTAATTAACCACTTTTAATGGTGTAAAAGTTGAAATTCACACTCGGTGAACTGTTTGCCGGCCGGCTGCGTTCACGCTCTAGTAGAAAATGACCCAGATTCTTTGTTTCATATAGCGTAGGTGGGGCGAAAACTACGTCATCAAGCTATTGTTCATCTGTTTACAGCATTGACTAGTTTACGGAAAAACATTCCTCAGCGCTGATGTCGTCAGGGTTCGGCGCCTTATCTCAGTATGCGACATACGTTTTTTGCTGTGTTTCTTGTTTTTTTGCGATGAAAACAGTTAGAATCATGCCAATTCACTTTTGCGTTCACAAAATATTTATATAGTCCACTCACCGAAACTTTACAGGGATTATTAAATGTTTAATTAATTATGACCAAATTGTTAAAAAATGAAGGAATACAATACTTATGGTCTTTTATACCATGTTTTTGTTAATTTAAGATTGTACCATCACAAAACCCCCTCAATGAAAGATTTTGTGCCGAAGCATAAAAACTTTCATTGACCCATTCATACTTCCTAAAGGGATCAGCCAGGATAGGTCGCCACAACCCCCTTACAATTTATATAAAAAGAAATCAATAACTCACCCATGGTCTGATGACGATGACAGTACCTGCATGACCTTACTGGACTTCTCCTTCGAGATCCCAACACCATAAGGCCAAGTAGGCGCATAACGCCCCTGCTCTGACGCGCTGGCCAGCTCAGGACCGCCGTCATAACATCACCAAACACTGAAACAATAAATGAAAAATATCAAAATAGTGGCTTGGTATATTACTCTATCCTTAACTGATCTGTTTCCCCTTAGCTATGTGCTGGTTTGTGTTGATAAGGACTGGGTTTGCTTGAACTACTAACATATAAATACGAAAAATGTAACATACAAGAATTACATAGCATTGCCATTCGCTTTATGGACTACCCTGAATTATAAAATCGTTTCGATTCCCATCGATAATAATTAACTCTTTCTGTTTTATAATTATTATAATTATAAAAGAAACAAATATTGATATAAAAAAGAATTTAATTTCATTATAAATGAAAACATGGAAATCCCTATATAAATCTCCCAAATATTCAAACATGGAGAAAAACAAATCATAGAAAAAACAACATCATTAAGAAAATCTTATTGAAATTAAAATCATTACTATCATTATTAACAGGTAATAATTGGCGCTGTTAACAACATTTACCCCTCTTTCTCCTCCACACACACTATTTCTATAAATCATGTTAAAATTTCATAACATAATACATAATAATACACATTATCCTTATATTAATACAGTAATACATTAAAATGGTTAACTCATATTTAATCTTGATTAAGATTTGCACATTCTATCTATTTAAAGTTTGCATTTTAAATTATAAAAATTACAATATCAATTACTTAATTAATTAATTCTAAAATTTCATTGATTAGTCATCAATTATTTATAATTATTAAAATTCATTTCAAATTTATTATTATATTCATATTATATTATTATTATTCCATTATTCATTTCTTACTACCTCTGTACTCAGAATTTTCTACCTACCTAGCTACCTAACCTTTCATCTTCTAATCATTGTTTAGTCTGGGTGACTCCTATATTCATTATGCTTTTATTTATTATAATCTTACTCACCTTCTTCTAACTGACCACCAAATTTACCTATCATGACACCAATTTCTCAATTATAAACACCTTTACTAATTTCATTCCGACAATAAATCCTATAGCACCGCGCGTCTTTGTACAGAGATGGGTGTTCCCTAAATGGCTATATACATTCATAATATTTTGCCCTTCCAAATAATTCGGCAAACACTCCCTTAAACTACGCTATTACCTGCCACAACGCTATATGTTGGCTACTCCTTATCACCTCACCCCCACTACAAAATATCATCAACAACAATATATGTTTACACCAATTTCTTTACTCCCCTCTACAAATAATCACTAACTACTGTGTCCCTAAATATCTAATACTTTCTTTGTATTATTTTCTTTAAATTCTTAACTATCTAACTCCATTTACTTTAATTAAATAACTCACCTGACTTTATCTATACCCAGGCTCTATCCCTGTTTAAACATTTTACCTTACTGTAATCATTGACAATTGTCTTATAAAATTCATCTCTCACCTACTCATAACAATACATTTTAAAATCCAAATATTTGTATTCTTACTTAATCATTTATTAGTATTCATAAGGAATTACCTTCATTACAAATTAATTAATAATTTAACTTCATTAGAAACTTTCTATTACAATTAATAATTTACTGCTGTTACAAATTAGTACAACTTTCTTTTGTACTATTTTAATTCAGTAATTGACCTTTAAATATTATTCATTTGTTTAAACTTGTTTAATTAAACAAAACATGTTAATTATTAAAATACATAATAACTGGTGTACACAACATATACCTGCAATACACAACATCAAAATACATAAATACATTGATATATAAAACATATGAAACAATGAAAAATATACACTCCAAACACATTATTTTGTTATTTATCAAACTCAGTCCATATGCAGTCCAATTCAATACCACTTTTCACATATATTAAATGTTCATTACACAATAAAACAATCTATCCTCCATCGTTGAATAACATCCGAATCTTAGTTCTATTTATCTTATTGTCTAATAAATAAATTTTATTATTATAATCATAATAATCAACCATTTCATATTTATTCACAATTTCAAAATCATATATTAAGTCATGATCGAGTAGGGTTCTGTCCACATTAGTTAGATCATATGTTATAATCTGGTTATTCATCTTGTAATTATCATCATAATTTTCTACCACAGGTAAGTACTTGATACCATTATTATCACCACCTATTATTATTTCAATTTTATTGTTACTATAAGGTAAGTATTCATTATTTTCATCCACCGTATCTACCCCTAACCTTTCTACCAATGCTCTGTACTTTCTATTTACTTTAAAAAATTCGATTATTTTCTTTTTCTCACCATACCTCTCTACACTTTCTCTCTTAATACATTTCTCCCCATAACACCAAGTTACACTCTCTCTCTCCAAATATGCAGGGGTCCCTAACTCAAAATTACTGCACCACCTATGAGGTACACAAAAACACCAAGAAACTTTATTTGTAGACCTATTGAATGATACCCGGTCCAAGTGGACCGAGACTGTTGAATTAAATAATGTTCCACAAGCGTGGACAGGAAGTGTTAGTTAATTGGGCCCAAGTGGGCTAAAATATGTTTCTTAGTTGACGAATTCTGGCGGCTGGTCTTCCATAGTGCTTGAGATAATGTGTATAATGAATTATTCTGAATTAAGAGATAACGAGAAATGGACTGTATACGAAGAAGTTTAATATTTTAATAATCACATTACAGATGTAAATTTGAATGAGGCTGGCTAATACTGCATGTTGCAAGTTAATACGAATTTAGTTAAACATGAAGAGAGCCTAGTCGGCCATAACCGAGAATAAGAAGGCCTAAAGCCTACATTTAATGTCGACACTAATTGACAGAGAAGAGTTCGGCGAACCGAACGCCGAGAAAACTGAATGTGCACTGTGCAAAGTTCAACCACGCGAAAATTGATGCGCGATATAAATCAGATTAGCCAACCTAGAAAATAAAATCATTGCGCTACCGTCCATAAGCTGCCCGTCAAAAATCAAAAAGATTTTTTAATACACATTTTAATAAATTATAATACATTTACAATT
This sequence comes from Magicicada septendecula, assembly GCA_034769895.1. Taxonomy (NCBI): domain Eukaryota; kingdom Metazoa; phylum Arthropoda; class Insecta; order Hemiptera; family Cicadidae; genus Magicicada; species Magicicada septendecula. The sequence continues at coordinate 315,558,472 of CM068373.1, read as the reverse complement.
TGATTTAAAGAGTACGGTTGTTATTAACCATGATTAGCTTCAAGGCCAAGTTGAACCTTGAGTTGAGATTAGATAACGGCAGTTGGCCGCTAGTTTAGAGATAAGCATGCAGATAGGCGACTGTAGGCCAAGGTTTGGCAAACAGCTGTTTCATGTACCAATAAGTCTGGTTAACAATATTTCTGGCACAAGTGTGCAGTATGTAACATTACAAAACATGAAAGAAAATACATAATTATACCATGTTTAATACATGAACGGAGGTTCATCATGAACAAAATTGTTGTTGAACATGTTGTAGTTGCATGTTCTATTGTATATTCAGCAGGGCGGCATGTAATGACCTAGACATGCTATTCCTGAAGTTGCAGGAATTTACAATATGTAACAATATGTGAGCAAGCTAGATCCTGAATGCAGCCCAGATATGACATGTATGTCATAGTTTTAAATAAAGAATTGTGCATGCTTACTCACAAAGTGAATAAAATATAAAATACAATATAAATAAATTAGACGAGACAGCTACATACGGCAGACGCTTACAATCGTTTTACATGGACACAATTTGTGTGAATACAATACCAATAATTTGAATAATTACAAGATAAATAAAATAATTACAAGATAAATGATTGCAATGTCAAATATCAATACAATAGTGAAATTACAGAGACAATTTAACAATTTAAGACATTCACAAAATAGTACATGTTTATCAACAACAATATAAAGAAATGAATGCATGGTTACTTAATGGCAAACATGCGAGTATTATGTAATAACATTTCATAAATAAGACCACCAAAAAACATGCAATATACCCCATAACATCAAATGAAAATGCGTAAGACATAGTATGCCCCACAAATTAACATACAATACAAATAGTAAGATACCACAGAACTGTGGTAATTAGAAGCGTGCCACGACGCAAAATTGACAAAAATATTGTGACAATTCATCACAATTATGTTGACCAAATGGTCGTAATAAATAATAAGTCAATGGCTGAATAAAGCAGCATTGTGCTATAATCATAATGTCAAATCTCGTCTCGCGCTGGCAACAGACATAATTTATGTATTGGTCTCCGCAAAACACCCGTAGGCGTGCGAATGTCTACGACGCGAACCAAGTTATCTGGGCCGGGAAATGTGGCGATGATCACGCCAAATTTCCAGGCTAATGGAGGCAAGTTATCCTCTATAATCAAAGCTAAGTCACCAATGGAAACATTATCCTTGGCAAACTTCCACTTGTGACGCTGTTGCAGCTGGTGCAAATAATCGCGAGACCACGCCTTCCAAATGCCTTGGACAAACCTCTGAAGGAGTTGCCAGCGACCAAGGCGAGAAACAGGAACGTGAGAAAGGTCAGGGTCAGGAATCGCAGTTAGGGGCGCGCTAATCAAAAAATGGCCAGGTGTAAGTGGCACCGGGTCGTTAACATCCGACGAAATAGCAAATAATGGTCGAGAGTTCAGGCATGCCTCTATCTGAGACAAAACGGTCGTGAACTCTTCGAAGTTAAATATAGATTTGCCTACCACGCGCCGCAGATGAAATTTCAAACTCTTTATGCCGCTCTCCCAAAGGCCACCGAAGTGAGGTGAGGAGGGCGGAATAAATGACCATGATATCCCCTGAGAGGATGTGAATGACCTAATCGAGGTGATGGCACTCTTGTTGCGCCAAAAGTTGTAAATATCATGTAGGATGGTGCGTGCCTTCCTGAAGTTCGTGCCGTTGTCGGAGTACAGCTGACTAGGTATACCCCGACGTGCCATAAAACGACGTAAAGCAGCTATAAATGCGCTTGCAGTAAGGTCGGACACCAATTCCAGGTGAATGGCCCTAGTTGCTAAGCAAACAAACAGAGATACGTATGCCTTAGTAAAGGTTCTAGACTTCTGCCCGCCATGACGAATCATGAAGGGACCACCATAGTCAACCGCGCAAAATAGAAACGGCCTTGAAGGAGTGACTCTAGGGGATGGCAAAATGCCAAGTCTCTGGACCTGCTGTGTGGTACTAAACCTGATACACTTGAGACACTTACGAATAATGGAACGGATGACTAGCCGGGCATTGACAATCCACCAACGTTGACGCAGTGAATGATGCACGAGCTGAGCACCAGCGTGAAGTAAACGAATGTGTTCACGTTCGATGATAAGGCGTGTAATATGCGCCGATGGGGGTAATACGATAGGATGTTTCGAATCGTAGGGTAATTGGGAATGCTGCAAACGTCCGCCCACACGTATCACTCCAGAAGTGTCAAGAAACGGGTCGAGAGAAGCCAACTTGCTCCTAATGGAAACAGAAGATCCGTTCCGAAGACAACTAATTTCGGTGGCGAAGTGGATCGACTGAGATTGTTTTATGAAGAAATTGAGAGACTGATGAATTTCTACAGGGGTCAGATCGCCCGAAAGTTTGTCCGCACATGAGTGCCTAATATTTCTGATGAAACGAAAACAGTAAGCATATACACGTGTCAGCCGGTGCAACGAGGAAAAGTCCAACGATAAGTCAACAGCCAGGGTAGACATTAGCGACCGGTTGTGTGCAGTTTTCTCTTCCGCGGTGACCTCCGAAGACGATGGAGCGGCCGGTACGAAGGATGGGACAGGATTAGAATCTGACGATTGAGGCAGACAGCCAGGACCGTGCCACCAAAGCGAGCAATCGCGCAAAACGTCAGGGAAACACCCCCTAGATATAATATCAGCAGGATTGCGTCGCGAATCAATGTGATGCCAAGTATAAGCTTGCGTGCGACGCTGAATTTCAGCAACCCGATTAGCGACGTATGTCTTCCAACGCGTAGACTGCGCATGAATCCAGAAAAGAGCCACCATAGAATCAGAATACAAATGTACACCATCAAGAAACGAATAAAGAGCAGGAATAACCTTAGATACAAGTCGCGATAATAACAAACAAGCGCAGAGCTCGATGCGAGGTAATGACACTTGGCGTAGGGGAGCCACGCGAGATTTGGAACACAGGAGACGACAGGAAGCAGTAGAATCCTGATAAATGACTCGAACATATATACAACAGCCGAACCCTTTCTCCGAGGCATCCGAAAACCCATGCAACTGAATCGTAACCGCCTCACGGTTAAAGCGAATAGATCGCGGGACTATTATTTTACCAATCAAACTCAATTTGTTACACAAAGAATGCCAATCCGAAAGTGACTGACCGGAAATCGGTTCATCCCAACCAAGCTTACAAAGCCAAAGTCGCTGCATAAAGTGTTTATACAAAAAGACAACTGGTCCGATTAAACCCAGCGGATCATATATTCCGGCGATAATTGAGAGAATCTTCCTCTTGGATATGCTATGATCGACCGGAGATAGTTTGACGTCAAACAAAAATGAATCGGCAGTGTTGTTCCAAAGAATGCCCAGGGTACGCACGTTGTCCTGTTTATTTAGGGGTCGTGAAAAGTTGTGATGATTTGCGACCGCTGTGGGTTCATTTGATGCCCATTTGTGCAACGTGAAACCATATTGAGCAAGTAACGCACCTAGGTCAGATTTCAGCTTGGTTAGATCGGGGATAGTGTCCGAACCGGTAAGTAGATCGTCGACATAAAAATCGTTAGTTATGGCTAAAGCCGCTTGAGGAAAAGAAGTTTGATTGTCTCTAGCAATTTGTAGAAGGCACCGAGTGGCCAAAAAAGAGGCGCTAGCCGTGCCGTAGGTTACTGTTCGCAGCGCGAAATGCTTAAGTGGTTCGAGGGGAGAGTCACGCCACAAAATGCGCTGATAGTGACAATCTCCTTCAGCTACGCGAATCTGACGATACATTTTCTCGATGTCGGCAATCAGGACATACTTATGTATGCGAAAACGCAACAGAATAGAGAAGAGGTCCTGCTGAACATTGGGACCTACTAATAATATGTCATTTAACGAAAGACCATTAGTAGTCTTGGACGAACCATCAAAAACAACGCGCAGTTTTGTGGTCAGGCTAGAATGTTTAAACACTGCATGGTGAGACAAGTAGTAAATATTTGACGCTCCTGAATTGATAGCGCCATGATCGATGAGTGTCATGTGCCCGAGATCCATATATTCCCTGATAAAGTCCGCGTAGTCGCGAGCGAGCTTGGGATCGCGCCTGAATCGACGCTCCAAGCTTAAAAATCTTGATTCGGCACTTGTGTAAGATTCCCCCAAGTGGGGATTATCAGATTTGAATGGGAGCGACACTATAAATCTACCCTCGGGGTTGCGCTGAGTTGAGCGCACAAAATGCTCTTCGCAAGCCGACTCGCCGTCAGGGGTATCGCCAGGGATTGTTTCTGCCTCCCAAAATCTCTCGAGAGATTGCAGAATTTGACTGTCATTGTTCCTTGCCAGGAACGAAACCGCAGGACCCTGGGTGTGGCAGTGTTTGGGCAGATTGCCGGCCAGAATGTAACCCAGTTTTGTTTCCTGAATGATAGGGAAGTTGGGTCCGCGTGTGTATTTATTGGCTAATATTAAATCCAGATACAATTGTGCCCCTAATAGTATGTCGATCTGTGAAGATATATTAAAATCTGGGTCGGCGAGAAAAATTTTATTTGGAATGTGAAACCGGTTGATGTCAAACGAGATTGAAGGTAGATTATGAGTTAAGTTAGATAGGACGGCACATTTGGCCTCAAAACTATGTCTCTGATAGCGAGAAATAATACGCATAGAAACAATGTCAGTAGCGCAACACGCTGTGTTGTTTATTCCTGTAATTGGAATATTAGATCGGGTTAGTTTAAGGTGCAATTTTTTCGCAAATGATTTCGTACAAAAATTGATTTGGGACCCGGCATCCAGGAGTGCCCGAGCTTTATGCCTATTGCCAGCCTGATCAACGACATATACAACCGCTGTGGATAGAAGAATATTGTTTTTACACTGTAATTTAAATGAACAATAATTGCTGCTGGCAGCTGCTGATTGTGGCACGTAATTTGCGTGCAGCAATGTGTGATGACCCTTTGAACAAATTTTACAGACTCGTTTACTTTTACAATTTGTTATCAAATGACCTGCTCTAAGGCAGTTAATACAGCATTTATGATTTGCAACCAATTGCCCCCGCTCAGCGGCACTTAATGTACGAAAATTGTTACACATGTAAAGCGGGTGGTCAGATTTACAACACACGCACAAATGCCTTGCCGCTGCGTGATAATTTTTAAAGGTAGTGCTGCCAGCAGTATTTCTTAAGCTATATTTCTCAAATTTATTGTTTGGTTTTACGCTAGGTTTGTTGAATTGCTGTCCGGATTCAATTGGCATTGTATTTTCCAAAAGCTGTCGGCGCAAGTTTAAAAAATGAGTAAAGTCTTGAAAATTGGGCAAGTTGTCAGGGTCTATTGACTCCTTCCAAAGTTTTAAAGTAATAGGGTCAAGTTTGGTGGAAAGCAACTGTATGGTAATAAACTCAAATGTATTTACGGACAGCTTCATTGCCGCCAGTGAATTAACGGAAGACGTTATTGCATTCGTAAACCCCGCCAAGCTTTAGACTGAATCCTTTATTGTGGACTTAACCTGAAGTAGGTTTTGTACGTAATATTTGGCTAATATAAATGGATTATTATACCTCTCGGACAGCAAGTTCAACGCTATTACATAATTTTCTTGACAAATGGGTAATGATGTAATTAAGTCTAATGGTTCACACTTCACTGAGGAATGCAAATAATGCAGTTTCTGTACTGGCGTTAAGTCGGATCTTGAATGCACTAGATCATTGAAAATTGAATAGAAGTGTTGCCACTCAAGTATGTTGCCTGAGAAGCAGGGCAAACTTATCGGCTTTAAATGCATAGGCGTCGATAGTACAGGAGGCACTGTCTGAGTATTAAAAGTGTCAAGAAGTTGTAAAATGTTTGCCTTAGTTGAGTATATCATTTCCTCAACCTCGACTCGGTCTACCTGAGCAGCGCTCGTATCCTTACTGATAAGTTCTATCTCAGACTGTACCTCGTCGTACTTCGAGGCCAAGCTCTTAAGACTTTCTAATCTTACAGTCAAAAAACGTTTTGTGCTTAAATGAATGTCAAACGAATTTACCGCGGATTGTATCCGCACTATCGCGGATTTTAATCCGCCTCTCTTTCTGGTCAGCACCTTGAGGCCTTCTTCAGACATTTTTTACGCACCTTTTTACTGTTGCTGGTGGTACCTGGTTGGCGACGTCCCACAGCGTCGGCTCCTTGGTGACGATGGTGAACAGCTGGCAGAGATGACCACTTTGAAGCACTGCAGCCGGCAGGAACTTGCTATTGCGTTGTCCGAAGATGACGGACGAAATGGCGACGCAAATCACGCCACGGTCGCATTAGCTGACGTGCTAATTCGCCCGTGATGGCCAGAAACAGATGTAAAGATATTAAGTGGAAATCCAGGTCCGGAGTGACCAAAAAATGAATGATACCCGGTCCAAGTGGACCGAGACTGTTGAATTAAATAATGTTCCACAAGCGTGGACAGGAAGTGTTAGTTAATTGGGCCCAAGTGGGCTAAAATATGTTTCTTAGTTGACGAATTCTGGCGGCTGGTCTTCCATAGTGCTTGAGATAATGTGTATAATGAATTATTCTGAATTAAGAAATAACGAGAAATGGACTGTATACGAAGAAGTTTAATATTTTAATAATCACATTACAGATGTAAATTTGAATGAGGCTGGCTAATACTGCATGTTGCAAGTTAATACGAATTTAGTTAAACATGAAGAGAGCCTAGTCGGCCATAACCGAGAATAAGAAGGCCTAAAGCCTACATTTAATGTCGACACTAATTGACAGAGAAGAGTTCGGCGAACCGAACGCCGAGAAAACTGAATGTGCACTGTGCAAAGTTCAACCACGCGAAAATTGATGCGCGATATAAATCAGATTAGCCAACCTAGAAAATAAAATCATTGCGCTACCGTCCACCTATCGTCTCCCAAATATAAATTGAAGGAACTCTTGTCCTTATAATAAATACGTGAAGACTTTTCTTCACCCCCTAACACAACATCAAAAGAAAATTCTAACCCCTGCACCCCGTGTACAAAAATACTTTCTCCAAACTCCCTTTCTGACTCAATACACTCAAACACCTCATTTTCACTCATAATACTTTCATTATCATTTTCTAATATCATATTCTTACTACCTGTAAATTCATTATTCAACTTATCACTGTTACTTACGTTATTAGTCAGTACTTCGTTTTTCGTACTGTTTTCACTACTATTCACCTTCTGTTTTTCTATTTGAATTAAACTCTCATCCAATTTTTTAATCACCTTATCACACTGCTTAATGAGATTATCATTACGAATTTTAATTTCAGTTTTTAATTCGTCAAACTTGATATCGAGTCTATTTATGATTTCGCACACCACTATATAAAAATTATTCCGATTAGCGCTTTCAAGCTTCACAGCTCATCGTCAGATCAGGAATAGACAGAAAATATGTAATACCCAACCCTTCACCCCTCTCCCCCACCCTGCTCACCCACAACAAACTAAAAATTAATTACCCTTCCCCACCCCCTAAACTCTGTCTCACCATCTGTACAGTTACATATTTTTCTAGTAAATTCCTTGTGTTTCAGTGTGGGTGTGTGTGTGTGTGTGTGTGTGTGTGCATCCTTTTAAACTACCCTCTTCCTCTCCACACACGTGGGTCAGTCACACACCCTTATTTTAAAACAACCAATTAGTACTATGAAATATAATTCTTAATCTTATCTATCTGCCCTCTCTCATTTACTTCTTAATCATGTTATAAAATATTTCTTCATTATCAAATTTAATTTTAATATTAATTAAATTGTCTAACCCTTTTTCTCTTTCTTTCAATATTTCTAACTCCTCTCTAAGCTTCCTTTCAACTATGTTATTTACTACTTTTACAATTTCGTATTCTTCCAAAGGATTAACAAACTAGTGGTTGTCTTCTATGAAATGTCTTGCATATAACGAATTGGTTGTTCTATTACCTTCTCTGACCACACACGTGGAGAAGGTAATAGAACAACCAATTCGTTATATGCAAGACATTTCATAGAAGACAACCACAAGTTTGTTAATCCTTTGGAAGAATACGAAATTGTAAAAGTAGTAAATAACACAGTTGAAAGGAAGCTTAGAGAGGAGTTAGAAATATTGAAAGAAAGAGAAAAAGGGTTAGACAATTTAATTAATATTAAAATTAAATTTGATAATGAAGAAATATTTTATAACATGATTAAGAAGTAAATGAGAGAGGGCAGATAGATAAGATTAAGAATTATATTTCATAGTACTAATTGGTTGTTTTAAAATAAGGGTGTGTGACTGACCCACGTGTGTGGAGAGGAAGAGGGTAGTTTAAAAGGATGCGCACACACACACACACACACACACACACACACACAAGGAATTTACTAGAAAAATATGTAACTGTACAGATGGTGAGACAGAGTTTAGGGGGTGGGGAAGGGTCATTAATTTTTAGTTTGTTGTGGGTGAGCAGGGTGGGGGAGAGGGGTGAAGGGTTGGGTATTACATATTTTCTGTCTATTCCTGATCTGACGATGAGCTGTGAAGCTTGAAAGCGCTAATCGGAATAATTTTTATATAGTGGTGTGCAATATTGATCATTCTGATTGTGATTTCAACCACTAACACAAATTTCTTCATTAAATATTTATGATTTCATTTTTCTGCTCATTAAATTGCTTATCAAAATTATCAAATCTTACACTTTGTTTGTCAAATTTGTCATTCAAATTGGTATATTTGATATTAGAATCGCTTTTTTGCTCATCTAATTTGTCATTTAGATTAGTGAATTTTTCATCAAATTTATTTAATAATAGCTGCATCATGGCAGCCATACCATCTGATTTACTTTCTGACATAGTTGAAATGGATGTAGCGACTTTCTCTGTCTCTACAGATACAACAGATACGGGCGTATTTGCCTCGTCAGTCTGACTAGTTTGAGTTGGTTGAATATCCATCTCACTAGTCAAATCTACCTCAGCTGTACTGATTTCTAATGTAATATTGTCATTAGTACTCATATTTGCTACTTTATGTTGTTAAAACATATATGTTTATAACCTAAAATTTTAACCTTACCTTGCGCACGTGTTATGTACTTTCGCACTCTTACCCCAGGTAGTTATTTCACATTCAGGTAAGTATACTCCACATAAAATTAGGTTTTATGTCGAGTCCCTGGACGGCATGCGCCATTTGTAACTTATGTCCCTGTTATTGCGGGCGCAATTTGTAACTTATGGCTTTTATTGTTTTATTAGTTACAATAATCTTGTGTGTACTAGTAAATTAATTTCACTTTTGAAACCGGACGCCATGTTGTCAGATTGGGCAACATACAAATTTACATTTAGGGCCAGAATTCGTGCAACACGAACCAGATTTGTCAAACATACTACCTGAAATAATTGTACTCAAGATAACATGTACAAGATACTTTTTATTTTTTAAAAATGAATCTAAATACATACTGGAAACTGACTCGAATATGTACCCCACATATTACGCCATGGGCGTTAGCAAAAACAATTTTAACCCTCCAAAATAAACATTAAATATGAGACATTGAATATGCAATTATGTAACATTAAACAAATACATTTATATACCTCGCACAACCCAGCACTTAGAAATTTAAGGCACTCTCTCTCTCACTCTCTGGTACAATTGATTTATTTTATTGAGCTCATTTTAAAATTTTAAAGAAGATTTAGTTTCATTTTAACATTGAGTGACTTTTGAGTTGGCCATTATACTGAATTATGTTGTTTTATGTGAAAATAAAAATGATGTTGGAACATTCTCACCCAAATTTTTGTACAGTCTCAGCTGCGGTTTTCCGTATGGTAAAACTTCGCACACCGCGAGTTTACCGATTGCTACCGGTCACATCTCGGAGTATTGCACCTTAAACACTCTTGTAATTAACCACTTTTAGTGGTGTAAAAGTTGAAATTCACACTCGGTGAACTGTTTGCCGGCCGGCTGCGTTCACGCTCTAGTAGAAAATGACCCAGATTCTTTGTTTCATATAGCGTAGGTGGGGCGAAAACTACGTCATCAAGCTATTGTTCATCTGTTTACAGCATCGACTTGTTTACGGAAAAACATTCCTCAGCGCTGACGTCGTCAGGGTTCGGCGCCTTATCTCAGTATGCGACATACGTTTTTTGCTGTGTTTCTTGTTTTTTTGCGATGAAAACAGTTAGAATCCTGCCAATTCACTTTTGCGTTCACAAAATATTTATATAGTCCACTCACCGAAACTTTACAGGGATTATTAAATGTTTAATTAATTATGACCAAATTGTTAAAAAATGAAGGAATACAATACTTATGGTCTTTTATACCATGTTTTTGTTAATTTAAGATTGTACCATAATTGTACCATCACAAGATACAGATAATATATAAAGAGGGGTTAGATATTTTAGGGACAGAGTGGTTAGTGATTATATGTAGAGAGGTGAGTAATGTGAATGGTAACTATATTTGTTGATGGTGATATTTTGTAGTAAGGGTAGTGGTATAGGGAGTCCGCAACGAAAGGTGTTGGGACAGGAAGGGACCGTTTAGCGCTGGAAAGGGTTACCTGAAAGGGTCAGGAACCGATAAGGGAATGAGTTGGTTAGAGTTCGGGTACACACATCCTAGTACAAAAAAATGAGCGGTGCCAGAGGATTTAAATGGGATTAGTGAAGGGGGTTATTATTGAGATATTGGTGTCATAATATGTTAATGGTTAGAAGCGGTTAGTAGAAAAAAGAGGGGTAGTAAGGTTAGATTGACAAATGCCAAAATAAGATAGATAGAATAATGAATAATAGAGAGTCACCCAAACTAATAAGGATAAAAGGGTTAGAAACAAGGAAAATTCATGGTAGGAAGGTGATGTAACTGAAAGGTAAATGATAAATTTGAAATTTTTTGTATAGAATCTGATGAATGTTAAATAATAAAAGTTAATCGAGAATTGATGATAAAAATGTTATAAAGTTTTGGTACAAATTGTGTAAATATGAGTTATGTAATGTAAACGTAACAATGTTAATGTGTAATGTTCAATGTTCTATGATGTTTTTATTATGTTGATGGTCATAGAGTGTGTGGTTAGGAGGTCGCTACAGGGGTAACGACGTTAGCAGATGTTAAAAAGATAGTAGATCTTGAATATTAAAAGATAAAGTTAGAAATGGTGTTGAATAAAATATAGTATGATGTCATTGCAAAAAATATAAAACGATTATAAAGTTGAGTAATAAAATTTGAATAATGAACTTGTCTGCCATAGTAGTTGTAGGGTGAATTTTATAGAAATAAATAGGTGATGGTGTTTTGGAAATATTAAAAGAATTGTTTACGTGTTATGTTATTTGTAGGAATATATATATTTTTCTCTTATAAGGAAGAGATTGAATTTGGTGTTGGTGAAAAAGCAGTCTATGTTGAATTCTTGTTGTTGTTTTGGAGAAATTAATTGAACAAACCAATGCCCCAGACAAACCAATGCATCTAAAAGGAAACATATCAGTTGTAGATATGGAAGTATATTAGACCACTATTTTAAAATTATGTATTCGATGTTTCAGAGTTTTGTGGTGTTGTGACCGTGGTCCTGACCTGGCCGGTGCGTCAGAGCAGGAACGTTAAGTGCCTCATGGCCTTATGGTGTTGGGATCTCTCCTGAGAAGTCCAGTAAGGTCAGACAGGTACGATCAGCATCATTGGACCAAGGGTAAGTGATTATAAATTTTTTTTATATTAACGTTACAGGGGGTTGTGGTGACATATCTAGGCTGATCCTTTTAGAACCGTATGAATGAGTCAATGAAAGTTTTTGTCTCGACACAAAACCTTTCATTGAGGGGGTTTGTAATAATACATAAAGGCCCGTTACCTTAATTATGGGGTTTGAGGATGTTTTATAATGTTTTATTGTATCAAAGTTAAATAAAGTATGGTTAGGTCCATTGTCCCTCTGTAAGAATGAACAACGCATATTCAGTAAGAGGAGCATAGTTCCAAGGTCACCGGTGGACGAGCGAAGTCACGCAGAGATAATGGCGGTGTATGTGATGACGAACTCTTAATAACAATTATGATTGGTTCACAAAGCTGTGTCATCATTAATAAACAACAATGACGCAGGAACAACAGCGTATGAAACAAGGCGTTGGCCGAGCAAACAAAAGACGGTGACGTCAAATGCACTAATACATACGAAAATTTGCATATTACCCGTTCTCAGTTCCACACAGCACATCAAAGGGTCAGCAGCGATGTATCGCTGTTGACTTAGTTTTCATCAGAAGTTTTAGACAAATTAATATTCATCATAAAAATTTAACAATGGAGTTTTAAAGACTCGAACAACAGTTAATATTTAAATATCAGATGTAAAATCAGTGCTAGCCAAACCAATAGACGAGAGGCATGAGGCGACGACCTGCCATGCAAATACATAAGATCTAACACCAGCGAAGGAGCTACCAGAGTCTACTTACAGAGAAGTCGAAACAATTATCATATTTTTCATATTTAAATGAGCTCAATTAAATAATAAATCTAACAAAATGTATCTGTGAGAGTGTGAGTGTGTGCATGAGGGAGTGAACGAATGGCCATGATAATAGAATAAATAGGGCATTGGTTTGTGGAATATAAAAACGTTAAATTAATCACATGTTATTAGAGCTGCAGCTAAAAGCAAATTTAAAATATGACCAAGCTTCACCATAACGTAAAGTAATAATTAATAAATAGGGCGTAAGAAAATGTAGACGCCATTTTGTTTTGGTATTTGTATGTGATGCCATCTTTGGGTTATGATTCAGTATATATTTTAATTTTGGAAATTAAAAAACAAGTTAGTTATATTCAAATGAAAATCAGCGTTGTTATTTCTATTACCTCTTTGTGTCTGAATCTCGCCGAGAGTGAACCCTGGCCCCTTAAAGAGAAATTTATATTGGAGACGAACCACGTGCTCATACATAAAGTGATGGTAAGTACATGTGTTTACTTTACATCAGTAAATATATAAAAATTATGTGTGTGAGAAGAGTGTGAGATAACAACTGTCGACCCGAACAAGGGACATGATTATTATATATTTGGTGAGATGACAATATGAGCTCAAAATTCTAATAAATGAAATAAAATGTACCATTTATAAAACATGTAATGAGAGAGTGTGTGTGTGTGTGTGTGTGAGAGAGAGAGAGAGAGAGAGAGAGAGAGAGAGAGAGAGAGAGAGAGAGAATGCCGGCATTTACCAAACCGAGGCATTGGTTTATGTTTTAAGATTTCATACGAAACTAAGTGAATAATTCAAATCACAACTGCAGTATAAAATTTTTTTTTGTATGTCTAATTACATATCAAAGAGAAATAATGAAAGTAATTAATAACTAGTGTAGCGGAACTGCAAAGCCGCCATATTGTTGGGAGTAGGCCTATATGACTCCATTTTGATTTGGTATTTTGTACTGTTGGTCATGAGGCTTGAGAAATATTAAAACTAGAGTTCTGTTGCATATATATGTGTTCGAAGCTTTATTTCGACAATCCCAACTGTTTCTGTCTCTCATTTAATGATACCCTGGACCCAGATAAGATAACTAATGTTGATGGTAGAGCCACATGGCAAACCGGAAGTTGCAGTGAACCGCGTGGTGAGTACAGGTTAAATATGCTAATTAAAATGATTAATTGTATAAAAAATGCAAAGTTAATTAACAGAATCATCTACATGAATCATCTTCTAAATATTTTATTGCCCTATAACAAAATGAGTTTAGTGCCACCATCTTGTGACTTACGGGATGGTATGATTCCTGAGGTATAATTAAGTCTGTATACGTTTCTTTTCTAAATACATCAAATTTAAAAACACCACACTCTATCTTTATATTTACATCTAGGTAATTTATTTGTACTCCACCTATTTCCTCTTTGAACTTAATTTTTTTTTCAATTTGATTAATTTCATTCATGAGTTCTGTGAATTCTTCATTTGTTCCCTCCCACACCACCAAAATATCGTCTACATACCTTATCCATTCCTTTATTTTATCCTTATATTTTTATTCCATTAGGACACACCTCTCAAAACAATTCATATATAATATAGAACTTTCACTTGTGAAACTTACTTGTTTTTCTTTCCGTACGCATTTCGGCATGGTGTTCGCCTTCGTCAGCAGTTTGAGACAGACTGGCCAGCAACTCGTAACGGTTTTTGTTTGGAAGGTTTCACTTTCACTTAACACCACCCCCACTGAAACCTTCCAAACAAAAACCGTTACGAGTTACTGGCCAGTCTGTCTCAAACTGCTGACGAAGGCGAACACCACGCCGAAACGCGTACGGAAAGAAAAACAAGTAAGTTTCACAAGTGAAAGTTCTATATTCTGTATTATTTAGTACTGTCAAAAAAGAGAAAGAAGAAGATGAACAATCAAAACAACTATAATTCATATATATTTTCTGCCATCACTGGTGACAACGGACAACCCATTGGTAGCCCCTCCTTTTGAATGTAATACTTATTGTTAAGCCTAAAGTAGTTCTGGTTTACGCACGCTGTCAGAACTATTATTAAGTCACTTTTATACTGACACTGTGCTAAATTGTTATTTTTAATAATTTCTAAAGTATATTCAACCGATATATTCGTAAACATATCTGACACGTCTAACAACATAAGTTTCATATTTTCACTTATTTTTACTAACTTCAACCGTTCTATTACATTTCTACTATTTTCTACACTATATGTTACCTCAAATTCATATAACCTCCTAAGCAACTTGCTCACTTCTTTCGATATCTTATAACTAGGCGAATTAATAAACGAAACTGTTGGCCTAAACGGCATGCCTTCTTTATGTAATTTTGGTTGACACCTCAACCTTGACGCTTCCGGGTTTGATTCTATAAGTAATTTCTACTTCTTATCGCTTAGGAATGTTATTTCTTTTAACACTTTTTTAATTTGAGCTTGGTATTTGCTTGTGTAATCATATTTTATTCCTTGATATGGGCCTTCTTTTATAAAGTCTTCTGTCTTGTTTATGTACCAATCTTTCTTCATTACAACTGAAGTATTTCCTTTGTCTGCTTTAGTAACTAGTAGATTATTTTCTTTTATTTTATTTTTCAATTTCTTTACATCCTTCGTGACCTGTTCTTCCACCTTATTTCTTCGATTTTTACTTTTATTATACATTTTTTCAACGATTTCTTTTAACTCATACCTCATCTGTTTTTTAGTATCCTTATTTTCTATTTTCTCTACTATTACTTCACGCTCCACTAATGCCTTTTCCCTATTTATGCCAACAGGCGGTGCATACTTTAAACACTTATCTAACAATTTTTGTTCCTCTTCTGTGAATGTAACTTCTGTAAGGTTAACCACTCGTTGGGCAAATCCTTCCTCACTACTCTTTTTGTTACCTACCCTTATATTTCCTTTTTTGGATAGTTTCTCTAATTTACCAAGTAATTTGTAGTTTGAGTTCTTTAATTTCATATTTACATAATTCTCACCGAACCCGTATAATATTTCTTCCAATTCTATAAATGAGAATATTTTATATAATTCCAAGTGCATTTTAAATAATTCTTTATTAAATGTATTTAGTTTTCCGTAGAGGTTCCTAATTTCTAATTTCATCCATAATTTTTCACTAAATTTTTTCACTTTTGTCACTACTTCATCATTATTATTTATCTTAAAAAGTAATAATATATAATAAATGTAAATCCTGATAGTAATAATATCTTAATAAATGCAAATGCATCGATTTTTGTATGGAAGCATGTCCAGCAAATGTTTTAAGAATATTTGTTAAGTCGAAATTAAGAAACTACAGTTTATAGGGTATTCAGTTTGTAAACATCTATTAGTAACAAATGTAGACTATAAAATAGTAGTAATATAGAAAATTTATAACATAAAAATGTTATAATAAACATGCAAATTTCTTGTAGGTCTAAAGCACATTGTCAAAACCGTATCCTAAAGCAACATAAAGTTAAACAAAAAACTACATTCAAAGTAATAAAATAAATGACTTACCATTATAGTTAATGGTTTCATCTTCTAAAAATAAACACTTAATATTTATTTTTAATATTTAATAAATATTTAAAATGAGTCATTTTAAAATGTAAATTTCCTGGTCTTAATTACTGCAAAGTCGGTTATTAAATCACTATAATCTAAAGACGAAGCAGTGTCGTTTTCGGTTGAAAGTATCCCTAAATTTGATACCCTGTCTTGAGATATTGTTGATCGTAGGTACGATTTAATCACATTAAGTTTCCTAAACGATCTTTCACAAGAAGACAGAGACTGGTAAAGTAAGAAAACATTTTTAAAGCTGTTGCTAGTGTTTTGTAGGCTTCTAATCCCATTGAAGAAATGTATTGTAGCAGTCCTTGAGGTGTAAAGTCCATTTGTTCTTCGTTAACTTTTGCCCTTTTTAATAAAAGTACAACATCTTTCAAGTTATTGAACAATTCTTTACTGTTTACGTAATATGGATACAGTTTTGGAAGTACTCTACACTTAATATTGATTTGGGAAAGTTGTTCCTTAAAATGTATATCCCCATCATTTACGTACACCTCAAATTTACATAGGAACCCAAAGTGTTTTTCTAACACTTTGATGTTAAAGAAATGGCTTGAAATTTTAACTGACAGTTTGTCCAAAATTTCTATTAGAGAATATCGCAATTCTTGCCGAACAGTTAACGCAGAAACATCTGCACACCCCCTAGCATCGTGTGCTTCCTTCTTATCCTTTTTGTGAAACTGACACATCATTTATTACATACCTGCTCAGCCTTAGTAATGACATTGTCACACACCTCATTCCTGCAAACTTTTAATTTCTCCTATAGTGTCTCCAGAAGTGTAAATGCTTGAATAAAGTTTATTCCTTTGGTCTGCAAGATTTTCAAGATTTTGTTCATTGGAGAAAGAATATCTGTCCAGAAAAAAGAGTACCAGTAAGGTTACAAAATTAAAGTTTTCTATTGCATTAATTATAAATGCTGCATCTTCCCTCATATTAATTGTTCCAGTTGGTGTATCCCTCAGTTTCTCCAGTGCAGTGATCACTTCATCCAGCTGAGTAGATATTGCTTTAACCACATCTGCTTTTGAACTCCACCTGGTATCACATATGTCTTTTTAGAGTAATATTTATTACACCGTAATTTGTTATCATAATGAATCGTAATTACGATGCTCAAAAATAAATAGACTAATACTGTTTATCACGCAATGTTTATGACAAATAATAAATAAATATATTCACCTTTTCCTGTCTCGTGACCACATGTATTGACACAAAGATATTATTTACGCGTTTCGATACTATGTATCGTCATCAGAATATATATTAAAATATAATCACTCAAAGAGGTCGTTAAAATTTTAAACATTAAAATCACAATATCGAAACCAAATAAGTATTTATACGAAGCGAGTGCGCACTCGACGAAAGCCGGCCGGACACTGATTGATATCAGTTATAGATAAATTTTAGTGCTGTGTCATATAATGGATTCGACTTGAAATGCCAGTGGTCGTTTAATATGAAATTGCGGTAATATTTGTCATTATGTGCTCTATATATTTCAATTCCTCACGTGCATTTAAATAAGTGCCTTTACCACAGACATGTAAGGGTTTCAAATTGGTGTCAAAGCTTGTATAATTATGGTTCTGCTGTATAAGATGACGAGCATAGTTAGACTTTATATAAGATTGTGTTGTCAAGTCTTTTACATTATGCTTTGGAGTGAGCTCAACAAAACGTTTATAAAAACCTCTCCCTGTCTGACCGATATAAAAGCATTCACAGTCATTACAAGAAAGCTTATAAACACCTGTTTTCATTTCCAAATGTGTACTGGTTCTATTACAAAGTCTATTAAACAGATTGTTACTGGTTTTAAATGTTAGTTCTATTGTTACTATTTAATACTTTGGATAAAATTTTGGGCATAATACTGGTGTAGGCTGTTGAAATAAAGGTTGGTTCCTTATCTTGTATCACTCGTGGTTTTGACAATATACGCTTATGCTTTTTAAGGAGGTTATCAACCATGGAAGATGTGTAACCATTGGCAACAGCAATGTGTTTTACAATATTTAATTCAATTCTAAAATCATTTTCATTAAGAGGTATCGTTAACAACCTGTGTATGAAATAATTATAAGCCGCCATTTTCTGCGAGAATGGGTGGTGTGAGTCAGCAGGTATGGTTACATCTGTGGTAGTAGGTTTCCTATATATACTATATTTCAATTTATCATCACATTTGGTGATGGTCAAGTCAAGAAAATTCAGTTTATCTATTTCAGTTTCATGTGTAAAATGAATGTGTTTGCTGATATTATTTAAAAGATTTTTAAAGTTTTCTATTTGACGTAATGTGCCCTTGTATATTATGAATGTGTCATCCACATATCGTCCGTAGAACATGATGTTTTTCTTATGAACATTGTTAGAAAACAAGTGTGTGTTTTCGTAATGATTTAAATAAATATCTGCCAAAAGGCCTGACAGCGGTGAGCCCATTGCCAAACCATCGCATTGACTGTAAAATCTGTTGTCAAATTCAAAATAATTTTGGTTTAAAATAACTTTAAGTAGGTTTATTAATTCATCTATTGCTTGAGTGTTTAATTTGTTGCATTTCATCAGATTGTCCCTTAAAATATTAAGTGTATCGTTTATTGGGATATTTGTGTACAAATTAACAATATCGAGGGACGTTAATTTATAATTAGGAAATAATTTGATATTATTAACTTTATGTATAAATTCAGTTACATTTTTGACAGTGTGGTTATTTTCTATAATTAAACTATCCTTAATGATTTTTACTAATTTCTTAGCTGTACGGAACCCTGGCGCTGTAGTGAAATTAACTAACGGTCTAATTGGCATATCAATTTTGTGGATTTTTGGCAATCCAGTTAATATAGGGGCTTTAGTGTTACAAGGTTTTAAGTAACGGCGAGTACGTTGATCAAATAAACTTGTACTTTTATTAATCTGTATATTAAGATTTTTGACATACCGGTGTGTAGGGTCCGATGCTAGGTTTATAATATTATTGTTTGAAATGAAGTTATGAACTTTATTCGTGTATGTTACATTATCCATTATTACCAGAGTTCTGCCTTTATCTGCCTTACTAATGATCGCATTATTATCAAGTAATTTGGTTTTTATCTGTTTCAATATTTTATAGCTTTCTCTGGAACTATTGTTATTAATTAAATGACTAGACGAGTTAGGCGACATGTGTGTGTTCATGAATCTCTTGAACCGGTTGTTTATCAGATGACGTGCCTCGTCTTGCATTATTGGATCAGCAATCGCTTTTACTATTTGAAATATATAGAGCACATAATGACAAATATTACCGCAATTTCATATTAAACGGCCACTTGCATTTCAAGTCGAATCCATTATATGACACAGCACTAAAATTTATCTATAACTGATATCAATCAGTGTCCAGCCGGCTTTTGTCGAGTGCGCACTCGCTTCGTATAAATACTTATTTGGTTTCGATATTGTGATTTTAATGTTTTAAATTTTAACGACCTCTTTGAGTGATTATATTTTAATATATATTCTGATGACGATACATAGTATCGAAACGCGTAAATAATATCTTTGCGTCACTACATGTGGTCACGAGACAGGAAAAGGTGAATAAATTTATTTATTATTTGTCATTATAAGTGACCTGGATGCCGACAGACATGTTATTCAAAATGTTTATGACAACAGACAAGCTGGCTGGTTACGCTTCTTTTATAAAAGGAATAGTCATATGAAAGAAACAAGTTGTTTGTAGTTTTATAAGTCTATGCTCACTTTGCCGCCCTCCTGGCTATGCTGTCCGGGGCAGCTGCCCCCTTGCCCCACCGCCTAGCTATGCCTCTGATAGAAGTAGACTAATAATACACATATCTGTAATGACCACAAGGAAATCAATCTATTTATGTTTTTATTTTTCTTCCATTTAAATAGACTAATTATAGTTACTTACTTGTCTTCTATGTCTGTGAGTTTGTTAAAATCTGTATTTAAATATTCAATATTCATAAAACTAACTTTACAAAATAATAATTAAGAAATAAATCATGTTTAATATACTATTATCTGTAATAGACGGTCGCAGACTGACCAAGATTGTCGAACAATTGATAAAATTAATGAAGCTCTTGCAGACAGGTTGAAGACTAATAAGTCAGGTATACATGTATTTGCCAAACCCTATTTTTATGTAAATAATATTATACATGAGATAAAAGAGAAGTGTCTTAACTTTAACAGAAGACTCACATTTAGTGAGAAAGTCCTTTTCTGTAGTTTTTACAAACAAAATTCTGAACTCAAATCAACACCCACAGGAAAAAGTGTGGCCACTGTATAATCTGTTACTTGTTACTGAAATCAATGCAAACACTTTAATGACAGTGATGTGAACTTGACACCCCACATTAGTGACTAATCTTTTCATTGGTTGGGGTCTGGTCTATGGTTCCAACAATAGTTTTGTTAAAATATTCTAAGTAAGTTTTAATTCAGGTATCAAATTTTACTAGAAACATGATAAATTAAAATTAAACTTTAATTTTTTGTACTTGTGCATTATCCCCCCCCCCCTTAACAATTGGTACATTCCATCTAGATGCTGATTTTCCAGACTAATTCCTAAAAGCTTAGGAAAATTGGTTTTTGGTGTATACTGCCACTGCAACTCATAAAAGTAATAAATAAAGCCACAGCCAGTGGGTATACATAACCTTCACACATAAAAACACCAGCACATGTTAACATATATTACATACACTGAATTCAGACAAATGGGAGCAAACCATTTTAAATATTCAAGAATAAGGTCAGGAAAAGCGGTTTTGCTTTAGTTGAAAAACTTTCACCTCAAGAAAAGTAATAAACAAATAAAACTATTACCTACTTACCTAAGCCCACTGACCTATGTCAACACAGCCTACAACTTGTACAATAGGCACAGGATTTTGGCACATAGGTACAGACGAATTGAACTGAAACCACTTTCATAACCTTCTGCTTAAATACATTAAACCATACACATATTTTATCACGTCTAATTGCTATTGGACGTACTTGTTTCGTGGTCAAAATTATTTATTTTATTTTAGGTTATACCATCGCATCTAATGAACACCCTGTCTGTTTTCCTTATTTTGATGACAACATGAAACATATCAATAGCGATAAAAACTGATACTGATATCGGTGGTTGGCTATATATCTGCACAAGTACCAATTTATTTTTACAAATCTTAACATTCTAGTTCAAAATAAATAAGTGGTTTCTTTTTTGTGCTGTTGCTAGCACTGCAATACAAAGGTATTCTGGACTCAAATTATCATAAAATGTTAATTACATACTAACACAACATTTTGACTGTTCATAATCAGTGGTTCCCTTTTGAAGTAGGTACCAGAACATTTTAACAAAATGTCTTGTAAAAATTAAAAAAAAAAAATTTAATTGCATAAACACAACTTGCTAATAAGGCCATGAGTATATAGGTTTTTAGTCATTATACCTTCCACAGACAGGAACTCTCACACCTGGAAACGTTGTGGAAATGGGTGGAAACTATTAGTCTGTGGGCATTATTCATAACTTTTATTCATGCGTGTCATTTTTTTTATTTTACGTCATTTATTGTATAATTATATATAATGTTTTTAAATTATAGATCAGTTTCTGTGGTGTCACTGTATATACGCACTGATTCTGATGGCTGAAGCACTGTGTGTGTAATTAATGTTTAACAATGGTGAAAGTCTATAGTGTAAGATGTTGGCATCATCATCCAACAGAGATACAACCAACCAATGAGCCTGACCTCTTGAAGAAATCTTTACCATTTTGGATGATCGTCTGCTGCTGTTCTCCATCAGACTCTAAGCACCTTCTGTCAGACACTTACCCAGCATGATTCTTCAATATTTAGTGTCTTTAAATTTAGGAAACTAAATATGCTTATCACATGTGTGTGTTCACAGTAACTGTAGCTACAGAAATTAATTTGACAGACCTACACATGAAGGTAAAAGTTATATCTACTAGTGAGCTCCCCAAGCTACAGAACTTGCTCACTATTTTCAATGAGATACTTGTTCTTAAATACAATCAGATTAACAAAGTCTAATAGGGCTGTACTATTACAGTTCTATCTATATGTCAATACAGTACACATGCGGGTTCATAGGTTCTAGGACTTTCATCTTACCATGTGTGTGTGTGAGATAAAACTAGAATTTGGGTATATGTTTTAATGTCTCTGATGAGTTCAATTAGCAGGAACTGTTACACACGCATGGAAATTCTGTTCTTTTTGTCCAATGTAGACTTGGGACATTAATTGAAAAACAACAGAGGTTGAATATTTTTTGTTATGTATACTTATAAGAGACAGTTGAAAAGTTCGCAGAATGGAAATGAAAAAACAAGTTAATTGTTACAAAAATGACTTTATTTTTCTATATAATCTCCCCCAACTTCAATACACTAGGTCCAACGCTTCTCTAATAATTCGATCCCTGTCTTGAAATAATATTCTGAAAGTTCCGTAAAATACTCCTCTACAGCTGCCATTATCTCTTCATTTAATGAAAAACGCTTTCCAGTCACAAATTTTTTAAGGTTTGGAAATAGATTTTCAGAATCACTTACTACGAAATGGGCCGACCACAGATTGTATAGATAACTTGTACAGTTCATAACTAATTTCAAATTATTGGGTACAACTTTCCCACTGATGAAAAGTTACTGACAAAAATTGATAAAGTTCCTCACTAATCACTTTTTGAAGTCATATTTGATGTCCCTATTAAGAAAAAGTGTCTGACTTAGGTAAAATAACTATCCATTGTATTCATAAGTATACATTGTTTAATTTTGTGTACATAATATTCTTATTTTCCAACACAGTAACTACAAATTTGAGCCCACAACACTTTCAGTCAGGCTAACATCAGTGAAATCTCCATTTGTATTATATTCACAATGCTTTCTTTACATTGTCTAGTAAATAGTGAAAAGAGGATTAGATCAGTATTTATCAAACTTTTATCCCCCTTCAGAATGTGTTTTTTTCAAGCGCCCTTTACCCCACCAGCGAAACAATTCACAGATCTTTTCTTTATACTCTTTGTAATTTAAAAAAAAACAATACAATTATATAAAAATGTATACTTAGTATTTCTTAATCAATGTCACCCTTGTGTTTGCCGAACGCAAACAAGTTTTTTTATATCTCATTCTATTGCTGACAGGTTATTGTACATTGTACAGGTTATTTCAGGTTGCACACACACACACACATATACATATATACATCTGTCCATATCAAATAAGAACTAAAAGGTGAGGTTTTGTCTGCTGAATAATAATAACATGTGACCAACACACTGGTGGGGGGGGTCTATCAATGCAGGCGAGACACACAATGGTATGCTAGAGCTACATTCTGGTTGGGATCACTTCAAGAAACATATTGTTAAGACGGTCTACTGATCATCGTATGGTACATTGGGAAACAAAATACAAGACACCAATTACGTCACTAATCACCAGCTTTAATTATCACAATTAACCAGTTTGTAATTAACAAGACAGTCTCTAATAACAAATCAAATAAAAATTGTTCACACGCAATAAAAATGTCTACTAATATAAAACACAATTGTCGTCAACAATCATCCCACACAACACATAAAACACGTAACATTTTGCCACAATACCCGAACCACACTGAGATATATCGCAACTCAAATTGAAACTGAGCGTCGTTGAATACTTGTATTTATACCCCGCCAAAATACTAGAATATTCCATACTGCACATTAACAATAAAGGAAAACATTAGAGCATAATTCATTGCGGCTTTGACACAGTTCGCGCGGTTTCTGGTACAGTCTAGCTAATGCGTCGAGATTCACGTACACCACACAGATTACAGCCGGATTCCTCTGGAACATTCGATAAACATGTAGACTGTTCTGTAATGTCATAACACTGCCTCCTCCTTAAGCCTGTTCGTCCCAAACTGGCAAACCGTCTATGAAGTAATACTTGGCCAGGCGATCCAGGTGGATGGCTTTGAACTTTCGCTGTCCATCCTGTTGAATCCTATACACATCGTTGATTCTTATTTTCACAGTGTAGGGTCCTTCCCAGATAGTCTGAAGCTTAGGTGAGTGACCACGACGGTGCTTTGGGTTGAACAACCAGACCTGATCTCCTTCTTGGAAACCCACACTATTGCTGCGAATGTCATATCGAGTTTTCATTTTATCACTGGCAATCTTTAGCCGTCCTCTTATCAAACGATTCATTTCTCGCAGTTGGTTTCCTAATTGCGAGGAATAGTTCTGTGGCTCTTGGGACTGAGTCTCAGGTGATCCGAACATCAAGTCCCCAGGAAGACGAATCTCCGGCATTAACACCAATTCTGCTG
This sequence comes from Magicicada septendecula, assembly GCA_034769895.1. NCBI lineage: Eukaryota > Metazoa > Arthropoda > Insecta > Hemiptera > Cicadidae > Magicicada > Magicicada septendecula. Next base: position 315,533,843 of record CM068373.1, on the reverse strand, counting down.
GGGTCATGCCGGTTGTGTCATGTATTGATGGCCTATATACGCCATGAGGAATTGTGGTATACGTTGGTCCCAGTCTGTTTGGTTCTCGTCAACAACCTTCGAAAGATGCTGTTTAAGTGTCCTATTGAATCTCTCAACCATTCTGTCCGACTGAGGATGCAGAGGTGTTGTCATGGTCTTTCGAATTCAGAGTAGATGCCATAATTCTTTAAAAACTCCTGACTCGAAATTTCTCCCTTGATCCGTATGGATTTCCATAGGGGGTCCATAATGGCAACTGAAGTTGTGAACTAACTCCTTTGCCACAGTGGTAACCTCTTGATTTGGAATTGCATAGACTTCCACCCACTTAGTAAAGTAGTCACCTACAACCATGATGTACTGGTTTCCATCGTCAGTAACTGGGAATGGTCCAGCAATGTCTATGGCAATTCTCTCGAAAGGCAGACCAACGTTATACTGTCTCATTTTTCCCCTCCTTCTAGTTTTGTGGGCCCTTGCTTGTAGCACATATTTCACATGTCTGAACCCATTCCTCTATGTCATGGCGAAGATGAAGCCAATAGAATCGCTTCCGTATTTTATCAAGGGTTTTGTTAATGCCAAGATAGTCCCCAGACATTCCATCATGCATCTCCTTCAAAACAAACTGCACTCTACTTCGGGCAACTATCAACTGCATGACCACGTCTCGTTCATCTGCAGTTTTTCCAAGCCCTTCTCAGCAATCTGTTCTCTAAGGTAAGGGATTCCCATTATACCCAGTAGCACTTCAGAACCATGGTAGATAACTTGCCAATCAGGGCGGCGACCTTCCTCTTTTGCTGTCAAGATTGGTCCAATGTCTTCATCAGTCATCTGTTGTCGACAATCTTGCGTTGTCCAGCCATCTGCCAGGAAATCTACAGTAATGGCTTGAACATGTTTGCTGGCATTTTGTTCTTCCTTTGTGTGGCAATGTCGGCAGTCTTCTGGGCACGGTCTTCGTGATAAGCCATCCGCATTACTATGCAGGCGCCCCTGCAGATGTTATATCTTGAAGTTGTACGCTTGCAGACATTCGAGCCACCTTGCCAACTGGCCTTTCGGATTTTTAAATCTTAAGAACCATGCAAGCATGGCATGGTCGGTGCGTAGTAACTCCCTTCCATAGAAGTATTTATGGAAGTGGTCCAAAGCTCGGATGATTGCCAGCAACTCTCTCCTTGTAACGCAATAATTTCTCTCTGGTTTAGAAAGTGTTTGCTGTAATATGGCATTACTCATTCTTCAGCATTTCGCACTGGAACAAAACTGCTCCTAGACCAGTATTGCTTGTGTCTGTGTCTATGATGTTCTTCCCTTCAGAAACTGGGAAAGCGAGAATTGGCTGTGAACATAATATAATTTTCAAAGTTCTAAATGCTTGATCAGACTCCAACGATCACTGGAAGTTTTGTTTATTTTCCGTTAGCTCATGTAGTGGTTTAGCAATAGTTGCAAAGCCTTTCACAAAACGTCTATAATATGAGCATAACCCCAGGAAACTCTGACCTTCGTGTTTACTCTTCGGCACTGGCCAGTCTCTTATGGTGTCTACTTTATTAGGATCCATGCTAACACCCGCTGCCGAAACCAGATAGCCCAGATACTGTACTTCCTTCTGGAATAGAGAACACTTCTTTGGGCTCAGCTTTAGTTGGGCACTGTGAATTATAGTCAGAAACTTAAGGTTTTATAAATGGTCTTTGAAAGTTTTCCCGATGACTATGAAATCTAAATAAACAAGGCAAGTTTTCCATGTCAGTCCTCAGAGTACCAGGTCCATCAATCTTTCGAATTTGCCAGTGCATTACAGAGTCCAAATGGCATGACGTTAAATTGGAATAAGCCACTTGGGTCGAGAAAGCGGTCTCTTCTTTTTGTCTCCTTACTGAAGACCCACTTGCCAATATCCACTCTTTAGGTCCAATGTGGAAAACCACTGTGCTCCAGACAGCATGTCGAGTGTATCGTCAATGCGAGGTAACGGGTAGCAGTCTTTCTTTGTATTATCATTCAGCCTCCGGTAGTCTACACAGAAACGCAATCCACCATCCTTCTTCACTACCAACTCTACCGGAGAAGACCACGCACTTGACGAAGGCTTGATTATTCTGTCAGCATGTCCTATACTAACCAAGATATTTCCTTTTGCTTAACTAATGAAGGCCTTCGAGGAGGTTGGCGTATCAGTGTTGTGTGCCTGGTATTGATGCGATGTTGTACAAGAGAGTATCTTCCCAATGACTGTTCCCGAACTGCAAAGGAATCTTTGAATTCATGTAAAAACCGTCCAAGTTCTTTTACCTCACCACTTGAGAGGTTGTTAGAAGATCTGTTCAATAATTCCTGCAGTCCCTTCTGGTAATTTGGAAGTATCCGAAGCACTGGATCTTTGTTGTGTCATTCCGCCTACCCAGACCACAGGTGTCAATTTGCCTTGGAGCGTATTGCGTTGTAAAGTGACAGTTTGATCCAAAATATTCACCATTCTAAAGGTGGGTTTACACTAGGCGCAACTGTTTCACGAGACAAGGCTCGCTTAGTGTAGATGTGGCCCCCACCCCAAAACTTGTTGCACGAGGCAGACTCACGGCAAGTCAACCCTAGTCGGTTTTTGGATGCGCATCAAAGAGCCTCGCTCCTCCCGTTTCGTGTAGTGTGAACGTCGATACTTGTTGTGCGCGAGAAAATGAACCAGGAGGTTCCACTGTCATTTCCCTCATAAGCTGGTTCCCATATTGGCATCGCAGATGGAATAATTCCTTGCCCCACCAGCGCCGACTTCATTTCGTTTTCTTTTTCTTGTTCAAATACAGCATTATCATGACGACGAACGCAGATGCAGCACTCGGATGTACAACTACAGAACACGATGACATGGTTGTCTCACCCAAACTGATGGCTCATCTTCTTTCGTGCCTGTTTCGCTCAGTGTAAATGGGAAGGGCGAGACAGGCGTCGAGCGAATCATTCTCGCAAGACAGTTGCGCGAGTATGTTGTGCCTAGTGTAAACCCACCTTAATAGGTACATTTCCAGTTTCATCAGGTTTTACTAAACTTCTGGCAATTAGTCTGCCCTGTGTGCTGACTACATGGGGTTTGAATATAGAGCACTGGTTGCCCCTAGTATAGCAAAATTGAAAGTTAAGGGCATGGAAATGTCCGAAATGCTTACAGTCAAAGGGGAAAGGCGATGTGGAGGGAGTCAGTGTGAGATGTGAGAAGATAATTGTTATCAGCGACGTTGTTGGCAACCTATGAATATCCTTTCTAATAGTAACAAAAACTCGCAACTGTTAAGGTTTGTTTGTAAATGTGTCACCACGAACCTCTATCTGTGTGTGTGTGCCTACAGTCACACAGCTGGCTTAAAAAAAAGAATTATATGTTTACTGTTTCCGATATAAATGAAATAATAATAATATTGTAATTGTATTACTATACAAATCAAGCAAATGATATGTACTATTCACACGTATCGGAATTTGTTGCTGTTACATATCAGAATGTTTTATAAAGATATTGTAGCATGACAGATTATCCACATTATAATGAACGAAATAATGATCATAAATAAATTAAAATTAAAATTAAAACAAAGAAAATACAATAAAAAACAATTAAGGACCACAGTAAAGTGCACTCATAGTTTGAAGAAATAAAAATAAGTTAAAAACAACTATGCAATAAAAATGAGTAATAAAAAATACAATAAAAAGCCAATATAAAGTAAAAAAGTACCCAGGTAGGATAGGAGTAAGTAAGGCAATACCCAGAACAAACCGACATCCCTAATAACAGGACTGAAATTGGAAGAAACCACGTAGTAGAATAAGTAAAGTAGGGAAATACACAAAACAAACCCAGTAATAAGAAAAAACGAAACCCCAAAAGAGAGTATAGGTAACTAATGAAAGTATAACACGTAAAATAAAAAAATAATGTAAAGTAGATATAAACAAAAGTGTCTAAAGGTAGAATTAAAAGTGAACAAGTGGAAATTATTTATATAATGGAAAAAACAAATCTTCATAATCCTCTACAAATAAGATTCTTGATCTTATAAGACTATAAAACTGATTAGAGATAAGATCAAAGAATAACAGGGTACCAGTGCAAGTTATTTTATTATGTTAAATAGACTTCATGTGTCAATGTTTAAATTCTTAAACTAAGTGCATCTTAAACTAATTTGTACCTTTACACAACTTTAAAGTTTTTGTATGGAATACAGAAATAATATTTGCAGAATATTATTAAGAAAATAAACTACAAATGTTTCTAAGTGAGTGCCACTCTTTATCTAACAACATTTATTAAAATGACTAAAGATAAACAAGAGCAGGCATTAAATAAGTGAAGTGACCAAGGGTACATCCCCAAAATAAACAAAAACAGCCAAGACTGCACAAAATTAGTTTTAAGAAATACTTTAAATAATGAAGGGACAGATGTGTTTTGTTTATATTAAGGTCAATGAACTCTATACTTAAATGTTTGAAATAGAGTATAATGTTTTTTGTTATTCTAAAATATTTATTATGTTTAATAGTTATAATCAAGGCTGAAATGTCTGAGTTTGAATACAATTCTTTTATTATAAGATATTTATTATGTTTACTAGTATTACTCAAGGGCTGAAATGTCTGAGTTTGAATACGATTTTTTGTTATAAAATATTTGTTATGAGTTAATAGTATTAATCCATGCTAAAATGTTAATGTAGTTAAGTAAGAGAATTTTAATTAAGATTGTATAAGAATAGAAAGTCAGAAGGGGTATAAGCAAGCTGTAATAGTCATAAAACGTTATATGTGAACAAAACTAAAATCTGGACAAATGGTAAATTTCAACAACCTTATCAATGATAAATAAGTAAAATAAATTAAGTAAATTGATGAAATTTGTATAACGTAAATCTATCAGTGTATTCTGACAGTACCAATACTTTATAAAGATATTGAAGAAATGTATAAAGGATTATTGAAAAAAATGCACGTGTAATAAGACTGTAACCTAAGGGGAAGATTTAAATTAAAGATATAATTTAAAAAAGATAACCAATTCATAAAATTATAAGGAATTAAGGAAAAATAAACATTTTATTTCAATCAGGGATCTTGTTCAATAATAAATAACTTCATAAAGATGGCAAACCATTTAATGAAAATTTTAGGCCTACATGTAAAAATACTGTGAATAAGGCATTTCGAGAGGAAAAACATTGTAAAGGTATCATATCTGGTATTAAATCATGTAGAATTAACTAAAGAAAGAGTATGTGTTAGGTATTTAATAAAATTAAATAATAGTAAAAATGTATTCATTCATATAATGTAAAAGTCAACCATGTAAGCGGAAATGCTACAGATTTAAAACAATGTCTTTTTAATATTAAATGGGCTAAGACGTTTCGGATGAAGAAGAAAGTAGAACAGTTGATTATTATACGCTGAGTAGTTCACATCAGAACGAGAGCTCGCGAAATATTCACTTATAGCGAAGGAAGAAGAAAGATGGCGAGCATCAACCAAGCCTATTCTTAGATCCATGCTTTTTGGTATCCAGGCCACTTATAGTATATAATTAGTAAAATAGTTTTACCTTTTTCTTGTCCGTCTGGTGGCCTTTTCTCAATATTTAATTCTACGCATTTCGGGACATATGCCCCATCATCAGGAATATCCGTTGGTGAAGTTCGTCGATCAATAAAATATTAAAAACACTTTATATACAATTTTATACACATGACAATAAATATAATGTAAACAAAAAATATACATAAAATCCCCAAACTTGAGACATGTGATATCGCTGGTGTGCACCACGACATGCTATAGTCAACTGCAGTGTTCATGTTGTTATATGTCGTGCACTATGGACCTTGTTCTGTATTCTTGTCGCTGTGTCGTATAATAGATTTGACTGGAAATTCAATTGATCGTTAAGGATGACTTCTTCTGTTTTTTTATGTTTGTAAGCCTTATATATTTCGTATTCTTCGATAGCATTCATATAATTTCCTTTTCTGCATATATGGAGGGGTTGAAAGTTCATTGTGAAATCAGTATAAGTATGGGTTTTGTCCATCAGATGGCGCGTGTAATTTGACACTGTTTTACTAAATTGTTTTTTAGGTAAATGTTCTCTGAATCGTTGTTTAAAAGGTTTACCAGTTTGGCCAATGTAAAAGCTATCACAGTCATTGCATATTATCTTATAAACACCCGTCTTGTCCTCAACCGATTTTGAATGTTTAGGTAAGAGTATATTATTAATGTTATTATTAGTTCGGTAAGCCATTTTTATATTTATCCCACTGAATAATGTTTAAAATTTTGGGTGGGGTGTTACCATATTCTGATGCTATATACCTAACTTTATTTCTGTTATTTTCTTGTAATTCTATGTTGTTTTTCTTTTTTCTGTGTTTCTTGACTAAATTATCCACAATTGAGCTTTTATAACCATTGACTTTAGCTATGTATTTGATCGTGTTTAGTTCTCCGTGAAAATCTTTGTCTTCTAATGGTATGGAAAGTAACCTATGTATTAAACTATGATAAGCTGCCATTTTCTGAGAAAAGGGGTGATGTGATTCAGCATTTATCGTGAGATCCGTGGTTGTCGGTTTTCGGTATATTTGATATTAAATAAAGTAAATAACATTGACTTTATTCACAAATTAAAAAGCATTAAATTACGACCTAATTATAAAATAGCATCTTTTGACATTGTTGACTTGTATACGAATATCCCTGTTCAAGAAACTCTCACTATCCTTAAAGAAAATCTTATTAACGCCAAAATATGTAACTCTGAAGAAATCAATGATTTAGTTAATTTATTGGTAGTTGTACTTGACCAAAATTATTTTACATTTAATAATAATTATTACATCCAAAAAAAGGGTCTAGCCATGGGGTCACCTTTATCTGGTTTACTAGCTGACGTATACCTAAACCACTAAGAGAATACATATTTGCTCAATAACGTAAATAAACTTTCCAAGAAAATAATATCATATACACGTTATGTTGATACGTTTATAATTTTTAATCGCACAATACGACAAATAGAAAATATGAAATTATACATGAATAGTGTCAATAAAAACATACAGTTCACACTTGAGACGGAGATAAATAATAAACTTAACTTCCTCGATCTGACAATTACAAGACTAGATGAAAAATTTCAATATCAAATATACTGAAAACCGACAACCACGGATCTCACGATAAATGCTGAATCACATCACCCCTTTTCTCAGAAAATGGCAGCTTATCATAGTTTAATACATAGGTTACTTTCCATACCATTAGAAGACAAAGATTTTCACGAAGAACTAAACACAATCAAATACATAGCTAAAGCCAATGGTTATAAAAGCTCAATTGTGGATAATTTAGTCAAGAAACACAGAAAAAAGAAAAACAACATAGAATTACATGAAAATAATAGAAATAAAGTTAGGTATATAGCATCAGAATATGGTAACACCCTACCCAAAATTTTAAACAAATTATTCAGTGGGATAAATATAAAAATGGCTTACCGAAGTAATAATAACATTAATAAGATACTCTTACCTAAACATTCAAAATCGGTTGAGGACAAGACGGGTGTTTATAAGATAATATGCAATGACTGTGATAGCTTTTACATTGGCCAAACTGGTAGACCTTTTAAAAAACGATTCAGAGAACATTTACCTAAAAAACAATTTAGTAAAACAGTGTCAAATTATGCGCGCCATCTGATGGACAAAAACCATACTTATACTGATTTCACAACGAACTTTCAACCCCTCCATATATGCAGAAAAGGAAATTATATGAATGCTATCGAAGAATACGAAATATATAAGGCTTACAAACATAAAAAAACAGAAGAAGTCATCCTTAACGATCAATTGAATTTCCAGTCAAATCTATTATACGACACAGCGACAAGAATACAGAACAAGGTCCATAGTGCACGACATATAACAACATGAACACTGCAGTCGACTATAGCATGTCGTGGTGCGCACCAGCGATATCGCGTGTCTCAAGTTTGGGGATTTTATGTATATTTTTTGTTTACATTATATTTATTGTCATGTGTGTTTTTAATATTTTATTGATCGACGAACTTCACCAAGGGATATTCCTGATGATGGGGCATATGTCCTGAAACGTGTAGAATTAAATATTGAGAAAAGGCCACCAGACAGACAAGAAAAAGGTAAAACTATTTTACTAATCAAGCCTATTCAATGTAAAATTGCGAATTTTGACAAAATCTTAAATAACTATTAAATTCAGTGAATTAAACCAGTATAACTATTAAAGTAAACAACCAATATTGAACACTAACCATTTTAACACACATAAACGATAATTCCAAATATCAAGACAAAATCTGCCATTATCGACCTTATGGAATGAAGTGAAATAAAAACATTATTCAACACAAATTATCGAAGCGAATCACTGACCAGGACAACTACACTATCACCAGAAATAAGAAGGGAGCGTAAACAGATTAAGAAGGAGGAGTCAAAACCAAGAAGATAACAAATAAGGGAAGAAATACAAGAAAGGATAAAACAAAAAACGGAATCACTAAAGGAGTTCACGAAACAGTGGAGAGAAGTAAGAATAAGTAATCAGAAACAGATGATAGAGAATAACAATAAAAGGATGGAAATAATCATAAAGAATAAAACTGTGGGAGGAAGAATTAATAAAAGATAACAAAAGAGAGGTAGAAGAAATACCAATCAATAAAACAAGGGAACAAGTAGTAGTATTATCTGAAAATAAAACTAACATAAACCAAGAAAATATTAAACACAGGGACACAAAATCAAATAAAATGAGAATAATGCATCCAAGGAATTTAATAAAAACAAAGGAAGAATTTGAGATGATGAACAGTGGTTTAATTAATGTAAATAATATCCCAATTACCAACAATAAAGAAATCATGATTGCCAGAGATTATAGGAGGAGGATAGAAGTAATTTCAGAAATGATTTACCACAAAACAGTAGTTTACGACTTGGAAAAGACCAGAGGTAAATGGAATACGACAAAAGTAGAAATATATGGTAAAATATCAATGATATCATTAGTCATTGATGGACCAGTGACTTATTGTTTTAATAAACAATATGGCAGGGTGAGTCGAGTAAGCTTTGCAGCAAATGAAGGAATAACAGCAGGAAAAATGAAGTACAAGGTAGAAGCAAGAGATGTTGCAAGTACCGCAATAATTATGAAGACAATGGTCGTCTGAACAATAAGGGCAACTGAGATGATGGACCACGGCTAAATCAAATACCACACACCATCTAGAAAAGGGACGGACGTTATGATAACCGACTACAGCAAAAAACCATTTAAAGAAAACAAGAAATAAGTACCATTGAGGAGAAATGATATGAATAACGAACAAAGAAACAAAACTGGGATTTATGAAAGAAGATTATTTAAGAAACTGAACCTTACAAATGAAAATATGAGCAACTGAGTGACATAATGAAAATCATCAATCTGGGTATAGAAGAAAATATAACAATAAGGATGAATTAAGAATAGAATTTGAATTTTGAGAAAACCACAAAATTCTAAAAGAAAAGTAAGAACAACTTGCAACTAATTATTTATGAAACTTAATTTGGAAAAGAAGAATTTGAATTTTGAGTAAAACCAATAAATTCTAAAAGAAAAGTAAGAACAACTTACAACTAATTATTTATGAAACTTAATTTGGAATTGAAGAATTTATTATTATAAAATCACCAATAAATTCAAAAAATAAGTAAGACCAACTTACATTGATTTGAAGGAAAGAATATGGAAGTGAAGAATTTATTATTATAAAATCATCAAAATTTAAAAAATAGTAAGAACAACTTACAACTAATTATTTATGAGAATTAATTTGGAGTTGAAGAATTTGAATTTAGTATAACCACTAAATGTAATACGAACGTAAGATGAACTTACCACAAATATTTACCACCTTTAAATCTGAATAATTATTGAATTACCGAACTCTAAAAAACTATAAGGACAACTAATACCAATAAAATGAATAAACTCGTTAAGTAAGGACCACATAAATAATATAAGGTTAAAGAATTAATTTGGATGAAAACAAGAGTGAAATAAATTTTTTGAAAAGAAAAAATATATAATATAACTATGATCACAATTTGAATTTCAATTATAATGAAAACAATTGGAAGAATAATGATAATAACATGAATCCAGTGGAACAATTAATAAGAACTAAGAAACGAAAAAATATTATACATATGCTATTGATAACCAGAAGAAGATTGTGTGAATGATAAAAGAATTAAAGAGAATTCAGATGAAAAAGTTTACACACAATAACCAGTGATAATTATATCAACAGAACTTCCAACCATGAGAAAAATAAATATATTAACACAGCTTCCAACTATGATAAGAGTAAATATATCAGCAGAGCTAAAAATTAAGAAGAATAACTGAGATAGAAAATATTAACAAATCTGGGGAAATACGAAGTGAGGTATCCAAGGATATTTTTATTAGTCGAAAAATAGACTATTCTTATATAATTTTATTTAATGACTGTCTGTAGATAATTCCAGCAGCATTACATTTTGAGCAGAGATGAAGTTCCTCTGATCTCAATTAAAAGTGTAGTATGGCCAGCAGAGTATATGTAGCCACAAGTGCCTCTCTGGACTGCCCCAGCTCACGTGTTAGGGAATGAATATCCCATGGATAAAACACCAAGTTATGGAAAAGATAAATATAATAATAATAAACCTCAGATAACAATAACTATCAAGGAAGAATCAATTTAAGAAAAAAAATAAGCTCAAATAGGAAGAACCAAATATAGAAATGGGAAGGCAGACAAGAACTATAATAACTAAAAAATATCATAAGCAATTATTTCATACATACTCAAAGTATGGTCTGAACTAATCACTTCTGGAGGAGAGCAATCTGTAGCATGACAGACTATCCACATTATTATGAATGAAATAATGATCATAAATAAATTAAATTAAAGAAAAATACATTGAAAATTAATTAAGAACCACCGTAAAGTGCCACTCATAGTTTGAAGAAATAAAAATAAATTAAAAACAACTATGCAATATCAATGAGTAATAAAAAATAAAACAAAAGCCAAGATAAAGTAAGAAAGTACCCAGGTAGGATAGGAGTAAGTAAGGCAATACCCAGAACAAACCGACATCCCTAATAACAGGACTGAAATTGGAAGAAACCATGTAGTAGAATAAATAAAGTAGGGAAATACCCAAAGCAAACCCAGTAATAAGAAAAAAACGAAACCCCAAAAGAGAGTATAGGTAACTAATGAAAGTATAACACCAAACTAAAAAATAATGTAAAGTAGATATAAACAAAAGTGTCTAAAGGTAGAATTAAAAGTGAACCAGTGGAAATTATTTATATAATGGAAAAAACAAATCTTCATAATCCTCTACAAATAAGATTCTTGATCTTATAAGACTATAAAACTGATTAGAGATAAGATCAAAGAATAACAGGGGACCAGTGCAAGTTATTTTATTATGTTAAATAGACTTCATGTGTCAATGTTTAAATTCTTAAACTAAGTGCATCTTAAACTAATTTGTACCTTTACACAACTTTAAAGTTTTTGTATGGAATACAGAAATAATATTTGCAGAATATTATTAAGAAAATAAACTACAAATGTTTCTAAGTGAGTGCCACTCTTTATCTAACAACATTTATTAAAATGACTAAAGATAAACAAGAGCAGGCATTAAATAAGTGAAGTGACCAAGGGTACATCCCCAAAATAAACAAAAACAGCCAAGACTGCACAAAATTAGTTTTTTAAGAAATTCTTTAAATAATGAAGGGACAGATGTGTTTTGTTTATATTAAGGTCAATGAACTCTATACTTAAATGTTTGAAATAGAGTATAATGTTTTTTGTTATTCTAAAATATTTATTATGTTTAATAGTACCCCAAATTTTTTTTAAATTTCACTTTTTCTGTTTTTCAAATTTTCAGAAACTACAGTTAATTCTGAAAAAAATTATAAAATTTGTTTACCTATGAGAAATAAAAGTTACAAAAATAAATAAATAAAAAGTACACAATTTTGTGTTGAGCGCTTGCATTTTCAGGCTTGGAAACTTTTAATATATTTCTGTTTTTTTTTCATATACAAAAGGAAATTTTTGTGTTATAGGTTAGGTTGGCTACTCTGTCATCAGCTGATCATTTTGTAATTTGATAGTTTTGTCTGTGGTATTGTAGTGCTAGCTTCTTTCTTTAGTTGTTTAGTGTTGTGTTGTCCAGTTAGTAAGTTTGTATTTGTTGATTCGGTGGATGCATCACATTAGTTTTCTGCTATTATAAAAATAAAATGCCTACGAGCAGTAGAGTGTTCAAGAAGCGTAAATATTTTGGAAATCAGCATGAAACTGGCAGCCAGAAGAGTGAACATGATAAGCGTAGTTCTAACCTAAATAAGTCTAATGAGACTGTTTGTGATAGACCAAGATCAAGTTCATTTGAAAAACTGGGAAATTTTATGACAAACTCAACTGAAAAATGCAGTGACAAATTACCCACCAGTTATATAGTGATTGACATTGATATATTGAACAAAAATTTATTTCAATCAATAGTGTGTAGTAAGTGCGGCGTAGGCAAGGTAAGCCTTCAAGAAAATGTAAATAATAGAATGGGTTGTGCTTCTAGCTTAGAACTGAAATGTGATAAATGTCTGGCACAAAGGTATTTTATGAGTAGTAATCTGATTGAGAATACTGGCTTACGACATAAATATTAGGCTTGTCTATGGCCTGAGATCTATTGGTAAGGGTCATGATGATGCAGTATGCTTTGTTCTGTTCTCGATATTCCTGGCCCCCCCAACAAGGTTCAAGCAATTCAATACAGCAATATTGAAAGTGGTAAGTGATGTGGCTGAAAAAAACATGACAGATGCAGTGCAAGAAGTTATACAGAAGACAGATTCCTCCGACATAGCAGCCGCAATAGATGGCTCATGGCAAAAACGAGGCCATACGTCAATAAATGTTGTTACAGCGACTGCAATTGAAACTGGGAAGGTTATTGATGTTCACTGCCTCAGTAAATATTGCCATGGTTCTAAATTAGCCAAAGAAGACCCTACTAAGATTGAAAATCATGAACAGACTTGTCAGTTAAATTACGAAGGTTCCAGCGGGGGTATGGAGGTGAAGGGCGCTATAGCAATTTTCAATCAGTCACAAATGAATCGGGGAGCGTGGTACCTAACCTATCTAGGTGATGGTGATTCAAAGGGATACAAGGCTGTCACAGAATCACTGCCTTATGGACCAGACGTAGAGATTGTCAAAGCTGAATACATAGGGCATGTGCAGAAAAGAATGGGAGCAAGATTGAGAGCTCTATGCAAATCAGAAAAGGGAAAAAAACTCAGCGATAATAAGACTTTGAAAGGGAAAGGCAGACTTACAGATGCAGAGATTGACAGGCTGCAGTTATATTATGGTAAGGCAATAAGGGACAACTGTAAAAATACTGTCGGAGAAATGAGAAAAGCAGTGTGGGCAATATACTACCACAAAGCTTCAACGGATGAGGCCCCTACTCATCACCTTTGTCCAAAAGGAGAAGAGTCATGGTGTGGATACAACCATTCTATTATTACAGGTGAGGAATACAAACATGAGCATTCACTGCCTTTACTTGTGCTTCATAAAATAAAACATATATTCAAGGACCTAAGCAATGAAACTTTACTGAGCAAGTGCCTTTTTGGTAAAACACAAAACCCGAATGAATCGTTTAATGCCCTAATTTGGAAAAGGTTACCAAAGACAATTTATGTTGGGATAAATACAATTAAAATGGGAGTGTATGATGCAGTGCTTGCTTTCAACAGCGGAGCTTATAGCAAATGTACTGTGATGGAGAAACTGGGACTGAAAGTAAGTGAGTCTTGTCGGGCACGGTTGAGACGAATCAATGAGAGGAGAGTAAAAGAAGCTGATAAGAAAATGACAGAGCAAAGTAAGGTAGAACGTAAAAGAAAAAGGCAAGAAAACAAGAAGAAATCAGAAGAAAATGAGGAAGACCCACAGTACGGCGCAGGACTATTTTAAATGTAGCTTTGTTGTGTAACTATGGTAACATTGACAATAAAGTAAGTTTTCTCAAAAAATGACTTTTTACCATATTTATGTACCTTTTTCTCAGCTTCTGTAAAAAGATAGAAACACGATTCTTTTTTAAGCTGTAGGGCTAATTACAGTGTATCTACTGAACCTCAAAAACAGAAGAAGTAACCAAAAAATTATTAACTCTTTAAAAAAATTAAAATATTTAGACAATTTTTTAAAAAATTAATTAAATAAATGTAAGACAATAAAACGTAATTTTTTTGGTTCAGATGGTTAAAATACCGTCCCAGAATATGCTGACCAAACCTCAAGTTTGTACCTTGAACAGGTTTTGAGAAAAAGGTACATAAAGTTGATTAATTTAACATGGGGAAGATAGGCGGGTACATGGTCCCCTTAATCAAGGCTGAAATGTCTGAGTTTGAATACAATTCTTTTATTATAAGATATTTATTATGTTTACTAGTATTAATCAAGGGCTGAAATGTCTGAGTTTGAATACAATTTTTTGTTATAAAATATTTGTTATGAGTTAATAGTATTAATCCATGCTAAAATGTTAATGTAGTTAAGTAAGAGAATTTTAATTAAGATTGTATAAGAATAGAAAGTCAGAAGGGGAATAAGCAAGCTGTAATAGTCATAAAACGTTATATGTGAACAAAACTAAAATCTGGACAAATGGTAAATCTCAACAACCTTATCAATGATAAATACGTAAAATAAATTAAGTAAATTGATGAAATTTGTATAATGTAAATCAATCAGTGTATTCTGACAGTACCAATACTTTATAAAGATATTGAAGAAATGTATAAAGGATTATTGAAAAAAATGCAAGTGTAATAACACTGTAACCTAAGGGGAAGATTTAAATTAAAGATATAATTTAAAAAAGATAACCAATTCATAAAATTACAAGGAATTAAGGAAAAATAAACATTTTATTTCAATCAGGGATCTTGTTCAATAATAAATAACTTCATAAAGATGGTAAACCATTTAATGTGACGAAGTAAAATTTTAGGCCTACATATAAAAATACTGTAAATAAGGCATTTTGAGAGGAAAAACATTGTAAAAGTATCATATTTGGTATTAAATCATGTAGAATTAACTAAAGAAAGAGAATATGTGTTAGGTATTTAATAAAATTAAATAATAGTAAAAATGTATTCATTCATATAATGTAAAAGTCAACCATGTAAGCGGAAATGCTAGAAATTTAAAACAATGTCTTTTTAATATTAATTTGGCTAAGATGTTTCAGATGAAGAATAAAGTAGAACAGTTGATTATTATACGTTGAGTAGTTCACATCAGAAAGAGAGCTCATGAAATATTCACTTATAACGAAGGAATAAGAAAGATGGCGAGCATCAACCAAGCCTATTCAATGTAAAATCACGAATTTTGACAAAACCTTAAATAATCATTAAATTCAGTGAATTAAACCAGTATAACTATTAAAGTAAACCAATATTGAACAGTAGAAAGTGTAATAACCGTTTTCACACACATAAACGATAATTCCGAATATCAAGACAAAATCTGCCATTATCGACCTTATGGAATGAAGTGAAATAAAAACATTATTCAACATAAATTACCGAAACGAATCACTGACCACTGATCCAGGACAACTACACTATCACCAGAGGGATTAATCACTAATGCTGAGACGAGGAAAAATTGGAAAAGCAACATTTATTTGCAGAGGATTCCTTGAGGTGTAGCAGCTGTCGACATCTGCGGTACGGAACGGCCATCTTTGAATTCCCACAATTCTCCACGGCCAGACATCGTCGTCAGAACAAGATTGGTTTGATCGACTTACTTTACTAACCATTATATATTAAATAATATCTTTGCATTTTTAGATCATTAAGCTTGTAATTGTAAGTGTTATACTTTCCAGACTTTGCCCTTTCTCTGACTGTTCTAAAATAACAGCTTAAAGAACCTGAGAATTAATATTAATAATTTGTATAATAAATTTTCTCGCCCTGAGAAAGAGTCGATTAATCAATCGATACAAAATCGATTATTTTATATTTTGTCAATAAAAATCCTTGAATGTTATAATTGTTGCTTCTATTTATTTGAATTAATATAAATAGAAGAATCTTAGTTAATATTTGATAAATAGACTACAAAGAAAACCGAATTTACCAACTTCAGAGGAGAACACACTTAGTAGAGCGAAAAATCGCAAATCGATTGTTACTGGAGACAATCCATTTAACAAAGAAATATAATTCCAATTACACAAAGTGAAATAATTTGACAAAAACAATAATAAAAGAAATAAAATTTACACCAAAACTAATTAAAATAATTAATTACAAATTAATAAAATTTATAAATAAATAAAATATATTAAATATATATATATACAAACAAAATTTTTTATTATGTTACAAAATTGATGCTCACAACAGTGGGGCATAAAACAAAATAAACTCGAGTGAAGTTTCGTATTGTTACAATATGAGTGTTATTTGATTGTCATTGTGTACTGCTGAGACATAAAAAAACTACAACCTTCTGACCATTCTTATCGCAATGGAATTTGCAAACTGTACACTTCCACTCCTTAATTACACTCGACTATCTCTACATTATATAATTATATTAAGGAACGTGTTCTTCATATTAATTTAATTGCAAGAATCTTTTTAATCCTGGACAACAAAAAACTATATTATTACTTCCCGTGCTTTACTATGAATAACTTTCCTGTCTTTGCTAGTTGAAGAAGTATCCATTTTATCAAATCTTGTTACTGTATGA
Source organism: Magicicada septendecula (assembly GCA_034769895.1). NCBI lineage: Eukaryota > Metazoa > Arthropoda > Insecta > Hemiptera > Cicadidae > Magicicada > Magicicada septendecula. The sequence goes on along the minus strand of CM068373.1, from coordinate 315,516,829 downwards.
TAACACAAATAATTACGATAATACATAATTATAGAATAAAAACTACCAATAGAAGTTACCTAAAAAATTAAATAACTAATAAAAATGAGTGACTGTAAAACAACTATATAATTAATAATAAATTGAAATAGTAATAACAAATGCAAGATTGTGGAGAGCAATTACCTCTTCTCCTCCGATTCTCAAGACATTGTTTTTGAAGTCAACTATAAATCCGTATGCATTCATAACGTCCACACAAAGAATTGCTTCATCCACAATGTCTGCAACAAGTACTTGGTGATTAAACTCAAGTCGACCAAGGCGTAGATGTATCTCCACTTTTCCAAACACTTTTACAGGCCGTCCAGTAGCTGTTCTCAAGCTGCAAGAGCACCAGATTGGCTTGAGATCTTTCACCATTTTGGGCAGCACAATGGAAACTGTTGCGCCTGTGTCAACTGTAATCGAGGTTGGCCTTTCTTGAACGAGTCCAGTAACCACCAAGCTCCTGCTTTTTTTCTGTAGTGTAGAAATTGCGTACTGTCTAGGGGCTTCATTCCGCCAGTTAGTCAGCATACGTCTCATTGTGCTGACTACTGCTTGTTTCCCTGCTGCAGAATTCTAACCCAACAATCTCATTGTAATGTCCAAGTTTCCCACATCTATAACACTTTGGTCTTCCGTGCTTTCTTATTTTATTCTGCAATGCCGACCGTCGAGTCTCTGTTCCTTGTTCTTCTTCCTTGTCCGTGCCATTGCGATCTTTTAGCGTGCACTTTATGACTTGTCCACCCAGACGCTGATTTGGCGGCCTCAAACTGCAAAGCATGTACCAGGGTGTCCGCACTATTCTGGTGTCTTGCCATTCGTAACACTTGCTAAAGTTCATTATCTTGGACACGGGCAGTAAATAGTGAGATGAAGTAACCTCAAATTATGTAGGCTTACCTGTATTGTCAGATCAAAATGTCTCTTCATTTTCTACATTATTCAATTCAGATCCAGATTTAAAATTAAATTACCATAATATTTTATCTTCAGTCAAGACGTTATCAGTAACTTTGTAATATAAAATTACAATAACAAAAATCATTCAAAAATTCAACACTACACATGCCAACACTATACCAAATGTGTAGTTCACAACAAGGAACCGTTACAAACATTGACATGTAAAGCATCAGATATTAGCAGTTTTGAGATACAATGCCATCTGTCAGTAATGCACTGAACTAATGTTGAATTGTAAAGAAACAGTATGCATGCAGGAATCAAAAATATGCTAGATGAAATAACCTAGGAGCTTTAAATACAACTTACAAGTTGTGAAATCCCAAGCTACATCAACTTAGGGGACATCCCACGCGAATCATTTTGCCAAGCACTAACAAAGATGTGGTAAGACCCCAGGACTCTGTCATCGTGAAGGTTGTAGCAGCCAGACAAAAATCTTGTGTGATAAGTATAATCTATATCACAAGAAACAATCTTGTATGGCAAGAAACAAAGACTTTCAAATTATTTCAACTAAACATACATATATCACTGTAACTCATGCAGCAGTGATAAATTTAATTAGAGGATAAATGTGTATCAATAATGTCACACTATATTACAATGTATAATTTCATAATTTTAATTTGTAAGGTAAAATTTTGTTACAAATTTCACTACTGTTTTGTAGTGCAAAATATTATAGACATATTACATATTTGCAGTGGCAATATTACAGCATATATTAATTTATTTGTATAATTATGCTTGTTTAAGAGTTTCTGTTTAAAAACATTATATTGATAAGTTTGTTACATTGCTAAAACTTCTCTGACAATAGAAACTATTCTTACATACCACACAGTAATGGTTCATAATAGGATAATGGATTAATTTACACTCTAAATGTACAAACAGAAAATTTTGTTACAAACTTATTATTTTATGCCAGCATGTTATTTATAACACAACAGGCTATGGCAAATTAAATATTTTTGTAGAAACAACTCACTGGTACTTCTTAATGCCTGAATGTATTAACTTGTATTTTACAAACTGTCTGATGTAGTCAATGATTCTGAACAAACATCACGCTAGTACTTCTTAGTGCCAGAATGTATTAACTTGTGTTGTGACAAAGTGCTTGAACGAGTAAATGATTTTGAACAAACATCGCATTGGTACTCCTTAATGCCAGTATGTATTACCTTGTGTTGTGACAAAGTGTCTGACCGAGTAAATGATTTTGAACAAACATCGCACTGGTACTTCTTAATACCAGTATGTATTAACTTGTGTGTTGACAAATGGTTTGATCGAGTAAATAACTTTGAACAAACATCGCACTGGTACTTTTTAATGCCAGTATGTATTAACTTGTGTTGTGACAAAGTGCTTGAATTCATAAATGATTTTGAACAAACATCGCACTGGTACTTCTTAATGCCAGTATGTATTAACTTGTGTCTTGACAAATGTCCTGACTGAGTAAATGATTTTGAACAAACATCGCACTGGTACTTTTTAATGCCAGTATGTATTAACTTGTGTTGTGACAAGGTGCTTGAATCAGTAAATGATTTTGAACAACCATCGCACTGGTACTTCTTAATGCCAGTATGTATTAACTTGTGTTTTGACAAATTGTTTGATTGAGTAAATAACTTTGAACAAACATCGCACTGGTACTTCTTAATGACATTATGTATTAACTTGTGTGTTGACAAATTGTCTGACCGAGTAAATGATTTTGAACAAACATCGCACTGATACTTCTTAATGCCAGAATGTATTAACTTGTGCTTTGACAAGGTGCTTGAATCAGTAAATGATTTTGAACAAACATCACACTGATACTTCTTAATGCCAGTATGTATTAACTTGTGTTGTGACAAATTGTTTGACAAAGTAAATGATTTTGAACAAACATCGCACTGGTACTTCTTAATGCCAGTATGTATTAACTTGTGTGTTGACAAATTGTCTGACCGAGTAAATAATTTTGAACAAACATCGCACTGGTACTTCTTAATGCCCGTATGTATTAACTTGTGTTTCGACAATTGGTTTGACTGAGTAAATAACTTTGAACAAACATCGCACTGGTACTTCTTAATGCCAGTATGTATTAACTTGTGCTTTGACAAGGTGCTTGTATCAGTAAATGATTTTGAACAAACATCACACTGGTATTTTTTAATGCCAGTATGTATTAACTTGTGTGTTGACAAATGGTTTGACTGCATAAATGATTTTGAACAAACATCACACTGGTACTTCTTATTGCCAGTATGTATTAACTTGTGTTGTGACAAATGGCCTGACAAAGTAAATGATTTTGAACAAACATCGCACTGGTACTTCTTATTGCCAGAATGTATTAACTTGTGTGGTGACAGATGGTCTACCAGAGTATTCTGAATTGACTTTCCCCTATATAGTTCACAATCCAGAGTAGAACACTCTTCTTCACAGATATTATTCATGGGTGTAAATAAGTAACACTGGAACAAATGAATACACAATTGTATTAATTCATAATTGGAATACTGAAGCAGTACAAATTGTGTTAAAAATCATGTTCTATCTGTGAGGTAGCTTTCGGCTTGCAAAAATTAACTTTCCCTATGTCTGATTACAGTATTACATTACTCTTCATAGGAAGAATAGTTGATTTTTATAAGCAAATGTGTATATAATGGAATGGTCAATTGCACACACACACACACACACACACACACACACACACACACACACACTTGCATATTTAACCACACTAGAATTTTTGTAAATAATTAATATAGAGTAGTTGTTAAAAATAGTTTAAGTAGTGCTATGTATATTGTAATATAAAAATAAATTAGTTAGAGTTGATTTATTGGTGTGGTATAGTCTCTCTTTTCTTTAATCAAGCCCCACGTTGGGCGCCACGTTGTTATATAATAAATTTTGAGTGTAGTATTTTTTCTTTAATCAAGCCCCGCGATGGGCGTCACGTAATATAATAAAAATTTGTATAGATGTAGAAGTGTATAAGTATATTCTCTCTTCCTTAATCAAGCCTCACTTTGGGTTCGTCACGTTGTAACTAAACGGCATTGAGTGAGTGTAGTGTTTTATTTTAAATTAATCTGTAATTGATTTAATAGTATTACTCTTCAATCCTCACGTCATAATATAATTATCAATGATTGGTGTTGTTTTTTGTTGTTTAATAAATAATTGAAATAGAAATGTTTATGTTTAAAATAATGTTTATGTTTAAAAGGACTGTAATAACTGTTCTCTTGATGTGTCTACCTCCCCACTTACCGTCCGTGAACGTTTTCAATCTTCTTAATATGTCGCTCTATCTCACTGGAAAGTCATGAATAACACACAAAATACTTCACCTTGACATTAACATATACACAGTAAATAAAATGCTAATGATACTAAATCTTGGATTAAATATTCAAATACTGGCCGCTGGAATATTGCCGCCACCTTGAGAAATAATTGCTTCTTAAATGCAAGTTATTTGTGCCTATTTAAAAAACATAAATACTCTCTGTTCACTGGTAAGATATCTAGGGGTTTATTAACATTAGTTAAATTGAATGAAATCCTTTTTTAAAACAATAAATAAATCTTTAAAAACAACACAATTAATTATTTTCTGAAAATTCTTCAGCTCAGGGATGGTAACACTGGTACAATATACAATATTATGGTAATCCTTGTTATGTTAAGTTTGGTTATTATTGTTACCAAATTTCATGGATTCTTTGAATTTACATGATGCAAGATACAAAGATGCTTATTAAGAATAATATTTATTCATATAGAATGATCAAAAGATACGATATTAAAATTATCGTATTATCGTACAGCAGGTATGCTGCAGTTAGTTATCCAAGCCTGTGTAACACGTGTTATAAACGCTACACATGAAAACAATATTACTGGGTTAATTATTATTATGAACTGGATTTGATAAAAAATAGAAAAATTCTTCTTATTGAGTCTATTCAAAAAATTATTGTTAATGAATGACGTGACTCTCTGTTGGCAAGGAAATATTTGTTGGTTATAGGTTAATTTTACCTATAGCTGAGAGTAAGTTAACAAAATAAATTTTATTAGATACTACTGTGATTGTAGTCAAGTAAGCGACTATATTTTACAAGTGTTGCTTGCTGTATTTATCATTACTTCGACTCCAGTTATTATTTTTCTTACACAAACATTAAAATATTTTAATTAAATAACATTATTAATTAAACGAGAACTTTTATTCATTGTGCCTGATAATATACCATCGTTCGCTAGGTTAATCATGCCTAGTGTGTGCTTGACTAACGTAGTCCGCTATAATATTCGTCCACTGACGAAAATTATATTTCATTTTATTTTAAAATTCGTTAATTGATAGTACTCCCTGCATATTTCACTTAACATTGCCTTTATTATACACTGGCAATGTTTTAGTAATTCACTTATTATTCATAGCACTGTCACACGTAAAAAAGGGTTACTCTTCAGTTGAGGTTAGTTACAATGTTTACTATGTAACGTGCACTAATTCAAAATATTTTCTTCATGACTGTCGCAGGCTCCGCTCGCATCGGTGGCTGGAAGACAATTAATTCTTCTCATCGAAGCTCCTTCTCCCATCTGGTAAAATCAGATCATCCTATTGGTGTAGAAGTCTGTACTCTCTACCCGAAACGCCTTGGTTACATTAAAATTTTGAAATTTTATTGTTTTTTCTATGTTATTTAGTTCTTCCGTAAATTTTTTAAATTCATTTACTTCACCTTCCCAAACTATTAGTATGTCATCTACATACCTGATCCATTTTTTAATTCTTCTTTCTTTATCTATATCTTTTAAAATTTTGATATCAAAGCTATTCATGAATATCTCTGCCATTAATGGTGAAAGCGGTGATCCCATTGGTAATCCATTTTCTTGTATGTTAAATTTGTTATTAAATCTGAAGTAGTTCTGGCTTAGGCATAATTCTAATCCTTCTATTATTTCGTTTTTCCATTCTACATTACATAATTTGTTTTTCTTTATTATTTCTACTGTTTTTGCTATTGGTATGTTGGTGTACATATCTTTTATATCTAATGACATTAATTTTGTCTTATTTGTTATGCTAATTTCTTTTAATCTTTCTATTACCTTTTTACTATTTTCTATGCTGTGGATTTCTTCTTTTTCATATGCCATTTTGATTCTTTTACTTATTTCTTTTGATATTTTGTATGTTGGCGAATTTATAAATGATACTATAGGTCTTAATGGCATTTCTTTTTTATGTAACTTAATTTGACATCTAAATTTTGGAGCTTCAGGATTATGTTCTATTTTTTGTTTCTTTTGCCATTCTGTTAAATATGTTGTCTTTTTTATCAATTTCTTTGTTTGTGCTTGAAATTTATTTGTGTAATCATATTTTATTTCTTTATATGGTCCTTTTTGTATAAATTGTTCTGCTTTTTCGATATAATCTCTTTTGTTCATTACCACTGCTGTGTTACCTTTATCGGCTTTTATAACTATCAAATTGTTCTCCGTGATTTTCTTTTTTAATTTTCTTATATTTCTTTTTATTTGTTTCGTTTTTATTTCTACATTTTTGTTTTTCTTACATATTTTTTCTACTATTTCTTTTACTTCACTTCTTAATTGTTTTTTAGTTTCTTCATTTTTTATTTTGTCGATTATTTCTTCACATTCTATTATTGTATTTTCTTTATCTATGTTTGTTTTTGTTGCATATTTTAAACTTTTCCCTAATAATTTATGTTCATTTTCTGTAAACTTTGTTTCTGTTAAATTTAATACTTTTTCAGCAAATTTTATTTCTTTATCTTTTTCTTTATTTTTATTTCTTGTTCCTTCTATTAATTCCTTCAGTTTCTTATTTAATTTCTCTTCCATTTTTCTTATTTTCTTTTCTATGTATTTTTCACCAAACTCTTTTCTCATTTCTTCTATTTCTATATAATTGTAACTTGTATATAATTTTTGATGTAATTGATACATTTCTTTGTTATATTTATTTATTTTACTGTATAAGTTCTTAATTTCAAGTTTTATCCATATTTTTTCCGCCATGTTTTTCACTTGGTTTGCTACTTTGCTTTTGTTATTAATTTTAATTTTTGCGTATTTTGGAGTTATTTTATTAATCAAACACTGTTTATTAAACCAAATTTTCCCTAGTGTTTTTCACTTTTGCTTTAATTTTTAAATACTTAAAAAATTCCCTTACATTTTTATATTTATTTGTAGATGACATACTAATAGTTTGGGAAGGTGAAGTAAATTAATTTAAAAAATTTACGGAAGAACTAAATAACATAGAAAAAACAATAAAATTTCAAGAAGAAATTGGAGGATTAGAAATTAATTTCCTGGATATCAATATAAAAATTGAAGATAACAAACTCAAATTTGATATATATAGGAAAGAAACATACTCAGATTTAATAATTCCACAAGAATCATATCATCCAGTCAATTATAAAATGGCAGCATTAAATTCATTTTGCTATAGAGCTATAAATTATCTAGAAAATGAAGAACTCAAACAAAAAGAATTAAAGAAAATACAACAAATAGCAAAAAATAATAATTACAACCCTAAAATAATTAATAGAATAGTTAATAAAATAGAGGAAAATAAAGAAATAGAAAAGAACAAAAAAGAAAAAACAAATGAAGAAAAGAAATATAAAGGAGCAATAACATACATAGGATATCAAACAAAAATGTTACAAAAATGCTTCGAAAAATATGAAATACAGATAGGAATAAAGAAAACGAAAAATGTATTCGAATATATAAAAAATGCTAAAACAGAAGAATTCCATTAACAGAAAAAAGCAGCGTATACAAATTAAAATGTGGGGAATGTAATAAGATATATCTGGGCGAAACTGGAAGAAAATTTAAAATTAGAATGAATGAACACGCAAAAGGAGAAGGGGTTAGAGTAACGAACTCACTATATGCAAGACATTTCAATGAATCAGGCCATAAATTCATAAATCCAAATGAAAATATGGAAATAATCAAAATAGAAAACAATCCGCAAAAAAGAAAATTAATAGAAGAACTAGAAATACTTAAAGTTAAAAAAGAAGATAAAAATAAATTAATGAATATAAAAGTGGATTTTACAAATGAAGAAATATTGTATTATATATTAAACAATAAACAAAAATAAATTTAAATAATAAGAATAACACACTAAAAATGACAAAATGTAAAAGGTTACAAAAAATTATAAGTCAAGAATGAAGAAATTAATGGAAGATTCTTAAAACAATTTGACGGACGTTAGAAAAATGCCTAACGGAAAAATGTAGACAAAGTTCCCGTGAAGAGCGGTAGCAGCTAGAACCAATAGGAGGGGCGATGACATAAGGGGAGGGGCCTAAAGTATAAAAGCCTACAACGTACAGTTGATAGACGTTGTTTAAGACCTGAAGATGTCAGTGATGACGAAAAGCTTAGTCGAACAATAAAAATTATAGCAGTTAGCAACTTCATAAAAGAAATAGTAAGGATGGCTGCTAATTTAAAAATACGAAGAATAAAACTATTTCATTGTATTTTCTTGATTTTAATTTTATTGTTATTAGTAATTAAGAATTATTTTAATTGTAATATGTTGTACTTCTTAGTTGCATTTTGTACTTTTTAATAACAGTCAAAAGATTCTAGGAGTTTATATAACTATCGAAAGTGTAACTCTGAATCCAACTGAGATTAAGAATCAACTTTTGAATTGTACCAAATAAACATTAGAACAATGAAGGCAGTAACTTATGAAAATATATAATATTTTCCCCTAATTGATGCGAGTTCTTTTATTAAAAAATAAAATAAAATAAAGAATTTTATTTCAGAATAAGAAGACAAAACCCGACCACGACGACGTAAGTAATTCCGTCAAGTGTAATAACCTATGGTAAATGAGTCTGGTAACGTTAATCTTGACGACTCAAAAAGAAACCCAACATCCGTCCCCAAACAAACAGTAATCCACGTTAATAAATAAAAGTTAAAATAACTTAACTTCACTCACATATTAAAGAAATAATATAAACAAAATAAAATATAGCGTTATAATATATATTCAATAAAATAATTTTGTACCCTCACACATGCATACTACAAACATGACTACACAACCTTACATACCATTCCACTATACTTAACATTTTGAGTGCGATCACCTTACGAACAGTTCCACACCGAGGAACGGATTAATTTTTTTGTAAAACTGCTTGTTTTTTGAAATGTATAAAAATTTTAATGTAACTGCCGCACATTGTTACATTCAATGCGGCAGTTTGAATGTAATGGTAACCACAATTACACAGATTTTGCTACAAATCTTATACCCATACATGTTTGTAAGTAAGGCCGGTACATGAGTGCTGCCGAGGAGTTTGAAGTGTATTATGCGTATAAATGTTATCCCAAGCATTTGTTAAACGACCAGCTGAATTTTCATTCCAACACATTGTATGATACAGCATTGCAATTCTCTGAACGCCTGAAGCCCACATCACACATAGCGCACAGACAACAATGACAACAGATGGCAGTATGGATATTACACTGTACGGTGCCAACTGTGAACTTTGCACGCTATTGTTAATTAGTTTTTTGTGTTTAAATATGTGTTATGTCTTAATGTGTTGACGACCTCCAACAAGTGAAACGCACCTGATGATGGAACATAAGTTCTGAAACACGCTGTTTTCACACTTTTAAAATGTATATAAGGAAGCCACAGGACAGACTAAGAAGGTAATACTTATTCATTTAGTTCATTAAAAGCATCCCTGCTTAGATATAATGACAACAAGAAGAATACCAGCAAGAAACAGAACACATAAAAGCACTGATATAGGAACAAAGGCATTTTCAAGAGCATACTACTTCAGAGTTGAGTTCTACTACGTGGAGGTGTGGGTGAATTACATGATCTCAGTGGGCAAGAGGTAAGATTATCTATAGTAGAGAAGTGGACTGCAAATGTAAAATAACAGATTAAAACAGAAGCTGAACAGTCAATGAAAAAACACCCTGTGTTTCAAATCAAACTGGTCAACAGATTGTACCAAAAAAGGTAAAGTCCAAAAAAATACAGAAAATAAGGTAACAGAGAGAGTTACTTTGACTGCAGTCATGCCTATTCATATCAAGGGCCCAACATTTGATGGAAGCACTACTGGACAACGTATCTTTGGCAATCTGAAGTCGCAAGCACATATTATTGGTTTCACTTATTCTTGCTTTCAAGTATCTGCCTTAGAGCTACTACAGAAAGTGTCACCTTACAGCCAGAACTCTTATGCAGAACAGTTTGAAGCAAGTATTGACTTGCTAGTTAGACTGGCCTATCATAGAGCACCAGAGAATTTCTGAATGACATTGGTGATGCAGATATTTTGCTGATGGTGTCAGAGATAGTGAACTACAACTGTTACAATGGCAATACACCAGAATAGAGTGGATGCGCTTGTCTATCCTGTACAGTTTGAGGCCACTAAGTCAGTGTCTGGTTGGGCGAATCATAAAGTGCGCACACTAACAGATTGTGACAACACAAATGATTAAGAGGAAGAATAAAAGACAGAGTCTTAAAAGTTCGGCACCACAGTATGAAGGTAGAAAGGATGGAAGACCGAAGCTTTTTAGATATGGGGAACCTGGGCATCTACAAAGAGATTGTCGGTCCACTGTTAAGCAGTAGGGAAATGGGCACTATAACACCAACATAGTGGATAAAGTTATGGAAAGTATTAACATGCAAAAAGCTAAAAATGAACCAAAACAAAAGAATTATCCACGGTCACTGACATATGTAGGGTCACATACCAGAAAAATTATACAATGTTTTAAAAAATACAAGTAGATATAGCAATTAAAAAACATGAAACAGTATTTGATAAGATAAGAAATAAACATAGAAAAAATCCCAATCTTACAGAGAAGCGGAGTTTATAAATTAAAATGTAAATAATGCAACAAACTGTACCTAGGTGAGACAGGATGGAAATTCGAATTCCACAAACGTGGAGAAGGAAATAGAACAACAAATTCGGTATACGCAAGACATTTCATAGAAGAGAACCATAAGTTTGTTAATCCTTTAGAAGACTATGAAATTTTGAAAGTAGTGAGTAACACAGTTAAAAGAAGCCTTAGAGGAGTTAGAAATATTGAAAGAAAGAGAGAAAGGGTTAGAAAATTTAATGAATACTAAAACTAAATGAGAAAGGATTTAAAACGTTAGGTATTAAAAAGAGTGTACACAAAAAACACACACAACACACAGAATGTACTAGAAAGAAATGTAAAAGTACCGACATGGCTGACTGAACTCGCTAGATAATAATAGCCAGAAAGGACATTTAACTTATAGCTTGTTTATGAAAATGTGTACGCTAGTGGTAGGGCAAGTGTGTATAAAGAAGTTGTCTAGTCCTATTATTGTTATTTCTGATCTGACAATGAGCTGTGAAGCTTGAAAGCTCTAATCGGAATAATTTTTCTATAGTGGTGTGCAACAGTGTTAATTCTGTTCAAAAAAATATGGTAATCAGGATTTTCTGCTAATCGAAAATGATGTAATATAAAAGTTCATTCAGCAATAAATGTACTTTGTTCAAAGTAGTGAGCAAGTTCCACACCTCAGGAAGCATATTAGTGTTGTTGCATGTCCCATCGTTGTCTCTCACATGTCTAAATAGGTTTCATGACTGTTTTGTATATAAAGAGTGGCCCACATAAAGCTGACTGTGTGGTAGCCATTATGGTTTTTAGGCATGTGATAGCTCATTTTGTTGATTGTAGCAAACTATACACACAGGAGAAATGCCACTATATATAAGAATTTGACAGCATATCATTTCAAACAGGTTTATCTGTCTTCATTTCAGATAATATACTAAGCTCCCACTGTTTTTGTGAGGTGTATAACTTGTGTATTGTCTAGGTACTTCATTCCTCCAATTAGTTGTACCGTATAAATAAAATGTTTAACTGATTGTAGTCAGTGAATCTGACTTTTTGTAAGTGAAATTATATTATGTATTGTCTGCCCATTTCCCTGCTCCTTAACAATGGACCGACAATAGTGATTATAATCACTAACACAACTTTCTTAATTAAAAATACCCTAATTTTTGTTCAGAAATGTAACAACTATATAGTAAGCACACAATACAGGCTAAAAATTTTAAACATCTAATTTGTGTTAAAATATTCTTTAGTCTGACCACGGCCGGATTTTAATAATTTTTGATTCCATTCTAGGCTGCTCTGTTAAAAATTTGCATTCCAAAATATTGAAATTTCTAAAGCTCACCACTAAATTCAGATTTTAGTTAATATTCCCTTTGATATCCCACATGCCCAATAATCCCTTTGAATTTTGGCTATTTTATCAGAATTTTCCCTCACTTTTTGGCCCCTGGCATCCCAAAATTTTGAGATTTTTACAAATGAAGCTAAATTCATAAGGGTTAAAGTTCTCTTTAATTCGATATTCCACACAAGACTTTTGTGATTTTTTCCAAATTTTCATCCTCACACACTTTTTACCACTCTCCCACCTACATTTTGCGGGATCAGTGTCAAAAACAATAGGGTTCTGTAGGATAGAGTTACAGACACACAGGCCAAGGTTTACAAAAATCATTTGATGTGTTGAAAAGTAATTGTGAGACATACCCCAACAGACAGAAAGACAAATGCCAAAAAAAGGACGAGTAAAAACAAAACTCAATTTGTTCATTCAATTATTGATGTACTTACAATGTATTCATATTACATGTTGATAACAATCATCAACCTACCCATTGCTCACAAGGAACAAAAGTGTAGAAGACAACATTCAAGTGTTTCACTGGTATAGGAAATTCAATGTTATTGTATAACCTAACAACTGAAATTGAATCACCAACCCCAATCAACTAGCACTCAACTTGTTGGGTGACAGCAGCAATGCAAGACATCTCAGGTGTCTCCATGTTTTAATCTTTTCGCTGCCAACACGTGTGAGCGCTTATGCTTATGCTTTGCAACTTACCACATCCGGAGCATCATACTGTCATAAAAATTTCGTGTGTATACACACCCAGAGCACCGGAAAGGCTAAGACTGAACCTAATTTTCAACTATAAATGTTCAACTTCAAAAATATTTTGTTAGTAAAGTGACCGCCTTCAATGGAAGACTGATCTACCATGAATCTCACCTGTCTCACCTACTTGTAGATGGAAGACTGATTGTATATTAAAAAAAAAAACTTTACCTCTTGTGTGTTCATTTCTATTTCTACTTCTTCTAAAAGAATTTCATCCTTTACAATTGTAGTGATGTCTTCCAAATGCTGTAACAAAATAAATATAAATAGAGTAGACTCCCGACTATGTGGCGGAAGGGCAGGCCGGATAACAAAAAGGCTGGATAGGCTGGATCTCTATAATTACTCACTTCCTGCCCCACCCATACCATTAAAATCACACTTTTTATACCAAAACCCGCTCTTATTCATATTTTCTGACGTCTTAGTACAGTCCAGTACTTTATAAATGTTTGTTATGTACTGTACTGTACGTTTTACAAATGTATTACAGAAAAAGGAAGTCCAAGAATAAAAATATTGTATACACATTTTAAGATAAATTTTATGTCTAACTTAATTGCAGGAAACATAAAATGATGTACACTGTACAGTATGAATACATACAATTTTAAAATAAACAAAACAAACGTAAAACGTAGGCTTAATTCTTAAAAAAATTATTTAATTTATTTTACTGTTCACTGATAAATGTCTACACAAATGCGTAAAATCCTAAGATAAAAGAGTGAAAATTTAGTTTTTAGTTTTTGAAAAACCCCTTGATAGATGACTGCTTATCCGATTTATTCCTCATCCGCTACGCAATGTCCCTCCACTTACACAACCAGATGATATCAGCTGGCATCACTTCCTCCTGCTGACTAATGTACTCCAGCGCTGCCTCAATCATCTTGAACCCTTCCGAATGTGGGATGAGACTTTTTCCTGTCATCTAAAGATGCCTCCTCCTCCTCCTCCTCCTCTTCTTCTATTTCATCTCCCAGTGTCAAAATTTCCACACTAACTTTATCTGTTATTTCATCAACTTCGTCGTTTGCCATCCATTCCCTAATGTCCTCTGCATTGACACTGTCACACCCCGGTACTTTTTGTACAAACGAAACAAGTTTATCGTTTTCATCTTCCACTTTGGTTTTACACACGGGTTCAAGGTTGAAATGTCCACCTTCATGGTTCAAAAGAATTTTCCAAGACCTTACAAGTGATATGTTTGGAATCTCTTCCCATGTTTCGGCCAACCACCTTATGGCATCTAAGTAGAAGAGCGGGGGAGAATCCGCACTTTTCATGTCGCAACTTGTGTTTTGTACACAGCACGTAGGTTCAAAAATAGGCCAGATAGTACCGAGGCTGGATAGTTGCGAGCCAGATAGTCGAGTCTACTGTATAAATAAAATATCTACCCTAAAATAAAAAATAAATTATTATTTTTCCCAATTAAATACAGCTGTTTAACAAACTGTAAACATTTACTGCAACTGTTCAAATTGGTCACACGCACACGCACACACACACTTCAAACACTTTTTGCTACAGTCTATTTCTTGATGCATATTGTAACAAATAAACTGCTGTTACTTATTGAATTTGATAATGTTCAAAGGCCCCACTGTTGGGTTCTTCAATTTGTAATCTAAATCATGTATCAATGTTAATCTAATTATAAAGAAAAAATATTTTTTATGGATTATATTATTCAATTATTGATGATATCTCTGCATTAGGTAGTTATTAAGTGTCTTACAAAAGAAAAACGCTCTATTCCAGTTAATATATTGGGTAATTCAATATATTTCTCCAAGCCTAGTCTGTATATATACTATCGAGAGAGTAACGAGAAGAGAGCAGAGAAAGCAAGTTAGTTCTCTATTCTCCCGTATTCACCAGCTGTCCGCAGACGAGCGCTGTGGTTTGCGATCGACCAGTTATTATAGGTTAAGTCGTTCCGCTTGCTGTATTTCTCACGTTCCTTTCTCTGTAACTTACAACCTATTCAAAATACACTAATTACTCTACGAATAACAAGAAATCGTCAAATTCAAGAAGGATTCTTTATTTTATATATTTTTTAATTCCAACAGATGCTTCCTCTTGCCACTAATACACCATATCGATTACACAATACGTAATCGATTCGTCATTGAATTCGGGTTTTAGATGTATTAAAATTTAATTATAATTTTTAATTTGTTTCTTATCTCAGGGTACATGTAGTTCTTTTAACTATTAGTAAGGTCAGGTAATGCAATTCTTAAGGTTACTAGGTATTACAATTTTGTTATAAAATCTTATATAAAATTCAAATATAAGCAGGTTTTTTACCAACTTTGACAGGATACTTAGTATGGCTATGTTCCGCTACACCGAGACGAGAACAGAATGGTGATTCAACTCTTGAATAATAACAGCCTCCAGCTTCTCAATAAAAGTTTGGTATTGATGTCCCAGGATGTAGTAGAAGTTTCAGTTCTGATCTTCATTAATCTTCACGGTTCTGGTAGTTACAGGTCCCAATGGAATTTGTGTAGTATTAAGACTTCGTTCAGTGGTGAAAAGTGAGGTTTAGTACGTTATTTCAAATTTCTTCGTTTGTTTTTAATATATTTTTAATTAATTTGGCATCCCTCGGCTATGGATCATCTTCATTTAATTATAGTTAATCTTCATTATTACTCTTTTGCTGTTAATAGGTTGGATGATTTATTTTTTTTAATTCATTTAACTTTAATGGTATATCGAATTATATTTGCTGAGAGATAGATTCGGAAGTCAATACTCAGTCCTTTTTAATGGATTACTGCTTATGAAATTTGATTTATTTTAATTTGATTCATTTAGTTTTTGGTTTTTTCTTTTTTTAAATTTGTATTAACTGAACTCTTCCCATTCACATATAACAATTAAGTGTTGAAATCAACAAGATATCTTGCATTCAGTTGTCAATGACAACCATTTCTTCTTCTGTTATTGGATAATATTCGTTATCCTAGAGCCGTCATTAGGAAATATTCTTACACTTATTTAATAAAATACTCCCTTATTAAAATTACATTAACTCATATAAAACTTTCACCTAACATGCATTATTAAACCATATACATTTTACTACATTTTCTTCTTGATCGACTTATTATTTTCCTTTTACAAAATACTAATTTTAGGCCTATCTGTTTTATTTCATGTGTTATAATTTTTTATTTTTTATTTAACTTTGCTGACCTGACCTACTGTACAATGAGTCACTGGCTTATGGCCAATTATTCTAATTTTATCTTATCCTGATTTCAATTTATTATTATTTATTTTATTATTGAACCCTTCATCTGTTTAGAATATAATTACAATGACCCCTTGACAATTTATTAACAATTATTGCCTTCCTGGCCAAGTTTACAAATATTATCTTACGATATCTTCATTAATTACTCAAAGTAAATGCACAAATAGTTATTCTTATAAAGTTTAACATGAATGAAATTAGTATCAATTACTTAATACTTTCTTAAAGCAATTGCTTCACACCTGCTACATACAAAACACAGAATAAATATCATGTAAACAAAATATCATGATAAAGCACAACAACATGTACATTATTATAAAACATTAAATATCAATTAAACAGTCTACCCTCAGTCCAAACTGTCTATAGTAATTTCATATCATTGGACACTATGTTTATTGTTTACATCTTCTACTGATCACTCCATATTTTATATTTATAGACTTTTTTTTATATTTTATTACCTAGTAACCTTACTAGGTATTATTAATATGTTTATTATGTGAGGTTTACCTTCCTGACCTTAATTATGGCACACATTGGGTATTGTTTTAATTCGATAGTAACAAAGTTTTTATGTAACGTATGGGACCTTAACTTCGTTACGTTACATAATACTCCCCCTCCGAAAGAAGTTTATTTTAGCTGAATGTAGTTTAGTTGAAATAAACTTATAGTTCGTCTCTGGGAATGTTTTCTTCTTAATCGTAGTATTTTTTTATTTCAGCCTGGTTATAAGTACCCCTTACTTTATTACTTATTGGGTCAGTCACCACGTATGTGTTGTTTTGGTTGTCCTGGCTTATTACAAAAGGTCCAACATATAATAACAATAATTTTTTAGCTATCCCTTCAGAACTGCTAGGTTGTTGTCTGTTTTGTATTAAAATTTTTCACCGACTGTATACTTGATATTTTTTCTGGTTGCATCCTGTTTTTTTCTTCTAAGTTCCATCTTGTGGAGTAACCTATTATATACATGGGTAAGGTTGAGTTCTTCTTCTGTTCCTGCAGGGAATTGTATCATTTTAGTAATTTCTCGAGGTGGCAGTTTTGAAAACATCATTTGGTATGGTGTAACACCAATAGTTTCGTGATATGCAATATTTAAAAAGGTATCTGTTTCACTTATGAATTCACCCCATTTTTTTAAGGTTGTCATAACAGTAAGTATGGAGGACTCGTCCTACTTCTCTGAGTACCCTTTCCGCCGGATTACTGCTAGGATGGTAAATAGAAGTTTTGTAGGTTTTGATTCCTCAATTTGCCATTTCTAATTTCCATTTTCGCCCTTTAAACTGGGTTCCATGATCCGTTATTATAGAATATGGAGTTCCTACATCCATTAGGTACCTTTCTCTGATCACCTTAACAATAACATTGGTGGATGCTTTACTTATAGGGTACAGTTTAGTGTATCATGTGAAATGGTCTAGTATTATTACAATATATTTATATCGGTGCCTGCCTCCACTACGTGGGAAAGGCCCGCAAATGTCAAGAAATGTTTTTTTTCTAATTTCCTCTCTGAAGTAATTGTTATTAAAGCCCCTTCCTTTCGCTCGTTGTTCACCTTTACTTTTTGACATATTACACACTTTTTTACTATTTCCCTTACCTTTTTGTTTAAACCCTTAATGTACACATGCTCCTCCAATGCCTTTACTGCTTTGGTAGGACCCATGTGTCCATACAATTGATGGTAATTATTTATTATTGATGACTCCATAAATTTGGGAATATACAATTTCCACTTATTTTCCATGACAGGGGATTTTATGAAAATTAAACTGTTATATGTTTGATAATATTGGACAATTATGGCATCATCATTAATGAGGCGTTCTTGTATGGTGGATAATTTTTGATCTCTTGACTGTTCTTCCTGAATTTTGCTTAATACTTCTACTAGCTCTTCTCTGGCTGTTATTACATGATATACTCTTCCAACATCCTCCCTTTCAATTTCAAAAGTACCACTCTCCAGGTTCACTCTAGATAGAGCATCAGCTACAGTGTTTTGTTTACCCGGCACACATTCCCATGTTATGTTATACTCTTGGAGAGCCAATATCCAACGAGTTAGTCTCCCATGGCTTAACTTACACCTTTGTATGAATGATATGGACTTATGGTCGGACTGTACTGTTAAGGGATAACCTAATATGTATGTGCGGAATTTCCCGCAAGCAAATACCACACTTAATAATTCCTTTTCCGTGACACTGTAATTTCGTTCACATTGATTTAATATCCTGCTGGCAAAGCTTATTACTTGGTGATCTCCTTCCCTGTCTTCCTGGTACAGTTCGGCACCAAGACTCACATCACTGGCATCACAATTTATAAAAAATTCCTTATCAAAATCAGGATGATGCAGAATGATGTTTTGTAAAAATTTTTCTTTAATTAAGATGAATGTCTCATCATCTTCCTCTTTCCATCTCCATTTATGTTTGGATGATAGTAACTGTTTAAACCTCGTTGTTAATTGGGAATAATTCCTTTGGAATTTGCAGTAGTAGTTGCACACTCCTAGAAATGATTGCAACTGTCGAATGTTTTTTGGTCTGGGGAAGTTTTGAATGGCTTCCACTTTTTCAGGGGATGTGGATATTCCATTTTCAGAGAGTATGAAACTGAGGAATTGTAATTGATTGGTTATTAATTTTGATTTATTCAATTTCAGAGTAATGTTGCCTCTTCCTAATTTGCTTAATATCATTTCTACACGTTGACAATGTTCTTCCCATGTGGTTGAAGTTACCAAGATATCATCTACATACACCGTTGTGAAGTCCAACACTTTCCTACCAAGGACCTGGTCCATGCATTTGATAAAAATCGCCACAGAGTTTACTAATCCAAAAGGCAGACGTTTAAAATGGTAATTCCTACCCTCAAATATAAAGGCGACATAATTTCGACTGTTTGGATGCAACTCCACCTGCCAGTATCCACAAACGGCATCCCAAATGCTCATATACTTACAATCCTTAAATTTCTTCATTAATTCCTCAATTTCCCCTGGTGAAGTTCTATCATTAATTATATTCTTGTTAATCTCCCGGGCATCTAAACATACGCGTACGGTACCGTCCTTTTTCTTTATGGCGACTATAGGGCTAGTGCATGGTGATGAGCTATACTCAATTATGTCCTGTTCTATCATACTCTGTATTTCCCTTCTCACTGCTGGTTTTAGCGATTGGGGTATAGGATATGATTTCCTGTTAAAAATAATGAGTTGTTTAAATGACAATTCACAAATGAAGTTCTTAGCCTTTCCGGGCAAATCTGAAAATACCTTTTTATATTTGTTATAGATTTTTACTAACTGATTTTTTTGTTCCGGTGTCACTTCGTTCGTATTGGTAGCTTTAAAAGAATAAATTTCTTGTAATTTTTCTTTCCATTCATTATCCTTAACACAGGCTAATTCCTCAAAAGGTGTTTTATATTCCGTTCCGTCATCACGTATTAGGGTAAAAGAATGTCGGTGGTGAGTGGCATTTTTACGATCCACTATTTCACTTGACCACTCCCCATTTTCATGGTACAGGGTTATTTTTCCTCTGCCCATATCAATAATAGCTGAGTGGCGCCGCAGCGTATCACACCCTAGCATTGCTTTAAATGGTAATCCTTGTGCTACCATGAACACCATAGGAATAGTTTTACCTCCGCTGGATACTTCCATCATTACTTGTTGCCGTATTATTTTATTAGGTCTGCCAGTAGCACCTATTATTACCATGTTATTGACTGGTAATGTTGGTATATTTTTCTTATATATCTCTTTTATTCGGTTATATTCTACTTTGTCTAGAAGTGACACGTTCGCTCCAGTGTCAATCACCATATCTGTCATAACTCCTTGCAATTCTGCCATTATATATATTATTTGCTTGTCATTTTTATTTTCTGATGGTAACCCTTCTTCGTTCGGTGGTGAAAAGTGAGGTTTAGTACGTTATTTCAAATTTCTTCGTTTGTTTTTAATATATTTTTAATTAATTTGGCATCCCTCGGCTATGGATCATCTTCATTTAATTATAGTTAATCTTCATTATTACTCTTTTGCTGTTAATAGGTTGGATGATTTATTTTTTTTAATTCATTTAACTTTAATGGAATATCGAATTATATTTGCTGAGAGATAGATTCGGAAGTCAATACTCAGTCCTTTTTAATGGATTACTGCTTATGAAATTTGATTTATTTTAATTTGATTCATTTAGTTTTTGGTTTTTTCTTTTTTTAAATTTGTATTAACTGAACTCTTCCCATTCACATATAACAATTAAGTGTTGAAATCAACAAGATATCTTGCATTCAGTTGTCAATGACAACCATTTCTTCTTCTGTTATTGGATAATATTCGTTATCCTAGAGCCGTCATTAGGAAATATTCTTACACTTATTTAATAAAATACTCCCTTATTAAAATTACATTAACTCATATAAAACTTTCACCTAACATGCATTATTAAACCATATACATTTTACTACATTTTCTTCTTGATCGACTTATTATTTTCCTTTTACAAAATACTAATTTTAGGCCTATCTGTTTTATTTCATGTGTTATAATTTTTTATTTTTTATTTAACTTTGCTGACCTGACCTACTGTACAATGAGTCACTGGCTTATGGCCAATTATTCTAATTTTATCTTATCCTGATTTCAATTTATTATTATTTATTTTATTATTGAACCCTTCATCTGTTTAGAATATAATTACAATGACCCCTTGACAATTTATTAACAATTATTGCCTTCCTGGCCAAGTTTACAAATATTATCTTACGATATCTTCATTAATTACTCAAAGTAAATGCACAAATAGTTATTCTTATAAAGTTTAACATGAATGAAATTAGTATCAATTACTTAATACTTTCTTAAAGCAATTGCTTCACACCTGCTACATACAAAACACAGAATAAATATCATGTAAACAAAATATCATGATAAAGCACAACAACATGTACATTATTATAAAACATTAAATATCAATTAAACAGTCTACCCTCAGTCCAAACTGTCTATAGTAATTTCATATCATTGGACACTATGTTTATTGTTTACATCTTCTACTGATCACTCCATATTTTATATTTATAGACTTTTTTTATATTTTATTACCTAGTAACCTTACTAGGTATTATTAATATGTTTATTATGTGAGGTTTACCTTCCTGACCTTAATTATGGCACACATTGGGTATTGTTTTAATTCGATAGTAACAAAGTTTTTATGTAACGTATGGGACCTTAACTTCGTTACGTTACATAATACTCCCCCTCCGAAAGAAGTTTATTTTAGCTGAATGTAGTTTAGTTGAAATAAACTTATAGTTCGTCTCTGGGAATGTTTTCTTCTTAATCGTAGTATTTTTTTATTTCAGCCTGGTTATAAGTACCCCTTACTTTATTACTTATTGGGTCAGTCACCACGTATGTGTTGTTTTGGTTGTCCTGGCTTATTACAAAAGGTCCAACATATAATAACAATAATTTTTTAGCTATCCCTTCAGAACTGCTAGGTTGTTGTCTGTTTTGTATTAAAATTTTTTCACCGACTGTATACTTGATATTTTTTCTGGTTGCATCCTGTTTTTTTCTTCTAAGTTCCATCTTGTGGAGTAACCTATTATATACATGGGTAAGGTTGAGTTCTTCTTCTGTTCCTGCAGGGAATTGTATCATTTTAGTAATTTCTCGAGGTGGCAGTTTTGAAAACATCATTTGGTATGGTGTAACACCAATAGTTTCGTGATATGCAATATTTAAAAAGGTATCTGTTTCACTTATGAATTCACCCCATTTTTTAAGGTTGTCATAACAGTAAGTACGGAGGACTCGTCCTACTTCTCTGAGTACCCTTTCCGCCGGATTACTGCTAGGATGGTAAATAGAAGTTTTGTAGGTTTTGATTCCTCAATTTGCCATTTCTAATTTCCATTTTCGCCCTTTAAACTGGGTTCCATGATCCGTTATTATAGAATATGGAGTTCCTACATCCATTAGGTACCTTTCTCTGATCACCTTAACAATAACATTGGTGGATGCTTTACTTATAGGGTACAGTTTAGTGCATCATGTGAAATGGTCTAGTATTATTACAATATATTTATATCGGTGCCTGCCTCCACTACGTGGGAAAGGCCCGCAAATGTCAAGAAATGTTTTTTTTCTAATTTCCTCTCTGAAGTAATTGTTATTAAAGCCCCTTCCTTTCGCTCGTTGTTCACCTTTACTTTTTGACATATTACACACTTTTTTACTATTTCCCTTACCTTTTTGTTTAAACCCTTAATGTACACATGCTCCTCCAATGCCTTTACTGCTTTGGTAGGACCCATGTGTCCATACAATTGATGGTAATTATTTATTATTGATGACTCCATAAATTTGGGAATATACAATTTCCACTTATTTTCCATGACAGGGGATTTTATGAAAATTAAACTGTTATATGTTTGATAATATTGGACAATTATGGCATCGTCATTAATGAGGCGTTCTTGTATGGTGGATAATTTTTGATCTCTTGACTGTTCTTCCTGAATTTTGCTTAATACTTCTACTAGCTCTTCTCTGGCTGTTATTACATGATATACTCTTCCAACATCCTCCCTTTCAATTTCAAAAGTACCACTCTCCAGGTTCACTCTAGATAGAGCATCAGCTACAGTGTTTTGTTTACCCGGCACACATTCCCATGTTATGTTATACTCTTGGAGAGCCAATATCCAACGAGTTAGTCTCCCATGGCTTAACTTACACCTTTGTATGAATGATATGGACTTATGGTCAGACCGTACTGTTAAGGGATAACCTAATATGTATGTGCGGAATTTCCCGCAAGCAAATACCACACTTAATAATTCCTTTTCCGTGACACTGTAATTTCGTTCACATTGATTTAATATCCTGCTGGCAAAGCTTATTACTTGGTGATCTCCTTCCCTGTCTTCCTGGTACAGTTCGGCACCAAGACTCACATCACTGGCGTCACAATTTATAAAAAATTCCTTATCAAAATCAGGATGATGCAGAATGATGTTTTGTAAAAATCATAAAACTTCCCTACCAAGGACCTGGTCCATGCATTTGATAAAAATCGCCACAGAGTTTACTAATCCAAAAGGCAGACGTTTAAAATGGTAATTCCTACCCTCAAATATAAAGGCGACATAATTTCGACTGTTGGGATGCAACTCCACCTGCCAGTATCCACAAACGGCATCCCAAATGCTCATATACTTACAATCCTTAAATTTCTTCATTAATTCCTCAATTTCCCCTGGTGAAGTTCTATCATTAATTATATTCTTGTTAATCTCCCGGGCATCTAAACATACGCGTACGGTACCGTCCTTTTTCTTTATGGCGACTATAGGGCTAGTGCATGGTGATGAGCTATACTCAATTATGTCCTGTTCTATCATACTCTGTATTTTCCTTCTCACTGCTGGTTTTAGCGATTGGGGTATAGGATATGATTTCCTGTTAAAAATAATGGGTTGTTTAAATGACAATTCACAAATAAAGTTCTTAGCCTTTCCGGGCAAATCTGAAAATACCTTTTTATATTTGTTATAGATTTTTACTAACTGATTTTTTTGTTCCGGTGTCACTTCGTTCGTATTGGTAGCTTTAAACGAATAAATTTCTTGTAATTTTTCTTTCCATTCATTATCCTTAACACAAGCTAATTCCTCAAAAGGTGTTTTATATTCCGTTCCTTCATCACGTATTAGGGTAAAAGAATGTCGGTGGTGAGTGGCATTTTTACGATCCACTATTTCACTTGACCATTCCCCATTTTCATGGTACAGGGTTATTTTTCCTCTGCCCATATCAATAATAGCTGAGTGGCGCCGCAGCGTATCACACCCTAGCATTGCTTTAAATGGTAATCCTTGTGCTACCATGAACACCATAGGAATAGTTTTACCTCCGCTGGATACTTCCATCATTACTTGTTGCCGTATTATTTTATTAGGTCTGCCAGTAGCACCTATTATTACCATGTTATTGACTGGTAATGTTGGTATATTTTTCTTATATATCTCTTTTATTCGGTTATATTCTACTT
Source organism: Magicicada septendecula (assembly GCA_034769895.1). Classification (NCBI taxonomy): domain Eukaryota; kingdom Metazoa; phylum Arthropoda; class Insecta; order Hemiptera; family Cicadidae; genus Magicicada; species Magicicada septendecula. The sequence continues at coordinate 315,492,294 of CM068373.1, read as the reverse complement.
TGTCTAGAAGTGACACGTTCGCTCCAGTGTCAATCACCATATCTATCATAACGCCTTGCAATTCTGCCATTATATATATTATTTGCTTGTCAATTTTATTTTCTGACGGTAACCCTTCTTCAGTTAGATCCTCTCGTATATTTTTTACATAATTGTTTTCCATAATGGTTATAATTTTGTTATTGTCTTTTTTTGTTTGTATATACCCTTTCAATCCCAGCAGTGAGGGGTTACTTGATCCTTCCACTGCTGAATTTAGTTTTCCACCCTGTCCTGCGGACGATCGTCTCTAGCAGTGTTTCCTGGGTTGCCATCATCTGGTCTGATTTCTCTATTATTTTCTTGGTTCCTAGGTAGGTCCTCCTCTTGACTTCTATTACTGTTTTGATTTCGTCGGTCATTGTTCCCTCGGTTACCATTCCAATAGTCTCTCCCATTGTCAAAATTCCTGCAGCCTGGGCTGTATCAGTTATTATTAGGGTTATTATAATGATTATTGTTTTGGTAATTATTATTGCGGTAGCGGTTATTCATATAATGGTCATTAACATTTCGGTTATAATTATTATGGTTATACCTATTTATTCCCTGACGCGGTTCTTGATTTTGCTCCTCTCTCCTATTGTTTGAATAGTCATTTTGCCTCCGAGACCTCTGATAATAGTCTTCCATTTCATAGCTGGCTAACAAGGCTTCCATTGCTCCTACTGTCTTCACTTGCCCACTGCGTCTAGCACGAACTATTTCTTCTTCGAAATGGTAAGATAGTTTATTCACTAAACACTCCTCTGGTATTCGCGGTTCCAAATGACGCGCCAAACACACCTTTCCCAAAAAGTAGGTAGTTGGGGACTACTCTTGATTAACGTTGAATCTTCCGTTGGTAATATTGTCCCTAATCATGTTCTGTACGGAATCCGACCAGTATTTTGACCTAAAAACCTTTTTAAACTCTTCATAATTACTCGTTTCGTTTCGAACCGCCAACCACCAATTATCATTTGTTTTTAAAACAGTCATCCAACAAATTCTTGATTATGTTCCATCGTGTCACTTTAATTCTACAAAAACCATTCTCTATTCTCTCTAAAAATTCTATGGGGTTTCCTCTATAAATTTTGAAATTGATGTTTTCTTTTTGATCAGGGGCTATGTGATGTGCCAGGTACATTGGTCGATTTTGTAAATTTTCTATTGACTCCTTTATATTAATCAACTCCTGATTCTGTATATTTTCAAACACCCCTTTATTTTGATCCACTTGGGTTTTTATTCGAGTTATTTCATTGTTAACTATCTCAATTCTCCCAGCTATGTTAATTTGTACTTCGTCCAATTTTCCTTTGGTTTCTAATTGCACCCCTTTTATTCTAGTTTTGTTATTGTTTTCTACTTGATTTATTTTGGCCTCTACTTCCACTCCGAGTTGTATGATGGTTTCATCTGTCTTTTCTAGACCTACCTTAGTTTCAGTTATTTGCCGTCTTACTTCCTCTTCGTAATCATCAACCCTTTTGCTAAGTGTTTCATTGACATTTGCAATCCTTTCATTTATGACTTCCCTCAACGCTTGGTTTTGTTCATTCATAATTTGCCGTAAATCCTTATTACTGTTTTCAATTCTTTCGTCTATTTGTTTGTTATTTTCCTGAATCTGCCTTAAGCTCTCATCGTTCCTGTCAAACCTTTCATTAATTTGGTTTAAGCTTTCATTTATCTGCCGGTTATTCTCATCAGTTTCCTCTTTATTTTTGTCAAACTTCTCATTCATTAGTTTAAATTCTCACTCAAAATTTCGTTTTGTTTCTTTGAGTTTTTTTTAATACTGTCTATTTTGTTTTCTAGCTTTTCTGAGTTTTCATTTATACTGTCTATTTTATTTTCTAGCTTTTCTGAATTTTCATTTATACTATTTTATTTTCTAGCTTTTCTGAATTTTCATTTATACTGTCTATTTTATTTTCCAGCTTTTCTGAATTTTCTTTTATACTGTCTATTTTATTTTCCAGCTTTTCTAACATTTGTTTGTTTTTCTCGTTAGTTTGTTTATTATCCTCCTTCATGCTACTCATTAATTCCTTATTATCCTCCTTCATGCTACTCATTAATTCCATTAATTTTTCCCAATTTAGTCCTCCTCTAGCTTCCTCTTTATCACCCACCTGTTGTTCCATTTCGGTGTCTGTAACTGCCTCTGCTTCTTCTTCCCGTCTATCTTCTTCCGTTTCTTGGTCCTTCGCTATCCTTTTAGAAACACCTCTCGTATGCATTCCTGTGCCTCTAATAGTTGCCTGCTCAAGTTAAGTAATAGCGATATAGTCGATTTTTTTACTTAACTAAAGCCCACTCGTTGAGCACCAATTTGTAACAAATAAGATGATTTTACTTATTGAATTTGATAATGTTCAAAGGCCCCACTGTTGGGTTCTTCAATTTGTAATCTAAATCGTGTATCAACGTTAATCTAATTATAAAGAAAAAATATTTTTTATGGATTATATTATTCAATTATTGATGATATCTCTGCATTAGGTAGTTATTAAGTGTCTTACAAAAGAAAAAAGCTCTAGTCCAGTTAATATATTGGGTAATTCAATATATTTCTCCAAGCCTAGTCTGTATATACTATCGAGAGAGTAACGAGAAGAGAGCAGAGAAAGCAAGTTAGTTCTCTATTCTCCCGTATTCACCAGCTGTCCGCAGATGAGTGCTGTGGTTTGCGATCGACCAGTTATTATAGGTTAAGTCGTTCCGCTTGCTGTATTCTCACATTCATTTCTCTGTAACTTACAACCTATTCAAAATACACTAATTACTCTACGAATAACAAGAAATCATCAAATTCAAGAAGGATTCTTTATTTTATATATTTTTTAATTCCAACAGATTCTTCCTCTTCCCAATAATACACCATATCGATTACACAATATGTAATCGATTTGTCATTGAATTCGGGTTTTAGATGTATTAAAATTTAATTATAATTTTTAATTTGTTTCTTATCTCAGGGTACATGTAGTTCTTTTAACTATTAGTAAGGTCAGGTAATGCAATTTTTAAGGTTACTAGGTATTACAATTTTGTTATAAAATCTTATTATATAAAATTCAAATATAAGCAGGTTTTTTACCAACTTTGACAGGATACTTAGTATTGCTGTGTTCCGCTACGCCGAGACGAGAACAGAATGGTGATTCAACTCTTGAATAATAACAGCCTCCAGCTTCTCAATAAAAGTTTGGTATTGATGTCCCAGGATGTAGTAGAAGTTTCAGTTCTGATCTTCGCTAATCTTCACGGTTCTGGTAGTTACAGGTCCCAATGGAATTTGTGTAGTATTAAGACTTCGTTCGGTGGTGAAAAGTGAGGTTTAGTACGTTATTTTAAATTTCTTCGTTTGTTTTTAATATATTTTTAATTAATTTGGCATCCCTCGGCTATGGATCATCTTCATTTAATTATAGTTAATCTTCATTATTACTCTTTTGCTGTTAATAGGTTGGATGATTTATTTTTTTTAATTCATTTAACTTTAATGGTATATCGAATTATATTTGCTGAGAGATAGATTCGGAAGTCAATACTCAGTCCTTTTTAATGGATTACTGCTTATGAAATTTGATTTATTTTAATTTGATTCATTTAGTTTTTGGTTTTTTCTTTTTTTAAATTTGTATTAACTGAACTCTTCCCATTCACATATAACAATTAAGTGTTGAAATCAACAAGATATCTTGCATTCAGTCGTCAATGACAACCATTTCTTCTTCTGTTATTGGATAATATTCGTTATCCTAGAGCCGTCATTAGGAAATATTCTTACACTTATTTAATAAATACTCCCTTATTAAAATTACATTAAATCATATAAAACTTTCACCTAACATGTATTATTAAACCATATACATTTTACTACATTTTCTTCTTGATCGACTTAGTTTAACAGGTATTATTTTCCTTTTACAAAATACTAATTTTAGTTTTAGATCCATGTTTTTCGGTATCCAAGCCACTTATAGTATATAATTAGTAAAATAGTTTACCTTTTTCTTATCCGTCTGGTGGCCTTTTCTCTATATTTTATTCAACGCATTTCAGGACATATGCCCCATCAAAGCATAGTCTATATATAGGACTATAGTCGACTCAAAGCATGTCGTGGTGCCCACCACCGATATCGCGTGTGTCTCAAATCTGGGTATTTTATGTGTTTTTATGTTTATATTATATTTATTGTTATGTGTAGAATTGTATATACAGTGTTTTTAATATTTTAACGATCGACGAACTTCAACAAGGGATATCCTGATGATGGGGCATATGTCCTGAAACGCGTTGAATAAAATATAGAGAAAAGGCCACCAGACGGACAAGAAAAAGGTAAACTATTTTACTAATTATATACTAATTTTAGGCCTATCTGTTTTATTTCATGTGTTATAATTTTTTATTTTTTATTTAACTTTGCTGACCTGACCTACTGTACAATGAGTCACTGGCTTATGGCCAATTATTCTAATTTTATTTTATCCTGGTTTCAATTTATTATTATTTATTTTATTATTGAACCCTTCATCTGTTTAGAATATAATTACAATGACCCCTTGACAATTTATTAACAATTATTGCCTTCCTGGCCAAGTTTACAAATATTATCTTATGATATCTTCATTAATTACTCAAAGTAAATGCACAAATAGTTATTCTTATAAAGTTTAACATGAATGAAATTAGTATCAATTACTTAATACTTTCTTAAAGCAATTGCTTCACACCTGCTACATACAAAACACAGAATAAATATCATGTAAACAAAATATCATGATAAAGCACAACAACATGTACATTATTATAAAACATTAAATATCAATTAAACAGTCAACTCTCAGTCCAAACTGTCTATAGTAATTTCATATCATTGGACACTATGTTTATTGTTTACATCTTCCACTGATACATCTCCATATTTTATATTTATAGACATTTTTTTATATTTTATTACCTAGTAACCTTACTAGGTATTATTAATATGTTTATTATGTGAGGTTTACCTTCCTGACCTTAATTATGGCACACATTGGGTATTGTTTTAATTCGATAGTAACAAAGTTTTTATGTAACGTATGGGACCTTAACTTCGTTACGTTACAATATATAATTTATTTAATATTTATAATTTTTTTACCTCAAGATGTTACAGCCTATTAAATATACAAACACAAAACTAAACAAACTAATACACAAATCAATACAAAACATGACACAATTTTCAAAGTACTCAACATCGAAAACACTCAAAAAATTAATACAGTAGGATCTTGATATTCCGGCACGGTCGGGACCGAGAGCATGCCGGATTATCAAATTTTCCGGACTATCAAGGTGTTTAGATTAAATATGATAAAACAAGGGATAACGGTACAGTACATCTGTTATTGTGCAGTTACATAGGTAAATTTATTATTTAAATTACATAGGACCATGTTCAATTACAAAAGTAAACATTTTCTTAAAAATTAAACATTTAAGGGGACCATGTACCCGCCTATCTTCCCCATGTTAAATTAATCAACTTTATGTACCTTTTTCTCAAAACCTGTTCAAGGTACAAACTTGAGGTTTGGTCAGCATATTCTGGGAAGGTATTTTAACCATCTGAACCAAAAAAATTACATTTTATTATCTCACATATATTTAATTAATATTTTGAAAAATTGTCTAAATATTTTAATTTTTTTAAAGAGTTAATAATTTTTTATAATTTTTTGGTTACTTTCTTCTTCTGTTTTTAAGGTTCAGTAGATACACTGTAATTAGCCCTACAACTTAAAAAAAGAATCGTGTTTCTATCTTTTACAGAAGCTGAGAAAGAGGTACATAAATATGGTAAAAAGTCATTTTTTGAGAAAACTTACTTTATTGTCAATGTTACCATAGTTACACAACAAAGCTACATTTAAAATAGTCCTGCGCCGTACTGTGGGTCTTCCTCATTTTCTTCTGATTTCTTCTTGTTTTCTTGCCTTTTTATTTTACCTTCTACCTTACTTTGCTCTGTCATTTTCTTATCAGCTTCTTTTACTCTCCTCTCATCGATTCGTCTCAACCGTGCCCGACAAGACTCACTTACTTTCAGTCCCAGTTTCTCCATCACAGTACATTTGCTGTAAACTCCGCTGTTGAAAGCAAGCACTGCATCATACACTCCCACTTTAATTGTATTTATCCCAACATAAATTGTCTTTGGTAACCTTTTCCAAATTAGGGCATTGAACGATTCATTCGGGTTTTGTTTTACAAAAAAGGCACTTGCTCAGTAAAGTTTCATTGCTTAGGTCCCTGAATATGTTTTATTTTATGAAGCTCAGGTAAAGGCAGTGAATGCTCATGTTTGTATTCCTCACCTGTAATAATGACAGAGTAGCCAACCTAACCTATAACACAAAAATTCCCTTTTGTATGTGAAAAAAAAAAATATATTAAAAGTTTCCAAGCCTGAAAATGCAAGCGCTCAACACAAAATTGTGTACTTTTTATTTATTTATTTTTGTAACTTTTATTTCTCATAGGTAAACAAATTTTATATCATTTTTTTCAGAATTAACTTTAGTTTCTGAAAATTTGAAAAACAGAAAGTGAAATTTTTAAAAAATTTTGGGTACATGGTCCCCTTAAAACAAAATCAATAATTCGTCAATGTTAGGGTGAGTGATAGTGATTGTCCATGGAGGTCGATGCCACGTTGGTTGTCGTACTTGAGGTTTGAAAAAAAAATGATCTTATATCAACTTGTCTTTTGTTGTTAGATCTTTTGTTTAAAAAGTCATTGTGGATTATATGAAGATTCATAACTTCAGCCATGTTGTAATGTTTATTTGTCTCCACAAATTTTACAAAAGTGTGTATCACGTCGGTTGCCTCGCGCCAAGTAACGTTATTTGATGCACTACCCTCTTCTTCCTCATCACTTTCTACTTCTTGAACTGTTTGAGGATTTAACACACTTTGAATGATCGTTTCATCATTTATCTCCTCCACAGTAGGTTCGTCGTTGTCAACATCTAGCCAATCAAACACTTCATCAGACATTTTTGACAATGATGAACAGCCTTCTGCTGCATTTTTAACAGTCTCCAGCAACGTCTAGGTCATCTAGTTCATTATGTTCACTCAGGGGATTGTTCATCACAGCTGGCCATAACTCTCTCCATGCTTTTATTAATGTTTCATTTTTTACTTCTTGCCAAGCAACAGCAGCTGCAAAAATAGCATCTTTCATGTTAAAAGTTGACTGAAAGTGTTTTACACTACAGTCTGAGTTTATGAGTCCTTGAATAAATGAAACCCTGTATTTGCACTTAAAGTTCTGAATTATTCCTTGATCCTTAGGCTGAATCAAAGGGGTAAAGTTTGGAGGGAGGTATTTCACTGTTATATTTGCTGACTTTAACTCACTAGCAGGAGGATGGGCTCTACAATTGTCTACTAACAGAACAGCCTGTGTTTTCAGGCAAACCAAGTTTTTTGAAGTTTTGTTTAACTCCAGGAACAAACTGTTAAAAAAAAACAATTTTTAAAGAGCTGAGCGTCCATCCAAAAGTAACTTTAAATTAATTTGCTGCAGCCTCATCAGCAGATTTAGACTCCCCTGAAAAATCTAATTTGCATATCCCCCATGACGAGTTTTAAAGTTGTGCAACCAACCTCGTGAAAATTTACAGTCTCCTTCTTTTACGTTGAAATCACTGCTAAACTGTTTGGCTTTTTCAATTACCATTGGACCTATTATAGATTTTCCTTCAGAACGTTTTGCTGAGAACCAGGTGTACAATGCATTATCCCACTGGTCAAGCTTAGGCTTTTTTAATGTTTGACCAATTGTCAGTAGCTTTTTTTGTATCTGCTTCAGCCAAAAATTTTTGAAGTTTTTCTTATTGTTTTTTTTATATCATATAAGGTTGAGGATCCAATATTAAATTCTTCCATAATTACGTTCCTGTTTTCTCCCTTTTCTAACCTATTTATAATGTCAAGTTTTTGTTAGATTGTCAAAGTCACATGTTTTATTTTATTAGAAGCACTGCATTCTGGTTTTTGTGTTCAGAAAACACTGTGATAAAAAATGTGAAGCAACAACTTAAAACTGAACTCCACTGAACAAAACAGAACAACGTAACTGTAGCGGAGTTCACTAATACTCTAACTCAAATACGGTACGGCACGCATTGCGTAAACACAAGAAGCAGACACTCACAACTAACCAATATGAAATGGTGCCAATGATCCGTACAGTAGTCAGCTCACAAACTCTCCCGAGAGTTCCCACCTGTGTCAAGGACAACTGAGCATTTTCAAAGAAACACGATCGCGCCAATAGCAGCAGAGACGTTAAAAATGCATTCCAGTGTGGCTGAATATGCCAAATTATATCATTCTACTGAAAACATCTGAGAGACCACAAACGCCACCTGAATTAGCGCCAGCAATTTAGTCAAACATTGTGATATTTTCACATCGGTTGCTGTTGATAAAAAGTACCGGACTATCGAGGATTCAAGACTATCAAGTTCTGGATTATCAAGGCCTTACTGTATATACACAAGAATCACACACAATAATACCAGTATAAAATACCAAAAACCAACAGGAAAGCATAACAACAACAAGGCTGAGGATGCGAACAATAGGATTCCCGAAACATGTTCCAAATACAGGAAAAACATCTTGAGGTAAAGAAATTAAAAAATTCAATAAATTTCTCTAGGTACGGTAGAGAAATTCTGGTCAGATGTCTGAGTCTGAACAGTGCTACGAAGAAGTATGGAGTTAACAACTGTGAATCTACTTGCTGTAATGGGACTCCTATAGGGCAGTTGCAGAATTATGGAGTCCACTTATTTAATGTAAATTATATAATCAATGAGAGTGAAGGACATAATATTAGACCAAAGGATGTTCATTAACAAAGATATGTGTACATTTGGCTGTTATAGCAAGCGTTACGGTATATTTATATGGTACCTTATACATTAATAAAGTATTTATAAATGTATAAGGTACATTTGGACCTTAAAGCAAGCATGACGGTATGCACACATGCTGTAAACTCGATTTAAAAAAAAAACATTCAAAGCCAGTCACAACAAGGTTCTGCACAGCCTTCACTTGGAAACAATCCATAACAGGGACGTGTTAAAATATGAGTTAAACTGTTAGCATAGAAAAAGCACTGATTTACTGACATTCTTGATACACCATCATCATCTTCACAACACTGCATAAGCAAGGTGCTGCCTGTTCCATCTTAAAAATCCTCCAGCCATCTCTTCCTGGGTCTACCCACAAACCTGTGTCCTATAGGTTTGAATTTCCAGACTTGTTTGGTCAGTCTGGAATCTGTCATTCTTTCTAAGTGTTCTTTTCACTGTTGTTTGTAATCTTTTAATTTTTCATTCAGTTAAAAACTTTTAACTCTTCTCTTATGGCCTTATTTCTTATAAGGTCAAGTTTAGAACACTTTTAAACTCCTCTTGAGAATGCCAAATCCGAGGTCTGTATTTTACCGTCTTGTCTTTTTGTTGTTGCCCATAATTCACACCCATAGTGTGTGTCCCTTTACATAGTACAGAGACTCCCATAACTTTGTAAAGTTTTAATTTTGCATCTCGATCTACCTTGTTTCTAAAAATACGTTGATTTTTCCGTAGATTGTTTGGAACACCTAACTTGTTGTGCACTTGTTACGGTGCAGTGGAGGAGAAAGTGATCTGCTATATAGTCATTTGTATTTGAGAAATGGAGCAGTGCGGACAGTATTTCTTAGCACGGTTCCACACTTACTACATCGTTCAATATCGTGTGAACAATAAGTTTTACATTTCTTATTCTATAAGGTAAGACCTAGTGATTTTCTATTTATTCATTCTACACCAGTTTCATTTGTAACTCTCTAATTCCATATATTGACGTCTGTTATAGATTCACTGCTGATGTTAAAACCATCTAACAATTCTATAGGTACTTTATGCAGATGTGTGTGTGTGAGTGTGTGTGTTTTATTGCATTACATAATGCATAACTGTGTATATTTATTGTACCAGTTTTGATGGCGTAATTATACTTATACACATGATTGATGTCGTGTTTTATTTCACACATACTGTTTCGCACTGTGAGCAAGGAGAATGATTGTTTTCATTAGGTTACAACAATACACAAAATCTATGTGCACACATATACATCAAGGTGCTTTAACACAAAGGCTACCCGACCCACACACATTTTATATCTACACAGACAGACAACACGCCCATATACACATTTCGTTTTCCTCAACACTCATAAATCATTTGTGTGAAGGTTAACCTTACTTTTGAACACTGAAAAAAACCTGCGACAACAAAGACAAGAAGGGCAGTCAAGACACAGTGTTTTACTTCACACACACACACACACACACACACACGTGCATGAGCGTTAACCTTATTTATGAACGTAGAAAAAAAATACAAGAAGAAGAAACCAGGAACTGGCCACTTTTTCTTTCATACACACGTATACATTAAGTTACACAATTGTATACCTCACACGACACCACCCTATTAAATCAAGACAAGCAGAGGACGAGATGGCCACGGATACGCTGGATACACTTGTTAAGGGAACATAATCCGTTCCCGCCATGACGTAGACACACCGGTGGTAGTGGCAATGCTACATTTTCCCTCACACATCCTTGTTTAACCTATTCCCCTTCTAGAGGGAATTTTCTTCTCCTTTATCACATGTTGGCCACACCGACTACTGCCATTCAAGCACACCAATCACAACTGATTCTGATATATGATTACATGACATATATTAAACATGGCCGACCAATCACTACACTTTGCACCAGTGCTGTGGTACCCCACACGGTGCCTGTCACATGGTACTCCCACCATGGCCACGTGATATCCTTACTTCAGTCACATTCTACCCCCACCATGGTGTATAAAAACATACTATTTATACTTTCATTTTAACTGTTTATTACTTACCGATATTTTGGATCTTCCTAAGGGTACCCAGAGTTCTTTTATAAGCGAGGTCAGAAACAGTGTGAGGTTACGAAATAAGTATTAATACACATTTTGTATGAAGAGAATTATTTCTGTTTAATAATCAAATATTGTGATTTTATAAGTTTGTTCTCCAAATAAATTGTTTACATGTTTTTCAAAGGTTGTGCAATTCTTGCTTATACATCTTATCTTAGAGACTTACATAATATTACTTACAACTTAGATAGCCCAGCCTGCTCACGCACTCTCACATTCTAAAAAATAAAACCCCCGTTACCCTGCTTGATCAAGCTAATACATATTAAATCCCCGCCGGCCACGCGGTTATTCGTGACCTCGTGGTCGCCCCGTGGCGAGTTGTAATCGTCCCGAAAAAACAAAAAAAAATATAATAAACTTGTATGTTAATATTCTGACGTTATTCCCGCATCACTGCCACTGATTCAAATAATGATTAATCCACTTTTACTGCCACGTTTAAATTTTGAGAGGAGCTACCTCTTCTAAGGGAACCGGCCGGTTACTCTTGGGACGAAACTGCGCAACTTACTTGGCGAGCGGGAGGAAACAGTGGTCCACTGCCATCGGATCTCGTCGTCGTTCATAGCTGAATTGCTGTGTTCTATCGACTCTATTCATGATACATAGGGGTTATATCAGCAAAGTGTGTCGACGATCTCTAGGCGCTGCTGGCTTGATGTCACTAAAGGGAGGCGGTCCTTAGCTACGTTTCCTGTAGGTCGGCTGGTTGGTTTCACCCAACGTCGTTTCTGCGCCATTTTTTACAGCGCCGTTTGAGTTTCTTGGCGTCCCTACAGCGCGCATACTTGTTTCACTGCGTGCGTGCGTGCGCACTGTCACATTCACGCACAGTTCTGAGAAATAGAGGGTGGTGCATACCTCGGTATGAATTTCACAACGGAATACTGCGTCTTGCCTTTGTTCTGAAACTGTTTTGCACTCAGCACGTGGCCTGTTATAATGGAATTAACTTGCACAATAATTTTTTACAAAACCCCGACAACTGAAATAAAATAAAATACAAATACCCCATAAATCCAATAAATGAAATTACCCAATTTTGACACGTTACAATACCCCCTCAATGAGAATTCTGCTGTCCAAAACAGAAGAAATCTCATTGACAAAACCCCTAAGAGGACCGGTGAGGAACTGGTGCCAACAACCCCCTTTTGTTCTTACTCCTCATGGGTACACTACCCCCCTGGCTCGGCGACTATGGATGCATCTGAACGAGATCACTGGACTTCTCCGTAAGAGAACCCAACACCGAAAAATCGAACAGACACGCACCACGGCGCACCTCACCTTCTAACATGCTACCCCCAAAATCCAACACCCTGGCTTAGACTATGCCAGATCCTCCACCGATATGTTTCCCCTTGTATGCAAGCTGGGCTGCCTTTGGCAGATACTGGGCTCACACACACTCACATTACATACTGACATTACATATTATAAAATTGAAAAATTTTTCAAAAGTTATTTAAATTACAACCCATTGGTTGTTTTCAGGTAAAATCAATTCATAAATTTTGTATAAATTTTAAATTATTCTCTTCATTAGGTTTTTCTGTTAGTTAAAATAAATCAATTTAAATATTATATCAATCAACATCTTATACTTAAGAACATCCTTAACCTAACATGGATTACCTAGAGTCTAACAATACAATTCAACAAAATAATTCAATAATAATAATACATGGTTAGTACACAAACAATCAAATAGTCAAAGTTTAAAATATCCCTTAGCTGGCAGGCGAAAAATCAAGATTTTTTTTTTTTTTTCTTCAAAAAATATTTTCCACAAAATTTTAAAATTCAAAGAAAAAATTTAAATTTATTAAAATGTTTCCTTTACATATAGAAATTATTTAAAATTTGTTTAAATTTATCAAAAAAAAAGTTGAATTAACTTCCTTACTATGAAATTATATGACCTCACTCTCAGCTGATCGAAACTAGGTCAAGTCCACAACCTTGACCCACATATGTTATGTACAAGTTTTATCTGAAAATACATTTAACATCTGTAACATTCTAACTTGAAACACAAAACATAATAAAATAAAACATTTAAAATAACACAATATTATTATAAATAATAAGCAAATTGACATTTAAATTATTCAAAATAAACAATTCTTAATTTTACATTATTTCCACATTCTATCAAAATTTCGTCACTGGTTTCAAAATAAAATTTTATATTCTTGTTATAAATCTCTTTCTGTATCTGACAGTCTCATCCTACATTACTTTGGGTGATCTAAATACTTATCTCCTTTAATTTACTACTTGATCTGTATACATATATAATCTTTCTCCCCCTGACTCTAATATTCATCAACTTCAACTAATATGACACCCATCTCTATCAAAATATCTATCAAAACACTCTCTAACCCCAACTTATCATTAAACTCAAATCACCACCTTCTCTCTATATATAAAAAAAATACTCTCTAACCCTTTGTACTTAGGATACATGTTCCCCCCCCCCAAACTCATTTCCCATTATCTGGTCCCTGGATTCTACCTGAGGTGACCCCTTCCCACTAAATCGGTCCCATCCCGTCCCAACCTATCATTATGTTGCGGACTCCTACATTACACTACCCCCTACTACAAAATTGCCATCCCCAAAATCTCAATCTTATTACCTTACTTCAACTACAACAAAATAACATCATCAATTATAAACATCAATATATCGCTCAATATTCTACATATATTCTCCACAACTACTGTGTCAATATCAATACTTCTTAAAACTCTATAACACACATTAACTCAAAACAACATTACATTAACTCAAAACAATATTTTCTCTCTACTATTTCAACTTTAACTTTGACTTGGACTGATCTATATGTCCCACAAAATAATCATCACCCTCAAAAACTATCTTTTATTAGCTTTCACAAATTATTACTTTATTCTTCACTTTATCAAGTTATTTTTATCATTACTTTAAATAGCATCTGTAATACATTGAAACATTACATTAAACATCAATTACCTGGAACATTTACAACCAATATACCAGTGACCTTTCATTGCTGATCAGCTGATCTCCTCACACAATGAAGACACCTCTCAAAATTGTACAAATTACATGAAATATATATATTTATTTATCCTTACTTCTCCCCTCCTTGTTTCCCCTTTTTTCTGATTCTGATAATTCATGTTAACCGCCGGCCAGTCGGTTTAATCATTTACTTAGGTTCAAGAATACACATATAATGAAAACACATATTTTTATCAATGCTTATATCTAACCTACAACAATAAACTAATACATTTAAACATAGAATGAGCACCTTGTATTGAATGTCTGAGCATCTAGTTATTTAAACAGAACACAAGCATTTTTCTTGGATCAAAATTTGAGTTAGCAATTTTTATGTTATAGAATTTAAATTCGTGACTCATCTGAGTCACCTCCCATCCACACACTCTATTGCAAGTTATGTACGGCTGTGGCGCCTTTTCGCTTCCACAAAGACGGCATATTTTGGAGTAGTTTGACCTCTCCGTGTCTTTGTTTCGGCAGTTACATTTTAATATATGAATATCAGCATATTCTTGTCTATAATTAAACGGGTCTACCACCTGGCTTTGCTGCCCCCATGCGGGCAGAGTGGTAGCCGCTGTTCCCTAGTTTGGTGATTCCTCTAAATTTCACCCCCCATCAATTTCAAAATTCACCTTGACAACGATAACAGCTATGGTCAGTTAAGGCAGAATGTGACGCAATGAGCCTCAACCATAGCTGTTAAAGCTAAACCAATTCCACGGTCAGGGTTCGGTGAGGCCGTGACCACCCGAAAAGTTGGGGAATCACAAGTAAAATACCTTTTGTAACACTAAACTTAATAATTAAATACGAAATTAAATGTACAACATCATAATATGAAACTTTCATCCATCATTAATCATTTAACTCCTCCATAACTTTCTACACTTGGGTTACTTAAAATTTTCAAATTCATTATTAATAATTATCATATATTGTGACTGATCACTCTATTTGAATGATAAATATAAATATATTTGTAATAAGAAATATCCAGTAACCTATATTCATCTCTATTTACCTTACTTGAATGAAGCACGTGGGTCACGTACACCATAATTATTGTACTTACCATAATTTGTGAATCTGGTTGTTTCAATCTTGTTACTCTTATTTTTACCTAGGGTCCAAGGATTCGACTCAGCGAGATTGCTGACAGAGATGGTCACAGAAATGAGAATACGTTTATTGAAAACAGTTACCATCAATCCTAATTTATTCAGTAATTTTGGTTAAGCGTGTATACATAATAACATTTTAACATGGCGGCCGTTACTTATACTGGCTCTTTGTTATAAAACTTCTTTATGTTCTATCAAACATTAATTCATCAAATTCTAATTATGTAATATGCATTAGTTTCATGGTTAATTGACCTGTATGCTATTTACTTATCACTACCGCAAACCAACCCCCATTTAGAAGTCGACATCTAACGTTCACGCACTTCTCTCGCTCTCTCATCCATACATACAATTTTTAATTTACTTTCATTTGTGTACACATAATATCGGCACTTTCGAATAAAAGAGCTCTTTAATTAAATTTTGGGTTTGTCACTTCCCTGGTTAAATAGTCTGGAAGTTCTAGTAGCGTCACATGTTAATTCCAAAACGGAGAGGTTACATCTTTCTGAATACACTGATTCTACATTTACTTTTGAAAATATTACTTCACACTGTCTAGATTTTTTGTAGTTAACACTGGTTTACATTTTGATTACATTATTAATATTTTAAATCACTTAAACTGACTAATTCAGGCCAGCACAATTGTTAGCGTGTTATCGCCATGATGAATTTCTGCAGACTGGGGCGAAAATTATGCAAATTTTACGTATGTGTGTGTGAGTAAACGTCATCATTCTTTGTCTCTTGTTATATAATCGCCTTGTTAGTTACGTATTTTAATCACGTCATTGTTGCTTTAATGACGTTTGGCGTTGTTGGCCAATGAAACGGGAGCATGTAGCGCCGTTACTGGCGGCTGTAACCATTATAAGTCTTTTTATCTGCACGTACACTGCTGTCCTTGAAATTATTTTGTTGTCTCGGAACTGCGTCGTTGTAGGCAAAAACCAAGGGAAATTGTATTATCCATAGAAATGACTTTAAAAACATCGAAATACCATAATTTACTAGCTTGCATACCATACTTTTTATATCAGACTTTTTGTACTGTCACAATATCATCGTTCAATTATTATTAAATTTTTTAATTATCATTTTTATTTAACACAATTATTTCAAACCATCTCATTATTTAATTAAAATCTCTTTGAGTTACACCTGTAAACATTTTTATTATACTTGATTTGTACTATAAAATTTTATACTTACAGTCCATTTACTGACATACACACAATATATACACATCACCAATACTTTCACCTCACCTCTGAAACATTTAACACAAATGTTAGTTTAAATCAAACAATTTATCATTTAATTACCCACTTCACAAATCTCGTACAAATAATTTAAATTCATAAAAAAAAATTAATTATACAACATTTAAATAATCAATCAAAATATTTAACATGTATCAAATTGTTTTAATTAAATTAATTACTGAAAAATACGAGTTTCATTTCTACCAAAACAATTACAATTAGCCAATTACTGCTATCAGAATTAATTCTGTTTATCTATTTAACTTGCAAAATATTAATCTTATTATTACAACAATTATCTACCTACATACACTGTTCACTTAACCACAACACATACAATTGAATTCCCTACATATTTATTTACAAATCTGATTCATTATTTATTCAGTTGTCATATTTCAATGTCCAAATCAGCCAGGTCAAAAACCCATAAAACAAAAATATTTATAACTGTCTTTTATTGTTTTATAGCCTACCCTCCATCGTCATAAGATTAATCTTGGTTTTATATAACATTGTTCAATTTCATTACCCCACAAAATACTGTTTTGTGTGTTGTAACCATAAAAACCAAATTCGTTCATTCTACCAAAATAATCATAAAACAAGTCAACGTTAAATACATCTGTTAAGTCTCCATCAGTAATTATGTTCATTGTCAAGTCAGTTAATTTATCATTCATTGCAACATAAGGTAAGTTATTATTATTTAAAACTGTATCATCAAAATAATCTTCACTCTCTATTTTAACAAGTACGTATTTCATATCAATTAACATCTCCTTCAACTCATTATAATCTCTCATTAGTTTAGATAATTCTATCTCTTTATCAATACACAACTCTCTCTCAAAACATCTTTCATCATCATAACACCGGTCACTACCCCCCTGAACTATCTCACTCCCTGCAGAGGGTACAAAATTATTCAACAAAAATAAACAACTCAAATCTTTCACTAATAAGGGTCTCTTGCCCTCCAATAATAACATTTTTGAACACCTTGGTTCATCACAAATAAGGGGAAAATTTACCCTCTGCCCTACACATTCAGCTACTCTCTCTCTCCATTCTTTTTCTAATTCATCAACACTAATTACAACTTCGTTACTACATATAACTTTCTCTCTCTCACTCACTATTTCACTATCTAGTTTCAACGTTTCACTCTCTGATACCACCTTTTCAATTACATTACCACTTTCAATATCATTGTTACTATTTGTTATCTTACTCTCTACTACTACGTTTTTACACATATCATTATAATTATCCTCTGTTTTACATTCAAAATTTTCAATTTACCTTTTGTCTTTGTTTATCAATTTTTTTTCACCACATTACTCTCTATTTTGTCAATTCTGTTATTCATATTTTTTAATGAATGACTCAACGTTTCATTTAATTCATATTTCAATTTGTTACAGTTACTCTCACATTTGATTTGTACTTTATTAATTTCAGTTTTAAGTTCATCAAATTTTACGCTAATACTCTGCTGAAACTGCATATTCTGTACATCTAATTTCTCATTTATACTGCTTTTAAATTCTTGCATTTCGTTTTTCTGTTCATCTAACTTTACATCAAATTTATTGAAACTAGTACACACAACATTGTATTTTTTTCTAAAAGCAATTGGATCATTTTCATCATATCTTGATCCTCAGATTTTTTAATCGGGACTGGTGTTGAATGCAGTACGTCATCCATAATTTTCGACTCAGTTCCGGTTAATTCTATATTTATTTGGCTCTCTGTTTCAATGTCAGTGAAGCTGACTTCTTCATTATTAGTTGTACACTCCCTACTCAAATTTGGGGTTATTTGAATCCCCGAATCTTCAGTTACATTGTTTAGGTCTGTTACATTTATTTCTATTTTATTTTGACTCGCACTTGGAGTCGAACGTACCTCAAAATCACTCATGTTTGACTCATTAAGATTTTCGTTATTTTCGTTATCTGACATTCTTATTTTTTATAATTGATACTTGCGTGTTCATATAATACAATCAACATGTAATATACTGTACAGCTAATTTTGCGTGAATGACGCACTGTATTCCGCTAACCTAAACACGCGTTTGCATCCTTGTAGATATGGATTTTATATCAGCACAATTTTTAATTTATAAAATCGTCCCTTTCGGCAGCGCCACCTGTAACGTTCAATACAGTTTAAAATACACAAAATACATAAATATAATTTCCACCTACCTGCAAAACTTCTATTCGGGTCCAGAATTCGATCATATGTACGTCGGATGCAAACCTGTGTTAAGGTTATCGAAATAAATAACTCTACACATCGTTATGAAGAGAAATGATTAGCTTTTTAATGATCAACTATTGCAATTTTAAATTTTTTGTTTACCAAATACATTTACTTACATGTTTTTCAAAGGTTGTGCAATTCTTGCTTATACATCTTATCTTATAGACTTAAATAATATTACTTACAACTTAGATAGCCCAGCCTGCTCACGCACTCTCACATTCTAAAAAATAAAACCCCCGTTACCCTGCTTGATCAAGCTAATACATATTAAATCCCCGCCGGCCACGCGGTTATTCGTGACCTCGTGGTCGCCCCGTGGCGAGTTGTAATCGTCCCGAAAAAACAAAAAAAAATATAATAAACTTGTATGTTAATATTCTGACGTCATTCCCGCATCACTGCCACTGATTCAAATAATGATTAATCCACTTTTACTGCCACATGTTTAAATTTTGAGAGGAGCTACCTCTTCTAAGGGAACCGGCCGGTTACTCTTGGGACGAAACTGCGCAACTTACTTGGCGAGCGGGAAGAAACAGTGGTCCACTGCCATCGGATCTCGTCGTCGTTCATAGCTGAATTGCTGTGTTCTATCGACTCTATTCATGATACATAGGGGTTATATCAGCAAAGTGTGTCGACGATCTCTAGGCGCTGCTGGCTTGATGTCACTAAAGGGAGGCGGTCCTTAGCTTCGTTTCCTGTAGGTCGGCTGGTTGGTTTCACCCAACGTCGTTTCTGCGCCATTTTTTACAGCGCCGTTTGAGTTTCTTGGCGTCCCTACAGCGCGCATACTTGTTTCGCTGCGTGCGTGCGTGCGCACTGTCACATTCACGCACAGTTCTGAGAAATAGATGGTGGTGCATACCTCGGTACGAATTTCACAACGGAATACTGCGTCTTGCCTTTGTTCTGAAACTGTTTTGCACTCAGCACGTGGCCTGTTATAATGGAATTAACTTGCACAATAATTTTTTACGAAACCCCGACAACTGAAATAAAATAAAATAAAATACAAATACCCCATAAATGCAATAAATGAAATTACCCAATTTTGACACGTTACAATGGTTACATCATACTCACACCCCTGACGTCATAAAATTCAAATTTCCTGCCATGTGGTACTGGTACATGTTATGGCTAAATCATATGGACTGAAAGTGCACATAAAAATGACTTCCATGTGACACCAAACGGTCTCCAACAGTTTTAACCGATAAGTTTACAAATAACAACAATGCTGTTCATTATAACACTAAATGCTTGTTACTATAAACAAATTTATAACTATGTATAATACCTGATCAACAAACTGTTCATTCTCTTCTTTGATGATTTCTTCTTTTACATGCAGTTCTCCTTTAACGACAGAATTTATAACTGGGAATACATCCTGCAAATTGAACAATTATAAAATTTACTTTGTCTTCTCAGTGATTTACAGAGTACTATATAAAGAGGTGATAAATACTAAATATGAAATATATAGAATCTACTATCAATTTTTGCAATAAATATCCATACTTGTGATATATCGTTTTATTGATATTTATATTTCTTGATAATAGGTTACTGTTCACTATTTATTAACTGAATTCTTCGAGCGCCATCTTGTTACCAACTACGTATGAAAAAATATACGTACTTACCGTTTTTCTTGGGTCCTCGGGTTCTTTTTTGGCGAACAGGAGATCAGAATGGTTTATTTGCAATAACTAATTTAATTCACATTTAACTATCCAGATCAATATTATTTTATTAGATTCTCAAAAAAAAACACCATTAAGTTATAAATTTTTCGGTCAAAATACAAAATTTCTTTTCTCCCTTATACCTATTAACTTTCGTAATTTAAGTGTGTTTAAGTATTCGTAAAAATGATCATTTTGCTTAAGCAGTTTTCAAACTAAGATATAACATAAATACAGACAATTCTCTATAACTAAGACATACCGAAAACCAGCGCTTACACACACACACACATAATCATTCCCCGATTTTAAGAGCTCATAATTAGAAAGTGTTAAAATTTTGACTATTAAACCATAGTTGAAGATTTGTGTTTTCTTTATATTATTGTAGGTTACTTAGCTGCTTTTTAAGTCCAGAAGAAGTCATGATTTTTTAAGTCCACGCACACGCGTTTGTTTTAATTAACACTCAGTTTTATATTTCCACCACTGTCATCATTCCACGAAAACTGTTCCTTTTACTTGATTTAGATATGCTTTAAGTTACATTTGGTTGTTTTTTCGGTCTTCACATTTTAGGTACGGGCCCGCACTTACTGCCGAAACTTTTATACAGACCACTCGCTAGTGGTGATGAAGTTGGACTGGGCTGAGAAATAGGCGCTATTTTGTGAAGCAACTGTTGTAGGATGTTCAATTCTTATTGTCTTACATTTTGTATCACTCCGCCAGCTGCATGTCACCGTTATGTAACGGAATTACTCATCAAGGATAGGCTCTGACGTAACGCTCGCCTGATGTTTCATTGCATAATTTGTTTACCGTTACATAATGTGTTTACTGGTTTTGTGTTCGTCATTGTCTGACCTTGACACAGCTTGTCGGCTATCAAATACGTTCATACTGGTTTTACAAAACATTGTTAAACAATTCTGCACAGTCAATGTTGCCACGGTTGTTTTCATTTCAAACAAATTTACCTCTCGGTTACAAAATTTATAATTTCTGTCCTTATCACTCAACAAGGGATAAAGTTATTATTATTTATTTATAAAAAAAATACAAAATATGTTATTTATTATCAATAAAATATAAACTTCTTTACATTGTCTCAGGTAGGCCCCAAAAATGCCCCGCTACAATACCCCCTCAATGAGATATTTTATGCCGAAGCATAAAAAATCTCATTGACACATTCATACTTGCTAAAGGGATCAGCCAGGATATGTCGCCACAACCCCCTGTATGGTTTACAAAAAAGAATAATCAACTCACCCTTGGTCTGGTGACTGTGACTGCATCTGCATGACAATACTGGACTTCTCTCTCGAGATCCCAACACCGTAGAGTCAGACAGATACTCAACGCCCCTGCCCTGACGCGCAGGCCAGCTCAGGTCCGCCGCCACAGCATCACCAAACACTGAAACAACAAATCAAAATATTAAATAGTGGCCTTATACAACACCATATCCCCAACTGATCTGTTCCCCCCTAGCGGTGCTGGTTTGCGCTAAGAAGCACTGGTTTTGTTTTTACTCACTTATTACTAACATGTATATATCAGAATACCTAACATAACTTAACATAAGAAAACACAGTACATTAATAATTCATTTTAAAATAAACAACTTACAATTAAAATGTTACACACTTTACATCATTAAATTGACATAAAATCAAAAAATTACTTTTAAACTTGATTTACTCTTATTAATTCGTTTCTCAAAATTACAAAAATTATTTATTTTATTTATTTTTTTTTTTTTTTTTCAATTATGGCCATCATTATTCCATTTCATTACTTTGGGTGATTCTACGTTATTCCTTATAATTTACTTTATCCATTTGGCATTTATTCATAATCTTACCCCTTTTATTACTCTAATGCTCCCTTACAAAATCTCTAACTAGTATGACACCCCACTATCAAAATTTTACTAACCCTTATCTACCTCTAACTACTTACTATTTTAACTCCAATCGCCACCTTCTACTCTTATAAAAAAAATATACTCTCTAACCCTTTGTACATAGGATACGTGTTTCCTTCCCAAAACTCATTCCCTTATGTTGGTCCCTGGACTCACCCTAGGTAACCCTTTCCGGCGCCAATCGGTCCCTATCCCGTCCCAACCCTTATGTTGCGGACTCCCCAAATACACTACCACTACTACAAAATTACCATCCCCAAAAAATCTCAATCTCATAACCTCACTACCATTACAACAAATTAACATCAACAAATAAACAATATATCGCTCCAAACTCTACATAAAATCTCCATTTCTACTGTGTCTCCACTTATACTTCTCAAAATTCTATAACATTACATTAACTCAAAACAACATTGCATTATTCTCATTTCCACTATTACTTTAACTTTTACTTCGATTTGGACGAATCTATGTCCCACAAAATTCAACTTGAACTGATTCAAACATTTTATTCAACTAATTACTATCACCCATTTCTATCTTTTACAACCCATTGAAAATTTTACCTATCACAACTATTTTTCATTTTATTTTTAAATCTATAAACACATTGAAAACATATTATTATATTTTTATAATACTTATTCCTAACATACTAATGCAAACAACACAATAAGACACAATAACACAATATAAGAAGTATTTAGTGCATCCAATTTTTAAATTCAAACAAAATTATTGAGTAGCAAATCATCATTATTAATTAAAATATATCAAATTTTTAATACGTTATCCCCTTGGATAACCTCCCAGCCACACACACTATTTCAGATTATGGAAGACTGTGGCGCCTTTTCGCTTCCACAGAGACTGTATATTTTGGAGCAGGGTTTTACCTCTCCATGTCTCTGCTTCCGCTGTTAAGTTTAAAATTGTTGAACATCAACATGTTCTCGTTAATAATTATACACCCTTAAACGGATCTACCACCTGGCTCTGCTGTTCCTTCTCGAACAGAGTGGCAGCCGCTGTTCCATAATTTGGTGATTCCCCTTTTATTACCCCCCATCAATTTCAAAATGCACCTTTACAACGATAACAGCTATGGCCAGTTATGGCAGCGCGCAATCGTAATGTGCCCCAACCATAGCTGTTAAAGCTAAACCAATTCCACGGTCAGGGTTCGGTGAGGCCGTGACCGCCCGAAAAGTTGGGGAATCACAAGTAAAATTAAATTTACGAATTTATATTTAAATGACAATATTAATTTAGATGGGGTTTTAACCCACTTTGTATGGAAGCTTAACCATTATTAACATAAAATAATTAATACAACATCTACAACCTTCCACCATAGCAGTTCCACACTACACTGTTATAATACATCACATAACACAATACACAAATAGCAATACACCTGGATTATTAGCATACATCAAACAAACAATTCTCTTTTAAATAATTTATATAAAAATTTATAAACATTATTATTTAAAATTTTCATTAACTGTTTTTATTTATCATCATTATTGACTTATCCTGTGTTGCAATCAGATTTTCAAAATTGCTTAAAATTTATTATTAACATATATTTTTAATCATTATGTTCCACAAAATTCCACAAAATAAACCATTCATTTATTTATTCATGATTATTAAATTAAAATCTCACCACACAATTTAAATTCATTATAAAATTCAAACACATAATATTCAATCACAATATCTAAACATCTCAACTTATTTAATTCAATTGATTATTAAAATAACATATTCATTTGATTATTAAAACATATTTCAATTATTATCAACATTCTACAAATCATTAACTATTGTCTTCATAATTATTTTGTTATTTAATTAGAGTGCTAAAATATTAATAATATTATTATTATCAATACAACATTTTCTAAAACATATACACATTACTTATTTAACATTTCACAATACACACAAATGAATTCAATATTATTTACAAAATATGTGTCAAAACTGTTCAAGTGTATCTCACTTCATGTCCACATCTGCCATGTCAAACAACCATAAAACAAAATGTTTAATTGTCTTTTATTGTCTTACAGTCTACCCTCCATCGTCCCAAATCAACCTTGGTTTTATATAACACTGTTGCTTTTTATTTACAAACAAATGGTTACTTTGTGTGTCATAACCAGAACAACCAAATTCACTCATTTTACCAGAATACTCATTAAACCAGTCTACGTTAGGTATTTTTGTTACGTCTCCCTCATTACATTCAGTCACTATCGGTCTAATTATTTTTATCAAATCATTGTAATCATTATTATTCAAATATATTTCTAAGCCTTCTTTCCATTCATCATACTTTCTATTCAAATTATACAATTCTGTTACATACCATTCTCTATTTACCTCTCTCTCTTCATAACACCACATCACACTCTCACAATTATTACGGACAGAGGGTACAACATTATACAACATTACTTCATTTAACAATAAGGGTCTCTTGCCCTGAAAAAACAACATTAAATCATCATCATCATTATAAACAATAAGGGGAAAATTTGCCCTCTGTCCCCATTCAAGTACTACATTATTCTTCCACTCTCTTTCTATTTCATAAACACTCATTAACATTTCATTATCGCATTCTAAAACTTCATCAGCACTATTTGTTATTATATTTTCATCATTATTCTTCACCCCCACTATACCCTCAAAATTGTCTACTATTTCGTCATTTTTACATTTTGTCTTACTTAAAACATTGTTACCTAATTTCTCGAACTTCTGTTCTAACTTATTTAAACCGTTTCTTATTGTTTCGTTAGTGCTTTCTAAATGTTTATTCATTTCTTGTATCTCATGTTTCAATTCTTTATTCTGATTTTTTAATAACTCCTCAAAACTATTCTTTTGAATATCGAACTTTTCATTCTGTATATTAAATTTAACGTCAGAATCACTTTTTATTTCGTTAATTTGGTTTTTTAATTCTCTGAAATTACTATCTTGTTTTTCTACACTATTGTACATCATATCATACAATCTTGCTAACATAGTATCATTATCAGGTTTCTTATTTTGATTTCCTAAAATAGGGGTTGAATGAATCTCAACTGTCTGTATTATTTTTGACTCCTCAAGACTACTGTCAGTTGTTTGAATTCCGGAGTCGCTACTTATTTGATTTGCTATCTGACTATCAGATAAACTAATATCATTGTTATCTGCCATTTTTCTTAAAAATTTTTTAATATATATTTCTTTATTAAAATCCTATTATATGTAACATATACTTATTGAAAAATATTCTACTCACCCATCTTGAACATAACCTCTTACGTCTAATTTACGTACATACGTAAATACACATTCCAAACAACCATCCTGTTCTCCCCGTAGGCCTATATTTATATAATATAATTATATAAATTGTCCCTGTTCGCCGGCAGCCAAATGTGATATATCGTTTTATTGATATTTATATTTCTTGATAATAGGTTACTGTTCACTATTTATTAACTGAATTCTTCGAGCGCCATCTTGTTACCAACTACGTATGAAAAAATATACGTACTTACCGTTTTTCTTGGGTCCTCGGGTTCTTTTTTGGCGAACAGGAGATCAGAATGGTTTATTTGCAATAACTAATTTAATTCACATTTAACTATCCAGATCAATATTATTTTATTAGATTCTCAAAAAAAAACACCATTAAGTTATAAATTTTTCGGTCAAAATACAAAATTTCTTTTCTCCCTTATACCTATTAACTTTCGTAATTTAAGTGTGTTTAAGTATTCGTAAAAATGATCATTTTGCTTAAGCAGTTTTCAAACTAAGATATAACATAAATACAGACAATTCTCTATAACTAAGACATACCGAAAACCAGCGCTTACACACACACACACATAATCATTCCCCGATTTTAAGAGCTCATAATTAGAAAGTGTTAAAATTTTGACTATTAAACCATAGTTGAAGATTTGTGTTTTCTTTATATTATTGTAGGTTACTTAGCTGCTTTTTAAGTCCAGAAGAAGTCATGATTTTTTAAGTCCACGCACACGCGTTTGTTTTAATTAACACTCAGTTTTATATTTCCACCACTGTCATCATTCCACGAAAACTGTTCCTTTTACTTGATTTAGATATGCTTTAAGTTACATTTGGTTGTTTTTTCGGTCTTCACATTTTAGGTACGGGCCCGCACTTACTGCCGAAACTTTTATACAGACCACTCGCTAGTGGTGATGAAGTTGGACTGGGCTGAGAAATAGGCGCTATTTTGTGAAGCAACTGTTGTAGGATGTTCAATTCTTATTGTCTTACATTTTGTATCACTCCGCCAGCTGCATGTCACCGTTATGTAACGGAATTACTCATCAAGGATAGGCTCTGACGTAACGCTCGCCTGATGTTTCATTGCATAATTTGTTTACCGTTACATAATGTGTTTACTGGTTTTGTGTTCGTCATTGTCTGACCTTGACACAGCTTGTCGGCTATCAAATACGTTCATACTGGTTTTACAAAACATTGTTAAACAATTCTGCACAGTCAATGTTGCCACGGTTGTTTTCATTTCAAACAAATTTACCTCTCGGTTACAAAATTTATAATTTCTGTCCTTATCACTCAACAAGGGATAAAGTTATTATTATTTATTTATAAAAAAAATACAAAATATGTTATTTATTATCAATAAAATATAAACTTCTTTACATTGTCTCAGGTAGGCCCCAAAAATGCCCCGCTACATACTATGTACCTACATGGTGTATGTGTGTGTGCGATTTTACTTACTTAATCTAATGTAGTTTATATGTATACAACACTATGATACAGTTTGTGTATTCTGTTGATTTTTAATTACATATCTACAAACGAATGTGATCCAAATCTCTAGTGATACATGACACGGAACAACCTAACACATTAGCTACGGGCTAAATAATGGTTATGCACATTACCTGTTCAGTCTCAGCCTCTTCTGGATGTGCTTCTTTCTTTACACTGACCGTTAAAACATCCTACACATAACAAGGAATTAAAATTTACTTTTATACAAATTCATTACCATTATACGAGAATGGTTTATAAGAGGCTGTAAAGGAAACCATAAAGATGTTCAAGACCATAATAACATTTCATGGAGAGTATAAGAGTTATGATTTACTGATGTTAAGAGTTACTGATAGTATGGTTTCTACTCACAGAAAACAAGGTAAATTGAAAACACTATTGAATTTTATAAAAAATTATTAGGGGAAAGAGGAGAATCAGAAACAAAAATAGGTAAATATTAAAACTGGTAAAGATAACAGAGGAATCAGTGTCAGAGCACAGGCCAAATGGAAAAACAGATTTGCTACTGTCAAATACTGGATTCTAAATTACGAAGAAATTCCTCAAATTATATGTTTGCAGCATGCTATTATAGAAGCTGCACGTGAAACCTAGACAATAGGGAAAAGTGAAAGACACAACCTGTAACGGTCCAAAATGTGGGTATTTTTATTTGTTTGTTTTCGGGGTTTCATAAAAATATTGTGTGTTTAATCCCATTGTGACAGAACACGTGGTGAATAGAACAGTTTGTAACAAAGCAGCAATGCAATATTACGTTGCGAAATCAGTCAAGGTATGCGCAGCCACCCTAGATTTCCAAGAACTTTGCTTATGTGTGTCTATCCGCCTGTACGCGCGACATCGGTATACGCCCGGGGTGACGCTCCCGTCCAAAAAACCAAGATGTCAGGAAACCAGTGTTATGCAGTCTCATTTACCATGAGGCCGGATATGAAGACTTAAGAACCGCCCATCTCGTGACGTTAGCCAGTGCCTCACTGAGATCGTATACCGTCGTCACCCCAACAACTACATGAATTGCATGGGACGAAACTCCTGCGACGAAAACCAAGGCAGTTATTTCCACCAAAAGTATGAGATCACGTTAGCTCCACCTGCTTCGTTTTCCCTCCCAGTTTGTTAACTGATCGCTCTGGCGCCGGACCGAGCCAAGTTAGGCTCTTTACAAAACTTCATATTTTACCAGTAAAAAGTGAAATAAGAGAAAAATTATGTGACCGCGGTCGAGTTAAAAAGTGGAGAACATAATTCTATAACTTTCGGACAACAAAAAATAAATCCATAAAAGTAATAACGAGTGCGCGCGGAAACCACGTTGCCGGCGGGGAAAGTTACGACCAATTTTTAAAATGATTTGGGGTTTTTAAAATTAAATTTCATGTATGTGTGAGTGTGAAAAATTGCAGGCTGGGCTCTGTCTTTGTATAAGTATGACTTCAAATAAGGTAAGCTAGTAGACTAGGATAGAATAGAAATTGCATAACTGTAAAGTATAATGAGAAGAAGAAACCATTTCAATGTTGTTTAATATGCGAAAGCATGAGTAAAATTTGTTAAAACTTATTAGACCTTTAAAACATTAAAAGATCATGAATTCTCTTCATAAAAAATGTATTGTGTAAATCATTCACACAACCTTAAAAATTACGCCTGTATCCTAACGTTTGTATGACGCAACCCTGGACCCGAGAATACCGATTGACGGTAAGTGGAAGTTTAATCAATTTTGTTTTGTATTTTATTATGTGGTTAATTAATAATAGCACAATGGCGCCGTGAACTGGAACGAATTTAATAAATTAAGGAAATTCCATACCTACAAATAAGATACAAGCGTAATTTAGAGGTTAAGTGAAAATACGTAATGCAAAATATAGTCAAAGAGTTAAGACATGAGAGTTGGTTCAGATAATAAATAAGTATATAACAACCAATAATAAAGTTATAAAAAAGAGATAAAGTAAAATTACAAAAATGGAAAATACAGAGAATGAAGTCGTTTTGTCTGACGTAACTGTTACAAGCGAAGTAGCTGAATTTGATGAATCAGCTGTTATGAGCAGTCTTGAAGTACATTCAACACCGAATGTAGGTCAAGACGACAAAACTATAGATATAAGCAACACGAATGAATCAAATAGTACAGATGATTCGGGGATCCAAACGACCCCAAAATCGAATAGAGAAAGCAAAATCAATAATAACGAAGTCAGCTTCACTGACAATAAAACAGAAAGTCAGTCGACACCAGTCCCGATTAAAAAATCTGAAGATCAAGACATAATGAAAATGATCCAATTTCTTTGTACCAGTTTCAATAAATTTGATGTAAAGTTAGATGAACAAATTAAATTGAGCAATGACTTTGACACCAAATTAGAAGTACAAAATAATAAAATTGATGAGTTAAAAAATCAGAATAATGAGTTGAAATGAGATTCAAGAAATGAATAAAAGTATTGAAAATAGTAATGAAATAATAAGAACTAGTTTGAATAAATTAGAGCAGAGTAGTGAGCGAATGGGAGTAGTTGTAATAAATCCAAATAAAGATAATACGAATGAAAATTATAATGACAAAGAGTCAACAAATGATAATGATAATGTTGAAAATAATGAATGTAATACTGAGAATAGTAGTGTATTTGAAGAGTTAGTATCGGAAAGTGATACGGTGAAAATAAATAAATAGAGTACTGATGAAGTTGTGGAATGTGATAATGAAATGTTAATGTATGCTTATGAGTTAGAGAGAGAGAGAGGAAAGATAGTATAGTGGTAGAATGGGGGCAGAGGGTAAATTTTCCCCTTATTTTTTCTGAACCAGAGTGTTCACAAGTGTTGTTGATGAAGGGCAAGAGTCCCGTGTTGGTAGAAGATTTGAAGTGTTTATTTTTGTTGTATAATTTTGTACCCTCTGTCTGGAGTAATTTTGAAAGGGTGATATGGTATTGTGATGAGAGAGATTTAAATAGAGAATTGTATGTTAATAAAGAAACAGAATTGTATGAATTGAATAGAGAGGATGATGAGTGGAAAGTAAGGTTAGAAGTGTGTCGAAATAATAATGATTTAATTAATAATACAAAAGTAAATAACCCGACAATGAATATAATTACTGATGGAGACTTAACAGATGTACTTAATGTTGACTGGTTTTATGATTGTTTTGGTAAAATGAATGAATTTGGTTTTTATGGTTATGCCACACAAGAGAGTAATTTGTGTGTGAATGAAATTAAACAATGTTATATAAAACCAAGGTTAATCTATGACGATGGAGGGTAGGCCATAAAACAATAAAGGACAGTTATAAATCTTTTGTTTTGTGGTTTGACCTGGCAGATTTGGACAATGAAATGCGAAAAAATGGAACAGTTAATGACAGAAGTTTGTAAATATTTGTAGTAAATTTATTTGTGTGCATTGTAGAATGTTAAGTAAACAAGTGTGTGTAATTGTTGTAATAATAATAGGAATACCTTGCAATTTAAATAAATAAATAGAAGTAATTTTGAAGACAGTAATTGGCTAATTGTAATTGTTTTGGTAGAAATGAAACTTGTATTTTTCAGTAATTAATTTAATTAAAATAATTTGATATGTGTTAAATATTTTGATTAATTTAAATGTTGTATAATTAAACTTTCCCATGAATTTAAATTGTTTTACGAGATTGGTGAATTTGGTAATTAAATGATAAATTGTTTGAGTTAAACTAACATGTTGTTAAATGTTTCAGAGGTGAGGTGAAAGTAGTGGTGTGGAATATGTTTTGTGTATGTCATTTTAAATGAACTGTTAAGTATAGAAATTTTATAGTACGAATCATGTATAATAAAAAATGTTTACAGGTGTAACTCAGGTGAAAAAAAATTTTAATTCAATAATGAGATGATTTGAAATAATTGTGTTAAATAAAAATGATAATTAAAAAATTTAAAGAATAATTGAAAGATGATATATAATAATTATTAATAATAAATTTGAAAATTTTAAGAAAATTCAATGGTAGAAAGTGATGAATGATTTGAATGTTGATGGATAAATGGGTAATGAAAATGTTACGTTAGATTGTATATAAAAAATGTTATTATTTAGTGATTAAGGTGCTATTGCGGGGGTGGCCTGTGCCCTCGTAGATAGTGAAATGGGTTGGGGGTAACAGAGAGTGTTACCTCCATCGGAGGCCAAAAAATGGCGAAAATGTGCGACACACCTTTTTCGTGCAAATTCAATTTGTACACTGATAAACGCTCGTGTCGCACATATTGATAACGATGTAGAACAGGCATTGAAATGCAAGTTAGATTTCCCCGACTTTTCGGGCGATTACTGCCTTACCAGCACTAATCGTGGCTTTGGCTAGCGGCCAGCTATGGTCATACCAAGTCCCTTGACCATAGCTGACTTGAAATTGGTTTATAGTAGAAATTAAATGGGGGGTGAAATTAGGGGAAATCCAGGAACTATGGAACAGCGGCTGCCACTCTGTCCGCATGGGGACAGCATAGCCAGGTGGTAGACCCATCTTAAGGGCGTTTAAATATAACCAAGGATATGTTGATATTCAAAAAATTTTTAAATGTAACTGCCGAAGCAAAGACACGGAGATGTCAAATTCCTCCAAATATGCAGTCTTTGTGGAAGCGAAAAGGCGCTACAGTCTTACACAAACTGCAATAGCGTGTGTGGATGGGAGGTGGCTCAGATGAGCCACGAATTTAAATTTTATATCCTAAAAATTGCTAACTCTAATTTTGACCTAATAAAAATGCTTGTGTTCCGTTTAAATAACTAGATGCTCATATATTCACTATAAGGTGTTCATTCTTTATTTTTAAATGTAGTATTTTATTGTAGTAGGGTAGATATAAGAATTGATAAAAGGTATATGTTTTATATAATTTGTGTATTTTTGAAACTAAGTAGATAAATAAACCGACTGGCAGGCGGTTAACATAAATTATCAGAATCAGAAAAAGGGGAAACCATGAGGGTAGATGTAAGGATTGATAAAATATATATTTCATGTAATTTGCTCAATTTTGAAACGTGTTTACAATTAGCTAGGAATGTCAGCTGATCAGTAATCAAAAGGTCACTGTAAAATTGTTAAAAATGTTCAAGATAAAAAAAAAAAAAAAGTTTTAATGTGTTAAAGATATTGTTTTAAATAATGAGAAAAATAATTTGGCAAAGTGAGAAATAAAGTAATAAGTTGTGAAAGCTAATAAAAGATAGTTTTTGGGTGATGAATATTTTGTGGGACATGTCGATCAGTCCAAGTTGAAATTAAAGTTGAAATAGTAGAGATGAAAATAATGTAATGTTGTTGTAAGATAATGTAATAGAATTTGAGAAGTATTGATGTTGACACAGTAGTTATGGAGAATATATGTAGAGTTTTGAGTGATATATTGATGTTTATAATTGATGATGTTATTTTGTTGTAGTTGAAGTAAGGTAATAAGATTGAGATTTTTGGGGATGGTAATTTTGTAATAGGGGTAGTGTAATGTAGGAGTCCGCAACATAAGGGTTGGGACGGGAAGGGGCCGATTTAGGGGGAAGGGGTCGCCTTAGGTAGAATCCAGGGACCAGATAAGGGAAATGAGCTTTTTGGGAGGGAACACACGTATCCTAAGTACAAAGGGTTAGAGAGCATTTTTTTTATATATTGAGAGAAGGTGGCGATTTGAGTTTAATGATAAGTTGGGGTTAGAGAGTGTTTGGATAGATATGTTGATAGAGATGGGTGTCCTGCTAGTTAAAGTTGATGAGTATTAGAGTCAGAGGGGTAGAGATTATAAATGTAGGCCTACCAAGGGGTAAATTAAATTGTTATAAGTATTTAAATCACCCACCGTAATGGAGAATAAGATTGTCAAATAAAGAAAGAGATTTATAACAAGAATATAAAATTTTTAATTGAAACCAGTGACAAATTTTTGATAGAATTTGGAAATGTAAAGTTGTAAAGTTTATTTGAATAATTTAAATGTCAATTTGATTATTATTTATAATAATGTTTTGTTAGTTTTAAATGTTTTGTTTTATTATGTTTTATGTTTCAAGACAGAATTTTACAGAAGCTTAATGTATTCACAGATGTAACTGGTACATAACGTATGTAGGTCAAGGTTGTGGACTTGACCTAGTTTGGATCAGCTGATAGTGAGGTCATATACTAGGCATGTTTAGCAAGAAAGTTAATCCAACTTTTGTTTGTAACTGATTTAAATAATTTCAATATGAAAAGAAAAATATTTTAAGAAAGTTAAATTTTTTGGAATTTAAGATTTTTTTTTTGGAAATTTTGAATTTAAAATTAAAAAAAAAAAAATGTTCTTGATTTTGCGCCTGCCGTCTAATTGACATGTTTAACTTTGATTACATTATTATTTGTGTACTAACCATGTTTATTCTTATTGAATTATTTTATTGAATTGTATTGTTAGACTTTAGGTAAAAAGGATGTTTTTTATTTTTAAGAAGTGTTCCAATGATGTAATTTTTTGATAACAAAAAACAAAAACTAATGAAGAGAATAATTCAAAATAGATACAAAATTTGTGATTTGATTTTAGATGAAAACAACCAGTGAGTTG
Organism: Magicicada septendecula; assembly: GCA_034769895.1. Lineage (NCBI taxonomy): Eukaryota > Metazoa > Arthropoda > Insecta > Hemiptera > Cicadidae > Magicicada > Magicicada septendecula. The sequence continues at coordinate 315,458,349 of CM068373.1, read as the reverse complement.
TAATTTAAATAAATTTTCAAAGAATTTTTCAATTTTCAGTATGTAATGTGAGTGCGTGTGAGCCCAGTATCTGCTAAAGGCAGCCCAGCTTGCATATAAGGGGAAACATATCGGCTGAGGATCTGGCCTAGTTTAAGCCAGGGATTGAGGATTTTTGGGGTAGCATGATAGAAGGTGAGGTGTGCTGTGGGGCGTGTCTGTTCGATTTTTCGGTGTTGGGATCTCTTGCAGGGAAGTCCAGTGATCTTGTTCAGATGCGTCCATAGTCGCCGAGCCAGGGGGGTCGTTTACCCATGAAGTGTAAGAACAAAACGGGGTTGTTGGCACCAGTTCCTCACCGGTCCTCTTAGGGGTTTTATCAATGAGATTTCTTCTGTTTTTGACAGAAGACTTCTCATTGAGGGGGTATTGTAACGGTCCAAAAATGTGGGTATTTTTATTTGTTTCAGTTTTCAGGGTTTCATAAAAATATTGTGTAAGTTTAATCCCATTGTGACAGAACACGTGGTGAATAGAACAGTTTGTAACAAAGCAGCAACGCAATATTACGTTGCGAAATCAGTCAAGGTATGCAGCCACCCTAGATTTCCAAGAACTTTGCTTACGTGTGTCTATGCGCCTGTACGCGCGACATCGGTATACGCCCGGGGTGACGCTCCCGTCCAAAAAACCAAGATGTCAGGAAACCAGTGTTATGCAGTCTCATTTACCATGAGGCCGGATATGAAGACTTAAGAACCGCCCATCTCGTGACGTTAGCCAGTGCCTCACTGAGATCGTATACCGTCGTCACCCCAACAACTACATGAATTGCATGGGACGAAACTCCTGCGACGAAAACCAAGGCAGTGATTTCCACCAAAAGTATGAGATCACGTTAGCTCCACCTGCTTCGTTTTCCCTCCCAGTTTGTTAACTGATCGCTCCGGCACCGGACCGAGCCAAGTTAGGCTCTTTACAAAACTTCATATTTTACCAGTAAAAAGTGAAATAAGAGAAAAATTATGTGACCGCGGTCGAGTTAAAAAAGTGGAGAACATAATTCTATAACTTTCGGACAACAACAAAAAAATCCAGAAAAGTAATAACGAGTGTGCGCGGAAACCACGTTGCCGGCGGGGAAAGTTACGACCAATTTTTAAAATGATTTGGGGTTTTTAAAATTAAATTTCATGTATGTGTGAGTGTGAAAAATTGCAGGCTGGGCTCTGTCTTTGTATAAGTATGACTTCAAATAAGGTAAGCTAGTAGACTAGGATAGAATAGAAATTGCATAACTGTAAAGTATAACGAGAAGAAGAAACCAATTCAATGTTGTTTAATATGCGAAAGCATGAGTAAAATTTGTTAAAACTTATTAGACCTTTAAAACATTAAAAGATCATGAATTTCTTCATAAACAATGTATTGTGTAAATCATTCACACAACCTTAAAAATTACGCCTGTATCCTAACGTTCGTATGACGCAACCCTGGACCCGAGAATGCCGATTGACGGTAAGTGGAAGTTTAATCAATTTTGTTTTGTATTTTATTATGTGGTTAATTAATAATAGCACAAACCACAGCACTTGAAAACTGCTGCTGTAGGAGAATATTAAAAATAAACTGGATGGACAAAGTAATTAAAAAACAAAAGTGAACAGGTTCTGGAAACAATGGGTGAATGGAGAGGTTTGTGAAGATGAGACAGTGTGGTGGGTCACTATTGGTTGAGACCCAGTAATGACTTTGCTGATGGGCGCCCAGTGAGTGGGATGTACTGCAGAGGAAGGCAGAGACTACAATACCCAGGTTGACTGTTCGGTTGTGGGACGCTGTAAGCTCTCACAGATAAAGGTGGTTCAGGAAAAGTCAAAAAAGAAGAAGATACGAAGAGTCTGAGAAACATGTCAGACACATCAGGTGACACCACATTTACCTCATGAACAGATGTAAAGCAACATGTTGGTATGCAGTATTGTTAATTACAGTCATGTACACAAAAAAAGGAAAGTCAATGTTGTCTGTTGGATAGGTATGACTTGATTTTCTAAGTGGCTAAGAAAACGTTATTAAAAGATCATCATGGATGTGCCATGATACAACAATGCTGTTCACTATAACAATAAATGCTTGTTACTATAAACAAATTTTATAACTATCTATAATACCTGATCAACAAACCTGTTCATTCTCTTCTTTGATGATTTCTTCTTTTACATACAGTTCTCCTTTTAGGACAGAATTTATAACTGGGAATACATCCTGCAAATTGAACAATTATAAAATTTACTTTGTCTTCTCAGTGATTTATAGAGTACTATATAAAGAGGTGATCAATACTAAATATGAAATATATTGAAACTACTCAATTTACTTCAATTAGTAATATCTTACCTTAGGGTTCTTCTCCAGGATCTTACAGACGAAAACAGCTACGGAAAGGATTATTTGGGATGAACGGTATAAATATAAATACACAGTTCATGTTAAAACAAATTGCTTCTGGTTTATTGGACAAATTAATTATTTCGTTTTACTTCGATAACAATTAAAGTTCTAATTTCTTTTCTGGTATATTATGTTGTATTAGTAATGCATTGAATTAGTAACAAATAACATAAAATCAAACAAATTAACAAATGAAATCTTTCTTACTTAACTAACCTATGACAAATTATTTATTTTTAAATGAACCAGTACGTAATTTATATCTTTTCCCCTTGCTATTTTCTTTTATAAAGCCCCTTTCCCTTGGAGATCTCGATTGTTTAGGTTTCCATGTAAACTTTTTCTTTTAAAATAAACTATCAACATTCATTTTAAACTGATTTTAATATGCATATTCAGGGTTGTTAGTTACCCGTCCGCCGTGTGTGTCCATGTGGCATGTTGCACTGTCTCGTTTTGACCGCTTTCTTGGTTCGAGCGCACTCACGCAACTGTTTATACTGAGTTTACTGTTTTTAATTAAATTTTCACTGCTTTAATTGAATATTCCTATATATGGTAATGCATAGTCGGCCGACGTTAACTTGCTCGAGCACTTAAGTATCTTTATTAGCTGGCCGCGCTATACTGTTTGTACGCTTTTACGTATTTTATTAGATAGGCCGTTTATAATGTCAGCCTATCTTACACACCCGAGGCCACTGTTATTCGTTTAACTTATTAATGCACTGCTCTCCACTGCTGTCTGATACAAACTCTAGGGTGACAATCTGCTTACTGTGATTCACAAAGACTGCTGCTGGCAAGCTATTGCGTAATACATCTGGTTGGGCAGGCTACAGGCTTCAGACATAAACATAAATATAAATAGTCTGCCATAACATTGTATGTTACAATGGGGCACCTCACAGGTGAATGCTGACTGCTTTCAAATTAAAACTGGATTGAGTCTTTACTGTCCCTGGCCCACAATTCTGTACCGTTACAATATAGAATCACCTATCAATTTTTGCAATAAATATCAATACTATGTACCTACATGGTGTGTGTGCGCGCATGTGCTCGCACAAGTGTGCGATTTTACTTACTTAATCTCATGTAGTTTATATGTATACAACAGTATGATACAGTTTGTGTATTCTGTTGATTTTTAATTACATATCTACAAACGAATGTGATCCAAATCTCTAGTGGTACATGACACGGAACAACCTAACACATTAGCTATAGGCTAAATAATGGTTATGCACATTACCTGTTCAGTCTCAGCCTCTTCTGGATCTGCTTCTTTCTTTACACTGACCGTTAAAACATCCTACAAATAACAAGGAATTAAAATTTACTTTTATACAAATTCATTACCATTATACGAGAATGGTTTATAGAGGCTGTAAAGAAAACCATAAAAATTTTCCAAGACCATAATAACATTTTATGGAGAGTATAAGAGTTATGAGTTACTGATGTTAAGAGTTAAGAGTTACTGATGGTATGGTTTCTACTCACAGAAAACAAGGTAAATTGAGAACACTATTGAATTTTATAAAAAATTATTAGGGGAAAGAGGAGAATCAGGAACAAAAATAGGTAAATATTAAAACTGGTAAAGATAACTGAGAGGAATCAGTGTCAGAGCACAGGCCAAATGGAGAAACAAATTTGCTACTGTCAAATACTGGATTCTAAATTAAGAAGAAATTCCTCAAATTATATGTTTGCAGCATGCTATTATAGAAGCTGCATGTGAAACCTAGACAATAGGGAAAAGTGAAAGACACAACCACAGCATTTGAAAACTGCTGCTGTAGGAGAATATTAAAAACATACTGGATGGACAAAGTAATTAAAAAACAAAAGTGAACAGATTCTGGAAACAATGGGTGAATGGAGAGGTTTGTCAAGATGAGACAGTGTGGTGGGTCACTATTGGTTGAGACCCAGTAATGACTTTGCTGATTAGCACCCAGTGCGTGGGAAGTACTGCAGAGGAAGGCAGAGACCCAGAGTACCCAGGAAGGGTAGAGTACCCAGGTTGACTGTTCAGTTGTGGGATGCTGTAACCTCTCACAGGTAAAGAATGTGGTTCAGGAAGAGGCAAAGAAGAAGAAGATATGAAGAGTCTGAGAAACACGTCAGACACATCAGGTGACACCACATTTGCCTCATGAACAGCTGTAAAGCAACATGTTGGTCTGCAGTATTGTTAATTACAGTCGTGTAAACTAAAAAAAGGAAAGTCAATTTTGTCTGTTGGAAAGGTATGACTTGATTTTCTGAGTGGCTAAGAGAATGTTGTTAAGTGATTATCATGGATGTGCCAAAAAATAAAGAGTGATATTCTAACCTTTTAGACCAAATAAATGAAAATACTTGTAAAAAAGTACTACACTAAACTAAGGTTTAGTACATAAACAGATAATTTTGTAGTATGATACTGGAAGACCTCAGACAAGCATTGTTTTTAAGGCAAAAAATCACTGAGCTGAAATACAATCTGTTGCAACATCACACTCACTCGCCTAATTTAGCTCTATTTAATTTTAATTATTCCCAAAACTCAGAAATTCGCTGGGGAGGGAGGGATTTTTCTGGACATGACTGAAAGCGGCAGTAAACGGTTATCAGAGGACCTAGAACAATCAAACGTCTGAATGGGATAAAAGCACTGGAGCATCACTAAACCAAATGTGTTCAACTACATGGAGACTATGCTGAAATATGAAAAGTGATTCCAAAATGAAAAAATACTGGTAAGTCTTTTATTACTAGGCATGAACTTTTCAAATTGCCCTAGTATATACCTGTAAGGTATATGAAAGGATAAATGATCTTACCTACAAAAAGCCATGTTTGAAACGGATTTCCATCATATATTGTTGCATTAAAGATTATTAGTTATGATGAGGTGATATCAATTTTAATGATGTTAAAGTAAGATAACAATTTAATTAAGTCAACTGTAATTAATTATCTACTGTCTACTGTGTGTAAACTTATTAACACACTTTCTACATTAATAGTTTGTTAACTATACAGTTAAAAGCAGCATGCCTACCGTGTCCTTGACTGACTTGTTTATAACTAATCTTGAGAGCAGTGGTTTAATAAGAAGGGTTAACCCCACTCCCCACAAACGGGGAGGTCGTGTACACAAAATCTGAAGGAAGCAATTGTATAGCTAACGGTTACAACATTAAAAGTGGGCAATAAATGGTGAATTTTGGACTCCCCCCACTTGGCACAGGAGCGGGTGGTCAGATAAAAAATTCAAATGCAAGTCATGATCACTCATAGAATAGTCAGTTGTGTGCCTGGCTCTTACTATCTGGCTAACAAACATTTGAGACAAAACACAAAGGTTTGAATATGTACATCAATTACATGTCTAATATTGACTTTTAGACATATAATACTAATAATACATACAAAGTATAACATAAGACATATAATACATCTAATACTGATGTATTCTGCAGAAACTGGGAGTGAGACAATGCAAGTCAAAACAGCGAAATGAGATGTCACAAGTATGGAGTTCAGGAGAATACCAGGAAGACTTGCAGAGGACAGGACTACCAGAGTGGACAACACAAGAGAATGAGTGATGAAAGAATAGTATGAGTATGTTGACATAATTGGTCAACACAAAGACAGAGGACTGGCAGATCAAAAAAAAATTTTTAAAGCTACTTTGCAACTAACAAACAGACTACAAGTCTAAATTGGACGAGGGAGGAAGAGAATTGCTTGAAAGTTAGGAGGTTATGGAAAATGCATATTGTCAATGCGAACCCTACACAAAATAATACATGTATAAATCATATTCTGTACAGCAATTAATTACAAATCAATATGATGATAAATAAACTATTATTAATATAAGAAATGAATGTGTATACGATACATGTATATAACACGTGTAGGCCTATCAATTTAATACATACATTAAACAGCAAAAAATTTATTTTTATTTTTAATCTTTATACCTTGTCCTCAAATTTGATCTCTTCCATTTGTCAGATGATGGATAAATTGATCTTGTTAACACCTGAAACAAATGAAAACAAGTTGGCAGTCAATAAAGACTAAATCTACATCACCCACAAGTTAGCACAAGAGTAACATCTGATTAAGGAGACTTTTAGATTAAATGCACATGTCTTTATTAATAAATAATGTCTTCCCAATGTCAGACCTCAGTTTAACCAATGAGGATGCCTTATCTTGGTGTGGGCAAGGTACTTCATTTAATACAATAAAGTGTTCTTGGCTGAAAGGAGATACCGAGACCACTTATGTAGAGGAAAAGTCACATTACTTCTGCATATGTAATTGGAATGAGCTAACGTACAGAAGAGCATTCAGCCTACAGTCCTAACTATACTGATGATTCCTGGAAAATGTTTTCCCCTTAAAGGTACACTTTTCTTTGAAGCCATACAAACATGTGTCCACAATTTTTTTTTTTATCAGTTCGTCATACCATGTTACTTATTTTGACACAGACTTTGTTTTTAAATTCCTATTTACCAGAAATTATAAGACTTTTGACATAATTTTACAATTATTTTGAGAAGGAAACAACAATTGCTTATCAATTGAATCCTAAAATTTTTATGAAACCTCAGAGTCAAAATGTTTCCAGAAGTTATACAGTATACTCTGTTTCACATAACTTCCAAATTGACAGCTGTGGGAATACACTGCAATACTACTAGCAAACTGTTGTTTACAATGGAAGTTTGAAGGGTTTGACAGATTTAAAGAGTTGAAATATTTGTTCTGCTTTATCTAGTCTGAAGACGCGTTTCATCTTATTTATAGCTTTCAGGATGCAGCAAATTTAATCTGGTCTTAAACAGAAAATCTTTGACAAATAATATTAGAAATCGTGTAGAAATTATAATTTTAATGACTTTAAATACCATAATGGACAACGGAACAATATGTCATAGTTTGTAAACTGCATATAAAAAGGAGAACTGGGAATGATTGAATTCATGATCTGCTGTGACCACTTTGAAGAGTTTTCCAGTAACATGAAGGGTAACATTAATGATATTCATGTCACTGATATAATTTCTGATAGCCTAATAACACATTACTAAAACAAACCATATACAAAAACAGCTAACAGATCCAAAACGTGATGTGTTATATCACTGAAAAGAGACATTTGTGTAAGCTGATGAGAATTGGCAAATTTTCTGAAACAGCACTTACTACTGAGCGTGATCTTGATGATAATGTAGCCCCTAAAATACACTTTGCTTTGGAGCAATTACAGCTTGCACTAACCAAGAAAGTGAGATATTCTTCTGAGCTCTTAATATGGGCAGCAACCATTTGTTTTTCATTTCCTGCTGCATATCATCACTTGAGGAAAACAAATGTATTAACATTACCTCATCCTGTCTATTTAAGACAGTTTTTATGTAAAATGGGTCCAAATAGCCCTTGTATCAGCCCATCACATATAGCTTTTTTGAAAGAGAAAAGTAAATTACTTGAGGAAAACGACAAAGTGGTTTCATTGATGCTGGATGAAGTGTATGGGAATTCAAAATTCTCGTATAAGGCAGGAAAGATACTAGGTGTAGCTGAGAATAAGTCAGAAACTGATAGAGCAGGTACAATGCAAGTTTTCATGGCATCATCTCTGCATTCAGACTACAAAGAAGTAACAACTCTCTTTCCTGTAAAAAATGTGCATTCTGATATGCTAATGAAACTAACAATGGATATACTAAAGGTAGTGAACGATACTGGATTTGATGTAGTCTGTTTGGTAGCAGATAACCATAGTACAAACAGGAAAATGTACGAGTTTATGTGTGGTGGCAATTTACAGCCATGTATTGCATATCCAGCTGCTCCATCCAAATCTCTCTTTCTTTTGTTTGACAGTGTGCACTTACTTAAATGTATATGAAATAATTGGTTAAAGGAAAAAATGTAATGTTCATAATCCCAAATATTGAGGAAACTTTTAGTTTCATTAATGACCTAATGCATTCTGATGAAGGGAGTGTTGTGTGTAAATGTACAGTTAGTGAAGCAAAATTTTCAGATTTGAGGAACCTGTTTCATTCAGAGAAAAACAAATTGTTACAACTTGCTCCAAAGCTAGTGAGAAAGTCTATATACCCAACATCTCTAGAGAGACAGAATGTATCCCTTGCACTCAGTGTTTTTGATTCTACAAATGTGGCAGCATTAGAAGTTTTGAAAAGTCAGGGGATTTAAATTTCTGATGGTACTATACAGTTTTTAAGACTGATCATTAAATGGTGGAAAATTTCTAATGTGCAGCATCCCATGAAAGGGAAATACACAAAAGATGATGATGCTAACCCAATCACTGGGCCCAATGATTCCAAACTTCTGTTCCTTGAAAGTCTAAAAACATATGTTGATATTTGGCATGCATCAGACTCCCAGGGAAAACTGACCAATGAAACATACATTGCTTTCTCTCATATGCTTGCAGCAGTAGTTCAGTTATGTAAATATATTTTTAATAGATACAACTGGTCCTACATCCTTACAGCAAAACTGCAAACGGATGCTTTAGAAGCAAGATTTGGAGCATATAGAAGGCTAAGTGGTTGCACATATAATGTTTCTGTCGAGCAAATCTTGGAATCTGAAAGAAAACTCAAAGTGATAGGTCTACTGAAGCTCAGATCCACTAAGCATGGTGAATTTACTTTAAATGATTTTGCAGCAAAAGTGAATTCTAACATCAAAGACACAACAAATGAAAAATTAGAATCTGCTCTAGAGGAGTTAGCCAGTAGTCCCATTATGGATGAAGATTTGAAAGTTTTGTTCTGCATGCCAGCTACACTAGCAGCAAAGTACTTGAAAAGTTGAGAAAAAGTGGAAAATGTTCTGAATGTGCAGAAATGTTGCAGACCAAGTAGGATATTTTGTTGCAGTGTGAGAATGAGGAACTTGCTTCATATTTCAACAAATTAAATCGTGGTGGATTAAAGTGTCCCTCTTCCATTATGATTTCCTTGTCATGTGATATATATAAACTTTTTCAAGTTCTGACTAGCAGTACATTTGAATCTGAATTTCTGAAGCTAGATAATCAAAGAAAGGGTAACATTAACTACTACTTTCTTTGGGAATTGACCTATGTGAAAACGTTATAAGTAATTTGGATGATGTGTGCAAATGTGCATTCTGCTAAAGAAAGTAATCAAGAAGAGTGTTAAAGTGCTTTCTAATACTGATATTAATAACTATGTTAAATTCTTACATGAAAAGTGTGTTTCAAAGGAAATTGCTCGAACACTTGAGAAGCAAAAAAGAAAAATACCTAAAGAAAGTAAGGTGAAAGTTACAAAACGCAGAGTTTAAACTGAGCAGCAAATAAATTTCTTCCACCCAATAGGTACTTATTATAAAATTACTTCCATGTTCATGTCCATTTTATTGTCGTGCGATATATTAACTTTTTCACGTTTTGATTTGCTGTACATCTGAATCTGAATTTATGAAGTATTGCATCAAAGTGATGCAAGGACTGAATTACAGTATGTGAAAATGTTGTTAGCAACTTGGAAGATGTGTGCAAATGTGACATTCTGCTAAAAAGTGATTGAAAAGAGTGTTAAAGTGCTTTCCAGTGTTTATATTATTAACTATTTACATTCCTAAATGAAAAGTGCGTTTCAAAGGCAATTGCTTAAACACTTGAGAAACAAAGAAGAAAACACCATGAAGAAACTGAGGCGAAGGTTACAAACGCATCGAGTTTAAGCTGATCTGCAAATAAATTTCTTCTGCCCGAAAGGTACTTCATATCAATTACACTTTATGTTCTTCCTGCACATTACAAAATAATAGTAACCAGAATTTACCAACTGCATGTTTTGATTGGTACTATACATTTGATTCTCAGTTGCATCTTGACTTTTTGCTTCTATTTATCTTGTAGATGAATATGTTGTGTTTGCCTTTGTTGACCAAAGTTTAGCATTTGCATGCTATTATTAGTAGTACATAATTTAAACTGTAATTTGAGTTGCATCTCCAATTTTTGCTCCTTTGGTGATCGCTATTTTTTAGGAAGAAATTTATTATTATTATTATTTCATAACATTTTAAAATGAAGCAAGAATAAGTGCATTCAATTAACCTTGATTTTAAGCTGGAAGTATGCAAGGCTATAATTATAGGGCTTACTTTGCATGATGAGAAATTTAACATATTATTTATACTTCGCCTTGAAAATGTAAAACTAAGCTTTAACGTGACATTTCTTACACATTTTATGACAAGCCCTTTAGCGAAGCGTATAAAATTATCATAATATCACTAGACCCACTACTGAAATATTTGGCCTAAGACTGCCGCCATCTTGTTTTCTGTGTTATGGTCTGAGATATTGTAGTCGGTCTTGGTAGCAGTCAGTTATGCAGTCAAGGTGAGGTTATGTTTGCCCAGGTGTGGGTTATGCAAGCTATAATAATATTACATTTAGTCTTGAACTTGTCCTGTACGTTGTATAACAATATTTGACTATGCCATTACTTTCAGTACATTTATCACGCACTCTTATCCTGGTTAAATCCACATAGGCCCTACATTAAATTAGTGGTACCTTTAGAGCTACCAATCTCCAAGCTTAGTCTAGACATTGTGTTGTGTTTACAGCATATGCAGGCCTGAAAAAAGTCTTACACTTATATATGCTGATGTGAAAGTTGGAATTATTAATTCAGACATTAAAACGGAAATACAAAGTAAACAGGAAACCTTGGTAACTTTTTACTGCAACGGAAGATATTTTAACGTACAATCGAGTAATTCTTCTAGCTTGTGGATAATGTCATCAACACACAACGAAGAACCACATCCAAATTGAAATTAATTTTTGATAACGAGCATGCATTATATTACAAATGAAATTATCCGGGTAATTACTAATTATACTTCATACCCATCAATGACTATTATCGTTACTTCCACCATAGCGACTAGAAGAGATTCTTCTATGTCTCTTCTACTCGCTGTTTCCAACTTAACCTAACGTCCAGTTGTCTTTAAATAAGTAAATTACCTTACACCTTCGTAAGTATACTACGGCTGCTATAATTTAGTTTCACTAACATAAACTGTTCAATACACCGCTGCAGGTAATAAACTTCTCGAAAACACGGTAAAAAGAGGTAACAATAATGAATTGATGAATATGTAAAAATGTACATACAAACTATGCTATTCACCATAACATTCAAATTCAGTGCCATACAAATCACATAATACGAAACTAACATACAAACAACATATCTTCCAACATAGAAAATAAAAGCCTTTCAGCATAATCTGATACGTAATTATATGAATAAATAACCGAGGAACAATGTCTACAGTCAAATCTAGCTAAACAGTCGTCTAATTGCTTCTGCGTTACAGTATAAAATTATTACATCTCACTGCATATAACAACAAGGTGTACACAGACGGTATAGATCACAGAGTACGAATATATATAGTCCCATTTCTCCCATATGCAAAATGTTTAGCAAACGCATGAAATCAAAGTCGAGCGAAATGGCTTATAATGCAAACAAGATTTATTTAATATTTAGTCACAGAATACAACCAAATATGTAATTAAATAAGTTTAGTTATAATCGAGTTTCCATTAATTTTTGACGGATTTTGAGAATCAGAGTCCTAATTAATTTTATTTAGTAGTGGAATTTTTAATTTCCCTATTGGCTAGCAAAACCTAATGCCTAAGTTTCATGTTAATCTATGGCTAACGTTTACATTCGTGGTCAATAAGTTTACACATTCATTCTGTTTATTATAATTATGTATTCTCTTCTAAAAGCCATTATTAAAAAACACCAGTTGTGAATATTTATCAAAAACCTGTAAATGGCCACATTTCTGAGAACAAAGTAAGGATACCAGCTACCAGCATACTGGGTTAGATTCCTAACAGGGGAGTGATATTTTTTGCGGACAAATTTTCATCCGTAGGTACTTAAAATTACAAACTCTACAGTGTAAAATTGTAGGCTATTATAATTTTTATTACTCTTGGTATAACAGTATTATTAATATAAATCCTTGTTCATTATAATAAAAAACAAATAACTAAAAGATTTATAGAGACATATTTTAACTAAATACTGTATAATTAAAATTATCTTGTTGATTCATCCTCTTCGTTCACTTTATTAAATTTATTAATATATATAAACTTTCACGTATGAACTTCCTATTCGTTGTCACTTCCCCAAACATTTCGTGGTGATGTTCCTCTTCCATAGTGAGATCCGATTTTTGAATCACTCTTAGGGGGAAAAAATTTCGATGTTGGTAGCAGTGCATTACCTAGTCATTCTTTACTCTTGTTACATTGGTATACCCTAGCGATGTGTCGGTCTTGACCGAACGGATCATTAGATACGAATCCGCTAGGGGAATGAATGAACGATCGTTCAGAAAAAAAAGAACGACCGTTCACTTCAGAACTCAGAACGGAACAGGGCCCGAGAGACTGAGACCGAAGATGATCCGACTAGAGTGGGGGAAGCTCTGAGTTTTGAAATGAACGGCCGGTCCGGACCTACCCCCACTCTAGTCGGCTCCTCTTCGGTCCGGATCCGGACAATCGGACCTCCTTCGTTCTTCCACTCTGTTTCAGAACATCTCATCTTGCATCTACCGTCCGTTGAACACACCACACCACCACTTTTTGTTGAGTTCCTGAGTATAAATCTGCGTCTGGAATACATTTATTTTCGGTACCTTATTTTCATTGTATTGTATGTGTATACATATCTTTCGTCTTCAAATAAAGGTACGTAGTGTTTTTCATAATATACATATTTTTTTTTAATTAATACATTAACATTAATTATAATTTTTATTTAAATAAAGTAAAAAACTTTACGCTTAATTAAAGAAAATAAGTTTACACTTCAATTTGTTCCATTCTGTTTCAGAACATCTACCGTAGAACGGTGTGGTGTACACCACCACTTTTTATTGACTTCCTAATTATAAATCTGCGTCTGGAGTACATTTATTTCGTCTTCAAATAAAGGTACGTAGTGTTTTTCATAATATACATATTTTTTTTAAATGAATACATTAACATTAGGCCTAATTATAATTTTTATTTAAATAAAGTAAAATAACTTTACCCTTAAATAAAGTAAATAAGTTTACACTTCAATTTGTTCCATTCTGTTTCAGAACATCTACCGTAGAACACACCACACCACCACTTTTCATTGACTTCCTAATTACAAATCTGCGTCTGGAGTACATTTATTTCGTCTTCAAATAAAGGTACATAGTGTTTATCATAATATACATATTTTTTTTAAATGAATACATTAACATTAGTTATAATTTTTATTTAAATAAAGTAAAATAACTTTACGCTTAAATAAAGTAAATAAGTTTACACTTCATTTAAATAATTACTTTAACGTTTTTTATATACAGTAAAACCTGTCTTTAGCGGTCACCCTTGGTTCACCGTAAAATGTGGCCGTTTAATAAAGGGATTGGCGGGGATAATAACAATATAGTATATTAAATATACATATTATCTACTATATCATTTTGTTAAGTACTTTCGGTTGTACTTACTATTTACAGTATGTTTACAATGAAATCCTCTATATCCAAACACATTGGTAAAGAGTATACTTTTGAAAATTAGTGTTTTAATGTAGTTTGTTTTGCGCTAGCAGTTTTCTTTTTAATTGTGAAATTTTTGACCAAACAGTAAAGTTTTTTATTGTGGTACACAGCATTCTCCCCACATTCCTTATCGAGAGTAACCCAAATATCTTTGATCCGTCCAAGAGATTGTAACACTGTTACACTATTAAACTACCGTTATTGTTTAACTTCTGTTAAAGTGCACTACAAATTACGAGAACATCTCTTAAACACACGCGGATCGTTTACGCCAATTCAACGTTATAAAAACGTTATAAAGGTTTCAACAGTTCGGAACGTTCATGTATGATTGCTGATTACTGTTTCAAGGTTGTACAAACTACAGTAGTGTATTGTGTACAAGTAACATTTTGTAAAGGGTATCAATAGCCCATGTAACAAAAGTTTTCTTTTTGTGAAACGTTTAGTAATTTGACACCATGAATTTTTTTCAGATTTTTTGGAATGGTGGTTCCTGGTAAAAAAACACGTTTTTTTGACATTTTTAGCTATTTTTACCCATTTTTTGCAAACATTTACGATTACCTTGACACATACCCTTTTTATTTAATATCGGTTAAAAGTTACTTAACAGAGTCATAAAACATCAATATTTTAGTTGGAAAACAACATAAGTTAAGAAAAAAACGTACATAAATAATCATAATTTTTAAATCTTTTTAGCCGTCATAGTAGATTATAAGCTCATATTAAATTGAAGAAGGAAGCGACCTTTTTCAATCAAATATTTACATATAGAACATTGTTTTATGAAACTCTTCACCCCTCAACACAGTATCAAACCACCTCAAAACAACCTCTAAATTTCGGAAAATCGGGTTTTTAATTATAACTTTTAAATGACTCGTGTTTGTGAAAGGAAAAAAATATGAGCGTAAAGTAGAGAAGATTTCAGGTAAAAATGTTCTTATAGGTTTTTTGCAAAACTGAAAAGTTTTCTCTAAAATTTATTGAAGTGTAAGTAAATTTTTTCGCTGGGAGAGTGAGGGCGAAGCTAGATCGCAAAAATTTCAGACGGCGCGGAACTAGTTATTCACTTGTAGTTTTATAACTAATTGTCGAATTGAAGAAAAGCAAAAGCTGTTGTTTAGAGATTAAATGTACTATGCACCTGTGTACCTGTTTATTTTAATTAACTATTTTTTCGTTGAAATATTATGTCCTATACATACATAATGAGTCCGAAAAGTCGTTTTAACCTTAAAGTAATAATATTTGAAAATTTAATAGTGTTATCCACAAAATGAAGTGGTTTTAAGTTACTGATACTATATACATGAGATTGTAAAATCTCAGTCAAACTTTACTCTTACATTCTACACAGCTAACAGTCTTTGAACAACTATTGCGTGGTTAGTAGAATGTAAAACTAAAAACGTATTTTTTAAATACAACTATTGTATTAACGACTCTGAAGAAGCCTTTTAAAGGTGAAAACTGGTTCAGGTTGTAAGGTAAAACTTTATGTTTTTACTTATAAAATACTTTGTGTTCCGAGTCGTTAATATAATATTTGTATTTAGTTAAGTAACGGACACGTCATGGACAACGAAATCCACGTATTTTTTCTTAATTATATTCTCCAACCGCTGCACTGTCGTCAGCAGTGTAAATTAATCAAATGAAAATCCGAAATGTTGATAACTAGGCTACTATAGTTAGCACTATGAACTAATATCAAATTCTTAGTAAATTACACACTACTGTGTAAAAAATGAAGAATCTAACATATTCCTTGAAATTAAAATTAAATAATGACTGTTAATGTGTTTGTAAATAACTGTGAGATTTAAATGTTAGTGGACACGGGTAGTCAACTATTTTAAACGCTGACTGGATGCAACGAAACAAAAATTATTTTAAAAATACACCAATATTACCTATCACTAATACGAATATTACAACCGCTACAAATAAGTGAGAAAGAGTTAGACGACAAGCATACATAACAATTATGTATGTTTCTGCTATTTTAAGATTAGCATAAGAACAAAATTTTCTTTATTCCTGGCCAACGGCAGGTGTACAGTTTTCAAAGGTATATTTTAACGAAACCGGCTTCTCAGGTAGAACATAACGGCAACGGCTTTTCAGGGTCCTTACGGTTGATTCATAACGTAGGTATTGAATACCTTATTCCTAAAGTATTAAATCTTGAAATTTAAAATACAAGGCGTATGAAACAATAATGTGAAAAAAGCACGTTTTTGCAGTTACTTCTTTTATAATTTTTGTTGAAAACGAAAATTTTGATTAAAATAATAATTGCATAAATTATTATTTTAAAAGTAGACACGTTAAGCTTTAAAATGCATGCTTCATATTTTTTAATTAGGATGAATTCTCATTGTTCTTCAGTTTGAATTTTACGCAGTATTTAAGAACATCAAGATTTCAAGATTTTTACAGTCTTGATGTTTTAAAAACAATAAATGATATCAAATTTTCAATTTTTGCAACCTCATGTATACAACACTATCAGTAACTTACAACACTTCAACTTGTGAATAAAACCACTAAATTTTCAAATATTATTACTTTAAGGTTAAGGTTACTTTACTTTTTCGGAGTCATTATGTATATATAGTACATAATATTTCAATGAAAAAACTTAGGCTTCAATAATTTTTCGAGAAAACTTCTCAGTTTTGTAAAAAACTATAAGGACATTTTTATCTGCAGTAGTTTCGGAAACCAGAATGAACATTTCATTCCGGCAACCATCAGAGTATCTGCGCCCGTGTACCGGTGCCTGCCGCGTAGAACGTTGTCTCGTCCCGTCTAAACAAAGGTGACTGTGACGGTCGGCCTGCACTGACAGGTAACCTATTCTTAGAAATCTGTATTGTCAAACTACAGTGATTTACCTGGTGTAGACTACCGCATTCCAGATGAGTAAACATCTCGGTGGCCGTAACCTATTCTTAGAAATCTGTATTGTCAAACTAGTGTTTTGCCTGCTGTAGACTACCGAATTCCAGATGACTAAACTTCTCGGTGGCCGTTTAAACTAGTGAAAGATCCCGTTAGGGGCTGACCGCTGGCCGAGGAAAAGTGACAGTTTAATGGAGGGGAAATTTACACTGATCTTACGAGAAATAAAATCCGTTTTTCAGAATAGCGGCCGTTCATAGAGGTGACCGCTGAAAAAAGGTGGCTGTTAGGTCAGGCTTCACTATAATTTTTAGCTCTTACTAGCATTTTATTTTTTTAAACATAAATAAATTATAAATTATATATTTTCAAAATATATTCTGTCACGCAGAATCTGGAGATGTCACGCCGACAAAGCGTTGTGTGGTACCATTTCAGCGAGAAGGAGACCAACAGAGCAGAATGCAAGTACTGCAAATCAATTATTAGCATTGTTGGAGGATCGACAGGAAATTTGACCCGTCATTTGAAAAGAAGACACCCGACCGTTCCCTTGGAACGAACATCAAGACCTCGTTTGTCTGGGCGATCGGAATCTGAAGATACCCGGCCATCAACTTCTGTTTCTCCACGACCTCCTTCGACAAGCAGCTGTGAGGTAGGTGAAGTTTGTTCACTGACGGACCAACCATCTACAAACATTCGTACACCTATACCCACCCCTCCATTGTTTTCATCTTCCCTTAAACTTTCTCAAGCCTCAGTTGACAGTTTTGTCCAGGTTGTAAAACCAGTTGCTTTAAGTAGAAGTAAAGCTATAGATGCCCAACTTTAAAAAATGATTTGTAAGAAGTTTCAACCCTTCAGTTTGGTTGAAAATCCTGAATTCATAACATTTGTAAATATGCTTTGCCCAGGTTATTCTCTCCCGAGTCGGAAAACCCTTAGCAGAAGCCTTCTTCCTCAAACATACAATAGTTTGGTAGAGGAAATTAAAATTAAATTAAAATCTGCCTATGCAGTGTCAATTACCACTGATGGGTGGACTTCAATAAATAACCAAAGTTTTTTGGCTATCACGGCCCACTACATAGATGCGAGTTCCTCGATATTATGTTCCAATTTGTTAGGGTGCATCGAATTTAATGAGACGCATACCGCGTCAAATTTAGGTGCCTTTTTGTTTCAGGATAGAACAAAAAATCACTGTAGCGGTTACCGACAATGCCCCAAACATAGTCGCTGCTGTGAAATGTAATAACTGGAGGCATGTACCGTGCTTTGCGTATACGTTAAATTTGATCGTCAAAGCAGGCTTAAAACCTATAGACCCTATTGTAGATAAAGTTAAGGGAGTCGTACAATTTAAAAAAAAAAAAGCCCCCATTCCCTTAATAAACTGCATGAAACCCAAAAGCAGTTAGGCTTCCCAGAGTTGAAGTTGAAGCAGGACGTTCCAACTCGGTGGAACTCGACGTATGATATGTTGCAAAGGGTATTTCAAAATAAAGATCCTTTGCTATCGACGTTAGCCGTTTTGGGAAATGATAGCTTCAAATTAAACAATGAGGAATGGGTGGTAATCGCCCAAGCTTTAAGTTTATTGAAAGTTTTCTACGATCTAACAAATGAAATTAGTTCCGAAAAAACAGTTTCGCTTTCAAAAAGCTTCCTTTTAGCTTGGAACTTAAATTCATTTTTAATTAATAAACTAAAAGATCCCAATTTACATCCAGTTGTAAGAAACATGACTACTATATTTAATCAAGAAACCGAAAAAAGATTTTTAATTAATGAACCATGGAACATCGGACCCGAATCTGCATTGCTAGATCCGAGGTTTAAAAAAAAATCTTTAAACATTGCCCCCCTAAATATAGTCAGGTGTATGAAAAGTTGGTCGGTCAGATAAAGGGACAAATTATTTCACTTCGCACTCACGAAGCTGTCGAGAGTCGTGATCAAGTAAAAGCACCAAAAGGAGAGAGTCAGTTTTGTGGGAGGAATTTGACGAGGAGGTAGCTGGGGAAACCTCTATTAGGGATCCAAAAGCAATGGCAATAGTAGAATTGGATAAATTCCTAATGGAACCGTTACTGGAACGGCATGAGGATCCTTTGGCCTGGTGGGACCAAAGAAAAACAATCTACCCCCATTTATATAGAGTGGTGTTGAAGAGGTTATGTAGGCCTATACCTGCCAGTTCAGTGCCCTGTGAACGGGTATTTTCTAAAGCAGGACAAATTTTAACAGAAAAAAAGATGTCGCCTGGGTGCTTCTAAACTTTCACAAATACTATTTTTAAATAATAATTTTTAAATATAATTAATTCACTGCCGACTCGGAACACAAAGTTTTTTATGGGTAAAAATGTAAAAGTTTTACCTTATAGCCTGAACCAGTTTTCGCTTTTAAATAGCTTCATCAGAGGCTGCCATTGGCAGCACTTTTGAAGGATCGATGTTATGTGTGTATGTTCGACTAATGCGTGTGTTTTGAATTGTGTCTGTTCGTTTAGGATGTCGTTTTTATGTGTTTTCGTGTGTTTATAGCATTCAAATTCCCGCCTCAAGTTTCAAAAATTAGAAGTTTAAAAAAGTATTATTGGATTTTGTTGGCCATGACGTGTCCGATATTATTAAAAACTATGTTGTATACCATGTTGAAATTTTATGTATTAGTTCTTAAAAAAAGTAGTTTCTACATAAGAAATAAGTGTGAAAAAACTAGTAAGGTTAGGTACAATTTGTATGCTTATTCAGATTTTGAGAAAAATTTTACAGATTCAAACAAATTACATAATGTACTTGAAACGTAACATGTACTGAAGAAATGTGAGACTAATTTAATGTAACTGTAGAAATAGAAATCACCGCCAGTAGAATTGTACAAGCTGCAGGTTGTCCAATAGTTCAGGATGCGAGCAGAAATATTATTAGTACTTTTTTAAATTGACTAAATTGTCGATTAAATTTATCACTCTACCTAGCAAGAAAAATCAATAATAACATTATTCTATTATCGAAACTAATTAAGATATTGGTTTATTATTACGGTAGTGTTTTGAAGACGCACAATTGCATTATTTGCAAGACAATAATCCAATCAAAATCAAACATAATAATATAATTACTATTTATTACATTATTGATTTATACTAAGGTGTTTATTGATCTAAGCTGTACTAAGAGAACACGCTATTTATATAATTAAATCCAGGAAAATCTGGGCTATAAACAGTCTAGTATAAACAGTTTAGTTTGTAAATACCAGGTAGATCGAATTTGTTTTGTGCTTTGTGTGTGTGTTTTGATAGTGTGTGTTCTGTTTTGTTTGTAGTTTTGTATGCGATTCTGTATCCTGGTTTTTTAAATTTGTGGGCTATTTTTTCAGTTTGGTTATTGATGTATGTTAGTGTTATGAATTTGTTATTTTCTGTCTTTTTGGGTGATTGGAGGAGTTGTGTATTAGTGTGTCAGTTGTAGTCGGTTTTCTGTAGGCCTATATACTGAATTTGTGCCTGTGTTCAAATTTTGTGATTGAGAGGTCTAAGAAGTTTATGCTATTGTTTGTGTTCGTATTCGGCAGTGAAGGTTATGTTTTTGTGTATTTTGTTTATGTGCGTTAGTAACTGTTTACGTTCTTTTGTTACCCCTATTGTTTTATGATTTACAAAAAACGTTGTGTTCCAAGTCGGTAGTGAATTAATTTTGTAACGAATATTGTAATTTTGTAGTGAATATTTAGTTAAGTAACGGACACGTCATGGACAACGAAATCCAAGAAAATAATTTTTAATTAGAATTTGAAAATTTAGTTTTGTTCTTTGTAGTAGCTTTTTAATTGTAATTATTTGTTTGTTTGTTTTATCAATAAATTGTTTTATTAAATTGTAATACGTTTGTTTCTTTTTCCTGTATCCTTAAAAGTGTAATTAATTTTGTTACGGTCAATTTAATTATTAAACTAAAAAACTTGACTGTTACAAATAACTTAATATTAAATATTTTAGAACCGCCAACTAATTAAAAAAATATTTTAATTTTGATTTAGGCTTTTTTTAACCAGTATAGGGGAAGGAACAGATAGAAATTAAAATTAAGGTTAAAAAATGTGTGTGTATACGTCTATATATGTAGTATTTCAATTTTTAAAAAATATTTTGTTTTAAAGAAAAACATATAGGCTATATGAAAAAATGAATATTCATACAAGGAAAAAATAGGAAAATATTTGAGCGTAATAGTTACCAAAAAAAGTATTTTATAGAAGCATTATTTTGATGCAGTTATCATTAGTAAAATAAATTGTTAGGCGTTAGAAATGTTAATTTTTTCCCATTGTTAACAGGGTTAATTTAAAAGTAAAATAATTTATCCAATGGGCAAATTTGACAATAAAGTACCCTCTTATAAGGACTAAGACTAAGGAAACGTGAAGGGGGATGAAAAGGACCGGTGAACGGATCTAAAGGAACGGATCACCGCAGTGATCGGTCAAAAATGAACGGATCATTAAAAAGACCGACATCGCCCATAAATATACATATACCCTGTGCATTGGTTAGTGCACAGTTCAGTTATCGTCGATCGTCAAATTTCGACATTCGGTCGCTGTTAACAGGCTTTTTAAAGGTTTATTTTCTGTAACGGTGTACTGGTACTGAATAGTTTATATTAGTAAATCTAATAATTTATAGCAGCCGTAATATACTTCAGAAGGTAAGTATTTATTTAAAGATAACTGGACATTAGGTTTAGGTGGAAATAACGGTAATAGTCAAATGAAGTAGAATTAGGGTTAACGTAATTAGTAAGATAGACACATTGTGAAAAAATCGGTATGGAGAACCATACATGACTTCCATGTCCGAAAATTTATATTTAAAATCATTTAAATATTAAATAAGTGGATGCTTGAGTTCTGAAAAAATTACGTATCAGCTAAAATGGTACCACCACATCCTCAACCTTCGTGAGGAAGGACTGTACTTTTGGATAAAATGTCTGTAGGTCGAACGAAGAGGTAGCTGCGATCTGATTCCTGTAATGAAATTGGACTCTCGCTGCGAGGGGTTGAGGGATGTCTATAGTGTTATCAAAGTCTTTCCCGTCAATAATATACTAGTAATTTTTCTTTTTTAAAATCGAGTCTTGATTTCATTCTTTCCATTTGTCTTCTGATTTCCTGAACGACTATTCTGTTCACCCGTATAATTATAAATTTCTCAGCAAAACATTTCTTCCTTAAAACGTTTGTGTCTTCTGTTTAACACCCACCATTCTGATCCATGTCATAACGCTATATTCCGCACAGGCTAGTAAATAACTAGCTATCAGGGAGGTCAAAATATTTTCAAGGAGGGGCAAACAATTTTCGAAAGGAGAAAAATATATAAATATTCATACATACACACATGAACATATTAGTTTATAATTCTCATATCATAATAGAAATAAGTACACAGATTGTATTAATTGCTATTGTATTAATTGCTTTAATACAACGACACTGCCCAGCGATCCACAGGAAGCAAATCGATGTCCAACTTTTCGGCTTGCACGCGTTGTGTTGGTGTGGGTTTTGGCACTTTCCGTTTAAAAAGCGTGCAAACATAATAAAATAAACATGAGTGAGGCCAGAAATAACGCGAATTTTGTGTGTGTCCTGCTGGCCTTTTTATTCGGTAATCACAATAATAAAACTTTGGAAAAGTAAACATTACATAATTGAGATATGCTTGCCTGCCAGGAACGATATATTTTCACTCATAGGTGATTTAAATTAAAATGAAAAATGTAGAATTTTGTTAAAGTGAAATGAAGTGTTTCCATAGAAACTACTTCTTTCTTGTCAATCACGTAGTACACATACAAAACTTATAAAAATTTACCTCCTCCATCATCAAGTACCATTTTAATTTATAAAACAAATTACCCCCTCCCCCTTCAAATACCCTTTTCATTTATAGATACTTCATCTACCTTTCTACAGTGGATTATTATGACCTTCTTTTCAGGATACTTTATTTATCAAAATTAAGCACTTTACTCTTGTTAAAACGTAAAACATTGCAGATAAACTACCCCTTTCCCTTAATCGATCTTCACCAAAAACAATAGGCCTTGAGTCCTCTACAATTCAGAGCTGTATGAAAAAAATTATTTGATTCTGTTTGAATTTGCGGCTGTTATCATTTGCCATAGAAAAAATTCACACACACACATTTCGAAAAATGACTGGTTTTCATGTTTTGATGGTAGTACAATCAGAATCTGCCGTTATCTCGAACACGATTTTTTTTGCCATGACCATACATCCATTTCCTTATGGAACATGGAAGTAAAATTGAATTTCAATGTGGTTCTTTGTTGTGTTTATGAAGTTGTCTGATAAGATTAGAAAAATTACTCAACTTTACCTGAAAATGTCTTCAGTGGAAGTAAAATTTAATTTCAGTGTGGTTCTTTGTTGTGTGTTTATGAAGTTGTCTCATAAGATTAGAAAAATTACTCAACTTTACCTGAAAATGTCTTCAGTGGCAGTAAAAATATTACCAAGGCGTCCTTTTTAATGTCAGAATTAATAATTTGTTCATTTCCAGATTTTCACAGGTAGCTTTTATCAGTCCTGGATACGCTGTAAACACAACACAACGTCCAGGTTAAGACTGAATATTTGGTGGTCGTCAAAATATACTACTTTTATGTATTTGTATTCAACCAGTATAAGAGGTTATTAGATACGGTTTAAAAGTAATGGCTTAGTTAAGTACTGTTACACAACTTACAGAACAAATTCAAGAGTAATGTAACATTGTAGCTTGCATGACCTGCAACTGGTCAAATATAATCTCACAACACTAAGTGGACGGCGTAACTGCATACTAAGATAAGCTTAACGAATCGCCATCAATTTTTACAAAATCTCATTAGAAAATAAAGTTTAGTAAATCAGTCACGTGGCATTCCAAGTAACACTGTAAAAAAGATTTACTTGTAGAGAGTGAAATAAGATACATGTTTACTTCACCTTCATCTAGTGGAATGTTGTTTAGTCTGTGTATCATGGTTCTGAAGGCAGCTAGTTTGTGTTGTATTGGATGATTGCAGGAGTTGTGCATTAGTGTGTCAGTTGTAGTGGGTTTTCTGAATATGCTGAATTGTGTCTGTGTTCTCATTTTGTGATGGCTAGGTCTAGGAAGTTTATGCCATTGTTGTATTCGTATTCAGCAATGAAGGTTATGTTTTTGAGTAATTTTGTTTATGTGGGTTAGTAGCTGTTCACATTGTTTTTTGTTTCCCTTGTATAGAAATATGTCATCAACGTATCTTGCCAATATAGTATTTCATGTGAGTGTCTGTCATTATTTGTGAGGATTACGTTGGTACAGATATGTACAACTCCTCCAATCACCCAATACAATGCAAACTAGCTGCCTTCAAAACCACGATACACAGACTAAACAACATCCCACTAGATGAAAAAGAATACCAAGACGAGTTAAACACGATCAAATATCTAGTAGAAACCAACGGATTAAACAGAACAATAATAAATAAACTCCTACACAAAACAAGACAACAGACAAAGACAGAAAACAACAAGTTCATAACACTAATTATACATCAATAACCACACTGAAAAAATAGCCCACAAATTTAAAAAAGCAGGATACAGAATCGCATACAGAACTACAAACAAAACAGAACACACAATGCCAAAAAACACACAAAGAACGAAACAAATTTGGTTTACCTGGTACATACAAACTAAACTGCTTAGGAGTAACAAATTCTTCATAGGCCAGACAGGACGTAGCTTCAAACAGAGATACATTGAACACACAAAGGCATTACACTCCACCACCGAATCCACCTTTGCAAACCACCTCATTGAAGCAAACCACACATACACAAAGAAACACCAACATGGAAATTCTATACGTACACACAAAAGGCCAAAAACCATACACTCTTGAACAACTAGAAATATACAAACACATAAAAACAACATCCTAAACAAACAGACACAATTCAGATCACATACTATTCGAACATATCACACACACACACACACACACACACACACACACACACACACACACACACACAGCATCGATCTTTCGAACAACGGTGCCGTCACCAAGAACAAGATGGACAGTTTCCTTGCAGCAGCCTCTGACAAAGCTTGTAATAATCGAAAACTGGTTCAGGCTAAAAGTTTTACATTTTTACCAATAAAAAAATTAGTGTTCCGAATCAGCAGTGATATATTTATAATTAGCCTGTTAATCGCCTAGTAAAAGAAAATGTTCAAAAAATTCAGTTTGTATCCGATGGGGGGGGGGGTAACACCTGACTACCAGCTTCAGTCTAAGCATTACAACTTTCTGTCCACCAGAGGTATGTATAGAGGTATATTCTGGTAAACATTCCCTTTATTTATGCTTTTTGTCATGTGTGTATACAAATATATTCTGGATTTTCGAGATGTTTTAAAATCTTGGCACATAAAAAACTGGCTTTACCCATAACTTCCTTACAAGTAACCTAACCTAACCAAGTCCAACCCATCCTCACCTAAACATTAAAACAATGTATGAACATTGACTACTTTTTTTGATAAAAGCCTGACAAATTCTGATTTGACTGTAAAATATAAAACCATTAAATTATAATAAAGTAGTTAAATACTTACACTTATAGTGTGTGCATTATGTCCTTATGGATAAGGTGGTATTCCTGCAATACCAGTTACATTTTGAGTCACACAATTCTCCTAAATTAGAATTCATTAAATCTGAACTCAAGAATTCAATAACAACACTACACCAATGCACACTACCAAATTTTGTAACTTTTTACCAGTTAAAAACTAATTTGTAATGATCTAATCACAACCTAACTGCATATGTAAAGAAAGAAGCGAAACATTACTTATCGCTGTTACATTTATCATTCAGAGGTAAGATTTCACTTTTTCTGAAGTAACAAAATTATGCACTGACTTGTACTGTATAATGATCAAGCAGTCTAACCATGGAAGTATAAAGGCAATACCACCTTCCCAGTTGCAATTACAAAATTTAAAAAAACGTGGTATATCTACATTACCACCTTCCTTCAGAGGGTTAGAAAATATTTAGACTAGCAAAACTTTCAGAGTCTGTACACTTTTTATATTTAGACATCATTATTTTCAGTACCTGTACGTTTTATGTTTGTAATGCCAACTTTTACTTGAGTATAAATGTATTTAATGTAAAGGTAGTGCAATTCAGCTTGATTACAATCGAACTGTATCAACAAATAATAACGGATCTGGGTTATGTTGTACATGAAATATCTTTACTGAGGGGGGGGGGGTATGAAATTGCTTTATAGTTTTTGAGGAAAATTTATTTTCAGAAGGGATTGTATATAATATTTCTGGTTTTGTCAGTATTATATTAAGGCAGTACGTGGCATTTAATATTATTAAAATACACAATGTAAATCAAAAATCAAATACAGAAACGTACATGGTAACAACTACTAAATATTATCGTTTGGCCATGCTCAACCATTTATTATATACAAACAGTTCAACATAAACATAATGTTATTGCAAGTAGGATATTCCTATTTTTGCTATGTTAAATTGTGAAAGTTAAGGTACATTTCTCTGAGAAATCATAAGAAATAAAATATAATTTTGTTTTTAATTCTACAATATGTTTAATGTAACCCCTCCGTATTGACAATTGGGAACCGAGAAGGAATGCAGATTTGGTACTCTTTCATTTAGCTATTCATAGATGATATTAAGACACCCCTCCCATACCAACAAACAAATGTTCCCAATACTTATCACCTAACAAATACACGTGTTTTCAATTATTAACACATTATGTTTTTGATTTCTTAGCAGTTTCTTTTTTTTAATGTGGTTTGTTTTAATAATGTATTATTAGGCAGTTAATAATTATATCACACACATGAATATTACTAATGTTGCCCTTTATGGTAATGGAAAAACTCTCCAAACTGCTCCCAACGGATCATTAATTCAAGACATTTCAAGTTCTTCCTTTTGTATACAGTTTACAAACTATGAAATATCGTTTTGTTGTCTGTAATGATATTTTAAGCCGTTAGAAATTATAATTTCTACAGGTTTTTTAATCGTATCCATTTACGTTTTTTCTACACTTATTCATTTGAAAAATATTCTGTTTAAAACCAGTTTAATTTAACTGCATCCTGAAAGCTGTAAATAAGATTAAAAAGTTCTTTAGACTAATTTAAAAAGAGAACAAATAGGCCTACTTCAACTGTTTACAATCTATCAAAAGCTTAAAACGTTCATTGTAAACAACAGTTTGCTGTTAACCATCTTGTACTATTGCAGTGTATTACCACAACTGTCAGTTTGGAAGTTATATGAAACAGAATATATACAATATAACGTCTGGAAACATTCTAACTCAGAACATTCATAAAATTGGGTGACTGAACATTCAGAGCATTAAGTGGGTAGGAAATGTTTCTTTCCTTCTCAATATAATTCTAAATGATGTCAAAAGTCCAATAATTTCTGGTAAATAGGAATTTAAAACAGAGTTTTTGTCAAAATATATAACATGGTTTGACAAACTAATAAAAAAGAAATTATGAACACATGTTGAATATTTTGGCAGCATTAATGTGAGGTCTCTTCTCAACAAGTTGTCTTGAATCTCCTTTCAGCCAGGAACACTTTACTATGTTAACATGAAACATGTCCACACAACTAAGATAAGGCACCTTCAATGGCGAAACTGAGGTCTGACAGTGGGAAGACATTGTTTATTAATAAAGATATATGCATTCAATTAAAACCAGTGACCCTAACCATACGTTATTCTTCTGCTAAATTGTGTGTGATGTAGATTTAGTTTTATAATTGCCAGCTTGTTTTCATTTGTTTCAGATGTTAACAAGAGCAATTTATCCATAATAAGACAAATGGAAGAGGTCACCTTTGAGGGCAAGGTATACGGTTAAACAGCAAAAAACGTAGTTTATACCATTACTATATGATTAACTTCATACACATGTAATGTAGGCCTACATGCCTTATACACACATATTCATGTATGCAGATTTCTTCTTATTTCAATAATAGTTTATTTATCATCATATTAATTTTTAATGAATTGCTGTACAGGATATGATTTACACTGATTGAATGGTCGCTCTGCACTTGGTAGAACATTTTGCTAATACTTAAATTTAATAAATAAACACTTGGTAAGTTCTACAGATGATTTTATTTTACTAACAATTGTTTCGCCAATTACAGCAGCTTCAGAGGTTGGATTTGAACTGACAGGTTTGAAACGTATGTATGTATATATATGTAATCTTTTGTGCAGGGTTTACATTGAGAATATGTGTCATCCCAAACCTCCTAATCCTCAGGCAACTCCTCCCCTTCTCTCATCCAATTTAGGCTCATAGTCTGTTCCATTTACCAGGCACAAAAAAGTCTGCTACTTTCCTTGATCAGCTGGCTCCATGCTCTGAGCACCTATCAACAAACTGACCATGCTCATAGTGCCCACTTATCTTGTTGTCTTCTTGAATTACTTAGATAACAAAAATTGTTTCTGTAAACCACACTATAGTATATGTACGGTGTATATGCTGTCTGTATGTTCTTGGTCACACTTTCACCAGGTATTATTCAAATTTCTAATTTACCGTTTAGATTTAATGGTGTTGTAGTTTAAATTGTGTACTAACTTTTTCATTATCTATAATTTTTTGATAATAATATATAATTTTTAATATTGTACTTTTAATATTATTTTTTATTTAATATTTTCTATATCATTTAATAATCAGACATCAAACATACAGTAACTATGGACTAAACACCAGTTCCCCACTCGTTTGCAGACAACTGTAAAAAATTATAGTATAATTCTTCAGTAGGAATGTGATATTTATAACCTTTCATCTGAAATGTCGACAGTCGTAGCAGTTTCGGACATCTTCAAACAGATATTTTCCAAAACAATATCTTTCACTTTATTGATGATTTCTGGTATAGTTGCAATGTATATTGTAACAACGAGATCTGTACGTACTCTGTAAATTCTGTAAAAGTGTACGTTTTGTGTGTTCGCCTCACACGAGTGGTCGTTACTTATATGTTGCGCTGACGATGTCCGTAGCGATCCTTCGAATTACCAGTACACGCGAGTGGAAACCTTACCTGTTCTTCAGTATGTGTTCATAAATCCCGGGTGGCGCCAAATTGTTTAGCTAAAAACAATTAAATAAAAAGTATGACGATTAAGCGTTCTTAACTATGACGGTATGGTGGATTCAAATTTACTCCCGCCTTCGTTTGACCTTCTTAATCGAGCTGTTAGTTTGTCGAGTTTCCGACGTGAGCGCTTACCATCACCCTTGTTGTCAAAATACACAAATATTATAATATACTTTTTCTATGGAATAAAGAACAGTGGTTACAACTCTGTACTAGTTTATTTAATTGTGATTGATAATTATTCAGTATTATACAAAATTATATTTTGTTATTCAACAAATTTGCCCTGCCAATTATTATAAGACAAAATCTCAAGGTTGGCGAACTGACTTTGAACAAATTATTCAGTCAGACATGGCGACTGAAATCGTTTGTTTACAGTTAATTTCGTTCAGATTCTGGATTCTTGTGATTATGAAAAAAATATTAATAATGATTACAATAAAGTACACTACCTTAAATTAATTGTACTTAGATAATATAATGTGTAATTATAATTTGTTCCTGAAGTGTGGTAAAGTGTGTTTCAAAAGTTCGTAATTTTCATACAGGTTATTTTTCTAGTTAACATAAGTTTAGTGGTTTATTTTTTATTAATCTTTGAAAGAAATAATATCAGTTTATAGTGAGAGTTCATATTGTTGTGAGAAAAATTTAAAGAGAATTTAATTCAGAAATTCGGGTAATTTAGCAATACTTATCAAATCAGTCGACTTGAGGTGTACTGTCATTCAGTTGAAATGGGTTGGGGTCTTCAATCTTCAATTATCTTGGAACTTAAGTACGTCTGGCTTCTTTTTCGTATTAAGTGTTGAAATTTATTAATTTGGAATTTGTTAAATTGGTCCTTGGCATCAGTTGAATGTTCTAGTCCTTCATCAGCTTCTTACGTCTTCATCTTTTCGAATTTGGATTACTTTTTAAACGTTTTATATTAAAATTTTGGTCATTTTCAGCCTGGCGTCTATTCCTGTTGAGCGTCAATAATGGAATAATAGATTCTAATGGAAAATTCATAATTAACGTTCAGTTGTCATGGTAACTGATAGATTCTGATTGGCTGAACTTGACTTAAGCCCATTGTTATTATATTTGAATTTTTATTCAAAATGACTGTATATCTTCTGATTGCTATTCTTCTTCCGTCTTCCTCTCTATGTATTAAATATTATCACTACTGTTCGTATTTTCTTTCAAAGATCATTTTGACATCCCACAAAGCAGGGTTTTCTTATGTATTATTGTTTGAACATTTATGTTGATATTATTTAATTACATTTCTTTCTTATTTTATGTCCTTAATTTAACATTTATCTTTTAATATGATTCACTAATTATCCTTGACTAGTTATTTGCCTTGGATTTGCTAATTTCCTTGTTAATTTCTTATAATTTGTATTTATTGGTTTTATTCTGTTAGGCATTTCATAGGCCTAAGTAGTAATTGGCCTTATTTACTTATTTTATACTAATTACATATTAATTTACTCTCATACATGTTTTGTGTTGGTATTATAAATGACTTGTTGACTTGTTTTGGATCTGTTTTATAATAACTGAATGTTCCCATTAGTTTCTACATTATGGTTTGTTTATTATTTTCTAACTGCCCTTCCAGTATTATCAGACTTATATTACTTTATCTTTTTTCTTATTTATTTTTCCAGGTTTATTATTTGTCAATTGTCTACTATTCTCTATAAAATATAACATTTAGGTTTATGGTCTGTTTAATCCCTTTAGCCATATTCCTATTCATAGATTTAAACGAACAATTCTTTAACAGCTATTATGCAACGTTTGCTTACAATTTGTTTTATTCTTACTTATTTTTTGGTGATAAACATCATCACACCATTTAAATTTACTTAACTGACTATCCGTTAGAACATAGGGTGTTTATTGATTTTGCTTTTATTTTATTTTCTATATTTTTTCTTATAGGCCTATAATCTTTACTCTCTAGCCATGGTAACACTAACTTTCGACCTTTCATGGGATCCCTTCCCTGAATACCATTGTATCCCTCATTTACAATTAATCTTAATACTATCAATAACAAAATTCTTATTTAATAATAATGTTCACCATTAAACCTTTAGTGTTCATCACAGATTATTAAGTGTTTATACCTATCAATAGGGTTTCTAATTATTTTGGGGTTTTCCCTGTCACTTTGCACTTCTTAAATTTTATTTAAGTGTTATTAGTGGGTAATCCCTAACATTACATTCTTTTTGTCACTTACTTATGTTCACTATCGCACTATCTCTTTATCTCTCACTTTACAAAGGTTATTTATACTATTAATAAGTTCATGTCATTATAGAGTTCTTTATTACATTTAAACTCTATTTCTTTGGTTAGTGTACTTTTAGTTTTTCATTACATTATCGGGTTTTATCAATTATCATTTACATTGATCATTTAGTCGATACTAATTTATCGATATAAATTAATCTTTTACATTTGTTATTTATTGGTTTCTTCTTCATTATTATATTTGAGTGTAATATTTCTCCTTTTCTATTCTATATTATTTGTTTGCGTCTTTTCATTTCTTCTCATTTTATTTTATTTATACTTGGTTTGTTTCATTTTCATTTTCCTTCTTCTTCGATTTCATTTTACTTTATTTTATTTTGGTTTTCCCCTTCTCCTTTGTTTTCATTTTATTTGGTCAATCACTTGGGTTGGGTCATGTAGTCATTTGTCGCGTCATCGTCATTTTATTTTCTGTAGTTTAAACATTTTATATAGTTGATTCATCGTTTTTTCCCTGGTATTGGGGTGGCTTGTTTGTGTTGTAACATAATATATGTAATATTTTGTGCAGGGTTTACATTGAGAATATGTGTCATCCCAAACCTCCTAACCCTCAGGCAACTCCTCCCCTTCTCTCATCCAATTTAGGCTCATAGTCTGTTCCATTTACCAGGCACAAAAAAGTCTGCTACTTTCCTTGATCAGCTAGCTCCCATGCTCTGAGCACCTATCAACAAACTGACCATGCTCATAGTGCCCACTTATCTTGTTGTCTTCTTGAATTACTTAGATAACAAAAATTGTTTCTGTAAACCACACTATAGTATATGTACGGTGTATATGCTGTCTGTATGTACTTGGTCACACTTTCACCAGGTATTATTCAAATTTCTAATTTACCGTTTAGATTTAATGGTGTTGTAGTTTAAATTGTGTACTAACTTTTTCATTATCTATAATTTTTTGATAATAATATATAATTTTTAATATTGTACTTTTAATATTATTTTTTATTTAATATTTTCTATATCATTTAATAATCAGACATCACACATACAGTAACTATGCACTAAACACCAGTTCCCCACTCGTCTGCAGACAACTGTAAAAAATTATAGTATAATTCTTCAGTAGGAATGTGATATTTATAACCTTTCATCTGAAATGTCGACAGTCATAGCAGTTTCGGACATCTTCAAACAGATATCTTCCAAAACAATATCTTGCACTTTATTGATGATTTCTGGTGCAGTTGCAGTTTTCGGCTACACACACTATTGGGGAGGGGGGCATCTTCCAAATTTGCATGACCATGTTTAAATTTAGAAAACTCCTTTTTTGACTGTAGTAAATGAAGGTGCAGCATTGCCGAACACATCTTTCGTTTCATTAAAAATTTCTGTTGGTGTTAATCCTTTTTCCAGCAAAAAATTTGATGCCTGCACAATGTTAAATCTTCCCTATTTTGAACAGTGCACTGAGAAATAACCTTGAAAGATGACTTTATGCATCTGTTTGTAAATAACAATGTAGCATAGCAACCTCAGTGGTTCGTGTGGCAAATGTGGTGTTGCAATCCAGTGAAAAACACAAATGTAACACACCCCTAGATAGTAGACCATGAAGTTTTCAAATTGTCCTTGTATTAAGCACACTAGATGCAGAAATTTCTGTTTGAAAAAGGCAATAGTGAATATTTCAAGATTACACCATTCATTTATCTCTCTTCTATCATCAATGTGTGATTGGTTTGATATGGTTCTTAGGCTCTTTGTATCTTGTGCTACTTTTTTATCTGTGAGTGCCTACAGCACCTCAACAGTGAACGTGGGTACTCCAGTCTCTGCCTTCCTCTGCAGATCTTCCCATCACCACACACATTACTCCTGGGTGTCTCAACTAATGACCCACCACACTGACTCGTCTTCACAAATCTCTCCATTCTCCCATTGTTTCCAGAACCAATTCACTTTTGTTTTTTAATTACTTTGTCCATCCAATATATTGTTAATATACTTTTATAACAGCACATTTCAAATGCTTATGTGGTTGTGTCTTCTGCCTTTCCCTGTTTGTCCAGGGTTCACATCCAACTTGTATAATGCTACAAACATATAACTTGAGTAATTTCTTCCTAATTTTTAATCCAGTATTTGACAATAGCAAAAAAATTGTCTCAGTTTGGCCTGTGCTGTGATACTGATTCCTCTGAGTTATCCTGTTGGTTTTAATATTTACAGAATCCGTAGTTTTGTTTCCAACTTCTGTTATTCTCCTAATAGTTTTTCTATAATATTCAATACAGTTTCTAAATCTGCCTTCTTTTGTACAAGTTGAAACCACACTGGTAGTAGTAACTCTTAAACAATTATATCTCTTTCCATGAAATGTTATTACAATCGTAAACATCTTTAATATTTCCTTTACTGCTTCTTGTAAAGGATTATCCTGTAAAAGTAATACATTTGTATAAATGTAAATTTAATTCCTTTTCATTTGCAGGATGCTTTAAGGATTGTTGTGTATATAAAGAAAGAAGAAGAAGAAGCAGAGACTGAACAGGTAATGTGCACAAACCTGATTATTTAATCGATAGCTAACGTGTTAGGTTGTTAAGTCTGTGTACCACTTGAGATTTTTGATTACATTCATTTGTAGATTAGTACTTTAAACATCAACAGATTACCAGTATCATAGTCTTCTTCTTCTCCTCCTCCTCCTCCTCCTCCTCCTCCTCCTAGATAACTAAAGCAGGACACTCCTTTGAAACACATCCCATTCAGATTGAAATCTCTAGGAGCCCTTCTGGTCTCTGAGTTGGACATTACTATGTATTTTGTCTTGTTTTCATTTGCCACAATACAAATTTTCATTGCTTCTGGTTCCATTAATGCATACTGTACATGTCTTTGAGGCTATCAATGTTTCTTGCTACTATTACAGTGTCATCTGTATATGCACATATTTGAGAAGATTTCAGGAATATTGTGCCCCTTGTATCGATTTTATTTACTACATTATGTAGAGCTATGTTGAACAGAACTGCAGAGAGGCCATCTTCTTATTACCATAGTATTGCATACATTTGAACTACATGGGATTAAGTAAATGAAATCATATACTTACACACACTTGCACACATGCACACGCACAAAAAGTGTAAGTGCAGAGTGTGCGATTTATTACAAAAAGTTGTTTATAATTCTACATATGTTGTATTTACTTTAAACTGCCTCTTTATGTACTCTATAAATCACTGAGAAGTCAAAGTAAATTTATAATTTTTCACTTTGCAGGATGTATTGCCAGTTATAAGTTCTAACGTAAAAGAAGAACTGTGTGTAAAAGAAGAAATCATCGAAGAAGAGAATGAACAGTTTGTTGATCAGGTGTAGTACATTATTATACATTTGTTTATTTTTGTGATGTTATTCAATTTTTTCTTCTGTAAGTAGTATAATTTGTATATTCTTTTTAATCACACAAATAGTTTAGTTTAATCACATTGTTTGTTTGTTTAAAATCACATTTCTCAGGATTTTATTCACCCTTATAACATGTATCCTGGTTTGAAATAAAAGCTACCTACGACAGTGAACACACATTTTTTTATTGCAAAAACATTACATTTTATTAAAAATACAAAACGAAATCCATATTATTGAGTTTGTTAACAATCTTCCAAAGTGTTATTTAATCATTTATCGGTTTGTACATAAACACTTGTTGACGTCTGTATAATTCCGACGCCATCTTTAAGGTTTGCCAAATATATATAAAATAGTTACTTACCAGGGTTCTTTTCCAGCAAACAGGAAGGCAGAATATGGTTATTTGAATAAAATATACTAAATACTTGTATTCCTCTCATGATCTCGTTTATTATGCATATGCCCCCAAGCTCATTTCTACTACACAATAAAGTCATTACTACAAGTCATTCAATTCCCATTTTCTACACAAAATGTATTTCTCTTTTTTTTTTTCTAATTCTGATACAACTTGTTAGATATACAATAACAATATTTATAATGCCTGATTTTAAAGATTAGCGTAAATTAGAGATACTGAAAAACATAAAATCTATTCCTAGAACACAGACCAGCGCTTCTAGAATATTACAAAAAGACATTTATCCCCTTTTATACACCCCTGGCCCTTGAGATCTCATTTTTACTGATTTAGAGTATTTTAGTAATTTTTAAATATTGGATTTCAAATATATGGTAGTATTCCGCAGAATACTTAGCTGTTCGAAGAGTTGATCTGGAATCGTCCCCTCCTTATTGTGATCTCGCACCTTTCGTTTTGCACGGTTCTTATTGCCGAACAGTTATTACATTTTTGTTTGTCACAACACAGTCTATTTATATTATTTGTATGTAAATAATTTTGATTTTACATCACATTTTTGAACTGCGGGCGCGACGAAAACTACGCCTAGCCGGCGGACGCGCAGACTGATTGCGTCCGTATTTATTGGTTGTTCATAGCCGACTGTTCTTTGTTTTCTGCACACTGGGCAAGAAAGAAAGCTTCGTGCATGCTTTTCAAGCTGTTCACAGTGGCACACCCATGCGCGAATATGCTCCCCTCGTTGCTAACTTTCACATTCCCAGACTCGTTAATGGCTTTTGTGCAACAACAACACCTATGTGGCTTGGAACCGCACTGACTGCAATGTGTTAAAAAACTGCCCAGCGTTTATGATTCAAATGTTGTTCAGCTGGAGTGGCAATTACATTTTACAAGTATTTAAGAAAAAAAATAAACCCCAATAGTTTGTCCCGTTACAAGGTTTCAAAAGTATAAGATATAAGATTGCACCAAAATGTTCATTGTCATTTTAAAGTCTCACTTTCACTTTTCAGGAACTTTAAAATGTTTTTTTTTATTTCAAATTTTGGCATACATTTGTGGACATTATTGTAGCTTTTATGAACACATTTCTTATGGATTGGCCACATACAGACAAAGAAGATTCTGTTACTAGTTTTACGTTGGGAAGTTAGTAGCTGGAAGTTGGTTTTCAGTTTTTGCTGTTTCCTTTATAAACTTTATCAAATCATATTCAGATGCACGCTAAGTCATAGGAGGCTCACTTACTACAACTTTGCTCCAGTTTATCATATCTATGTAGTCCTCAGCATCAAAGTTTATACTGGGAATTATGAACTTTCTTACATCTCCTACACTTTCTGTTCTCACTTTGAGAAGTTGACGTAAACCAAGTTCTCTCACATATCTTCTATTATCAGATATCATTCTAAGTACCAAATTTTATTGTGCCACAAAACACCCATTTCATTGAATGATTAGATCAGTTACCTTTAAAAGATCTTTACTAAGGTAATGGGAGTACTTGTGTGAAGTTATTAACACTTTTACAATATATAAAATACATAATACAAATTTTTACTTCCACCTACCTGTAAAGATTCTTTCTGGGTCCAAGATCCGGTCGCACGTACGTCGGATGCAAACGTGTTTTATAGGTTATTGAAATAAGTGACTCGACTCATTTTTGAATGAAGAGAATTGATATCTTTAATAGTTAAATATTGCAAAGTTAAATGTTAGTTTTCCAATAAATTTTCTCACATGGTTTTAAAATTTTCGTAACTCTGGTTCATACATCTTACAATGGTATACTTAAATTATATTACTTACGTCTATGGAGATAGCCCAGCCTGCATCACACACACAAAGAATATTAACAAACCTTTAGCATATAAAATATAATATAAAAATATAAAATACCCCTCCCAGCCGGCACGCGGTTTTAGTTCGAACTATTCATTTTCTCATATTTTGATTTTGTGATGAGTTTCCGGATTCACTGTTGGTGTTAGTTGCTAACTATATGTTGCACTGCCACATAATAGTTCACCAAATCGAGTTTTAAGACTGAAACTTGGAAAAATCTGACGAGCCCCTTTGGGGCGGTGTCTGGCCAGACACGGCTTCTATGCGAAACTGGCAGAGCGGCAAGGCGTTCGCCGCTAACTTGATGGTGTGGAAATCAATGCCTCACAGTTAGTCGCCGTTGGTAGTTCCTATTTAAACCCATGTAGTTGTTGGTGTGCCAATCGTCTATGATATTGGTGTGACACTGGCTGACGTCACGAGATGGGCGGACCTTGGTCTATACATCCGCCAGTAAGGTAGACGAAAGTGAATCAAACTTTGTTTCTTAGCCATCTTAGTTTTGGAAGTGGCTTGGGTCCGCGCGCCTGGATGTATAATGCGTATGGGCGCGCTGTCACACTCAAACAAAGTTCTGGGAAATGAAGGCTGAGTGAATTCTTGCTTACCGATTGCACAACGTGATATTGCGTCGCCTTTGTTAAAACTGTTCTTACAACACGGTCTGTCTCCGTTGAAATTAGACTTCAACATATTTTTATAAATCCCCAAAAATGCAATAAAATAAAATAACCCATAAATTTGGCCCATTACAATACCACCACCCCCAAATGAGAAGTCTTCTGTCAAAACAGAAGAAATCTCATTGTTAAAACCCCTAAGAGGACCGGTGAGGACTGGTGCCAACAACCCCCTTTTGTTCTTACACCTCATGGGTAAACGACCCCCCTGGCTCGGCGACTATGGACGCATCTGAACGAGATCACTGGACTTCTCTGTTTGAGATCCCAACACCGAAAAATCGAACAGATACGCACCACAGCGCACCTTACCTTCTATCATGCTACCCCAAAAATCCTCAATCCCTGGCTTAGATCATGCCAGATCCTCAACCGATATGTTCCCCCTTATATGCAAGCTGGGCTGCCTTTAGCAGATACTGGGCTCACACACACACTGATACTACATACTGTAGGATTAACATATTCTTCAAAAATTTATTATTTCATTTAAGTGAAAAATCCAAAAATCAAACTAAAATCTATTATCAAAAAATTCTCTTCCTTAGTTTTTTGGTATTTAAAAGTAATCAAATTAAACATCTCTTAAAATAGGAGCATCCTTAACTTAATATGTGATTACACCTATATTCTAATAATACAGTGCAATAAAATAATTCAATAATAATAAACGCAGTTAGTACACAAACAATACAATAATCAAAGTTTTAATATCCATTAGCTGGCAGGCATAAAATCAAGAAAAACTTCTCCTTCTCTCCTTTTTTTTTTTTTTTTTTTTTCAAAAAAAAATTTCCAAACAAAAATTTTAAATTAAAAAAATTTAAATTTCTTAAAATATTTTCTTTCCATATTGAAATTATTTAAAGTTTGTTCAAATCAATTAAAAACAAAAGTTGGATTAACTTCCTTGCTAAACATGCCTAGTATATGACCTCACCCATCAGCTGATCAAAACTGGGTCAAGTCAAGAACCTTGACCTACATACGTTACACACAAGTTACACTTGAAAATACATTAAACATCTGTAACATTCTATCTTGAAACACAAAACATAATAAAATGAAACATTTAAAAGAACAAAATATTATTATAATTAACAATCAAATTGATATTTAAATTATTCAAATAAACACTTTATAACTTTACATTATTTTCAAACTCTATCAAAATTTGTCACTGAATTCAATCAAAGTTTATATTTTTGTTATAAATCTCTTTACTGAATCATTTCATTCTCCATTACTGTGGGTGATTTAATTATTTATACTCATTTATATCATCTTTACCTCTCTCTGACTCTAACCACTAACAACTTTAACTATCAGGACACCCATCTCTATCAAAACATCTATCAAACAATCTCTAACCCCGACTTACTATTAAACTCAAATCGCCACCTTCTCTCGATATATAAAAAAAATTCTCTAACCCTTTGTACTTAGGATAAGTGTTCCCCCCCCCCAAAAAGCTCATTCCCTTAATCTGGTCCCTGGATTCTACCTAAGGCAACCCCTTCCCGCCAAATCGGTCCCTTCCCGTACCAACCCTTTTGTTGCGGACTCCCACATTACACATTCCCCTATTACAAAATTGCCATCCCCAAATCTCAATCTTATTACCTCACTTCAACTACAACAAAATAACATCATCAATTATAAACATCAATATATCACTCCATACTCTACATGTTTAAACTTTGTACTTGTTTATCAGCTGTACGCAGTGTATTACTGCAATATAGCACGAGCGGATGACATCACGCGCTTATCAAACGCTGCCGCCGGTCATCTCAGCCGTCGGCAGACAAGTTTAGTTTAGTTTCTAACAAGGCTCCGAGCGGATATCTCGTAAAACACTTCTCTTCCAGCCGCGGCTTCTGGACAATTTTAAATATGTATTTATAAGATTCAATTTAATTCAGACTACCTGCGTCCATCTACAATGGACCACGATTTCGTTCAAAACTAATTTTCGGGCGTTATTGCCTCAAATACATCCGCACGTGCCGATCATAACCAATACTTTAAGATTTCAATAAACGCATGTCAAATATTCGTAATACAGTCCACTTCTTTCTTATATACAATCCAGCCTTTCCTGCTTAGCGTCTTTGGAATAACTTGCGATTCTTCAAGAGCTTCCAAACCGCAACATTTTTGGTCCTCACGGGCAGGATTTCATATTTTTGGGCCCAAAAACGACATCATTTTTGGTCCTCACGGGCAGGATTTCTTATTTTTGGCCCAAAAACGAAAACATTTTTGGTCACCACGGGACGGATTTCTCATGTTTGGGTCCACAAGCGACAGCATTTCTTTGTACGCATCATTTCTGGCCCAACCAATCTGAATTTAGTCACGCCCTACGGGCATCATTCTCGTCCTGAGCGACACCATTGTTGTGAATCACATCGCAGTCATCTCGACAAGATTCGGCCAAGCAGTAGACCAGAGACGACAGGACACGGCAGGACAACATTTGCGAGGTGATCAAAAAAAGATTCTACAGCTTTAATTCATGAGGGTTACAACATGAGGCGTCATCTGACCAGCAGAGACAGGAGGTGCAACAGCTCCTAACAGGATCGAACAACGGGATCGAAGCCAGCTTCATCACGAATGGATCAACGGCCACATGACTATAAACTTTTACTTATATTTGATGTTTAATAATATTTCACTTTTAGTGGTTATTTCTTAACACATTTGTATAAACAAACACCATCATTACACAATACAGCTTAATAAATGGCTGGCAGTTCATTATCAGTTAAAACTTCAAAGATAAAGATATATGTTGCTATCATTTAAATTCATAATTTTAATAATTTAATTGCCAACAAAGCTTGATTAGTTAGAGAGTGTAAGTCTATGTTCTAAACAATGATCGCTAGCTACCGAAACGTATTCAAATTCATTCAAACTTAAGTTTATGGTTCACATGCTCTGTGCTCAAATTCTTTCAAGATATTTTTCTTTTTTCTCGTAAATTGTAATAATGGCCGATGTAAGGGCTCTAATAAAAAAACGAGGCACAATTAAAGCCTCAATATCACGCGTAAATACTTTCGCGGATAACTTTGATTTAGTAACCAGCGATCCTCATGCACTGAAAATAAAACTGCGTCATTTGATGGAATTATCCACCAAATATGATGAGATTCAATCCCAAATCGAAGCCGAGGAGGCAGACGTTGCTTTAACGAGTGATAGGGTACAAACGGAGGACGATCTTTGTAATATAGAGTGTAAATTGCAACACCTGCTGGAGCAAGCTGAGCATATGAACCAAAAACCAGTAATTAATGCTGAAAGTCAACAGCTTAAAACACCCCCCATTCAATTGGAACCAATCAAATTACCACGGTTTGCGGGTAGTATTGTTGAGTGGCAACATTATTACCATATTTTTCTTGAATTAATTCACGTCAGAGCAGATCTGACGGATATACAGAAACTTCACTATTTGCACTCGTCATTACATGGCGAGGCGCTTAACGTAATAAAATCGTTACCAATCACTCATGAGAATTACGCGGTGGCTATCGATCTGTTGAGGAATAGATATGACAGTAAGCTAATTGTTTCCGCCCATCATGTAGGGAATGTCCTGGACGTACCATTAGTTCAACGAGAATCCCAAGTCAGCATATCGAAATTCATTGATGAAATCTCTGCCAATATAAACGCTTTAAATAATCTCAAACTGCCAGTCAACACATTCGACATTATTGTCGTAAATTATTTAGCTAAAAAACTGGATAATTACACTTTCCGTTTGTGGAAAGAGAGTTTGTCGGAACATAAATTCCCTGATTTTAATAATTTTATGAATTTTCTAAATTCACGAAGAAAATTACTACAAAATCTTGATAACGCGACTACCCCAACGAGCAGGTTGAACAAAAGCGATAAGTCTCCTTATCGCAAGGCAGTTAAACAGATAAGCGCTCCAAAGGGCGCATTCCATTCTCATATCAGAAACAAGTTATGTAGGCTGTGTAATGGTGAACATAGAATGACCGACTGCTTACAATTTACATCGCTGTCTATCCCTGACAGAAGAAACGTGTTAATAAAAAACAAACTTTGCTTAAACTGCCTCCGTTCGGGACACGAAAGCTCAAAATGTCCCTCAAAATTCTCATGCAAAAAATGTTCTAGGCATCACCACACCACAATTCATGTCCCCACCGGGGACGGAGCTTCTTTTAACAACCAATGCTCACTGAAATCACGGACCAATAAATCGGTATTGTTATCCACCGCAGTCTGTATGACCGCCAGTAAGGTCGGTAGAAAATTTCCCGTTAGGATATTACTGGATTCCGGTTCTCAAGCGAACTTTTACACAATGGATTTCGCCCGCAGAATGGGCCTCCAATTGGTTAAATCGCAACTACCCATCACGGGTATAAACAACTCGCT
The DNA here is from genome assembly GCA_034769895.1 of Magicicada septendecula. Lineage (NCBI taxonomy): Eukaryota > Metazoa > Arthropoda > Insecta > Hemiptera > Cicadidae > Magicicada > Magicicada septendecula. The sequence continues at coordinate 315,415,930 of CM068373.1, read as the reverse complement.
TTCCCAGGGTGACTTTAGTACGAAGGTACTAATTCTCGCTATAAACCCTTCACGTTAAACGTGCATTGTGCTGTATTACCCAGTATAACTAATAATTTACCGGCGGAGTCGTTCAATCTTGCCTCTTTGAATTTACCCAAGCGCATATTCTTGGCGGATCCTCACCTACATTGCTCGGCGCAAGTCGATATATTACTCGGTGCTCAATATTTTCTCCAACTAATTGAACCTATGAAATTTACGCGCGGACCACACTTTCCTATAATTTAGGAAACCAAGTTAGGATTTATTTTGGCTGGTGACTTACCCTTCAACGTCGATATAACTAAAACAGTTTCGTCCTTTATGGTCTGCAAGGATGATAATCAGATTTCCTCGCAACTAAAAGAATTTTGGAAGTTGGAGGAGATCTCTAGTCGCGAAACCCGCTCTGAGGACTCGCCGTGTGAAAAACATTTCGTGCAAAACACTAGCCGTAACCGCGATGGGAGATTCGTGGTATCCCTGCCCCGCAGATCCGATAAATTTCATTTGGGAGATTCTCTCCGCGGAGCCATCCGCAGATTCCAATCGTTAGAGTTCAAGTTCAAGCAGAACCCTATCCTTCATAAGGATTATAGCGAGTTCATGAGTGACTACTTGAAACTTGGCCACATGTCGCCACTTAATGACTACGATTTGTCGCTTGACAGGTCAGAGATTTTTTATCTGCCCCATCACGCAGTCTTCAAGGACTCTAGCTTAACCACTAAATTGGGCATGGTATTTGACGCCTCCGCTAAAACCACAAATAATCTGTCCCTCAACGATACTCTAATGGTCGGTCCTACGATCCAGCAGGATCTGTTTTCGATAATGGTTTGGTTCCGTACCCACCGATATGTACTTATTGCGGACATAGAAAAGATGTATCGCCAGATCATTGTTAACCCTAAGGATTCAAACCTGCAACGCATCGTTTGGCGTGATGCGCCGCATAAGGAGTTGCGACATTACGCGTTAAGGACGGTTACATATGGCACTGCTAGTGCCTCCTTCCTTGCTACACGTTGTCTGGCTCAAATAGCCTACGAAAATAATTCCGACTACCCTACAGCTTCTAGGGCCATAGCAAATGATTTTTACGTAGACGATCTCATAACGGGTTCGGACGATCCGAACATCTTAGCTGAAATGAAATGCGAGATCGTGAAGTTGTTGAGTAGGTATGGTTTTACGTTACATAAGTGGTTCTCTAACCACCATAAGATTATGACCCTTCACACCCAAGTTACCCGTGACTTCAGCAAAGGTCAAAACGTGCGTACATTGGGAATCCAATGGAACGTTGAAAGGGATAACTTTTTATACACCGTCAGGGGTGATGATAATTTGACAGTGTTTAACAAAAGAAGCGTGTTGTCGATCATCGCCGGGATCTATGATCCATTAGGTCTAATCGCACCCATCACATTTTACTGCAAGCATTTCGTGCAACAGTTGTGGTAGGCGGGCACAGATTGGGACGAACCCCTATCTGGGTCATTAGTCAATCAGTGGTTGGAATTATACGCTCAATTAGTCTCCAACACTCATTTTAAGATTACGAGGTCGGTTAAGAGTTCGAACAATTACCCAATTAGTTCATTACAGCTGCACGGATTCGCCGACGCTTCGGCTAAAGGTTACGCGTGTTGCATTTATGTGCGGGCGGTCTATTCGAACGGCGCCATATCGTCAAACTTGCTGTGTGCTAAATCCAGGGTCACGCCGCTGAAACACATAACGCTACCACGTCTTGAGCTTTGTGCTTGTTTATTGCTGGCGCAATTAACGTCCAAGGTTTTAAACGCCATCAATTACAATTTTGACAGACTATATCTCTATTCGGACTCGATGATAGCGTTGTATTGGATACATCAACAACCTTCCCGCTGGAAGGTATTTGTGGCCAACCGTGTCGCGGAAATACAGCGTCTTGTTAGCAGCAGGGGAACTTGGCATCATGTAGTATCAAATGACAACCCTACCGACATTTTATCGCGCGGTTGCCTCCCTCGTAGTTTGCACTGTCATACTCAATGGTGGCATGGTCCGTCCTGGTTAGCGCATGAGTCAGCATCATGGCCAGTCAGCGCTTTCGACATTAATACTCCCTGTACTTTTCCAGACCTTGAGCAGGAACGTCGCAAGCAGGTTCAAACCTCACTAATTGTCGCGTCCTCAACACATAGTTATGTTGAAAATTATTCATCACTTACTAGGCTTATTCGCGTCTTCGCATATTGCCGCAGATTTTTTCGCAATTCTAGGCTCGCGGTTGTTGACCGAGACACGTCCTTTTTGTCGGCTCAAGAATTGTCTGACACGCTCTTGATTTTTGTCCGGCAATCTCAGCAGTTGCATTTCGGCGTTGAAGTTATGGAACTTGAGGCACACTGGTGCCTTCCTCACAGTAGTAAAATTCTTGCTCTCAACCCATTCCTGGATGAATCAGGCATTTTAAGAGTAGGTGGACGCTTGCAATTTTCCCCACTTAGCTACGAGAGTAAATACCAAATAATTTTGCACCCGCACTCTCATCTCACGCGATTAATAATTGAGTACGAACATATCTGTTTGTTGCACGCTGGAGTGCAATCAACTCAAGCTTCGCTTAGGCGAAAATATTGGATCATACACGACAAATCCTATATCCGCTCAGTGATATTTAAGTGTGTCACTTGTTTTCGTTTCCGGGCTAGAGGCGCGAATCAGCTACTAGGTCAGTTACCCCCTTCTAGGGTACGCCTTCAAGGCCGTTTTCACAGTCGGCCGTGGACTACGCCGGTCCTGTACTTTTGCGCCATGGCGGGCAGCGCTCTAAGTCCACGACCAAGGCATACATCGCGCTATTCATATGCATGTGTACAAAGGCCATCCATTTAGAATTGGTGTCGGATCTCACTTCCAGCGCCTTTATAGCGGCTTTAAAAAGGTTCATCTCGCGCAGAGGTATTCCCGCACAGATATTTTCAGATAATGGTACGAATTTTCGTCGTGCCAACCACACTTTATATCATTGGTACAAATTTTTAACCTCAAAGGAAGTTGAGCAATCTTCCCTGGAGTTTTGCGGTCTCCACGGTATCAAATGGTCCTTTATCCCCCCTTCAGCCCCTCATTTCGGTGGTTTGTGGGAAAGTGGTGTAAGGAGTGTTAAATTTCATTTACGTCGCGTAATAGGCGGTACGATATTGAATTTTGAGGAATATTCTACTCTTCTTTCTCAAATTGAGGCTTGCCTTAATTCACGCCCTTTGTGCGCGGTTTCCGACGATGCTAGAGACCCTGAACCCTTAACTCCTGCTCACTTCTTGGTCGGTGCTCCACTGACGGCACATCCGGAGCCCGACTATACCCAAAGCAATAATAGTCATTTGGGCAGATGGCTTCTGCTCCAAAAATTTACGCAGACCATCTGGAAACGGTGGTCTAGGGATTATCTGCACCAGCTGCAGCAGCGCAATAGATGGCGCACCCCGTTTAGGAATTTGAATGTCGGACAGCTTGTCCTCATTTTGGATGACAATTCCCCCCCTCTAGAATGGAAGCGTGGGGTAATTACCAATGTTTTTCCGGGTCAAGATTCCTTAGTACGCGTAGCAGAAGTTCGCACCGCGCTAGGTATCTTACGCCGACCCATCCACAAATTATGCCCCCTTCCGGTGGCAACAAGCTAATCGTATGCGTGCCATACGAGATGTGTGTGTGTGTGTGTGTGTGTGTGCGTGTGTGCGTGTCACATTGCCTGGACTACGCCCGGGACATTCCCCGGGCGAGCATACAAGTCAATTGTATCATAAACATTGTAAGTATCATAAGCATTGTAATATTGTTTACGTGCCGCTAACTATTAATGCAATAGTGACTGTGTTTCATATGTACTATCAATTATTTGTGGATGTTGTTTATTGTCATATGTTTATATAATTCAAGTTCTGAGAACTATAAATGTTACTTATAGTGTCAATTATTCTACGTATGTATTGTATTTTCTAATGGACATTATGATAACATTATGTACGTATACATTATTATGTTTCTATTATTTGTATTATTATATATGAAGCAGTGTTCAAGATGGTTTCTCTTATATAATTTAAAGTTGTCACTTACGTTTGTCAAGGTTTAAATATATGTATTTCTTATCCATATGTTATGCTTCAAGAGAGATCATGTTTAGTTATGTAAAGACTCGTTTTTATCATGATTTTTTTATTTTTTTGTACCTTTTCTAGCACAGAAATTGTTTTGTTTTGACTTTGAGCTTGTGTTAGCTTAATGAATTTTGTTTTCTACAAATTTTATGTTAGAAGCGAGTTACTTTAATCCAAGAGTCAATTTAATGTATAAGCCTTTAAGTGTATTATGTATTGTTTATATATATATATATATATTGATAATCTTTGTAATATACTGTTCCCAGTTAACGTTTAATATACAAAATCGTCCCGATTTTGGCGGGCAGTATGTTTAAACTTTGTACTTGTTTATCAGCTGTACACAGTGTATTACTGCAATACGGCACGAGCGGATGACGTCACGCGCTTATCAAACGCTGCCGCCGGTCATCTCAGCCATCGGCAGACAAGTTTAGTTTAGTTTCTAACAAGGCTCCGAGCGGATATCTCGTAAAACACTTCTCTTCCAGCCGCGGCTTCTGGACAATTTTAAATATGTATTTATAAGATTCAATTTAATTCAGACTATACCTGCGTCCATCTACAGTGGACCACGATTTCGTTCAAAACTAATTTTCGGGCGTTATTGCCTCAAATGCATCCGCACGTACCGATCATAACCAATACTTTAAGATTTCAATAAACGCATGTCAAATATTCGTAATACAGTCCACTTCTTTCTTATATACAATCCAGCCTTTCCTGCTTAGCGTCTTTGGAATAACTCATGATTCTTCAAGAGCTTCCAAACCGCAACACTACATATATTCCCCTATCTACTGTGTCAACATCAATACTTATCAAATTTTATTTCATTATCTCACAACAACATTACATTAATTCAAAACAATATTTTCATCTTTACTACCACTTTAACTTGGACTGATCTATATGTCCCAATACAATCTTAATCACCCACAATCTGTCTCTTATTAACTTTCACAAATTATTTAAACTCTGAACTTTTGCAATAGCATCTTTAACACATTAAAACATTATATTTAACATTAATTACCTTGAACATTAATAAACATTTAACAGTGACATTCTATTACAGATCAGCTGACATTCTTAACAAAGTGAAAACACATTTCAAAATTATACACAATACTATGAAATACATATGGTTATCAATCATTTCTGACTCTGGTACTATGTAAACCGCCTGCCAGTCGGTTTAGTTATTTACTTAGTTTCAAAAATACACAAATTATATAACCTACTACAATAAAATAATACATTTAAAATTATAGAATGAACACATTATACTGAATGAATGAACCCCTATTTACCAAAGCGTAATACAAGCATTTTAATTAGAGCAAAATTTATTTACCATTTTTAATTTACAAAGTTTAAGCACGTTGCTCATCTGAGCAACCCCCTGATCCACACACACTATTGTAATTTATGTATCGCTCTTTTGCTTCCACAAAGACTGCATAGTTGGAGGAATTGTACATCTCCGTGTCTTTGCTTCGGCTTGACATTTTACATATTGTGGATATCGACATATCCTTGTTTTATATTGAAACGCCCTTAAGACGGGTCTACCACCTGGCTATGCTGTCCCCACGCGGACAGAGTGGCAGCCGCTGTTCCATAGTTCCTGGATTCCCCTAATTTCACCCCCCATTTAATTTCTATTATAAACCAATTTCAAGTCAGCTATGGTCAAGGGACTTGATATGGCCATAGCTGACCGCTAGCCAAAGCCACGATTAGTAAGGCAGTAATCGCCCGAAAAGTCGGGGAAATCAAACTTTCATTTCAATGCCTGTTCTACATCATCTTTGTTATGTACGGCACGAGCGTCTATCATGGTACAATTGTACAAAAAGGTGTGCCGCACATTTTCGCCATGTTGGCCTCCGATGGAGGTAACACTCTCTGTTACCCCCAACCCATTCCACTATCTACTGGGGCACAGGCCACTCCAGCGATAGCACCTTAATAACTAAATAATTAAAAGTAATGAACTAAAACTTTCTACAATTGCAGTTCCACACGCCACTGGTCAATCACTTCTTTGAGCACCAATCTACCCCCCAAAATTATCCCCACATCTTGTATTGACAACAAGTTTTTATTTTTCATTTCACACTTTGCAAAACGTTCCCATGCTCACTGATACTAAAACTTGACAATTATATTTGGTCACTTAATTCTAAAATTTGTATAAATTTAAAATTATAAACATCCAAAGTATTTTGGGTTTTTTTTTTTTTTTTACATTGGAGGCTGACACTAACTATCCTTAATAGTAAATCTGTGACCGCCGAAAATGGGGGGCCTTGCTATGAGGCAAAGTTGGCGACAAGATAGATCCACCTCGTGAATTTACTTCCACCTTTTAAGCTTAACTCTACTCCCTTACTTCTCTCATTTCTCCAGACCCGCCGTCTATCCCATCGCCCAGTCTGCCTCCCAGCAAAACTCTTCTTTTCAGTTAAACAGAAACTATTGTCAATGGCTCAATTTTAAATTTGTATGCACTGCCTTTTATTTAGGTGCAGTCTCCATTATATACAAACACTCTAAGGCAGTGCAGGCACGTGACCGGTACACCAAACCGCTGCACCTTGAGTGTATTAAGAATAATAATGCGTGTCACGTACCTTTGGGGTCCCCCTCCCCGTTCAAATGTGAAGTTAGTTTTCAAATTTCAACCAATTTTGGTGGAGCCGGACCATCGTTGTTTTCACCGCCTGAAGGAAGATCCTCCAACCATGGCCCGTCTCCGAGTTCCGAATACCACGGCCAGGACTGGTAAGATCGTGGCCGCCCGAAAATGGGGGAGAGTCCCTTCTGTAAACACAAAACAACATTTTAAATATTATTCATAAACATTACATAATTAAAATGACCGATATAATTTTAAATTCGTCGCATTTTGAGTACCTACTATTTCTTGCGTCGCTGGGTTCTTCAACACATACGCATTCTGCATTTTTATTTCTATAATTTCATACGGCCCTTCATACAACAAGAAAAACTTCTTTATTTCTCTATCTTGAGCACTGGACAAGTCATGCCTCTTTACTAACACTAATTGACCTACCTCGTATTTGGTCCACTTACCCTTAGCATCATGTTTCTGCTTCCTCCGTTCTCCTTTCGTAAGTAAGTTCTCATTCGCCAATCTAATTTTCATGTTTCTGTCCAAAACTTGACCTTCTGGTGGGTATTCGAAAAGTTGTTCCAATATCCTGGGCGGCCTTGTTCCCCTGATCAACTCATGCGGCGTAAATCCTGTGGATTCATGGGTGGTACAATTCAGCCACTCCTCTACTTTCTTCACGTAGGATGGCCATTCTGTGTGTTTGGCGTGACAATACGCCCGAAATATCCTACCAATCTCTCTCATCACCCGTTCTGCTTGGTTCGACTGAGGATGATACACTGCCGTATGCTTGAGTATGATGCCTTCCCATCCAAGCGTCTGTCGCCACTTGCCGCTTATAAACTGTGGTCCATGGTCAGATAATATAATTTTCAGTTTTCCTACATTAATCATGTAGTCTCTTACTATTTTTTCACTGAGCACTTTACTCGTCGCTCTTTTAATGCTATACAACTTCACAAATTTTGAAAAAGTGTCTAGAACTACAAATACATACAATACACCCCCTCTACCCCTGGGTAATGGTCCATACAAATCTACTGCAACTAAATCAAATGGTTTCTCAACTTTTATGTAATTCATCTCCCCTTTTACTTTATAGTTCACTACTTTCGATTTCTGACATAAATCACACACTCTTAACACTCTTCTACTTCTGCTCTCCATATTCTTAAATATACATGACTCTTTCAAAACATTAGCACACTTTCTCGCTCCAAAATGACCATACCTTAAATGACAATCCCACACAATTTTATCGATTAACCCCTCGGGTATAACTAACCTCCAATCACGCTCCCCACTATCTACTTTTTTAAACAAAATACCTTGATATACCTGAAATCGTTCATTATATTCAGATCCCTCTACCTCCGTTTCTAAACTAACAATTATTTTACCCAATTTACTATCAGATCTTTGCATATTTTTAATATCACTTAATTCTTCACAAAAAATTCTATCTTCTCTAGTTAATCTAAAAATTTCTATCTCCTTAAGATCCCTACCAGTTTTGTTTTCTATAAAGTCTACTCTAGAAAGTGTGTCTGGTACCTTATTATCTGACCCCTTTATGTACTCCCAGGAAAAGTTATATTCTTGTAAAGCTAATACCCACCTGGTCAGACGACTGTGTGTTAGTTTACATGAATTGAGAAATGATAATGCTTTGTGGTCCGTCCGGATTATTGTTGCATTGCCTAGGATGTATGTCCGGAATTTCCCCACAGCGAACACAATGCTTAAAAGTTCTTTTTCAGTAGTCGTGTAATTTTTCTCGGCAGACAGCAATGATCTACTGGCGAAGGCGATCGTTAGATGTTCCTTGTCGCAGCCCTCCTGGTAGAGCTCTGCCCCTAGCGCTACATTACTGGCGTCGGTCTGTAAATAAAAAGTTTTATTAAAGTCGGGATGATTCATCATAATCATGTGGCTAAATTTTCTCTTAATTTCATTGAATGCAGCACGTTCCATATCTCCCCATCTCCACTGTTTATTCTTCTGAAGTACAGCACTTAGTTTGGATGTTGTGTGTGCGTAGTTCTCCTGGAATTTTCTGTAGAAATTATATAAGCCTAAGTAACTTTGTAATTGTTTAATGTTCTTTGGTTCGGGGAATTGCATTATAGTTTCTACTTTGTCAGGGTTAGCTAATATCCCCTCCTGTGTAATAATAAATCCTAAGAAATGTATTTCTGTTTGCAAAAACTTAGATTTGTCCCAATTAACTGTTAAACCCCCTTTTTGTAGCTTATCTAATACATACTCTATATGTTCTAAATGTTCAGTGAATGTTCTAGAAGCTATCAAGATGTCATCTACATATACTGTTAAAAAATCTAGATCCTTAGGTTGTAATATATTATCCAAGCATTTAATAAAGCTAGCAACACTGGTGTTTAATCCAAAAGGTAAGCGTTTGAATTGGTAATTCTTACCGTTAAAAAGAAAAGTTGTATATTTTCTGCTCTCCACTGCTAATGGCACCTGCCAGTATCCTGCGGTCAAATCTAACGAGGTCATGTATTTGACTCCGCTGAACTTCTGTAAAATCTCATTAATGGGTTCCGGAGATTCCCGGTCAGGTATAATAATTTGGTTAATCTTTCTGGCATCTAAACATAGCCTTACCTTTCCATCCTTTTTAATCACTACTACCAAAGGGTTTGAGTAAGGTGATACTGAGCGTTCAATTATGTTTCCCTGCATCATCCGGTCTAGTTCCTCTTGTACAGCCCTCCTCTTCGAAAACGGCACCGGGTAACTCCTCTGCATGTATGGTGCGTGGTCCCGAACTTTCAGCTCACAGATGTAGTCCTTCGCTTTCCCTGGTGATTCATCAAACACCTCTCTGAAACGCTCCACAACGGCCCACAGCTCCTCTCGCTGAGTATTTCCTACAACTACATCTTCATTAAAAAATTTGTTGGCTCTATCTACCCACACACTCTTAACACTCTCATGCATCTCTCCCTCCTCATTTTCTTTGCTACCACTCTCTCGACACAAATTTATTTTAGTCTCTATTTCTCCATCGCCTATCTGTTAACATTTTTATTCCCGTGACTTTAACTTTGTGATGGTACAATCATGGTACATTGTATAATTACATAAAATATGGTAACGAGATCATAAATATTGTATTTTCCTATTTTTTGACATACCCAACCCAACCTCAAACACCCTATATAGAATTTACGGTGAGTGGACTATATTACAGTATTTGCCAGGATTTGAACTAATTCATGACAAAAAACGGTGTCACATCACAAAAACAGTGTGCAGTTATTGAGATAAGCAGAGCCAAGCCTTCGTTACGTCAGAGGCGGAGAATGTGTTGACAACTACAAACGGCGATGTCAACAACTTAGACAAAGGAATGTGACGTCAATACACCCCACTTCCGCAGATTTCAACCAGAAATTGCCGTCATTTCATCTGCAGCTCTGATTTGAGCCGGCCGGCCGCCCATTCACTTACGAGTGAATTTTAACTTTTTAGACCACTGTAGGTGGTTAATAAACAGTATAATATCTACAATTAAAATGTATTAAGGAAAGTAATAGTTCGGTTTGGTGTAGGCGTCCTCGACCGATTAAGTCGTTCGTAAACAAGATCGACGTATAGAATCGGTCCCACGACGGTGGGTTACGTGGGTTGACCAAAGGTGTCCCGTCAAGCGCAGTAAAATACACCGATTGTGCCGATATACGAACGAGACTGGCAGTGCGAGGAAGCCAACACGGAAATTGGTGAGAGCGTTCCTTATATATTTTGAATCCTTTATTTCCCAATATATGTTATTGTAGAAATCAATCATTTAACAAATTATTCAAAATTTCAATCAAAATTTAAGGAGCTCCAAAATTTAAATAAGTTTGTACCATGATAATGAAAGGGTGAGTGGTTGTGTGCGTGCATAATTATTCTAAGTGCTGGGTTGAGCACCACTATATAAATATAAATATATACATGTTATTATTGTATAATCATTTAATCATATAATCATTAAACTTAATCAAAGTTATTATTACACATTATGTTTTTGGAAGGGTTACAGTTGGTTTTAAAAAATGTTATGTAACAAAGTAAAGAATAAAAAGGGGTATTTCATTGGTAACAATTAGAACAGCTGTTTTGTTATTTCAAGCAATTTCCGTTTCCTATGACTTCGCGTAACGAACTTCTGGCCCATGACTTAGGTAGTAAAAGATGGCGTCCTAGTTTTGTATACATAACCACATTTGTGAGATATAATATATCGTATTTATAAATTCAAAAATAACGTAACTATACAGATGTCGCCCGTAAGAACAGGGACCTTATGTAATATTATGTATGTATATTATTACATGGGATACGCCTAGAAAGAACACGGGAAAAAATTGCTTGAGGTAACAGACAAAATTTTATAACTAGTAAACATAACCCCACAATTAGGTTAGACAATTGTATGCATGCGTGCATTACACAATTGCCAAAATGAGTACTAATGACAATATTACGTTAGAAATAGGTACAACTAATGTAAATTTGACTGGCGAGATGGATGTACAAACACCTCAAACTAGTCAGATTGACGAGGCGCATACGCCTGTATCTGTAGAAATAACGAAAGTCAATACATCCATTTCAACTAGTTTAGATAGTAAGCAGGATGAAACTAATGCAATGATGCAACTTTTATTAAATAAATTTGACAGTTTTGATAAAAAACTAGATGAACAGAAAATCGATTCTAATATTAAATTCAATGAATTAAAGAATGAAATAAAAAGACAAAATTGTCAATTTGAGGAGAGAATTAACACAGTAGAAACACGTTGTGATAACATACAGAAAACCACACTAGCCATTGTTGATGACAAGTTCAGTGGTACCATAAATGATTTAGACACGAAAATCGATCTAGTTTATGGCACAGTAAATAACACGATTAAAAGTCAATTAGAGACAAGCAGTACAGAAATACAACAGAAATGTTTACATTTTGTAGAAAGTCAAGTAGAAGTTAAAACCAATGTGTTGCAAAATCATTTAGAAAACATTGAAATAAATGTGATAGATATTACTAAAAATTTAGAAGCTATAGATAGTACTATGACTGAACATGAGAAAAATACCAAGAGTAGATTTAATTTGTTACAAAGTAAGATTAAAGAAATTGATGACTTAACTGTACAAAATAGTATGGATGTGCATGATAAATATGATATGATTGCAAATAATTTGACCAGTGTAAAAAACGAATTACGGGGAGAAATAAATAAAAATGTTTCAAGCATAACTGATAGAGTAGTAGTAACTAGAGATTTCTATAATGAAATAGAACTAGAGAATTTTAGCCATGAAAACAGAGTAATACATCCCATGCGATTCCTTAATCAGACTAGGGATTATAATCATTTTAGTAGTAGTAGCTGGGAAGTGAAATTAAATAAAATTATTAAATGTTTCAAGGGTAACTCAGTCATATGGGCTGAAGCTCATAGGTTAGAATGGGATTGCTATAATACTTTTGAAAAAGCTTTTAATGGTAAATATTGGACAGAAGAAGAGTAGGAGACTTTAAGAAGCCGTATTATGGGAACGGGTAATTTCATGGGACGTAACATTAGTAATAATAACATTACTATTTATGTAACAAAATTGTACAACGAAGCTAAATATTTAGAGCCTCCTATACCATTTAAGTCATTTGTTAGGTATGTTAGTAAGCACTTACCTAGAGAAGTGCAGGTCACTCTGATGACTAAAGAAATAGAAAATCTTGATGAACTGGAAAGGGTATTAGATATACTACAAAGTATAAATGATCGTGAAATGGGTAGACGCCCTATACAACCAAATACGTATAACCATAACAATAATAACAATGAGTTTAATCGGCCAAGGCCTTATTTTAATCATACTGGCAATAAATATAATGTTAGAAATGATTTACAGACACCAGGCGGTTGGAGTTGTTCTAGTTGCAGGAAGGAGAATCGGGGTCACATGCAGCATTGTTATTTCTGTAAAGCACCAAGAAATAACCAAGTAAAGCAATTCATACCTGCGAACAGAGGAGCCCCTAGGAACAGAGGAGCACCGTATCACCATCAGGGACCAACACGCGGACACCCTGTGCCATCAACAAGTCATAATAGGACACAGCCGGAAAACTGAAGTCAACAGTGGTAAGTAGGACCCGACCACTGTTCAGGGAAACTCATGAGGTCCGACCCATCGAGAACTTAAAATCCAACGTTATAAAAGCAGACATCGTTGCAGATTTATTGGAGGAGGAGGGTAACACGACATTGGAGGTGAGAGCTGGACTCACGGAAATACAGGTAACAATAGATAATAGAAACTTTAAAACACTTGTCGATACAGGGAGTGAAATTTCAGTAATAGCCGAGAACATTTTAAGTGAATTGAAAGAATTGAATAAGAATATTCCAGTTTTACCTGTAGCAGGGGTTACAGTAATAGGAGTCACGGGGGTACGTAGTAAAAGGGTGACAAAACAGATACATTTAAGTTTCTCAATTGGAGGTATTAATTTTGATAATACTTTTTTGGTAGTCAAGGGGTTAAGTTTGGATATCATTTTGGGAAATGATTTTTTACAAAGAAATAAAGCTGTAATAAATTTTAAAGAAAAAGTGGTGGAGTTAGATGGGGGTGATCGGTCTGTGAAAATTAATTTTGAAAATGTGATAAATAAAGTTAGAACAACTGGTGTGAAATTGTTACAGAAACAAGTAGTTGAGAATCACTTAGATACTAAAGTAAATTTTTGTATAGAGGGTGAGTATTTAGAAGATGTTGATAATGAACTGAGTAATATTAATAATGAAGTATGGAAGATAAGGGCGGATGAATTCTGTAGTGGGGGTGAGGTGATAAGGAGTGGCCAACGTATAGCGTTATGGCAGGTAATAGAGCAGTTTAAGGGAGTGTTTGCCGATATTCCAGGAAGGGCAAAAAATTATGAATGTATGTTACAGATAAAGGAACACACACCATTCATGCAGCGGAGTTATCCAGTGCCTTACTCTAAAAGACGAGCGGTGCAAGAGGAGTTGGATAAGATGTTAGATAATGGTATCATAGAGAGGTCAGTGTCTCACTACTCAAATCCGTTAGTGGTGGTAATCAAGAAGGAAGGAGGAGTAAGATTATGCCTAGACGCAAGGAAAATTAATCAAATTATTATACCAGACCGAGAATCACCAGAATCTATAAATGAGATCTTTCAAAAGTTTAGTGGCGTACGGTTTATGACATCATTAGATCTGACTGCTGGATATTGGCAGGTACCATTAGCAGAGGTAAGTAGGCAATACACAGCATTTTTGTTTAATGGAAAAAATTATCAGTTTAAGCGACTACCATTTGGGCTAAATACCAGCGTAGCTAGTTTCATTAAATGTTTGGATAGAATTTTGAGACCAAAAGATTTAGATTTTCTCACAGTTTATGTAGACGATATTTTAATAGCTTCACGTACATTTGAAGACCATTTAGAACATTTAAAATATGTTTTAGGAAAATTAGAAGCGGGAGGATTAACCGTAAATTGGGATAAGTCCAAATTCTTACAAACGAAGATTAATTTTTTAGGATTCATTATTACATCGGAAGGAATTTCCGCAAACCCGGACAAGGTCGAATCTATTATGCGTTTCCCTGAACCGCGAAACATCAAACAACTTCAGAGTTTTCTTGGGCTGTGCAACTTTTATAGGAAATTTCAAAGGAACTACGCCTACCTAACCGCTAAGTTAAGTGCGGTATTACAGAACAACGTAACTGGAGAGATAGTAGGAACACACAATGCTACAAATTTAAAATTGTACTGGTCGTCTTAGTTATTTTTATGTTGGTATTTTTATATTTTGAGTGTATGAGTATTAACTTAGCTATTGATTTACAGAAGGGACTCTCCCCCATTTTCGGGCGATCACAGACTCACCACCTCTGATTGTGGATTTTGGAGTTTGGGAGGTGGACCATGGTTGGCGGAACTGACGTAAGGAAGTGAAAGCAACGATGGTCTTCCTCCACACAAAATTGGTAGAAATTTGAAAATTTAATCTTATTATTGAACGGGGAGGGGGACCCCTAATTCTTGGGATATAAAAAAAAAAAAAAATATCTTTTGGCATTAATCCCATGAAATTTTGTTTTATCATAGAATAAAATTTGAAAATTGTGTAACTTAAGAGGTTAACTCAGTAAGGAGTTATATTTTTTTTATGTAACTAAGCATATCAGAAGATCCATTGTTTTCCTGGAGTGTTAGAAAAGTGATGTTTTGGACTTGGAAAGTGTCTACAAATTTATTAATGTAACTAAAGAATTAACATTTTTAAATGATATTTCAATTTTGATATATCTTAATTATTTATTAAGATATGATTGAATATGATTGAGTAGTTAAAATGTATTAACTGTATTACTAATATATCAGTGTTAATTATTAATGTATTATGTATTTATTTGAAAACTTTTTAACATGATGTTATAATATGTGTAGGAAGAGAAAAAAAAAAAAATTTTTTAAATGGCGCTGTTAATAATATTTATCAGCCAAATAATTAACTGTTAATAATAATAATAATAATAATTTTATTTTTGTTTTATCATGCACTAAGAGTATTCAATAAATAAATATATAGAGTTATTAATTCTTTTATAATTTGTTTTTCTCCAGATTTGGGAGATTATAATGTGTAATTTTCTTATTATATTTTCAATTATATCTTATTCAATTTTGGTATAATATTCTTTTTAATTCTTGAAGATTATAATATATAATCTTATAATTTTATTAAGCATACTAAAATATATTAAGCCAACCCAGTGCTTATTGGCACAAACCAGCACTTAGCTAAGGGGAACCAGATCAGTTGAGGATGGAGTGATTCAATAAGCCACTATATTAATATTTTTTATAAATTGTTTCAGTGTTTGGGGTGTGACAGCGGTCCTGAGCTGGCCAACGCGTCAGAGCAGGGGCGTTAAGAGCCTAAGTGGCCTTATGGTGTTGGGATCTCGCAGGAGAAGTCCAGTAAGGTCATGAAGGTACGGTCCTCATCACCAGACCAAGGGTGAGTTATTGTTATTTTTTAAAATAAATTATAAGGGGGTTGTGGCGACTTGTCCTGACTGATCCCTTTAGGAAGTATGAAAGGGTCAATGAAAGTTTGTGTGCTTCGTCACACCATCTTTCATTGAGGGGGTTTTGTGATGGTACAATCATGGTACATTGTATAATTACATAAAATATGGTAACGAGATCATAAATATTGTATTTTCCTATTTTTTGACATACCCAACCCAACCTCAAACACCCTATATAGAATTTACGGTGAGTGGACTATATTACAGTATTTGCCAGGATTTGAACTAATTCATGACAAAAAACGGTGTCACATCACAAAAACAGTGTGCAGTTATTGAGATAAGCAGAGCCAAGCCTTCGTTACGTCAGAGGCGGAGAATGTGTTGACAACTACAAACGGCGATGTCAACAACTTAGACAAAGGAATGTGACGTCAATACACCCCACTTCCGCAGATTTCAACCAGAAATTGCCGTCATTTCATCTGCAGCTCTGATTTGAGCCGGCTGGCCGCCCATTCACTTACGAGTGAATTTTAACTTTTTAGACCACTGTAGGTGGTTAATAAACAGTATAATATCTACAATTAAAATGTATTAAGGAAAGTAATAGTTCGGTTTGGTGTAGGCGTCCTCGACCGATTAAGTCGTTCGTAAACAAGATCGACGTATAGAATCGGTCCCATGACGGTGGGTTACGTGGGTTGACCAAAGGTGTCCCGTCAAGCGCAGTAAAATACACCGATTGTGCCGATATACGAACGAGACTGGCAGTGCGAGGAAGCCAACACGGAAATTGGTGAGAGCGTTCCTTATATATTTTGAATCCTTTATTTCCCAATATATGTTATTGTAGAAATCAATCATTTAACAAATTATTCAAAATTTCAATCAAAATTTAAGGAGCTCCAAAATTTAAATAAGTTTGTACCATGATAATGAAAGGGTGAGTGGTTGTGTGCGTGCATAATTATTCTAAGTGCTGGGTTGAGCACCACTATATAAATATAAATATATACATGTTATTATTGTATAATCATTTAATCATATAATCATTAAACTTAATCAAAGTTATTATTACGCATTATGTTTTTGGAAGGGTTACAGTTGGTTTTAAAAAATGTTATGTAACAAAGTAAAGAATAAAAAGGGGTATTTCATTGGTAACAATTAGAACAGCTGTTTTGTTATTTCAAGCAATTTCCGTTTCCTATGACTTCGCGTAACGAACTTCTGGCCCATGACTTAGGTAGTAAAAGATGGTGTCCTAGTTTTGTATACATAACCACATTTGTGAGATATAATATATCGTATTTATAAATTCAAAAATAACGTAACTATACAACTTCATTTACTACTTTTTTAAACTCTACTCTGACTGGTTTACTCCCGTTTTCAAATTTTACTATTTGTTTATTAAAATCTATTACTGCTCCATTTCTCTCCAAAAAATCATTTCCCAATATTACATCTAGACTCAATCCTTTAACTACTAGGAAAGTGTTTTCAAATTCAACTTCATTTATTAAAATATTTAATTGTACTTGTCTGGTTATTCTCTTACTTCTCACCCCAGTTACCCCCACTACTGTAACCCCCGCAACTGGTAATGATGGTATATTCTTATTTATCTCTTTTAGTTCCTCCATGACATTTTCAGAAATTACAGAGATCTCGCTACCTGTATCAATTAAAGTTTTATAATCCTTACCTTCGATGTTGACTGTCACCTCCGTCAATCCTGTTTTA
The DNA here is from genome assembly GCA_034769895.1 of Magicicada septendecula. Lineage (NCBI taxonomy): Eukaryota > Metazoa > Arthropoda > Insecta > Hemiptera > Cicadidae > Magicicada > Magicicada septendecula. The sequence goes on along the minus strand of CM068373.1, from coordinate 315,398,242 downwards.
GGTTCCATCACTTTGTTGTCCTCTTCTTCTAATAATTCTTTTGCCATGTCTACCTTGATAATGTTGCTTGAATATTCGTCGGTTACTTGGACCCGGTTCTCTGTTGACAATGGTTGGGCCCGCTTCTCCATTGTCCTCCTTAGTTTCCCGTGGATGGACCGGCTACGGCTGGATGGTTTCCTCCTCTCCCTCTGTTGTAATGGACTCCTCCTCTTGGCGCTCCTCTATAAAATTCTCCTCCTCTCGACTGCTGATTTGGTGGTGGATGCCTTCTCTCGTTCCTTGTGCACTCCCTGTTTCGATGACATCTAAAACAATTGGTTCTGTTAGCATAATTATCTGTGTCACATTCTCTACACCTCCAACTCTCGCCCCTATTATCAAAACTTCCTCCCCGCCCTCCTCTATGAAAATTCGGTATACCCCTATTCTGATGGTAATTATTATTATTATGGTGTGGTACTACTGGTGTGTTTGGACGCCGCCCTATGTCGCGTTCCCCTGTATTCTGCAACACGTCTAACATGTTCTCTAGCTCGTTTATATTGGTACTTTCTTTAGTCATTAACATGATTTGCACCTCTCTGGGCAGGTGTTTGCTAACATGTCTTACAAATGACCGGAATGGTAACGGTGGTTCTAGATACTTGGCCTCGTTATATATAGTCATCACGTATATGGTTAGGTGGTTATTAATTCTACCAAAATTCCCATTACCCATTATTTTACTCCTTAAGATTTCTTGGTCCTCTTCTGACCAATATTTATTTCGAAAAGCTACCTCAAAATCCTCGTAGCTACCCCATTCGGCATTGTGTACTTCCACCCATATCTCGGCACTACCCTTAAAATATTTCAAAATTTTCAGCAGTTTGACCTCCCAACTACTATTATTAAATCGATTAAACTCCCGTGTTCGGTTCAAAAATTGCATCGGATGCACTCTACGATTCTCACTACTAAAGGTTTCTAGTTCTATTTCATTATTTGTGTCTCGTGTAATGAATATGCATTCAGTAACGTTTAAATTTTGGTTTCTTACTAAACTTAATTTGTCTCTCATACTACTAATGTTCTGTTCAAGTGAATATAATTTTTTATCATTACTATGTTCAGACTGTATGCTATTTTTTGATATTACATCAATAGATTCATTCACTGCTTGTATTTCTGTCTTACAATTATTTTCAATTTCATTTATTTTAAAGTCTACCTTATTTTGGTGTTCATCGATATTCTGACTCATTTTTTCAATTGTCATTACTACGCTACTCAGCTTACATTCAGTTTCAGTATTACACTTATTTATTTTATATTCTATTTCATTGTTATGCTCATTCATTGACTTTATTAAATACTCATTATTCTCATTTATTTGTTTATCAACTCTGTCTATCTGACTGTCTATCTCATTAAATTTAACCTCTGTTTTCTGTATTGAATTATCTAACTTGGTATTTAATTGGTTAATTTTATCAGTAAATTCTTCATTGGTATTCTGACAACGTCTATTAATTTCTTGAATGTCATTTTTTAATTCATTAAATTTGTCATTAAAATTATGATTTTGTATTTCAAATTTAATACTTTGTTGCTCCAAAATTAATTGCAACATATTCATCACTTTCTCATCTCTATCTGTCTCTTGTTTATTTTGGACAGGTGTCGATAGACTTTCTATTTTATCGTCAGTGAAGCTGACTTCGTTATTATTTTTACTTTCTCTACTCAATTTTGGGGTTACTTGAACTCCCGAATCATCTGTACTATTTGATTCATTCGTGTTGTTTATATTTGTAGCTTTGTCGTCTTGACCTACATTCGGTGTTGAATGTACTTCAAGACTACTCATAACAGCTGATTCATCAAACTCAGCTATTTCGCTTATAACAGTTGAGTCGGACAAACCGACTTCATTCTCTGTATTTTCCATTTTTATAACTTCAATTATTCTCTTTTTATACCTTTATTGTTGGTTATTATATAACTTATTTATTATCTGAACAAAATCTCATAACTTAACTCTTTAACTGTATTTTACATTACGTATTTTTACTTAACCTCTAAATCACGCTTGCATCTTTGTAGGTGTGGATTTTATTTTAGAAAATTTTTTAATTTATAAAATCGTCCCTGTATCGGAAGCCATTGTGAAGTTATTAACACTTTTACAATATATAAAATACATAATACAAATTTTTACTTCCACCTACCTGTAAAGATTCTTTCTGGGTCCAAGATCGCACGTACGTCGGATGCAAACGTGTTTTATAGGTTATTGAAATAAGTGACTCGACTCATTTTTGAATGAAGAGAATTGATATCTTTAATAGTTAAATATTGCAAAGTTAAATGTTAGTTTTCCAATAAATTTTCTCACATGGTTTTAAAATTTTCGTAACTCTGGTTCATACATCTTACAATGGTATACTTAAATTATATTACTTACGTCTATGGAGATAGCCCAGCCTGCATCACACACACAAAGAATATTAACAAACCTTTAGCATATAAAATATAATATAAAAATATAAAATACCCCTCCCAGCCGGCACGCGGTTTTAGTTCGAACTATTCATTTTCTCATATTTTGATTTTGTGATGAGTTTCCGGATTCACTGTTGGTGTTAGTTGCTAACTATATGTTGCACTGCCACATAATAGTTCACCAAATCGAGTTTTAAGACTGAAACTTGGAAAAATCTGACGAGCCCCTTTGGGGCGGTGTCTGGCCAGACATGGCTTCTATGCGAAACTGGCAGAGCGGCAAGGCGTTCGCCGCTAACTTGATGGTGTGGAAATCAATGCCTCACAGTTAGTCGCCGTGGTAGTTCCTATTTAAACCCATGTAGTTGTTGGTGTGCCGATCGTCTATGATATTGGTGTGACACTGGCTGACGTCACGAGATGGGCGGACCTTGGTCTATACATCCGCCAGTAAGGTAGACGAAAGTGAATCAAACTTTGTTTCTTAGCCATCTTAGTTTTGGAAGTGGCTTGGGTCCGCGCGCCTGGATGTATAATGCGTATGGGCGCGCTGTCACACTCAAACAAAGTTCTGGGAAATGAAGGCTGAGTGAATTCTTGCTTACCGATTGCACAACGTGATATTGCATCGCCTTTGTTAAAACTGTTCTTACAACACGGTCTGTCTCCGTTGAAATTAGACTTCAACATATTTTTATAAATCCCCAAAAAATGCAATAAAATAAAATAACCCATAAATTTGGCCCGTTACACTTGATCATACGCCATAAATGTTTGGAGCCATATTTGCAAGAAGACCAAGTTAACGTGAAACCAAATAGGCGCATAGACTTGACAGTGTATTCTGCCCTAATACAGAGATTTTCTTTGTGTTTTTCTGTTGCTGTATACAGTATAAGTATACGATTGGCTTGTAACTTTAGAAATAAAACAAGAAAAAAAAGAGAAGAAACTACACCCAGATTATTACGATATTTATATGACTTACTAACTTACCTTTATACAGAAGATTCTCAAAGTCCTCACCGGGTCGCCACCATATTTTCAGGATTAAATATGGAAACCATTTACACTCTCCCCAAAGAAATAATTTTGACACATAATTAAACTCCCTTATAGAAAAACTCTAGGGCCGTTTAAGCAAACTTATTGATACAGAGAATAGGTTATGGGTATTGTGGCGTAATAGTTAGCCACACACATTTTTATAGCCAAAGCAAATCTTATTTTATTTTATTAAAACGCATTAATAGAATGTTTTCTGTTAATATTTGGAACAAAATATAATTCACAATAAATCATCAAATACAAATCAGTACTTTCCTCTTTCTTTCACCCCCCCTCTCTCTCTCTCTCTCTCTCCCTCTCTCTCTCTCTCTCCCCCCCTCTCTCCCCCCCTCTCTCTCTCTCTCTCTCTCTCTCTCTCTCTCTCTCTCTCTCTCTCTCTCTCTCTCTCTCTCTCTCTCGCGTACGCCAGAGTCACTCATTATGGCAGAGTCAGTTAAACTAATTTCGTTTTCCTTATCTTCCATCTTTTTAAATTATACGAATAAAATTTTATAAAAAAATCTTAGAATTTAACACAATGTGTTTGTTATATTATAAATTATACCCCATAACCTATAATCATACACACTTCGTAACTTGTACAAATAATACAAAAAAATGTCATTTAACCCAAATCTATCTCTGTATATCAAGTAGGCCTAACTTGTATAAAAAAATTTACACAAGCATCCGGGCATACTGGCCAATTGTAATGGTACAAAAAAACAAGAAAATAAAACAGAAGAAACTACACCCCGATTATTATGATACTACGACTTACCAACTTACCTTTAAACAGGAGAGTCTTAAAGTCCTCACCAGGTCGCCACTAGATTTTTAGGAGTAATGTAGAAACCATTTCATTCTCCCCACAGAAATAATTTAATAAATAATTAAACTTCCTTATAGAAAAATTCCAGGGCCTTATAGACGAACTCGTCGATACAGAGATGAGGTTGTGGGCAGAATGGCGTATTAATTGACTAACACATGTTCATGAGAATATCATATTTTCATTTATTACACATATTATGGTATTATGCATCTCTTTTTAACTTTTAAATATTAATAAAACAAAATTTAACAGACAAAGGCAAATTATAATATATAAAAGTTTTGCTTGCAAATCAGTACTTTATACCCCCTCTCTCTCTCTCTCTCATTGTTTTTTTGTCCTTTTTTAGTTACTTATCTGACACGTAGTCCCAGTTGTTGCACATCACGTTGAAAGTCCATTTTTCATTGAAACACCAAAATAAACGTTTTAAAACTTTTACACTATGTTCACTTTTGCTGATTTTCTATTTTTAAAAAATCGTCACTGTTTTCTCACATTTTAAACTACTATTTTCGGTAGGCCTACCGTAATTGCCCTGATAGGCCTACCTACACTATTAGTACGTGTATGCCGTTCTGATGATGTCTTGGGACTGGGGCGAGCGTAACACATGAGTACACTAATTCAGTTTTTTCTGCACCTTTGAAACTGGTTATAGGCAGATTTCTACCTGCGTCCTCTCATAGTCTGTAAATTGCGTCTTACTTTTTCTCCTCACTTCGCTGGTTGACACTGTCGTTGGAAACACGTGCCGTTTGTATGATTCACTGGTTAGCAATAGAATCACTTGTTACATTCTTTTACCTTATATGGACATCGCGTGCTCCCACCTTTACAATCCTGACCAGACCCGTCTCATTACAATAAAACATTAGAAAATTGTTACATAAATATTGTTACACAAATTTTGTCCCGTTACAAGACCCCCCAATGAGAGGTTTTGACAAAAAACATAAAAACTCATTTCCTAAACCTAGAAGGATCAGCGAGGATATGGCGCCATTACCCCCCTTACTTCTTGATTAAAATTTGGGTACTTACCCCCCTTATTCCAGTCGCTGTGGCCACACCTGCATGACCTTACTGGACTTCCTTTATCAGGATCCCAACACCATAAAGCCAGACAGGCACTTGGCGACCCTGCCCTGACGCACTGGCCAGCACAGGTTCGGCTCCACAGTTTCACCCAGATTCTGTAACAACAAAGTAAAAACATTAGCAAATGGTCTTCCACTAATCCATATCCTTGTACTGATTTGGGTTCCTCCTAGCAGTACTGATTTGCATTGACCAAAGTACTGATTTGTGGTATCTTAATTATCTTAACACACAATTAACAGATTACAATTCCAAAGGATACCCTTATTTCTAACATAACACACATTATGTAAACCAAATAACATTAACGTACATGAATATATGACCTTATATCAAAATACACTTGTAAACCATATCAACAAACAAAAAATACCCAAATTCAACTTTCTAGCGATTCCATTTTAATCTCAATTACCTCATTACAAACCACATAACACCTGTTTTATAACTACTCACAAATACATCATATTAAAATAACCATTACAACTTTTAATTTCACATTTTAACTTCAGATCAGATTTTTGTATTAAACATTTTAAACATCAAATTTTAATTATTTATAATTCATTATAAAATTCTCAAATCTAAAAAAAATTTTGTATTTATTACCAAAATTCACATTTTAAAAAAAATTCAAATTGATTTAATTCCATAATAAAATTTATAATTACATAATGTCAATTATTATTAACAATCAGTTATCATTATTATAATAAACTCAATCAAAATTATAGACATTACTACACACTGTATCCTCAGATATCTTATCATAACCTAATATATAATACATTTAACCCCAATATAAAATTATATACAATATACATCACATAAAATATCATTGTTCTCCAAAAATCATTATATTATCAAGCCAAGTATTAACACCATTAAACTCAAATAATTAAATGTCCATCAACAACATGTGTTTAACCCCCATCATCATAAATTAGTCTAATGCTGTACATGCACATTTCATTTTTGTTTAAATCCATTATATTATCTCTTTCAATATAATGACCATCTAAATTTGTTTTGTCCACTATACCATAATGCCCAACAGAATTACTCCATAGCATTACATCATATACCCCATCAACATAGTGTATAGTCCAAGTCGCCCTTGGGTTTATTTGTCATTATCAGGTAAGTTACAATATCATCATCATCTACTGCACCAGTTACCCCAGTCTCATTATAAGGTAAGTCTTCAATTTTCTCCCCTCTCAATATCTGAAATCTCCACCAACTCTTTATAATCTCTATTAGCATAAAAAATCTCTATCTCTGTCTCTTTCTCCATCTCATCACAATACCTATCACAACCCCCCTGAACTACATCACTCCATGCAAAGGGCACCACAAAAATACTAAAACAACTCCTGGCTTTACCAGGTATATCACAAAAAAATAGGGGACCACTTTGAGACAACAAGTCTCCCACATAATCTCTGGAGGAACCTTTGTCCTCGTAAACCACATGTGGAGTCTTTACTCGTGGAGTCTTTACTCCACTTAAACCACAGGGAATATTTGCCCTCTGCACCTGTAACGGTACATTTTAGCCCACCTAATATTTTGGGGGAAACAACAAATTTTATTCATAATTTATAACAATGTAGGAAGCAAGCGAGTGAAATAGTGTCAAGGTCAACATCCAGACGGAAGAAAAAACAGTTACATTTAGTCAACGAACTTTGACCTTTGTAAACGATGCATTGGAACCAAGTCAGACCATATTACGTCAGTCAAGTACGTCACTTTGGAATGTAGGTGTGTCAACGCCAGCAGTTCTGTCAACGCTTGGCTTATGCAGTCAGTCGTCATCTAACACCTAATGGCAGCGGATACGGGCCATGTGCTCGCCCGTAAAATTCGGACAATAAACCCAGTCTGCAATAACTACTCGTACTGAACGGCCGTATAGTTCCCGAACAAACAAAAAATGTAAAAAACGAAAGAAATAAGTGTTTAAATAGTAAAACATGAAATAACAGATTATTTTTATTTAATTGGTGAAAGTAAGGAAAATGTGCGGAGTTACGGGAAGTACTTCAGGAAGTTGGACTGTTTCGGACAAATTCGCAGATAAGTAACCAGAAAAGACGACCAAAATTATACAGATTTCCTTTCAAAAATTAAAACTAAAATGAGCTCATAAGGGAAAATAAGATATGGTATGTGTGCATGTGTGTGTGTGGGTATGGTAATTATAAGAAAACCACGAAGCGCTGGTTTGTGTTGGTTTTAAGACATTTTTTTTTTTAATATGTTTCTGTCTTAATAAATTTTATTTCTTTTTGAATCAGTAATTACTTAATTAATGTGACTAGCGAATTGCTAAAGTTTGTATCAGGGAAACTGAAGGGAATGTACAAGTTTGTGATCAAAAAGGAAAGATGCATTTGATAAATGATGTAATAAAAATGATGTTGGAATAGTTCTTTCAAAACGAGTTGGGTATTTTTTCAACAACCATTTACTCTCCAAAATACGCTTTCACGAACTAGGTAAGTATTTGGTTTTAGAGATTGGCAGCAACGCAAGATGGCATCTGGTATGTAAACAAATAAAGTAAAGTGAATGTTAATTTATTTAATCAAAAAATAAAACTTAACAATGGTGCCGAAACCCGGGATATTTGCATAAATAATATTTATACAGATGGGAGCCTATTTTGGTGAGCAAGATGGTTGTTGGAGGTAAATGAATGAAAAGTTTACGTACTTGTAAACCGACGTAGAGTATAAGGTTAGGATATAATCTGTATGTACTATAAGAGTTAGATAAAATGAATACGAATAGAGATGATAATGAGAACGTCAGCTTCACTGACAGCCACACTGAGAGTCAAATAAATAGCGACTTAAGCAAGACTGAGTCGAGAATAATGGAAGGCGTAACAAGTCAATCGACGCCTACCCCAGTTAAGTAAGATGATGGTAACGATATGAGGGGTATGATGCAGTTACTGTTAAATAAATTTGATATGCAAAATAAGGAAATAAATAGTAATCTAAATGAAAAGTTGAAAGAACAAAATAATAAGTTTGATGAAATTAAGGACGAAATTAAACAACAGAATTTTAATTTTAATAAGCAAATGAATGAAATTTAATATACGTTGTGATAATATGAAAGAACAGATAATAGAATCAATAAGTAACAATTTCAAGGAGCAGATTAACAAAATGAATAAAAATTTAGAAAGTAAATTAAATCAGATAATGAATAAGAAGGTAAGTGACAGTGTTAGCGATATGACGAATAATAACGAAGAAATAATTAACGAGGTAAGTGATAATTATGATAATGAATTAACAAGTAGTAGTGGTAAGATAGTTGAAAACGAGGTATTTAAAAGTGATATAATGAAAATTAATAGTGATGATGATAATATAGAGATAGTAAGTCAGAGTAAGAGAGTAATGGGAGTAGGGGGTTGTAAAGGGGTAGAAATCAGTGTTTATAAGTTAGAGAGAGAGTATGAAGAGAGTTATTTTGTGGATGTGGGGCAGAGGGTGAATTTTCCCCAGGTTTATTGTGAACCAAGGTGTTTACAAATGTTGTTGTTGAAGGGCATGAGTCCCTTATTGGAAGACACGGTGTCTTCAAGTTGTTCTCTAAAATTTAGTGTTGTTCCTGGAAGAGCCAGGAGGTGTTTTAATGATTTAGTACCCTCTGCATGGAATAATAGAGAAAGTGTGAAATGGCGTTATGATGAGAGATATTTAGAGAGAGAGAGAGAGAGTTGTATTTTGATAGGAAGATAGAGTTGTTTGAGGTTGGTAGAAGGTATAAAGAATTAGTATAGAGGTTAGATATAAAGAGAATTGATGATTATATTGAATTCTTACCTTATGACATAATTGGTGCAGCAGTAGATGACGATAATGTTGATGATAGTGTAACTTACCTGATTGTGACAGATCATACTAAGGGCGACATGACTATACTCGATGGTGACAAGTTATATGATCTAATAATATGGAATAATCCTGTTGATATTGTGGAAAAATATGAGAATATAAATAGTCATTATATTGATAGAGATAATATAATGTATTTAATAAAAAATGAATTGTGTAGACGTAAGACCAGACTATTATTCGATGATGGTGGTTAAACAATTGTTGTTCATGAACATTGAATTATGTGAGTAATGGTTTTGAAATGGACTGTATTATGAAATGATTTGTGGTAAACTATAACGAATAATAATTTGGATTGTATATACTTTTGTGTTAATGTTAAATGTGATGATGTAGCAAGGTGAAGTAATGAAATGTGTTTGACAGAATAATTGAAATAATTTGAAAGGAGATAACAAATGAAATGTTGTATAAGAATGTTGATAATACAGTTGAAATTTTGAGAATTTAAAGGTGTAGTAAATGATAAATAATTGATGGTTGATTAGTAAAAAGTTCAATTGAAATTAAAGTGTAATGTTTATAATTTTATATGAAAATTTAAAGGTGAATTGTTTATTTTGATGTAATAATCTCAATGTTAGTTATGAAATTATGTTGATGATGTAGAAGGTGCAGTTGATCTGATGAGATAACCAAATGATTTTGTATTGAGTTAAGAAGTATTATGATAATTGAAGATGATTAACAATTTTAAGTAGATAATTTGTTCTGATGTGTTTTATTCTATATAAGAATTTTATTAATGAATTTAATTATTTTGAAATATGAATTATATAATGGAAGGTATTTGTAATATTGTAATGGGGAATGTTTATTTAAATTCTGATAGAATCAGAGAAATATTTTGAATTTTGGGAATAAGATTTAACCAGAGAAGTGTTCAGAATGTTAGTATGGAAGTTTAAAAAAAAAATGTTTTATATCATATTATGTTATGTTAACTATGTATACAGATATATGTTATAGAGGTTAAGAAAAGAGAAAAAAACCAGTGTTTCTTAACGCAAACCAGCGCACATCTGAGGGGAACCAGATCAGTTAGGGATATGGTATTATACAAGGCCACTATTTTATATTTTGATTTGATGTTTCAGTGTCTGGTGATGCTGTGGCGGTGGTCCTGTGCTGGCCTGTGCGTCAGAGCAGGAATGTCAAGTGCCTGTCTGGCCTTGTGGTGTTGGGATCTCGAAAGGGAAGTCCAGTAAGGTCATTCAGGTGCGGTCACAGTCACTGCACCAGGGGGTAAGTGAACCATGATTTTTAATAAAACGTAAAGGGGGTTGTGGCGACATATCCTGATTGATCCCTTTAGGAAGTATGAGAGTGTCAATGAGAGTTTTTATGCTTCGGCATAAAACCTCTCATTGAGGGGGTATTGTAACGGTACATTTCAGCCCACCTAATATTTTGGGGGAAACAACATAAATTTTATTCATAATTTATAACAACGTAGGAAGCAAGCGAGTGAAATAGTGTCAAGGTCAACATCCAGACGGAAGAAAAAACAGTTACATATAGCCAACGAACTTTGACCTTTGTAAACGATGCATTGAAACCAAGTCGGACCATATTACGTCAGTCCAATACGTCACTTTGGAATCGCCAGCAGTTCTGTCAACGCTTGGCTTATGCAGTCAGTTGTCATCTAACCACCTAATGGCGGCGGATGCGGGCCGTGTGCTCGCCCGTAAAATTCGGACAATAAACCCAGTCTACAATAACAACTCGTACTGAATGGCTGTATAGTTCCCGAACAAACAAAAAATGTAAAAAACGAAAGAAATAAGTGTTTAAATAGTAAAAAATGAAATAACAGTTTATTTTTATTTAATTGGTGAAAGTAAGGAAAATGTGCGGAGTTACGGGAAGTACTTCAGGAAGTTGGACTGTTTCGGACAAATTCGCAGATAAATAACCAGAAAAGATGACCAAATTATACAGATTTCCTTTCAAAATTTAAAACTAAAAAATAAAAATAAAATGAGCTCATAAGGGAAAATAAGATATGGTATGTGTGGCACGTGTGTTGTGTGTGTGGGGTATGGTAATTATAAGAAAACCATGAAGCGCTGGTTT